>OZ010799.1:12144380-13353097 GCA_963932465.1 Maratus speciosus
GCAATGTTTTGCGGGGAACTATTTTTGTGCATATTACATTTCTATAGTATAAAATACTAATTTGGGTGTCATAATTATTTTAGGAATAAAGTTTTCGCTATAGCAATATACTCGTATTTATTTTTTAAAGTGATTTTTTATACATAATTTGTATAGTATGTGTGTGTGTGTATGTATATATACAGTAAAACCTCCCAAGCGATCACGTTCCGCTCCAATAAAAATTGGTCGCTCCGAGAGGTGGTCCCTTAATGGAGGTCATGTTTAAATCAACATTTTAATTGTTGAAAAAAGGTAACAATTAAAGTTATTAAAATTTATTTTTCACTTTAGGAAAAAATATAAAAGTTTAAGTATCAAAACAAAAGTTAATTACTGCAGAGTGTAAAAAATGAATACATTGACGTTTGCTTTGATTTTACGGTTTTATCTTCTATAACTTTTACTTCTAAGTCCTTTCAAAGTTCAGTAAATAAATGCATTTATTTTATTTTTGTTTATTTATTTATTTTTGGACTGGGACAAATAATGACGATTTCATTAATTTATCTGTTTCTTTGAGAGTTTCCTGACAGAATGGGGCAGGGAATTTTATTGACCGTCATTCTTAATTTTTCATCAGAGTTAAATTCATTACCTAAAATGGCACAAAGGGTTTAAACACTTAAAAGTTACCGAAATAAAAAAAATAAATAAATAAACAAAATAAAAAAAATGAACTTAGTTTAGAAGTTTGATCAATAATGCGCTCTCCGGACTTTTTTTTCTAATAAAACCTTCTTCAAGCCAGGAAAAAACGGAATTTGTTTAATTTTCTTCGAAGAAATGGGTCGCTCATGGAGGGAGTTCAACTGGGATGGTCTCTGAATGGAGGTAAAATTAGAATTGAGCTTATGGGAATAAATTTCGTTCCATTCAAAAAGTCATCGTTCAGGGAGGTAGTCGCTTAATGGAGGTCGTCGCACAGGGATGTTTCATTGTATATGTATGTATATATATATATATATATATATATAAGCATTTGTGCCCTTTTGTAAGGCAATCGGCGCCCTTTTTATCCGTTTTGCCACCGCCCTCTCAGTTATGCCAATACGACCCTGGGCACAAGTTTAGCTGAACTAATCCGTAATAACCGAAGAATAATTTGGAATAATTTGCATGTAATGATTTGTAAAAATTGCAAATGTAGTTTTTTTTTTTCCATTGTGTATAAAATTTTGAGCCAGTTTTGTTTGGACATATTTCAAATTATACTTTTTACAATTATATAATTTATTTATTTTTTTACTTTTGATAACACTTATTTAAATGAAGCTTCGAAATCAGTAAATTAAATAATCTTATTTATTCTAACTTTTTACTATTCTTTAAAAATCGACGTTTTATGTTTATTAAATTATTTGTAATCTTTTCCTTTTTGTTTAGTTTGATATTTGAATTCTTACTTAAAATAAAACTCGCAAAAGCAACACGAAATTAATGTTCACAGTATTTTTCTTCAACAGAAGATAAACACAAAAATAAAATTTTAATTTAAATGAATTCCCAAGCAGAAAAATTAAGTAAATTTAAACTGTTTCATATTTTGCGTTTTCAAATGACAGTGTTTTCATATTATTTTAATAATGTAACGCAAAACTCTCCTAATTTAAAGCTTTTCTACAAGAATCTATTAATAAAACTTATCTTGAGGTAAATAATATAGAATTTCTGTTCGAAAATAAAATATACAGAAGTAGACGCAACTTTTCCCATACTTGTCATTTCCATACATAATATAGTAAGAAAGGTTAATTTTGTAATTGATGAACTGACTGAATTTCCATATGAAATGAATAAGCGACTGTAAATTTCATGGAAATATATATTTAAAAGATTATTATATTCTCTTAAAGTATACTTTATAGGCTATTCCAAAATAGAATTGGATAACATATTTCCGCTGTCTTAAAAACTGAAAGAAGTAGAAATATCTCCTTTTAAAGATTTAAGTGAATTGGCGCTAAAGAAACTTATCCCAGAAAAAGAAATAGATGTCTCTGAAATCGAACAGGTTTGAATAATTCGTCGCCTGGCCAGTTCTCCATCAAAGTGACGTAGATAGCACAATGTTATAAATTCACTTCTAAGTAACATAAAGTTATTCTTTTACAGTTGAATTAATCTTTGACGGGCCATATATAATATATTCTAAAATAAACTGAAAAAGGTAAATTACATCTGTTTTACAGACACATTTTGGACTTCATATGGAATGTGTCTTATTTTTAAAAGCTGGAGTGTGATGTGATTGGTTTATACGAGGGTAAGTCAGTAAGTAGGTGACAAACTGATATAAGAAATTGGGAATTAGTAGTAAATTGCTTCCAAATATGACAATAGATGGCAGCATAATACAACTATAAGGTGTTAATTTCGGATTTATGAGATAGTAGTTGTACAAGATGAGCAGTTGTTGTTCAAAAGTTGTTGACGAAGAGCGATGTGGTCGTCCAGTTAAGATTTAGACAGAAGAATCAGTGCGGAAGGTTGAGGAAATGGTTAGAGCTGACAAGCGAACAACAATTGACAGCATAGCAACCATTTTCTCAAGCTCTTCCATTTCCTCATTAGCTCTTTTGCCTTTTTTTTTATGGATCCAATGGAACTTTTTTATCTTTCTGATTTTTTATTCTTTACTTTTATATATTGTTAAACTTTTAAGTTTTTTATTTACTCTCACTTCTACTTTAGTCATTAAAGTATTTCTTTTCTTTTTAATGTAAGTGAACCAAGTTTAAACATTTCTCTCTTCTGGCTCCCTACACCTCACCCGGTCGAACCACCTATAAATTGGTAGTTAAGTTGCTCCGCAATTAGGTAATCCAGAACATCATCTACATTGTTACATTGTTTATTTTTCTTGAAAGAAAGTAAACTGGATCTTATTTCTATAAATTAAAATTAAAATTCTAGTGCTATAGTCACCTTGAGGTAGATAACTAAAATATACACAAAGCACAAATAGTTGTACAAAAATTACTTTAAGGTACATAAATATAATATAAAGTATAAAGTCTTTGCGTTTATTTGAGAATTGTCCAGAAGAAAACATTGTAATTTAAAGGTTGTACGTCAGATGAGATGCCAGATAAAGTTATTCAAATTATCTGGCATCTCGTCTGACGTACAACATTTAAATTTAAATTACAATTTATACTTGAAAATTTTTCCAGAGAGAAACCTTCGCCTTGCATACAATATTTCAAATGAAAAACAAATTTCAAATTAATTGCTTAAAAGGCGCAAAGGCCAACATAGTGAAAAAGATTCCATGCTGCGACTCGAACCCGGGCCATCAGTATAGCGCTCTGATATAATACCGACTAAACCACATGAAACGATCCCCAGTCTAGAACTTCTCGCTATTACAGGCATACTGGTGGCCCGGGATCGAGTCCCGGCATGGAATCTTCTTCACTGGGTTGGCCTTTGCGCCTTTTAAGCAATTAATTTGAAATTTGATTTTCATTTGAAATATTGTATGCAAGGCGAATGTTTCTCTCTGGAAAAATTTCAAGTATTAATATAGTTCCATTCAATCAATGCTGGATTTAATTACGTTTCGTGTTTACCCCCAAATCGGTGGCTCACGATAAATATGCCATCTTGTGCTGCGTTTGTAGCCATGCCAACCTGTAATAGCGAGAAGTTCCAGGTTGGGTATCGTTCCATGGGGTTTAGTCGGTAGAATGTCTGTACGCTATACTCATGGCCCGGGTTCGAGTCCCGGCATGGAATCTTTTTCATTAGGTTGACCTATACGCCTTTTAAGCAATTAATTTGAAATTCGATTTTCATTTGAAATATTGTACGCAAGGCGAAGGTTTCTCTCTGGAAAAAAAAAGTATTAATATAGTTTCAATCGATGCTGGATTTAATTACGTTTCGTGTTTGCCCCATGTCGGTCGCTCACGATAAATATTCCCTCTTGTGCTGCATTTGTAGCCTTGCCAACCTGTAATAGTGAGAAATTCCAGTTCGGATATCGTTCCATGTGGTTAAGTCGGTAGAACGTCAGTGCACTATACTGATGGCCCGGGTTCGAGTCCCGGCATGGAATCTTTTTCACTAGGTTGGCCTTTGCGCCTTTTAAGCAATTAATTTGAAATTTGATTTTTCATTTGAAAATTAAATTACAATGTTTTCTTAATTCTCGAATAAGCGCAAAGAAAATAATAACATTATTTAAACCCTACTGAAGACGGCCTTTTAATAATTGAAAACGTTCTAGGTTTTTCTGATGTATTTTGAGATATTTTAAATTTGTATTTAAAAAAATAATAACATTTAAATCCTACTGGAGACGGCCTTGTAATTGTTGAAAATGTTCTAGGTCTTTCTGATGTATTTAAAGATATTTTTAATTTGTATTTTAAATATTAAAAATAATAACAACATTTAAATCCTACTGAAGACGGCCTTGCAATTGCTGAAAACGTTCTAGGATTTTCTGATGTATTTTAAGATATTTTAATTTGTATTTTAAATATCTTTATATTATATTTATGCACCTAAAAGTAATTTTTCTACAACTATTTGTGCTTTGTGCATATTTTAATTAGAAAGTAAACTGCTTTTTTTAAGCTTACGCAATTATGCAACTTCATAACATATGAAACACGCTTAAAAATAGCGATTTGAAATATTCTCAAAACGTAACAATATACCAACATTTGCATATTCGATTTTTATTATAATTACAATATTTTCCTTACCTGTATGTGTACGGAAAGTAATAATAATGAAAAACATTTCCATAAATAAAAGAAGTTTTCTTTTATAAAATTTTAAATATTCTCTTTTATATGTTATCTGTGTCTGGAAAATAATAATAATACAAAGTTTCTCCATTAAAAAAAAGAAGCTTTCTTTTGTAAAAATTTAAATATTATCTTCTATACGTTGCTTTTAACTGTCAGACTGAAATTTTATAAGAAAGATGGTGAAGCAAACATGTGTGTGTCCGGAAAATAATAATAATACAAAGTTTCTCCATAAAAAAAGAAGCTTTCTTTTGTAAAAAATTAAATATTATCTTTTATATGTTGTCTTTTAACTGCCTGACTGAAATTTTATAAGAAAGACTAGCAGGCTATGCCCGCTGCGCTGGTCCATTTTTTCAAGCGAACCTTGAATCTAACGAAATGATGTATTTGATCTTGTAATTTAAAGAAATAAGACATTTAACTGAATGTCCTTCCGCAGTGCTGAATCGATATGAACGCCACTGTGCTATTATATTTTCTAATGTGCAGACAAAATTTCAGCTGTCACGGTTTAACTCTTTTAGATTACCCCTCACAGTAGGATATGGTAAAGAATGATAGCACAATATACAATATTTCATTTTGTATCAGAGCATTCTCGTTAAAAAGAGCCAATATGGTGAGAGTTCCGATCACAGAATTTTCCTCATCTATATTTTTATATTATTTAAAGAAAATGTATTTTAAAGTCTCAGTGCCAACCTGAAGCTATAAACATGTTTTTTTTATTGTGTATTGTCCCATGTTATGTGTTATAGCATCCATGCTGCAATGTGCAATCTAAATGCTTAGTACTTTTCTGGTATTTCAACAACATTGTCGCCAAGCTCAATTGTTGGCACCAAACGAAGCATTTAAAAAAAAATAACATTGTTGGCGCGAAAGTTATGATTTAAAAAATATATCATTTCAAAATTACAGAGTTTCGACAACTATTTTATTAAATGAATACAAATATATACTGAAAATAAAAACATAAATAAATATTATACAATAAAATATTTTATTTTAAATAGCAATTTAAACTACACAATGAAATTGTGTCTCTTAGCAATGCTTTAAACATTTCCATTTTTGAATCAGCAAAAATTGAAATTATAACTTAATTTTACTTAATAACAAAAAATATTTTTGACTGGAAAAATAGTAAATGAAAAATGCATGGTTACGACTAAATAATAATTGAAGCCAAAAGTGATTTGTGTTTACAATGTTTGGCGCAATTAGGGTATCAGAAAGTGAGATTTGTTTCCAAATGGTATAATCAGTTATGAAAACAAACTTGATGGACTATTTTGCTTTAATATATTTATTTTAAATGTATGTATATTATTAATGTTTTTTCATACATATTAAATGGGTTTCGATATAAAATTAGATAATTGGCGTTATTGTGTTAAATAAAATGTAAAAAAAAAAAAAAAAATGATTGTGTATATGAAATGAAACAGTGAATAGGTTGTCAGAAAATATATTGCCAAATTTCCTTTTCCGCCAATCTTTACATGTTCAGGTTTGAAATAAATGACACAATAGCAAACATATTGGTATAGTGTTGGTGTAATGTAAATGTTGCAAAATGTCTCCAAAACATTGTCCCAAATTACCTTAATTCTCTTTAAAACTCGATTATGGAATAGGTCCGCATTAAAAACAAAGAATCAATTTAACTTATTTTATTAAGTTATTTATCATCAAACCACGACCGATAACATATGTCATTTGTTTGTAGACTGGATTATGTAATTTATTTGTACCAAATATTTCAATTGTCTGTAGACTCGATTATGTAATTTATTTCCTTAATTAATGCATACTTTACAAACTAAATCTACTTTCCAATTTTCCTGATTGTTTTTTTTTATCAATTGTTACAGTTAGATGTATATATGTTTATCACTGTCACGGTATTTTAGTTTGATCTGCGAAATATTATTATAATATTCAATATTAGCACTATTTCTGATTAACAGTCATAGAAGCGGATTAGCAATATTTCTGATTAACAGTCAGATTTATTAACAGTCATAGAAGCTGTCTTTATTTTGGTCACCAATCATTTTTTTAAAATTATTTCTGTGATAGGTTGCCTCAAAAATCGCAAGGAAAAATGGTACTTTTATGTTAGCCGGCCACATTTGATAAACAACAAAGTATTGTTCCCATTGCCATTCATTTAAAATATAAAGCTTTCACTCTTTTAATTTAAAATGCACACATGTTAAATATACATATTACATACATTTAAAATAGTTGCTTTTCACCCATTTCATAAAAAATTCAAAAGGATAAAAATAACAAATAATGCTATAAACAAAAATATTCTACTTCATCATCAATGTATTGTTTCTAATTTACACTTGTGAAAAATAAAATATGCTACTGCCCTGAAAAAAAAATGATGCGAGATTTGTGCCCGGCTAACTTAAAAGACCGTAAAAAACATTCTCGCCTAGCTGGTTTCTACGAAATTTGTAAGTGAAATCTAAAACGAAAAATTTTGTAAGGAAATTGTGTTAGTCAAAACAGAGACCACTCTGATGCCTATATTTGTGAACAATCAAGTTTGATGTCAAATATCAGTCAGGAATTGTTTGATTAAACCCATTTAACGAATATTTCTCCCCAAATCGACGATGGTTAGCCAAATAGCAATGCTGTCATTTGAGATCTGTCATAAACGGGTTCATCTGATTACATAGTTTTCTATATTTTTCCAGTATAGGGGCCTTGTCGGTTTTTTTTTTTTTTTTTTTTTTTTTTTTTTTTTAAGCAAGGCGCAATTTGGACTTCAAAAAGTGAGATTTTTGGACAAATGATGTGAACAGCTATAAAAATAAATATGATGAACTTTTATGCTTTTTTACCTATGTATTCATATAATAAACTTTGCAATGAAATATATTATTACTATTGTTATTAATATTCAATTTAATTCTGTTTTTAAATAAAAAGAGATAAATGGCTTCTTTATAATAAATAAATTCTATAATTATTGAACAAAAAATACTCATTGAAACTTTACTTCTTCCGTCAAGCCCATTTTCTGCATCTCGCCAAGGGATTGCCAAGGATCGCCAAGGATATTGGAAAATTACCAAAATTTCCCCCATTGATATATAACTAACAATGTAGAACAATATATTATATGCTAAAATTGTCTATGAAAAATTACCAAACTAACAATGCAAACCTAGAAAAAACAGTATATTAGAACTTTTTAAAAAGGTAAATTTTTGATAATTGGGGTCACCAGATTGCACAATTCTCCCCATAGCTGTATAGCCGAGCAAGGTAGAAGGATATGTTAGATACTTAAACCCTCCCTGTAAAATTATCTGATTAAAAGTGCAAGTTCTATCGAAAAACATTTGGCAGAATCTTTTCAAAATATTATTTTTTCATAATCTGGTTCATCTCATTAAAGAACTTTAAACCAGAATTCAATACCTAAACAACGTAATGATATGTTATATACTAAAACCTTCCAAAGAAAAGTACGTATTTAACAGTGCAAGTTCAGCAGAACTCGAGTTATAAGCAACCGTAGCGAAATTTCCATTTGTATTATATGTATATATATATATATATATACATATATATAATTCCATTTGTATTATATATATACATATATATGTGTGTGTAGTAGAATTAGATTACTCGAAAAAGGATACCGTCCGCTTGAAAAATCACCAATATTGTAAACGTCGCTCAAACCAATGCTACGTTTATGCCTTTTTTGCTAAAAATCATATTATTTGGCGATAAAATCAATATCGTAAATAAACATACAACATCTAACTCACAAGTACCATTATTTTAAGTCTAATGATGGATGCGTTTGATAAAAATAAAAAGTAAATAAAAAAGAATCCAAAACAAAAACAAAATTGTCAGTCTAATAATGTCTTATCAAATTTTCTGGCGCATTTTTCTTAACCTGACGCAATAGATAAATCGCCAAATGTTGTTTAAAACTGCAATCTTTTTTTTGAATAAATTTTTACGCATTACGAATATTCTCTTTCTTGTTTAAATTAAATATTTTTTTTTATAATATTACCACTCGTCAAAACTGTTTTTCATTTTCTTCTTTTTTTTCTTTTAATTAAAATTAGTAAAAGTTTTTTCTTTGTTTTCCAAGGTGTAATAGCCGTTTCATTTTTTTTTTTTTAACGATAAATTTCGCCAAGAAATAAAATGGTAAACCTTATCGTCCAAAATAACAGAACTTTCCGTCATAATTCTATAACTAATCTAGGTAGAATGATGTGTTATAGCTTAAAACCTTCCCTGACATGGTACCTATCTAACGGTATAAGTTCCGTAAAAATCCATGCGGTAGAACGCAAAATCTAGGCGTTCGGAACGAAATTTCCGTTTGGATTTTATATATATAATAGATGGTGAAGCAAACATGTGCGTGTACGGAGAATAATAATAATACAAAGTTTCTACATAAAAAAAAGAAGCTTTCTTTTATAAAAAAATAAATATTATCTTTTATATGTTGTCTTTTAACTGTCAGACTGAAAATGGATAAGAAAGATGGTGATGGTGAAGCAAACATGTATGTGTCCGGAAAATAATAATACAAAGTTTCTCCATAAAAATAAGAAACATTCTTTTATAAAAATTTAAATATTATCTTTTATGTGTTGTCTTTTAACTGTCAAACTGAAATTTTATAAGAAAGATGGTGAAGCAAACATGCATGTGTCCGAAAAGTAATAATAATACGAATTATCTCTGTAAAAAAAGAAGCTTTCTTTTATAAAAATTTAAATATTATCTTTTATATGTTGTCTTTTAACTGTCAAACTGAAATATTATAAGAAAGGTGGTGAAGCAAACATGCATGTGTCCGGAAAGTAATAATGATACAAAGTATCTCCGTAAAAAAGGTGTTTTCTTTTATAAAATTTTAAATATTCTCTTTTATACGTTGTCTTTTAACTGTCAGACTGAATATTATAAGAAAGATAATAAAGCAAACATATAAACAGTGGAATTAGAATCAGTCACATATGTTTATTTTAAATGAGAAAACCTTCTAATTAACTGCTTGATAAATTGAATAACAGGTGTATGACTCTCAAGAGAGTTTGTTAAGTATGATTAATGTACATTCAACAAATGAATATTCAAAAGAAAGGTTAAATAATTTATTACATTGTTATGTTATGTGTTACTTCTTTTTCACGATTTAAGTATGTGTTTAACTGAAGAAAATAAGGATAAATTGATTAATGATTTCTGTAATTGAAAAGATAACGTGTTTATTTTAATTTCGTCCGCACATCAGCGGCTGAAATTATCAGGTCACTAAAAAAAGCTAAGAATAATAAATTTCATATAATTTAAGTATTAATAAACATCATATGACATATATTTATGTAGGGTGTTATAAAAAATGTCCAGATTCAATGATAAATTATAAAAGTTTAATTTAGACTCTTTACAACAAATAATACTCAAAGATAAACTAGTCTAATTTTTCTTACAAATGTGCAATAGGTCACATTCAAGGGTGCAATGTTGCCATTCATCATCATCTTCTAATAAATATCTAGCACGGCATGCACCCTTGAATGTTTCATGGACAGTATTCTCATACGTCCTTAACTCCTCGAAAGACTTGGCACTGGGAACATGACAAAGCAGCATACGAAGATGGAATCGCTCAATATCCTTTGGGCTTACAGAATACATCCTGATACTATGAAGTCAAATAATGTAACACGCCTTTGCCACACATTGCCTTTCCATACAAAATGCTTTGGAATTTCTGTATAGAGTTAGATGTTTGCTGAAGAATCAGACCTGTTAAGTGGAAACCAAGCAGTGAGCATGGCGTCTTTATTTCTTGCTCTTTCAAAAGCTTCACGTTTGTCCGCTTCCCTAAAATACAGATTGTTTGTCTTATAGATGCACCAGCAATCTAATAATAACATGGGACTTGTCCTGCATGGCTTTTCAAGAAGTGGCCACATTGCCTCTGGTGGCGAAACATATCGTTCATTTAAGCGTGGCGTACGTAATAAGTATATCTCGAAAAATATTTTTCTACTACTGTGCATTTTTTTAATGAAATTTAATTTATTATGTTGCTATGGCAGCAGACGTTATAAAATGATATCTTTAGAATAAGGGAATAAATAGAATAAAAAGTTTTCTTGGTGTTAGTGATAAAAAGTTTTCTTCATTTTTAAAATAAGGTCATAATTAAGCGCAATTAAATAATCTCTAATTATTTGCATGCGAGGTAAAAGAATTATCGTAATACCCGCTACATCTTCTTACTATTGCAGCGTGGCCTACGTAATATGTATATCTCACATTGCAGCAAACATTTAGAACTGGTTTGAACCCACGCGATTACGGATTGAACATAAAAAATTGCAAAAATTCGTCAAAAATAGAAAATAAAATAAAAAAAAAATCTATTTAAAATTTCGAATTTTTTGCCCCAATCGTTTATGGGCCTCCTACCAGAAACCCGTGTGCAAAATTTCGTAGTCCTGCGCCCTTTGGTTTCCGAGTTTTTGTGGTTACAAACATACGCGCACAGATTTTAATAGTATAGATTTTGGTTTCTAAGAATAATGGGAAGTGTATGAGAATTGAAGAGCTGAGTGGATGAACATGTTATGCTACATTTTCTATTTTTTTTTTTTAATCTTTTGGATTAAAGGGTTATGGGTATCCTATCACATGGTAAAGCTAAAATACTAAGATTCTATTTAGTCTTGAAGATTTAAGGCATTATTAAATAATATTTAATATTTTAATATTTAATAATGTCAATAATATTAATAATTTTTACCTGTAAATATTTTAAACTCATGGTATCAAACAGAAAATAAATCATTAAAATTTACTGCAAAAACTTTCACTTCAAATTTCTTCAGATGTAACTTTTGTTACTTAACATGTTCTTCCACTTAGCTCTTCAATTATCTTTAACAATGTCATTCTCAGAAATCAAGTATGTAAAATGTATACGTATTCATTATACAAGGTGTGCGGGCTAAAAGTATCGAAAATATATGACGTACTTCTACGAAACTACCCATTAGAATTAAAAAAAAAATTATCTAAATAAAAATAGCATTTCACAAAGTTTTAATATCAATAGATTTCGATATGTGCAGTTTTGCTAACACGTCAAACATGTAAACGGTAATCCAGTTCTCCCCAAATGTTTCGTAGCATATCAGGAGTTATTAGACAAATTCTTTCTGCGATACGCTTTTCCCATTCATCCACAGTTTCAGTTTTTTGCTCTGTTCAATGTTTTAAAATCTCGGAGAGGTTTCCAAACCACGTAGGTGAAGTCTATTATATTCTAATGGGTAATTCCGTAATAATAGGCCATAACTTTTGGATACTTATTGCCGGGACACGCTGTATATTGGGTGATTGCTTAAGTTCGTGCCCTATTTCTTAGGTTTCTGTAGCTCGAAATTTTGACTGTGCTTATATTTCTTTTATAACCATATTATTAAATGACAGTTATCTACTTCTGTCGTGTGTGAACATAACGTTATAAGAAGTTTTTCAAATTGATTTGTGCGCAAGGTTTATATTCAAATTGGAAAATGAAAAGTTACATTTTCGTCTTGTTATGTTATATGAGTTTAAAAAGGGGTGAGTGTTGAACGTGCTACAAAAAATATTAAAGACGTTTATTTGGATCGTTCTCCCCGCTCTTAGGATAATTAAAAAGTTATTTTGTCGATTTCGGAGCGGTGATTTCAATCTAAACGATAAAATTCGCTCTGGGTGAACTTCTGGCATTGATAATGACTTAATCCGTGACTTTGTAAATAATAATTCACGTATTATTACTGAAGATATTGATGAGAGACTAAATGCTGACAATTTGACTACATTTTGACGTTCTTGGTACACTAATCACTAATCACTAATCACCCACTCGTGGACAGCCAACTTTTCGGTATAGGAGCTGATTAGTCCACGAGGGGAAAACACATATCTACTACCCCGCGGAGACTCCGGTACTTGCGAACGAGCCCGGAAGCTCCAGCAGGCTGGAAGACCCTGCTTAATGAAAATTACATGATTATTACAGATAATTCACAATGGGTTGCACTATTGAGCAAACCCGAGAAGTTTTACAGTTATAGTTAATGATGAATAGTTAAAATTATGTTATAAAATAAAGTTAATATAGGTACTTAATTACATCTCATTATTTAGTAATTTAACATTTAAAATGTGAATATTTACACTTAAAATTTAAGATAGGAAAATTATTTAAGGTAAACAAAAATAGTAGGATAATATGACAAAGCTTGATTAAAATGACAAAACAATCAAAATGACTATTAAACAATATGACAAAATGTAATGAAATAAAGTAAAATATTTAAATTCAGTGACTTGACGTAAAAAGTTCACCATACAGATGAGCGTTAAAAATCTTTTTTTATAAATGAAAAAAAGTTTGTTTAAAATATTATAGTTCACTCTTAACTTGGCATAATTTGTTGGATCAAATAGGGTCCTTTTAAGGTTGAAAAATCAACTTCGTACACTTCGAAACTCGATGCATCGGAAGTTGGGCACGAACGTTTGCAATCGCAAAAATATTTTTTAGACCTTTTTGGTCTGAGGAGCAACGGCATTTCATTCGTCAAGAATAATTTTTACGTGTGACAAATCCAGTTTCATGTTTAATAAATATAAACAGATATTTTATATACACACATATATTTCTATATACCAGTTCAAATTAAAATATAAATAAAGTCTGAAAATAAATTTGTATATCTATATAATAAAAGCGCAAAGTATTTGACTGTCATCATCAGTTCAGAGATGAACGCTTCACTTTTTATATCACAAGAGGCCATTTCTGGGAACCCATTAGGAGGGCGGGACCCTGTTCTGTCGTCAAATGCGGCCAAGTTTGTCGCCAAATTTTACGACCAAAATTAGTAGCCAAAAGTGACGCCAACTTCGCAATATCCCTAATATTTCGCTAAATTCCCATAGACTTCCATTGTAAACCAATACGGTTTCCTTGCTTACAGAAAATCATCAAATTGAGATATTTTAATACAACAAAAGCTAATATTAGCTTAAGGACTTAAATTAATTATATTTAAGGAAGTCCAAATAAATTAAGTTATGAATAAAAGTAACTTGATACAGTGCTTAGCATGCTTTCCCAAACATAAATTTTAAGGGAGACCAAACTGGTCGCCAAGGGCGGCTAGTATTTTATATATCTTATGCAAATATAAACAATTCTTTTTCTGCAAAATCTTTGATGATTTTCGATGAAAATAATACTTGTTAAGAATGAACTGATTTATTGTTTTGTTACATGACCTTTTAATAAATGACAAAATGTAAGAAAAAATCATCAAGAAACTTCTTTACGTGGTCACAGAACCAGTTTCAAGTTCAATAAATATAAATGTACTAGGGGGCTCTGCCCCCTGCAAGCTACGCTCGCCAACCCCCGTTCAGACACCGCAAAATCTAAAAACACGCTAATCTGATGGGTTTTAAAAATATTAGAGAAGATTGAATTATACTGAAAAAAGCTGAGCAGATCTCCCTGTAAACGGGTTACCATTCAATTCCCTTTGATTGCAAAAATTTAAGGGCGAATCAGTTGCTGTTAAGACATCCAATGGTTGTTTTCGTTTTTGATTAAAGAGGATCAGTTAAACATTTGAAAATAAGCTAAAATAAAATAAATTAAGTATACAGAGTCTTTGTCTTCCGGTATTTTAAAACAATCTCTATAACAATATCCTAAGTCATGTGACTATCATCAACAGTTCCAAGCGGACCACTTCGCTTTTTATGCTCTAGGTGCCATTTTGGTACTTTAATGTTAGCCAGGCACAGGTGATAAGTCGCCAAATATTATTTTATCGCCATCATTTCATCTATATTATAATAGTTCAAGTCACCAACTGCCATAAACAAATACGGTCTGATCCCTTCGCCGTTCATATGAAAGTTTGGCAAAGATGTCATATACGTCCCATATTGGCGCAACTTTTTAACGACGCCAATTTGAGAAACGCATCAACAGCATAAACAGCAACATCCGGCTTACCATATCAAGCAAAATAACAATACTTTGGCGCCAGTTATGTGTCCGTTCCGTATATGGCATTGGCGTCAGAAAAAAATCGCGCCAATATGGGACCGTAAGTTTTCCATTTTGATTAAAAAATCAAAATTTGTTTTTTTTTTTTTCGAATAAAACTACATTAAAAGTAAAACTATTATAAGTATTACTTTTTTTTTCAACTCGCCAGTTAGCATTTTTATTTTTTTTATTTTTTTTATTTTTTTTTTCGAGTGGTAATATTTGGGCAGATACGCACCGCAGGTTTGGTGTGATTTTTATTTTTTTACGAAAGTTTGGCGAAAACCTCGTTTTCAAATACCAGTTACATATGCATTTTCGGTAATCCTTAGATATCCCGTCGACCAAAAATCTATCGCCAAACTATAAGATTAAATGCCAATAATGGTTGATCGTATATTAATTTATTTGTTCTTTCGTTATTTAAAATAAAAATTACGTCAATTTGTATAATTTGGCGATTTATATAATTTGACAAAATTGGTCGACGGAATAACTAAGTAGTACTGTATTTCTTAATTATTTTCTATTATTTTCTAAAGAAAATATCAAAAAATAATTAATAATCATAGAACAAAATAACTTATCTAATTTGTAAAAAGAAATAAGAGTAAATAAACCTTTAATATCAAATAAACAAATATAGCCGGGTTACCATATCAACCTTTCCTGAAAAAAAAAAAAAAAAATATCTGTTTGATTAGAATTTGAGTTGCCATCATTAGAAAAATGTATATAAAATTAGAAAAAAAATTAATATTTCAAAAACTAATTCGAATTTAAAAATTCTAATACCAGTTTTGAAATCTGCGGATCAATAATAATTTTTGGTGTTAATTTCATCGTAAAGTATTCCATATTTTAGAAGAAATCGCCATGAAACATAATCAGTTGTTTAATCAGTCGTTTCAAAGAATCGTTTCATAAAGTCGTTTCATTAGGATTTTATATATATAGAGTAGATTTTATTTTAATATCAGTTCAAATTAAAAAATAAGTAAAGTATTAAAGTAAATTTGTACAGTACATATTTAATATATCGATGCAAATTTAAACACAACTTTTGTTTTGTAAAATCATTGATGATTTTAGATGAAAATAATACTTGTCAATAATGAACTTATTTATTGTTTTATTACACGACTTTTCTACATATGTCAAAATATAGGAAACAATCGTCAAGAATCTTCTTTATGTGCCACAGAACCAGTTTCAAATTTAATAAATATAAACGGATTTTTTTTATATATCAGTTCAAATTTAAAAATAAAGTGTTAAAGCAAATTTGCACATATTTAATATATCGATGTAAATATGAACCCTGATTATATTTGTAAAATCTATGATGATTTTAGATAAAAATAATACTTGTGAAGAATGAAGTGATTTATTGTTTTTAAAGGCATTTCACCAGGTGTCAATAGGTATGAAAAACTGCATATGTATCGATCCTGTGCACAGAAGTAATTGTAAATATAGAAATATAGTCAAAGTAAAAGAAAAGAAAAAATCATTTTATTAAAAAAAAAAAAAACTTTCTTTTGAAAATACCCTGATTCTAAATTATCCCCATACCTTTATTCTTATTCTGTGCCGCAATATGTTTTCTGTATATCTCAAAGGGTCTTCTATTTCACCTGCGTCGCGTTATAAATTCCCGCCTAAAATAAGAAATATGAAAACAATTTGTATTTGAACATGTTCTTTTGTTTACAACATCAACAAGAACAAAAAATGCTGAACTAAGCATAGATTATAAAACAGTTTCCAACCCTAATAGAGTATTATAAGGAAATGCAACATTTTCATGCAAAGAAATTGATCATAATCCGTCTTGTAACGGAATTATTTTGTGTGTCTATGCAAAGTAGTGTGTCTCAGCCTTTTTTGGTTGCGGCACAAAAAATATATGGAATTGCTTGTGGTACACCTGAATATAAAAAATGTAAAAATTATATAATACAAAAAGAATTTCTCTACAAAACTTATTCAGTGAGAGAGCTGAGCCTGTTTTCTTGAAAAATCAAAATTAAAACGACTTTCCAAAGTCTCCAGACAAGTTCGTATTTCATCATGAACTTTTAAAAGACTTTCTTGCTTTTAGGACTTAATTTTATGGAAAATAAGGACTTAAATTTTAGCTTTCAAGTTGATTGCAGGGTACGGGTTTTTGACAGAAAGCCGAAACTCATTTAAATTTTTCTCGAAGAATGTTGGACGGTAAGTCTTATCATTTCTCAAAGCAATGATCTGTTTTTTTTTCTGTTATTGTCAAATTTGGTGTCTTGGAAATTACAAATAGTTTCATTATCATTAACCACCCATAACCTTCTTCTCGACCAAAAACTCAGATTAGAGAAAAATGCACGGCGTCCAGCCAAAAAATTTCCAATCGAAAGTTGAATGATCACAATGTGACAACATCACACACTGTTAAAAATATCGTGAAAAATTACCTCTGTTTTTAAAGGCTATCTATTTTCTGACCAATGAGAATGCTACATAAATGCCTATGGAGAGTATACTATATGCACGAGATACCGGACCTGCTCCAATGGATGAGCCCACGGAGCCAGTTTTTGCCCTGTGATGTACGGTAGGAATGCAGAGTTCATCCCCCAGCAACGTTAAGTTTGCCTCGCATTTCGGTTCAAAATTAAATCACGATGCAACTTGTCTATCTGCCGCGGCCCATCTTCTCTCCCCCCCCCCCAACTCCCCACTAAAAGTAACATTTTCATTTAACAAGTCTGCACCAACAATTATGCTTCCAGTTAGATTGGGCAGCGGTGGCCCAGCTGCAGAACATAGAACCCGTAGCTAAAGGGCGCGGGACCGAGGCTGACTGCCGGCTAAAATCCGCCATGTACACGAAAGGCGCCTTGTGCATGTAAATTCCGTCGTGGTTGCAAAGTCCTTCAAGTTACCTACGAATTATACCTCTGAATCTGCCTTGCCAGTTGAAGGTCTCGTCATCTGATCAAGCTTCTAAATTACGAGATCAAGTCGAATAGCAATATGCAGGTGCCAAACAACAAGATATTAACGTTCAGTAACAGACATAACAATGTTCACAACTGAAAAGTAGGCACTACAGATAGGATGACGATCTAGGTGATCGTCAGGTTTATAGCCACTACGCAATGATTAGGTGGTCACCCGCCCCGATACCAGGTATCAAACCCGGTTTAGCTGGGGCAATCCGGCAGGTGGGGACTTGTCATCGGTTAGAAAGAAAGAGAAGGTGAACGCCTGCTCCCCAAGTTGAAAGAAAACTCAAGGTGTAAAAAGAAAATCGGAATCTGATGAGTGGGAACTAGGGATGAGTGTCTCTTTGGAAACGTTAAGGGCGTTCAAAATGGGTGTGGCTCAAATTCAAAAAGGCAACATTCTGACATAAGTTTTAATTTATTTTTGTTCGAAAATGCATTAAACTAGCTGGTGTTGTTGTTCAGAAACTATGTAATTGAGCTGTTTTTTCCTTTTTTTTTTTTTTTTTTTTTTTTTTTTTTTTTTTTTTTTTGCAAACGCAATAGATCTTTTAGAAAATAGTCTCAAAGTGGGCGATTTCAACCGAATTTCCGCGCGAAGGAAGAAAGAGCGCTCAAGAGCGGACGAAAAACTTGTTTGTCACGTGATCGAAATGGCTTATAACTCAATAGGTAATTGGTTGGTCAAAAAATGGAAAAAACAGTTCAATTCCAATTCGCTTCCATTGCCAGGCTTTCCAATTTTATACCTTTCAGTTAAAAAATGAATTTATAAATGTGTCAAAACATTTTGCGCTTGTTGAGCAGACCAGTTAAGAACAGCCTTAATACGACAAAAAGAGTGAACAAGGAAGATACCATGTAATAAGTAGAAAATGTGGTATTAATGATACAACAAAATGTAATTTTAATTATTTGTCAAAAACCCTCGCAGCGCGTTTGACAATCCTTCGTGGCACTCTGGTGTTCCACGGCACACGGGTTCAGAAACACTGGTGTACAGGAACCATAAATGTTACGCAATCCATAATCTATCGAAAACGTGTTTTAGTGACCCCGAGTGCTCCATTTTAATTTCATTATGTTTGAAGTATTATAACATCATAAAAATGCAATGAAATCGATTTTTTCCCATAGAGCATAATCTAGTGAAATTCTTATGATAACGTTTAAAGAGATATTTTGTTTTAATTCAAACTGAGTGAAAAACACTCAGAAGTATAGAAATAAAAACACTCTTAAATGATCTAAAATGCCTTGCACCGACTAAATTACGGTAAAAGTGCTAAAAAAGTGTAAAAGTTTTAATAAATTCTGTGCTTATATAATAACAATTTTTATTTTTTGACTCATTTGGATTAAAAAAATAACTCGTAATATATTATTATCAACATCTGGCTATTATCAAATTAATTTCATACTTTAAAATGGTTTTTTAAAAATTTATATGCACATTTAATTAACGCACGTAAAATTAGTTCGTAAAATTTACAGTTACCCTACCTACCACTTTCAAAAGCATATAACAAACTTATCAATCACAAAGTTTGCTTATTTCATTCTTTTTGTGTTACACGCTCCCTTTGTAAAATATTTAAATGGCAGGTATTACACAATACGCCCTTCTACCGTAAAAAACAAGTCGGAAATTGTTCGTCGAACGTGCAAATGAGGTACGTTCGTACTAGTATAACAAGTTTTATAAATATTCAGATCTTGATGCAATAGCTGTTGGACTCTTAGGCAAAAAGGCATGAATACAAAACTTATTGCAATTATATATATATTAAATTCAATAAAACGGAAATAATAAGAATACATCTAAAATAGGACGTCATCGTTGTTAATTAAAGCGTTCAAAAAGGATGTTATTTTAACAACCCAGCTTTCAGAATATAATGCGGACGCCAATTATGTATTTATGAACTTAAAATGTACATAAAGAAGTCAATTAACTTCTCAAAACAAAAATAATTTATTTACCGGTAAAGCTTTTTACCTTCTTCCATAAAAATATTCAAACAATAATAAACAATAATTTCTGATTCACGTTACATCATATATAAAGGTATCACGAGAATAAAGATGAGAGGATAATAGCAAATAAATAAACATGGACAATAGATTTAACATCCTCCCACCTTTTGATTATATATTATAATCAAAACTTCACATTAAATAAATACAACATTTACATAAACATCATAAATCGAGTCTTTCTGGAACCTTTATCATTCTACCAGATCCCGTCTTTTTAATTTGCGATTCGTCTTTTGCAGGCTCAACCTGATTTTCCTTCAAAGTTGGTTTAGGAAAATTGCTTTCAGTAAAATCCACTGATGACACTTCCAGAGGGTAAATTCTTTGAATAGGCCGAATCATCTGCGAATGAGACGTTTGTAACTTCAAATGACGAACTTTTCCGTCCTTGCCCCGAATGAGCTCTGTAACCCGTCCTAAGGGCCAATTGATTCTTTTCTTGTTATCTGCTCCCACCAAGACTATATCTCCTACAGCAATTCAACGTTGCAATCTTCTCCCATTTGGTCGTTGGATAAGGAGACCCAAATATTCTAATCTAAATCGATTTCTGAGCTCTTTTTGCAGTTCTTGCCTATATTTAAGTCTTCTAGTGAGAGAACCTTCCTCAACCGCATCAACGTCTGGTAAACCACATTCATGGATATCTTTCAGAAACATGTCCGGTGATATGGGTTTGATGGATTCTTTCTCAGACATGTAAGTTAGTGGTCGCGAATTTATAATACTTTCGCAGTCAGCTAATACAGTTATCATCTCTTCATAGTTCAAACAGGCTTTTCCTAAGACTCTTTTTAATAGATCTTTCATCAATCTGATGAGCCTCTCCCACCATCCGCTCCACCAAGCAGCAGTCGGAGGGTTGAATTTCCATTTGAAAGAATTTATTGCTCCATACTTCTGTATGCGATTCCAGTTCAATCTTTTTAAAAAATTGGATGCACCAACAAAATTGGAACCGTTGTCGCAATATATAACAGAACATCTTCCTCTACGAGATACAAATCTTCGCAAAGCCATTAAAAATGACTCTGTAGAAGCTGAAGTCACAAGCTCCAAATGCACAGCTCTGTAGATGGCACATGTAAATAAGATAACCCAACTCTTCTGTTTATTTTTAAGAAACAAAGGGCCAGCCAGATCAATGCCGATAATCTGAAATACAGCTGCATCTTTCACTCGATTTTCTGGCAGGGAAACTGGAGAAGATTCTAAATTCTTCGAATTAAATCTTTTACAAATGGTACATTTTGATAGAACAGAGCTCACAGTTCTTCTTCCATTCAAAATCCAGTATTTTTCTCTAAGCAAATTCAGAAGAATCTGAGGACCTGCATGACAATTTTTGAGGTGGTAATGTAAAATTAATCGTTTGACAACTTCATGATTTGAAGGAACAACCATAGGTGTGAGGAAATCCATATTGTCTTGTCTATACGTAATCTTAGTCTTTACACGTATTATGTCGTGTTCATCCTTAAACGTCTCCAGAGTTTTCAATCTCCCCTCACTTTCATGGGAAAAACATTCCTTTTGTATCATCCAAATTATCTTCGTTTCTGCTCTCTTAAATTCAAGATTCGTCAATTCTCCTTTGATCTGTTCCTTTGGGTTAGAAGAATTATATCTGAAACGAAGTATCCAACCAACAAGACGTACGATTTTCTCATAACTGGAAAAATACTGGTAGTACCAGCTTTTCTCTGGACTTTCATCAACATTTACCAGTAATTTTGTAGACTTCAATTTTTCTTTTTCAATTTCTTCTTCGTTTATGTCTTGGCACTTGAAATCCATATATTTATAATATTCTTTAGAATCTTTAAGCCAAGATGGACCCTCCCACCATTTGAGAGATACCAGATGTCTTGCTTTACATCCTCTAGATGGCAGATCTGCTGGATTCATTTCACCAGGTATATGTTTCCATAAAACAGGATCAGTCAATTTTTTTATTTCTTGAACTCTGTTTCTAACAAAAACAGACCAGTTTTCTTTCCTGGATATCCATGCAAGCACTGTTGTGGAATCGCTCCAAAAATATCTTTCTATATCTTCCCAGCCCATAGCGTCAGTTACTGATTTAGCCAATCTAGCACCAATCAAAGCAGCTAAAAGTTCCATTCTAGGTATAGTTCCACATTTTAAAGGACCTATGCGGGATTTCGCTGCAAGAAGGAATAACTCTACACGATCTTTAGTTGCTATCCTCAAAAATATAACAGCAGCATACGCATACTGACTTGCATCACAAAATGTGTGAAGAGTACAACCTTTTAAATTATCTGGGGTGAACTGAATATATCTAGGAATCTGAATTTCTTGTAAACAATTTAATTCATGAAACCATTCAATAAATTCATTTTTTATATCACTAGTAACTTCTTCATCCCACGAGATTCCTTCTTTCCATGTTTTCTGTAACATCATCTTGGGACATATCATAACTGGAGCAGTAAAACCAATTGGATCAAAAACTTTATGTGCAACTGATAGCATGATTCTTTTTGTTATTTTTTCTATATTTATATCTTTCGTCCAGCTTACGTTAACTTTTAAAACGTCTAGAAGTCTGTTCCATTGTAATCTCAGTACAGCAGTTTCTTCGCTATTTTCGATATTGTTTCTTTCTTCTGTCTGTTCCCATCCTCTCAACTCAAATCCACCTTTAGCCATAAGAGATTTAGAATCAGTTATAAACCTTTCCAATTCGTCCTGTGTGTGGACACTAGCAACGACATTGTCAACATAAAAGCTTCTCAGCAATTGCTGTTTAAGATTGGGGTCGTATTCTTCATCGTTTTTAATGTGATATTCTATGACGGAACCGAGAAGAAAAGGAGAGCTTTTGACTCCAAACACCACTCTAGTATGTCGAAACATTCTAATATTTCTTTCTTCTGGATTACTCCACCACAAGAAACGCAAATAATCCCGATCTTCTTTACGAATAGCTATTTGTAAAAATGCTTTCTTGACATCAGCTACAACACCAAATTTATTTTTTCTAAATCGTAAGAGAATGTCAGGAATTAATTCAATAAGGTTTGGCCCACAATGCAAACATTGATTCAAAGATGGATGGTTCTGCATTCTAGCTGATGCGTCAAACACTGGACGAATGGGAGTTGTACTGCTCTCTTTTATTACTGGTCGATGAGGTAAATAATTTCCATAAAGGTTCATTTCAGCCTGTGGAATTTCCTCTATAATTTGATCATCAAGCCACCCTAAAAGTACTTTTTCATACCTTTGATAAATGTTATCGGAAAGCAACTTGTTTGTAACGTTACTCAATCTTTTCTTGGCTAAACTCAAATTATCAGGTAAAGGTGGTGTATCTTCTGACCATGGCAAAGAAACTTCATAACGATTATCTTCATTCATTTTTACTGTCTGTAAAAAATGCTCTTTAACCTGACGATCAATCTCCATTTTAGATTGTTTTTCAATCGGATCATTTATTCCAAGCAAATCCAATTTCCATAAATCAGCAATCTCTGCTTCCTTTACAAACATAGACGTAACTGACAAAGCTAAATTTTCTTTAGACACATTATCTTGAGGCACTTTTCCCATTAAGGTCCAACCTAAGAATGTTTCCAGTGCTACTAATCCCGACGAGAGTATTTCTCTACGACCTGTCAGTAATTTTCCCATTACATCAGCTCCAATCAATATTTGAATAGATTCTGGAGTTTCACCAACATCCGTCAAAGTGATGCCTTTTTCCGATAATTCTTTAAACCAGGATCCTTTTCCTACTGGCATAACATTTTCACATATAATGTTTTGATCCAAAACCTCAAAATTACATTTAAAATTTTCTTTCAAATCGCTTAATCTTACCTTGTAGTAATGATGATTATAATCCTTTGTTATGACTCCGCCAAAAAGGGAATGAGAAACTTTTTCTTCTCGAAGAGGTAAATACTTCATTTCTTCGGCTAAATGTTTTAAAATATACGATCTCTGAGAACCTGAGTCCAAAATTAGTCTAACATCTTTCTTTTTGTTTTCGGAAAATATTTTTGCCTTTATCGTCTGAAGGAACACTTTAGGATTTCTATTGAAATTGGCCATATTTACTTCTTTTCCAGGCGACTTTTCTGTGTCTTCCTCTTTCTTTTCATTCAGCTTATTCTTATCGAGCGTTTGACACATCACAGACGCATGTCTTTTATCAAAAAAGAAACACTTCAAGATAGCTCTACATTGTTTCGTTGTGTGACCTGTTGCCAAACATAAAAAACAACATCTTTTGTCCTTCAATATATTCTGCTTTTCATTAAAACTCATCTTCCGTGCCGAAAAGCATTCTGAACTCAGATGTCTTCCTTTGCAAAAAACGCAATTTTTCCTTAAATCTGGTCTTGAAGAAGTTGTTAATAAAGTAGCAGCAGTTGGTAAATATTTAGTACCATCGTTGTGACTTTTGTTTTTTCTAAAGATCGCGTCATCTTTTCTCGCTAAACCAAAACCTGTCACTGCCAAATTAATTCTTTCATCTCCTTCAACTTCAGATTTGAGAAACGCCATTAAATTATCTAGGCGCTCTTTTGCATCAGAACTAACCGAATTCGTATGTGTTCGATTCCACGCTTTCAAAAATTCAGCAGTAAAACAAGATTCT
The DNA here is from genome assembly GCA_963932465.1 of Maratus speciosus. Taxonomy (NCBI): domain Eukaryota; kingdom Metazoa; phylum Arthropoda; class Arachnida; order Araneae; family Salticidae; genus Maratus; species Maratus speciosus. The sequence goes on from OZ010799.1 coordinate 12,168,990, forward strand.
ACCATTGGATATAATATTGAAGCACATTTATCCGTTGTGACACCTAACGTCTCAAGAGCTCGTAAATACAACTCAAGTTTATCATACAATGATGTAATAGAAAATTTTCCTTTTGATTGCACAGATATAATTAATTTTAATAATTCTCGCACATGCACTTCAACCAAAAGATCTTCCCTACCGAAACGAGCCTTAAGACTCTCTATAGCTTTGGCATAGTTAGCGCCAGTTGGCGGAAAACTATCAACAACTTCTCGCGCTCTAGATCCAGTGATAGTTGCTTGGATCAAATACTGGAATTTATTTTCTGGCGCAATATCTTGATCATTGTGAATCTGTTCAAACTGGCTCCAAAATGGCAACCATTCCTTTAAATCACCATCAAATTGGCGAAATTCCAACTTGGGCAACGTAAATTTCTTTTTAGAATTATTAGTTTCGTAATTATTTGAAATGTACTCACATTGCATTTGTCCCTGTGACTGAATCTTTGCTAATTCTAATTGATGATTTAATTCCAACTTTTTTAACTCTACTTCCGACTTCTCCTTTAATTCTAGCTTTTTTAATTCTTGATCCGACTTCTCCTTTAATTCTAGCTTTTTTAATTCTTGATCCGACTTCTCCTTTAATTCTAGCTTTTTTAATTCTTGATCCGACTTCTCCTTTAATTCTAGCTTTTTTAATTCTTGATCCGACTTCTCCTTTTCTAACTTCTTAGCCTCGTTTTCTTTTTCCTTTCTCTCAGCAGCAGCATTGGATAAAATTTCTTGTACAAAAGCGGGATCCTGTTTATATTCATTACTATTCAAAATAATTTCCTTTAGTCTCCCAATCGTATAATCTTGCGGGATTGTTTCCCCAAGCTCTTCTACCACGAACTTTAAGTCGACCTTTTTAAAATTTTTAACGGCTTGAAACATTTTGCATCAAATAAATATTGTAAAATGCCCTGTCGCGCCGGACGTCACAATGTTAATTAAAGCGTTCAAAAAGGATGTTATTTTAACAACCCAGCTTTCAGAATATAATGCGGACGCCAATTATGTATTTATGAACTTAAAATGTACATAAAGAAGTCAATTAACTTCTCAAAACAAAAATAATTTATTTACCGGTAAAGCTTTTTACCTTCTTCCATAAAAATATTCAAACAATAATAAACAATAATTTCTGATTCACGTTACATCATATATAAAGGTATCACGAGAATAAAGATGAGAGGATAATAGCAAATAAATAAACATGGACAATAGATTTAACAATCGTCATGGCAACCTAGAATCATTATCTATCATAGGATATCATTTAATTAATTACATAAGATAGGATTTAAAAGAATGAAAAACTTTATTAATATCTTTTTAAGCTTGGATTTTTTCATAAAATTTGAAATGTCTCGATAAAAGGCTGCAACGATTATATATATATCTATATATCTATCTATCTATATATATATATATCAAATTTCAAACCATTCGGTTGGGAAGTTTATACGCTGTTATATGCGGACGGACCAAACAATGACTCAGGTGCTACGCATACATATAATTAAGAACGCACCTAAAAACTCGTAATGTTCCATTCATAATATAGGGTTGAAATAAAATAAAATTGATACTTTGAATTGGTCCATTTAAAATGCACACACATATATTTGCGCAAAATGTACTGTTACCTTATCTAACAGTTTCCCATGCGTATAACAAGTACATCAATCACAACATTTACATGTATTTTTATGTTAATCGTTCCACTATGACAAATATTGATAAGTATTACACAATATACCCTTCTGCTATAAATTTACATTTTCGTCAGGAAGGAAAACGCCTAATATTTATAAATGTCGAAAATACTTGTCTGCATACGTTTTTTGAAAAGGAATTTAAATTCAATTTTTTACAGATATTGTCGTGTCAAATATGGAAATTTCGAAAAATGAAAAAAAAATCAATGTTTTGATAAGACATTCTGGTCTAGATTCTTTGATACGTAAAATATTGTGTGTCAGATATAGGTAAAATTACTTTTGGTAAGGAAATGCATGGAAAATGCATATGGGGCATTCTCACAATCTTTTCACTTTCGGGAATAAAAATCTGGTGAAATTAAACTTGCTAAAATCACATTTTAAGATATAGACGAATGCTGATAGACGAATGCCTTATTGATTCAAAATAAAGAAAAAATGGTCAGACGCGAAAACTTTTTTATTTAACTGAGGTTTAAATTAAACTTGCGAGTTTAATTTTCCTTAATATTTTACCACTATAACTTTCTATTTTCTTCTAAATTTTTACTTATAATGAATTTGCATTGTACCCACAGGACATTTAAATAAGAAATAATAACAATGTGGCATTATTAGTACAAATTTTTGGTATAACATTGTCTTAGAGGGGTGTGGCAAATCATTTTATGACTAAGTGATAGCCACAATGTTTATTGATTTTTAGAAACAGTTACTAACATTGGATTAAATTTAAAAAAGTCCTTCCCGGCCAGTGCCGGGAGGAAGAGGTAGATTTCATATTCCTTAATTTTTAAAAGCCAGCTTATAATTTAAACACACGGAGCTCAAATTAGTGAAACCCGATTATACAAGATTAAATACTGATTTTTGTCAATACTGAATATGAATGAGAATTTCGCGAAATTAGTCGCGTTTTCGAAGCTGGCTTCATTTAAAGTGATTTACATTTGCTCGCCAAATTCGGCGATATTTTGAAGTACCCGCCATTTTAAAGCAACATAATGGGTGCAACAAAGCTAACCAATGAACTTGGTCGAGACTTTAGTAATTCCTGTGCACATGCTCACTCACATCTAAATCGGTTGATAAATACGAGTGCTGTTGCAGGCAAAAAATCAGACTTTTCAAAATGTCACCCACATTAGAAATTCAAACTGTTATATCTCGGCCATTTTTTTAGATAAAGACAAAAGAAAAAATGCTCCGGAATCTTTGTATCACGCTCAAATACATGAGAAAAAAAAATAATTTCTAATTTTTTTGTACTTTATTTTAAATACAATTTTTTTTTAATGGCCGCCATTTTGAAACAAGATGACGGATGAAGTTGGCAAACGAACTCGGCCGAGAGATTGCTATGTACTATGCATATGCTTTGTCACAACCTAATCGGTTCATAAATACGCGTGTTATTGCGTGACAAAAATCAGAGCGTTTCAAAACGTCAGCCATGCTAGAAATTCAAAGTGCTATAACTCAGTCATTTTTTAAATTATAGACGAAATGAAAAATGCTCCGAAATCAATTTCTAATTTTTTTGTACCTCATTTTAAATTAAAATTAAAAAAAATTTAAATGGCCGCCATTTTGAAACAAGAAGGCGGATGAAGTTGGCCACCGTACTCGGTCGAGACATTGGTATGTACTATGTACACAACAAGTTATATCCATATTCGTTCATAAATATGCGTGTAATCGCGTGACAAAATTCAGATCGTTTCAAAATGTGAGCCACACAAGAATTTCAAAGTGCTATAACTCAAGCGTTTTTTAAAATATAAACGAAACAAAAAATCCTCCGGAATCTTTGTATCAAGCTCAAACACATAAGAAAAAAATCTTTTTCAATTTCTAGTTTTTTTTATGCCTCATTTTAAAATTTAATTTTTTTTAAATATTTAAATGGCCGCCATTTTGAAACAAGATGGCGTATGAAGCCGGCCCACGAACACGGTCGAGACATTGCTATGTACTATTGCCTTGTCATATCAAAATCGGTTCATAAATACGCGTATTATCGCGTAACAAAAATCAGATCGTTCCAAAATGTCAGCCATGCTAGAAATTCAAAGTGCTATAACTCAGCCATTTTTTAAGACATAGACGAAGCAAAAAATGCTCCGGGATCTTTGTATCATGTTCAAACACATAAGGAAAAAATCTTTTCCAATTTCTAAATTTTTTGCACCTCATTTTAAATTTTAAATTTTTTTTTAAATTTTAAATGGCCACCATTTTGAAACAAAATGGCGGATGAAGTTTTCCCACGAACTCGGTCAAAATATTGCTATGTACTATGCAAATGCGTTGTCACATCCAAATCGGTTCATAAATACGCGTATTATCGCGTGACAAAAATCCGATGGATTCAAAATGTCAGTCATGCTAGAAATTCAAAGTGCTATAACTCAGCTATTTTTTAAGATACAGACGAAACAAAAAATACTCCGGAAGCTTCGTATCAAGCTCAAACACATAAGAAAAAAATATTTTCCTATTTCTAATTTTTTACTGCCTCATTTTAAATTTTAATTTTTTTTTAAAATATTTAAATGGCCGCCATTTTAAAACAAGATGGCGGTTGAAGCTGGCCAACGAACTCGGTCGAGACATTGGTATGTACTATATACACAAGAAATTTTATCCAAATCGGTTCATAAATACAAGAGTTACAGTATGACACAGATCAGATATATATATATATATATGGATATATATGTATATATATATATATATATATATATATATATATATATATATATATATATATATATATATATATATATATATATATATATATATATATATATATATATCAACTTTTGAACGGAGGGTGGTTTCGGAATCTGGGGGTCATGATCGATGAAAATATACCAAAATTTTTTGAAATCGCTTTCCTCCGAACGGCTGCAATAGGTAGCTTTTTGTAATGAAAGCTACCTAAAAAATTATTTTCCTCGAAAATTGCAGGAACAAACCTTGGGGACGGTAAGAGTACCAATAAAGCCACGATGCTTGAAGTCGATATATAAATGCTGACTTAAATTCTGCAGTAATTTCCTGTCAAAGAATTTTAGACATTCTTTCTCTAGCATACTTCTGCATGAGAAAAATCTTGAAAAAAATTCTGTGGCTGCATCTGAAATGATTTTCTGTATAAGTTTAGCAAGAGGGACGGTAAGGAATCTAAAACCCAGGGACAGAGTTAAAAAAATAATACCAACCGTAAAAATGTGTGCAGGTTAATTTTTTGCTACATATTTATATAAAACAATTGTCCCAGTTTCGAAAAAAAATTACTTTCGAACATATCAAAACATCGAATTACTTTTATTGAAACAATTTTATACAGACAGCTCCAAACTTAAAAAGCAGCATCAGGGACATGGGACGGTATAGGTGTTTTCCTGGTATTTGGACCCCCAACATCGTCCAAAACTTATTTATCTCGTTAATATTGTTATGCAATCATACAATGGGATGCTCCCCACTATATGAAATAAAATAAAAAACACAAGAATATGTACTACAATAAAAATTATTATTCATGGACTTAAAAGTCAAAAGATTATGAGAATGTCCCATATATTGTGCTGAAAATGCTGCTTATACAGCGAAATGCATATGCATAGATATAATTGTAAATCATACATCAAAGATAAACTAATCTAGTTTTCTTACAAATGTGCAATAGGTTCACATTTAGTTATACGGCACACAACCAACCTGAAGACCAATTCTTCCCACACTTCGTTTAACAAGTCCGGCGTAATAGAAGCAATAGCTTCTTATTTTCTGTGTCTCAACTCTGTTAAATAATTAGGTAGCGGCGGGACGTAGACATAACCTTTTATAAAGCCCCAAAGGAAAAAAAATCGCCTGACTCTAACGGCTTTGAAATCTTTAGCTCAGCAATAACACTTTACGCTTAGCAGCCGAAATTTTGCGTATGTGGCACTGCAAGCCAGTCAGTAACAAAGCAGTACTCGCGCATACGCTTATCTAAAAAGGTTTGAGTAACTCTTTATTTCTGACCTTGAACCAACACTCTACAATGCTTACAGTTGGTAGTATTAAAATTTATAACTGGAACATTCTTTAATCAACAGCCTGTAAATTTGCATATAGGGAAACAAATTTCGAAGTTACATTTGGAACACTTCAAAAGAATAAATATTTGGGTATTTATTTATACATTTTTAATGCCTGTAATAAACAGTAACAGAGATAAAACAATAATTTACCGTTAAGGGTGTATTCGGAAAAATATTTTTCCACCCTCAACAGCTCGAAATTTTCTGAGACATTTTCAGAATCATTTTTAAAAGTAAAAACATGAAACTTGCTGGGGTGATTTTTGAAGAGAATTATAAGAGGCCGTGTAATTTAATTTTTCACTCAATTAATTAGAATTTGAGTTTTAAACAATTATTTTCTCAGTATGACCATTTTCTTTAATTCCCAGATCTCCCGTTTCGGAAAATTCGGCGCAAAACACCCACTTTGACAGCATTTTTTTAATATTTTCTGCATTTATCAAAAAATTGAGAAGCACGGCACATTATGTAGTTTCTAAATAAGAGAATTTCCTAGTTTGATGCGTTTAAGAGCAAAAATTAATTTAAAAATGAATCAGAAAATAAGCAGTTTGGATTGGTATACACCCTTAAAAGAATTATCCAACATAGTTTTTAAATGTTCTATTTAAAAATACAGGCACACTATTTATCTTACGCAAAATAATTTCGTAAAAGTCACAGCTACTCCCCATCTACCAGTCTCTCATTTATACAACAAGCTCATCAATCACAAAATTTGCATATCTCACTGTATCTACGACAAACGCTCCACTGTAAGAAAATTTGAGCTGGCAGGTATCAAACAATGCACCCTTCTGCCGTCACTTTAAATTTTCGTCAGAAAGAAATCCACGTACTATTTTTACACGCTGAAAACAGTTTTTTAATTTGTAAGGAAGTTATTTAAATTCAATTTTTATTACAGATGCTTTTGTGTCAAAATAGAAATTTTGGATGAAGAACATAAATATTAGGTGTTTTAAAAAGACTTTATTTTTTAGTTTATATTCTGTATTAGGTGAAAATATTTCTATCAGCATAAGTAAAAGAGTAAAGCTTTTATATATATATATATACATTATATATATATATGTATAGGTATACATTAATACATAATAAATTTGAAATCACAAATATATGTAGAAATTGATAAAATTCTAAAGATGCTTAGAAATGAACATATGAAACCAGTATGTGAAATAAGAAACTGTGAATGACTCAAAAGAATCATTAGAGGAGCTTGTGAGTACATTCATAGAAGATGCGTTATTTCATCCAATTTTGTCGGCATTAAGCCTAAAATGACAAAATTTAGCTCCTTATAACGCAAATATTACATAAAATAGATAATAAAAAGCTAAGAGATCCAAAGAAGATACACCTCATACAGGATACTAAAAATTATTAGAGCACAATACCTGAATGATATACTAGAAACCCATAACTGTGCTGTCATCTGGTGTGAGAAAGGAAAAATGTAAATTGGAACTGGATTAATAAAAATAATGTTTAGAGTTGCCATCTTAAGCCCCCCCCCCCCCCCAAAAAAAAAATAAATAAATAAAATGAATAAAAATGATTGAAGGAATCAAGAAAAGACTTAGATTAACTTTTAGTTAAACTAGAATGAAAAAATAGGAATAAACTTAATAAATACTGAGTGAATACAAAATAAAATAAAGAAAAGGAATAAATTAATACAAATAAAGAAATAAAGAATTATATAAAAATAAATAAAATTGCAATTGATTCAATTAACGTTTTAAAGACAAAAAATTGTAATATAAAAAAATGAGACTATAAATAACATTTAAAAAAGATTAGGAATATTTGAGTTAGTAAAATTTAGCCTTGTATTATGTAAATTAATGTGAAAATTTGAAAAGCAATGAGGAATATTGAGATAGTAAAATATATCCTTAAATGATGATGCAATATGTGAAAATTTATTATGTTAAATGCATGATACTCCATTTTTTTTATATATATGTCCATACAATATATAAGCATATATACATACACTTATACACGCTCACACACATAAAAACATATAAGGATTTAAACTTTTTTAGCGTTCCCGGCCTCCACCCTCCATAATGGTATTTTTATTTTTTATGTTTTTAGTGTATAATGTATGAAAAAACATACACATAAACCAAGACTTTATTTTATTTTATTTTTTATTTATTATTTTAATATAAGAATATATATATATATATATATATATATATATATTATATATACTATATTTATTAACATATATTTAATTATTATTTAATAATCATATATCTGTCTCTTACAGTATTTGCTTTAAAACTTAATCCATTAATAGTTATAAATAGTTTTTATTAACTAATAAGTCAATAGGTGGCAGCACTTCACTACTTCATTTGAATACATGGAGTAGTTCAATTCTAAATTATCTATATGGAGCGCTGGTTACGTATAATGGGAGTGCCCTTGGCTATGCTGTATATTGTTGATCCTTGGTACATCATCATATAAAAAACTCTTTTGGCAACACATGCTGGTGATCTCAAATGATTGTATTATGTTATGCCTCATGTTCAGACAGTATGGATTTCAATTTGGTAATTTGTTTCCTCTATCTTTTTTAATCTTGTTTTATTTTGAACTTAATTGATGTTCAATGGTTTTTTTCTCTGTTTTATGTGTGTGGTTGTCCCAATTCATTTTCTTTAGCTATTTTATGGCTAATATGAAGATGAAACCACACATTTTATTTGTGAAACTTTTAGCATTTGGGACCTGCTGAATCTAAGTTCTACAAATTTCCATTATTCCATTTCTGTTATTCAGTTTCTGCTGTTTTTTACTATGTTTTTGGAATCTATGTTATAGTGTGTTGGGGGGAACTCTATTTTTGTCAATTTGTTAATCTCATTTTATTCATAATTTCACAGTTTTTGTTGGTGGTCGGAAATGTTTATTTAATAGTTATATACATTATATATATATGTATATATATATATATATAATACCAAAAACCACACACTACACATCCAATCCCAAAACTACTGAACTACAGAGAAAATTAACAAAATAACCATGGAAAAAACTTACTAACTAAATCATGAACGAAAAGAAAACAACCAATGGAGACAGACCGCAAGGCTAAAGACTTGCATGCTGGGTTTTACCGGCTATTACTCATGAAACTTCCCCCATATCTGTCAAGACCATACTGGCCAAAGAAAACTTTAAAACTGGCCATCCAAAGCAGTAACCGAATTCGAAAAGAACACTTAAAAACTGTCCATCCAAAGCAGCAACCCAATTCAAAAAGAACGACGCAACCAGACAGAGCTCCTTATAAAGCCTACGATTATTTGGCGATGTTTTTAATCGCCAAAAGTAAAGCGTCGCAGTAATCTTTATCCTTGACGAAATTGTTTACCAAACTATTTAACAAACCAATAGGAAAATTCTGATCCATTGCATCTTGATAGAGATTTATAATGTCATTTATTATACTATTATGATTAGAATTTAACTTTACTATCCTTATTAAACTATTGATAATGATATTTCTGAAAATGGAAATATGTACATTGGAATTAAAATTTAATATCTTAATAGTTTCAAAGTTGTAATCCTTTCTCTTATCATAAATGCTAGTCCGTAATCTACCCCTCTCAATGTCGATAGTGAGATCCAAATAATTTACATGCTTTTCGTCATATGAAGTTTTTTTTAATATCAAACCTTGGGGATAGTAGTCTAAATTTAAATCGCTATTGGAATCGTTAATCCTTACTAACAATACATCATCAATATATCTGAAACTTAAAAAATCCTTATCTGTTGTATCCTATATATATATATATATATATATATATATATATGTATATATAACCATTAATTAAACATAACCTACCACCGTCAATTATTATGAATTAAAGCTGTAAGTATAAAAAAAAATTATTATAAGAATTATTATGGAAGAAAAAGAAAAAAGTGGACACCGATAAAAATTGAAAAGCTTATGTATTGAATTACGTTATCAAGGGCACAGAATTCAATGATATAAGCAAAATGGTGTTTTCTGTGGGAAAAATAAGCTAAAGCTAAAAATTATTTTCCCCTGTGCCCAAACAACCATTAAAATCAAGTGAATTGATTAAAAATGAAAGCAGAATAGAAACAAATAATATGAAATGGAAGAATCAATAAAACGTATTTAAAGATTTATAGGATATAAAATATAAATAATAAACACCATACCGATTAATATTTCAGTATTTTACAAATATCCACGCGCACATGTCTACCAGAATATCGTAAAGATTAAGGTGAATAAAGCAGTTAAGAAATCACAGTAAATGATACCAAAGGATGCAGTTAATACATTTTGAAATAAAATTTGAAATACCTTGTTAAATACATTTAATATAATATAAAATAAATAGATAGTAATTACATTATTTAAAATGCACTATTAAATTAATTAATAACTGTTTAACAATATCGTCAAAATTTAGCTAAAAATACCCCCTGGTGTATTAAATTATAACTGAAATGGAGCTAGAAAAATTAAAATATAGAGCTATCTTAAAGAGACAAAATTTGGTGCTGCCATCTAGTATTACTTTTATTATTCAACTGTCGCAAGATAAATATTTGTAAGCATTTGAATGTAAATAATTTTTTAAACAGCAAAACCAAACATATCCTTATATATAGAGAATTATAAACCTAATATAAACCACACAATGTATTTAAAAAACTATTGTTAATAAAATTTAAAAGCATACAATATATTCTATTAGCTAACTTATTTAAACAAAACTAAGAATTTAAATAATTCTAGAACTTTGATAATATATAGCATATAGCTATATGCTATAAAACAAAATAAATTCAGTAATAATATAAATAATTATTAAAAATAATATAAAAATTATTTTTTAATCAATTATATATAAGATATTTATAAAATGAACAGGAAATAAAAAACATGTGGAAGTATATAGAAGGTTAAATGATACTTAAATTCCCATTACTTAAAAAGCACAAATATAGAGTGTGGATTATTTTCAGACATCCATAAAAATCCAAAAAGTATGAATGTGGGACATTCAAAAACATTAAACCGATAATAAATATTAAAAAGAATAGAGGAATAATAATAAAAATAATTACCCAATTTTAATGCATACAGTATAACTATATTTATATTAAACATACTTATATGTATATTAATCACTATAAAATGGCATACTATTATTAATTAATATGATAATAACAAATAATTGTAAATTAGATTAATCAATAATTAAGCTAATTATAATATTAATGAAATTCTCCAATTACATATAAAATATCAAATCAACATCCATATAAAATACGTATCAAAAATATAGTAATAATACAAAACCCCCCATTATTTTTTTTAAATTAACCATTGCGTATTATCCAGACAACACCACCCTCCTCCGTACTCTAACATCTACCCACCCAACCAACCTATAATAATTTTTTATATTATTTTACAATTTTTAATTTTTTATAGATATTTTTTTTTATTTTATGATTTTTTTGTAATTTTGTTTACGCATGTGTTAATTTGTTTTAAAAGATCATGTAAGAAAAGTACTAATTGTATATTAATGAATATATGAATTTTTTTGGAAAACCATGATTTAATGCATCATAAATTAGTTTTTTAATATTATTGTTAATTAGAGGAGAAGAACATAAACATTTTATTCTATATAAATGATTAAGTATTATATTCCGAAATACAGAATGATGTAGACAAGATTTAAAATTTGTAAATGTATTAACTGTGAATTTAAATTCTTTACGTTTGTCATATAAATCTGTGATTGTTTTGTTGTCTTTTATTGTAATTTTAAGATCTAAGAAGTTAATTGTATTGTTAGATAAAAGTACACACATATATATATATATATATGTATGTATATATATATATATATGAGTGAATCAGTTCGGTGGTATCGTGTATTATAGTATAATTTATGAATATATGTATATATATATATATATATATATATATATATATATATAAATGCACTTATTTAATTCCTAGCTATGTATACACACAACCACATTTATATTCATACACAGAGAAAAATTTTAAAGAAAAGGCTGTTTGTTCAGTGATAAATATATATACACACATATAATTTACACACACTTTGATACAGTAGGTGAAGATGCTGTTGGCCCGTTTCAGATGAATAATTAACTTATATTCTACGACTGATGAAAATTTTGCTTCAGCATATGTAAAAGTGAACAGCTTTTGATTATTATATAAAGAGAAATGTATTTTATGAAAATTCTGTCTGTATAGTGAAATATATATATATACATTTATATTTCATGTATATTTGCATATAGGGAAACTTTAGAAAAAGTAACCGTAGTAACGTATCTGTAACAATATATGATTAATTTTTAATTAATTCTTCAACTACTCCTCAGCAGTGAAATTACGCTTGAAATGATTGAATATTGAAGACGTGAATTATAACTTTGCTAACAAAGCGTAAACCAACAGAGTAAAAAATGTCCAAGCCGGAATTGAACCCGGACCCCTGGAATAGCGCTCCAGTGCTCTACGATTAAGCTACGAGGACGATGCCCAGCTTGGAATCTCTCACTCACATAAGTCGGTAAGCCTGCTACCGCAGCTACTAGATGGAGAGGTCTTCATGAGCACACAATCTTGCGGCGTAACAATAGATGAAAAATTAATTAAAAATTGTATATTCACCGATGCTGGGTTAATTTGCATCTCATGTTACGCCGCAAGATTGTGTGCTCATGAAGACCTTTCTATCTAGTAGCTGCGGTAGCAGGCATACCGACTTATGTGAGTGAGAGATGCCAAGCTAGGCATCGTCCTCGTGGCTTAATGGTAGAGCACTGGCGCGCTATTCCAGGGGTCTGGGTTCGATTCCCGGCTTGCACATTTTTCACTTTGTTGGTTTACGCTTGTTAGCAAAGTGATAATCAATATTCAATATATGTTTATTCATATATTTAATAAATATATATTTATTGATTTATGCATTTTTAATGGCAGTACTAAACATCAATTCATAAAAAGAAATAATTTACAATTAAGGCGACAGGAGAGTTCATATCACAAACGTAGTATGTGACAAACAATATTTATTAATTAATTTAAAATAAAAAATCAATTTTACTTGATAAAAGTGGCATGTGCATTTTTAAGAAGTACATACCACAATTATCAACTGAAATTTAACATACGTAGTTTAAGACGTAACTGAGTTTAACATACACTTAAACGCAAAGCAAATAAATATTTGGAAATTTTTAGCGGACTTTTTCTAAATGATGATAGTGTCACTTTATCGTCTAAACTCTTTCATTATTCAGCAAAGTTTTAAATGGCATCTTTAAAAATACATACACTTTATTTATCTTACGGAAAAAAATTTCGTAAAATAAACCGCTACTCCCTATCTACCACTCTCTCATTCATTCAACAAACTCATCTATCACAAAATTTGCATATCTGACTGTATCTATGCCAAGCGCTCCACTGTAAGGAAATTTGAGCTGGCAGGTATCAGACAAAGTACCCTTCTGCCGTCACTTTAAATTTTCTTCAGAAAGAAATCCACTTGCTGTTTTTAAATATTAAAAACAGTTTTTGAACATATTTTTTTGTAAATAAATTGTTTATATTTAGTTTTTATTTCGGATATTTTTGTGTCAAAATAAAAATTTTGGAAGAGTAATATAAATATTATGTAAAAATATTATATAAAAATGATAGTTTTAGGAAGGTTTTTTGTGTTTCTTCTGTAATATGTGAAAATATTTCTATCAGCATAAGTAAAAGAGTAAAGCTTTATATATATATATATATATATATATATATATATATAACCATTATACAATTACAAATCATCATCGATTTCCTATTACTAAAATTAAATAATATATTCAGCTACAAATCATAACAATGACATTATACAAAATAAAGATGGAACCTTTAACTAGTAATACAGAAACAAGCACAATATCACTAATTCACTAGCATATTGCAGACGATAAATCCATATAAACATATGAAAAGCCACCAAATTTTGATAAAATATCTTATTAAAGACAAAAGATACAAGTAACCAGTTAAATAATGTTGAACCACAAAAAGACGTATCATAAACAAACAATAGATTAAATGGATGAATGAAGTTGGAAGCTTATATAGTATTTCACTTTTTCAAGGGTACATAAAATACATATATAAGCAAAAAACATAGTAGATTTCTGTAATGCAATCCAGCAATAAGCTAAAAATTGAATTCCATTATGTACCCTATCAACTACACACCAATAATTATAAAACCTCCATGCCGAATAAATTGAATTAAGAAAAATTATTAATCAATGCAATATCCGAATCAATGAACATTAAAAATGAAACAATTTAAATCAAAGACATACCCAACGAGAGAACTGCATGACCATATTGACCATGACTCAAAAATTTAACAAATTTTATCACAGCAAAAATCCCGCCCAATAACTGGCACAGTCAAAAACGAGGCCAGACGGTTGCCGCTTAATATATTCACATTCTTGAAATATAACAATTATAATTAATAAAGTTTTTCCATATAATAATTATTATTACTTGCTATTTTAATGACCCTGGTTTAAATTATAACTAAAAATACATTAAGATGTACTATTTGTTTAAAATGAAACAATTAATAATTAAGAGACATTATCAAATATCATAGATGATGGCGACAAAATTATATTACAACTAAATAAATAATTATTTAATGCTGTCATCTAGCGTTACTACATAAAATTAAAAATTAAGAATGTGTGTATATGAATAAATTCATGTCAAAATCAGTAGTTATATTATATAGTACTGCCATCTATTGTATATTACCAAGTATAATAGTAGAAAAATTGTCGAAAAAATCTGTATTTAAAATATTGCTAATATTTGAAACTATAAAATTGCTTTAAGACGGCACAACAAGATCATTCTAAAACAGCTCAACTGAATATATATAATAATCATTTAACATCTTTAATACAATGTGTTATAATTATTTTTTATTTTATTTATTTATTTATTATTTTTTTTTTTTTTATTATTTACGTAAAATTAAGTAAATTAATAATAATTTCAAATAAGTTACGATAATAATAATTTAAAAGTTCGTTTATATTAATCAGGTATAAGATATATACACACTCACACACACACACACACACACATATATCTATATACATACATAGGGAGAGATTTTAAAGAAAAGGCTGTTTGTTGATTGAAAAATACATATTCAAATATAATTCACATACATTTTGATACAGCGGGGAAAGGTACGGTTGGAGCGTTACAGAAGAGTAATTATACTAGTGTAAATGCCCGTCCTAGGACGGTGGATAAAAATTGTGTTTTTCACTTAAAACTTGAAAAACTGATAAAAAAATAATCGACAATATGGAAGCGTTTAGATGAGCAAAGTTCGGCTAGTTTATGTTCTAATAAACACACAATTAGCATTTACAATATTTCTGGGTAAACAAGGTTTTCCGGTTAAAATACTACTCTAACAAAATTAAGATTTCTTAATAAAACAAAAATTTAATAAATATGCAATAAAAGTGCGTAATTAAAACAGTCTGCTGAAACTATTGAAATAATATTATTTTTTTTAACACTTTGAAATTGTATTTTATCGTTTAACCCCCCCTTCCTCCCCCCCTCCATTTTTTTAAAAATATGTATATTGATTAATAAATAAGTTTCTGGGGTTGAATCCCAACCGTCAAATCCCCTAAGCTTCTGTCCTCCTGATGCAAAGCTGTAAATAAAAAATTATTAATTTTACTTTTCGTATAAATATTAATTTTTTACTTTTAAAATATGGGATATGTTTTTTTTTTTTTTTTTTTTTTTTAAGTTTAAATTTACATACACGTAAAATATAAGTAATATGTAATTTAAAAATAAGCTACAAAATAATAAGCCTAAAATATTTAAATTGATTACTTTTTTAAAAGAAAGTCAGTTTTATACCTTTTTTGCAGAAAAAAAGGATATTTTTAAAAATACCATATCATTGTTTTCCGTGAATCACTTTATATGAGAAATAAATTAAAATTCCTTACATGTCGCAAAGAAAATTTAATATGATTGCAAATTAATACTTGAAATAATCTCAAGTGACACGCGATTTATTTTGGTGGTGTAATGCGATGTACCTTGCACTGATTTGTTAAGAAGAAGTGTCTACTACTGCTCAATTATCAGGACTTGTAACCTTGAGAAGTAATCGCGGGATTCTTGTTTCTTGTCAACCAATGGGAGAATGGATCCTTTACCCCTTGAGTCTCTTCCTGGGAGACTGGTAAGATTGATGGATTCGCCCCGCACAGAGTTACACTGGCTTTTATTATATAGAGATTCTGCAAATGATGAAAATTTTGTTTCAGCGTAGGTAAAAGTGAATAGCTTTCGATAAGTATATAAACAGAAATGAATTGTATGAAAATTCTGTCTGCATAGCGAAAAATATATATACATTTGCATGCAAGGCCGTCAAATGAAAGCAGAACACTCGCCATAAAGCAAATTCCTCGCCAAAGTTGGCAACATTGTTATAAAATATCGATACTTCTATCTCGAGGGTTGGTATAGAAATGTATAATGACAACTCAGAGTTGATTTTTTAGGTGCGTTCGTAATTATATAAATACGTAGCACTTACATTCGTCGTCTGGTCCGTTCGCCTGTCTGTCCGTCTGTCCGCATTTAAAGGCACAAAAACTACCCAACCAAATGAGTGAAATTTAATGTATAGAATCGTTGCAGGATTTTTTCGAGTCATTTCGAATTTTAAGAAAAACGAATCAAAACTTAAAAAGATATTAATAAAAGTATTGGAACAGATGCCATATTTTCCCGCTTCCACCATCTTGAATTTTTTCCCCATTTGAAACCCATTTTCCGCCACGCAGTAAATCCCGCTAAGAATCGATTTATGTGCATGTTAGGCTTAACGAAAATAAAATGTAAAACATCACCTAGAAATCGCAAAACATCCAAGATTGCGTCCGCAGGACTATACAGCATCTAAGCCAAAGTATTTTTAACCCTTAAATGCCGGGTGTTGCTTTTCGGCAACATACCCAATTTAGGCTCTAAAATACTATTAAAATAATATTGAAGCTATAATGCCTAATGTTGCCAATAAAATACATTCTGAAAATATTAAATCGATTTTCAGCATGTAGATGGCAATACTTGCGCTGTTTAAGAATAAAGATGGATTTATTTTTTCAACTGTTGCTTCTTTTTCTTTTTGTTTTGCTTGGAAGCTTGCGAAATACCCTATTTTGTTCTGCCGTGAGCAAGTAAAATTTATTTCTTATTATAGTTCCTAAAATTCTTGTGTGTTTAATATTATAGAATTTTATCAAGGAACATTATTTTTTCAATTAACGATCAGTATTGCCGATTAGTAACAAACAGTTTTTTAGCCGTAAACCATACTTAAAACAAAATATGATTTTTTAAAGTATTTTTCCCATGATTTATTTAAAAAATGAAAGCCGAAAAACATTATTACGATGATTTTTGACAAATCAGGCATTTAAGGGTTAATTCTATTAAATTCTGCCATACGTCATTAATTTAATGATATCCCATGATAGGTAATGATTCTTAAGTTGCCATGGTGATGACGCCCTAATTAAGATGGAGTCCTATCATTTCCGTATTACTGAATTTATTCTATCGAATCGTAATAAATTTTGTATTTATGCATAAGAGTGCAACAACTATTGCACTAAGGTCAGAATATTTATAAAACTAGTTATAGTACGAATGCACGCTCCTTGGTGAGCGAAGTGAAAAGTGTGTTCGTCCAGCATCAGAAATGGAGGCAAGTGAGACGAGAAGAGCAGAGAGACTTCTGGTTTATCGAGGAACCTGGGACCAATGCCCCACATCCCCGAGCCATAACAAATGAAGAGAATAACGTGAAAACAGTCAGTCGTAACAAGATGATTTTGGAGAATTCGGATTGGTTGGGGCAAGCCCCGCCCAACCGAACTCCAGAGCATGCCAGGACGATCAGAAAGAAGAATGGAAAGAAAGCACATAAGGCCCAGAAACAAAAAAGACCGCTTTCAGGGACCATATATTTTTCATATTAATTAAAACAATTTTCCTATACAATTTACGAAAAGAAATCAATTTCATTTATAAGATAAAATAAAAGATATTTACATCAGAAGTGAAAAATTTACAAAATTTAACAGAGATGTGCGGTTCGTTTTTTGGTGGCTGTGGGACCTGGATTACGCGAAATTCATCGTCTTATGTCTGATGTCTATGACGAACGCGGCATGTCACTGACAAGTGTGCATGAGTGGCATAAGAGATCCCGAGAGACCCGCATATCACTACAAGATGATCACCAGCCAGTACAGGCCTATCGAGCCATTACTCCTGATATGATTGCGGAGATTGATGTTCTTATCCGGGAAAACCGACGAATTACAGAGGAAGAAATTCGTGAATGGCGGTTTCATTCGGACGAGCAAGAGTGAGTAGGTATGTTGTGAATAAGTCTGCAACCTAACTCTTTCTGCAAGACTGGAATTGATCATCTGGTCTCCCAGTGGGATAAATGTCCGTAGAATTTTGTAGTCTTTCAGAGCCCAGACAGCTATCACCGAGAGAAGTGGGATTTTTTCCTGGCGTATAAAATTTTTCCAAATATTGCATTTAGAGATTTATAATTAATGCCTCTGTGTGTATTTTTTTATATGTAATTTTCATTAAAATATTCCGAGTAGAACTCTAATTATCAATTAAAAATCTGTTAAGGCAAGGATTTATTTTAAATTTATTTTCCTTCTCCTCGACAACATTTAACCCGTAAACGCACAGTGATGCATACCTACATTGCTTTTTATTTAATTCTTACCATCCGGTATGTTTATATAGAAATATTAAAGCTGCAAAAATTTAAAAAAACAATAAAATTAAAAAATCTATCTTAAAATTTCTGGTATCTAATCTTTAACATAAGATTGATTTATGTATTTTTAAAGGCATATCGAAAAAGAAATACGTAAAAAGAAATAATTTACTGTTAAAACAATTGAAGAATTCAGATGGTAAAGGTGGTATGTGACAAAAAAAAAATGTCATTTTAGTTTATAAAAGTGGTATGCATATTTTCAAGAAGTACAGTCGTGGGAAAAAAAGTAGACACCCCCTACTAACTCTGCAACAGATTACTGTAGAAGAATATTACTGGTGCCAAACGATTGAAAATAAGGTGTACTTTTAAATGATGTATATAAAGTTTGATTTGAGGGCTATATACATATCAAAACGAACCCAAACTTTGTTTTTTTCAATAGCAATACCCAAGTTTGACACCATAAATAAATTTTACACCTTTCAATTAACCTAAATCCGAATTTTCATGAAATTTGTACGGTTACTTTGAGAGAAATTACTTATTTTAAAATGAGTCTATTTTAGGGGCTGTATCCAAATTGAATTTCTATACTCGATTGTTGAAATGTTGCAGAATGACTATGTCACTTCTATTAATGCATTATTTCTTGCCAATACGACCATTTCACTCGCTTAATATGTTTCGACTATTGCCAGCCCAAATGTTTCAATAAAATGAGTAATTTTTTTTTTTCAAATTTTTCTTTTCTTCTTGTCATAGACTACCACGTAGACATCGTAGGCAAGACTTAAACCATCATTTTGACGTTTTTAAACCATAATTCGAAAACTACGTGGAAGAAAAATTTGAAATTGTGAATTCGCATAAAGCTATTAATTTCGCAATTCATAATTCATGTTATACAATTTTTAAAGTTACAAATTCAATGTGTTTATGTTTGAGATTTTTTTGGTATTATAACCACATACAAAATTATCGCATTGGAATTATAATTTCAGGAGATATTAATAAAAATATTAAAATGTAATTTAACATTAGAAGCTCTAAATTTAAAAAATTTATAATTCAAAAACTTGTCATCCAAATGACTTGAAATTTTGTTTCTAAGGATAGTTTGAACCGAGGATCTGAAATATATTGTCAAAATCGGGTGTTGCTATTGAACAAAACAAAGTTTGATCTGGTTTTAATTTATAGATGTTTTTATACGTCATTTAAAAGTAGACTTTATTTCGTATCGTTTGGTACCAGTAACTTCCTTCTATTATAATTAGGTGCAGAGTTAATAGGGGGTGCTTACTTTTTCTTCCACGACTGTACATAGCACCTTTATCAACTGAAATTTAACATACTGAGTTTAGCATACACTTAAACGCAAATAAATATTCGGAACTTAACAGCTGATTTTCTCTAAATGATGATTGTGTCACTTATCGCTTTTATCATTTTAGCTCTTCAATTATCCACATACAGTAGAACAACCTCTTTTATCCGAAACTCTTTTAACCGGAACTCTCGGTTAAACGAAATCCATTTTTAAAGCCTTTTTCTTTTTTTACTATCACATTCCTTATGTGCAAAATCCATTTTAAAAGCGTTTTTTCCCCTTTTAACTATGATACTCCTTCTGTGCAAGCGGTCCTTTCCGAACTGTGAGTAGATATGAATATTTTCGATCCCCTTTCTTAGAGTTCCTTTGAATTCAACTTGAGCTCCCGTATGCTGCGAAGTGGGACGAAGAAAACGAACAAATTAGCAATTCTGAATCTTTTGAATGTTTTGCAAAAGGTTTGGCATGGTTGGAGCAGCAGAAAGACTGTGATACTGGTGAACTAAGAATATTGAAAAACTCCGTGATAAAGCTTTAAAGCAAAGGCAATTAAAACTGCGACAAACAAAATTTTTTTTCAAACCCTTGTGATATATGTAAAAGGTATTTTATTTCAAAATTAAAATTCAGGTAATTTATTCTGGTTTCTATTTTGCTTTTGCTTTTTTTTTCATTAAGCACTTGTTACCTTAACAAGGAATATTACATATATTTCTCCTTAATCTTAAAATTGTAGCATTCTGGATTATCCGAAAATTTAGATTTTCCGAAAGATGCTCGGTCTCAAATACTTCGAATTATCGTGGTTCTACTGTATTTTTAAATGGCGTGGTTAAAAATACAGACACTTTATTTATCTAACGCAAAATACTTTCGTAAAATTCACCGCTATTCCCTATCTAACAGTGCTTCATTCATACAGCAAGCTCATCGATAACAAAATTTGCATATCTCACTGTATCTATGTCACGCGCTCCATTATATTAAAATTTGAACTGGCAGGTATCAGACAATATACCCTTCGGCCGTAAATTTAAATTTTTGTCAGAAAGAAATCCACTTACTGTTTTTCTTATGTTAAAAACTGTTTTTGAGAAATTTTTTTGTAAAGAAGTTCTTTAAATTCAATCTTTATTTCAAATATTTTTGTGTCAAAATGGGAATTTCGAAAGATGAACATAAATATTAGGAGTTTTGATGAAATATTTTAGTGTATATTGTATGATAGGTGAAAATGTATTTGTATAGTGTCATCATAATGTATTTTTGACAGCATAAGTAAAAAAAGTAAAGGCTTAAATAAATATGTGTATATATGTTATAAAATTGATAAAGTGCTCTATTACTTTATTCTGCCAATGAAATTATTCAGTTAATATATTTTTCCCTCAGTCGCAAAATCCATTTCTATGTCTGCCCCAAGTTAACACTTGAAATAGTGAAAAACCCATAAGAGATAATATCATAAGAGGAATCGTAATATTCACCTTAATTCAAATATAAAATATGTTATATGGAACTTTAAAAAGTTCACTGTTTTACTTAAAAGGTGACTAAAATAATAGAAGAGATGTTACAAGTTAAATACGCACATTTTTTAAAAAACTTCTTAGTACTTTCAAGCTTTTTAAAACTCTTCATCAAAGAATATTTTAATTACTAATTGATGTTTATTTACACAAATACGTCACTTCGTTTTGAAAATGAGAAAGTCTATAATCATTAGAGTTGAAAGTCGAAGTGGCAATTGCTTGGATTGAACTTAATTAGAGATAAGGAGAACAGGGTGAGAAAATAAATGGATCTGCAGTTAATAATAATATATATTTTCTCTAATTATGTTCAATCCAAGAAACTGCTACTTCTACTTTCAGCTCTAATAATTATTGACTCTCTCATTTTCAAAGCAAAGTGGGGTTTTTGTATAAATAAACAGCAATTATTAATTAAAATATTCTATGATGAAGAGTTTGGAAAAGCTTGAAAGTACTAAGAAATTTGAAATAAAATGTACATTTTTAACTTGTAACACCTCTGTTATTATTTTAGTCACCTTTTAAGTGAAACAGTGAACTTTTTAAAATTTATATAATGTATTTTATACCCGCATAATTAACAGTAATGGAGGCCTAAGTGGCCATTACCAAGTATGCCCTGCTTTCTATGCATATGTCTGTGTCCAGTTTGAGAATCTTAAGTGCAGACATATGTCCGATGTCTCGGCACTCCTCAAACGCATGCTTAATTTCTCCTCTACTCCATGTCTCAATTAAGATATCAAGTAACTTGCCACACATGACCCAATTATCAAATATTTATAATTTTTTTAGCCTAGGAGTGCATAAACGCATAACATATACTGAAGTAGAATCTAACCATCCACGATTTATTCTCGAGCATCTGGCTAACTGTGTTTTCAACTGCAAGATTTTCCAATAAACCTAATAAAGTACTATGCGCACGAATTCTATGTTTTTTAAGTAAAAGTTACACCAGACGTTATTGTGTGAAATATATATATATACAGGGTGTATCTGAAAAAGGGGGGCAAAACTTGATGGGGTGATAGAATGCATCTATACCAGCAAATTTCGTCATAGAACGTATTGTCGAAACGCAACCAGTGAGAAGTTAAAAGGTACTTTTTCACTCTCGTAGTTAAAAAATTAACACAAGAATGAGAGGAGATACAGTCGAACCCGGTTAAGACGCTCACGGTTAATACGCGATCCCGCTTAATACGCGGATTTTTTCCGATCCCTTGAACATCGCCCACAAGGCTAATGCAAAAATATCACGTTTAATACGCGAACGGTTATTACGCGATCCCGCTTAATACGCGATAAATTTTCAGCTCTTTGAGGGAAAAAACACGTTTAAGACGCGAATTCGTTGATCAAGATGCGAATTCCTTCTCTCTTCTTGAGTGCTGCTAATTTAGCGGATTTTTTTCATTCAGATAAAAAGCACTGTTTCCGAATAGTATTATTTACTTCATTTAATAAAAAATTAATTGAGGCCAAAATTGCTAATCGGAAATAGTGGTAGATATTTGAATAAAACAAAACTCCGCTGAAGTAACTGTAAAAAAAAATACGACCAGTTTTCCTGTAAGAATCGGAAAAATAGTTGCCCTTATCGTACCAGAAAAATTTCCGAGCCAGCTCGGAATTAATAATAAAATATTTTTAAAATCCGTAAAATCGGAATAAAATCCGTAAAATACCGTTTTATTGACTATTTCCTTTTTTTTACGGATTTTATTCCGAGCTGGGTCGGAAAACTTTCCGTTACGATAAGGGCAACTATTTTTCCGATTCCTACAGGAAAACTACTCGGATTTTTTTTACAGTGTAGAAAAGCCGCAATTGTTCTTTGATCCCGCCTCCTAACATTCTTAGTCTCTCGCTTCGTGTATGTTTTTATGTAGTAGAGAAATATAGATGAATTCAGGTTACTCAGATGTGTCATAAAAATTGTTGATTAGAAATAATTATACCTGTTTAGTTGTTGTGTTGTTTTAAAAGTATATCACTACTATGTTTTATAGTGCATATTATAGGCAACAAAAAATCAAAGTCGGTAAAGATTAAACAAATACGACTGCTGTTGGAGAATTCATTTATATTTTTTTTACTTTTTTCTATTCTAACAATATAACAATATTTTATTCACAAAGATTAATAAGATTTTTTTCTAATGTTAAAGTGGAAAACAGTGAAATTTTAATCTAAATATAAGTGAAAGACACAATTTTTGACCGTAAACATATAAATGAGAGCTCTAAAGTTCATTTATATGATTAGATGTGTAAATAAATCCAGTTCCTGCAACATTATACAAATTCCGTTTAATACGCGACCCCGCTTAATACGCGACTTTTGTCTACTCCCTTGAAACGCGTCTTAACCGGGTTTGACTGTACTTCAGAAAACATTTTATTAACAGGAATGTAATTAATGTGCATGCTCAAAGAAATTGCTCAAAGATCTTTCGCCAGCTTCAGCACGCATCACACCTACGGGATAGAGACTGACGCGCATTTGCGAAGACAACAGGCATTTTCCAAATATAGTCGGCAACAACGGCAATCCTAGCGACTAGATCCATATTGGTTTCAATGGGACACTCGTAGATTAGGCTTTTCATATGGCTCAACAGGGAAAAGTCCAAACACGAGAGATCCGGCGATCTTGTTGGCGAATCTATGGGACCACCTCGACCCATCCATCGTCCTGGGACAGTGGAAAACTACCTTTTAACTTCTCACCGATTGTGTTCCGACCACACATTCTATGACGAAATTTACTCGTATAGCTGCGTTCTATCACCCAGTAAAATTCTGCCCACTTTCTCAGATACTCCTTGTATATATATATATAGAAAGAGAGACAGACAGAGAGAGAGAGAGAGATTTTAAACAAAAGCCACACATATTTAGCATATACTTGTGATATAGCGATAGATTTTAGGAGATGATACCGTTGTAAAGTTTCAGAAGCATAATTACATACTTATATTAGGTGAAGATATTTGTTTGAGTGTAGATAAATCTGAAGAGCATTTGATAAATAAATATATGAAGAGAAAAATACCTATAGAGGAAAATTCTGTGCGTACAGTGTCAAATATATATACATATATACTTATGATATATTTTCATACAGAGAAAGAAATTTGCATAAAAATTATCGATACAAAATTCCAAGAGAATTTAACAATGTATTTAATTATGCGCCAAAACACAGGCGTCAAAAAGACTCATATCACTATGGAACTGTAATAGCGAAACATTTTAGTCGCTAAAAAGTAGAAAATTTCAATAAAAAATAAAGAATGTAATATGTATGTTTAAAAAATGCGCTTTAATCAATTAATAGTCTCATATTAAGTAAAAAATACGTTTTTTATTTCATGTTCTGAAATCGTAAAAATGAAACAGAGCACAAATTACGTAATTTTTATTAAATTCACAAGATCGGTCTTTCTACCAAATATAAAGAAAGCGGGGAATTATCCATAATCGGGTTCAGCGCTCAAGCCAAATTAACTTATTGTATAGGAATTTTTTGGAAAAATCATAAATTGCAGTACTAACATTAGGTGTGATTTTCATTACTTTGATAAACATTGAATGCTTATAACAAAACCAGAATACTCTACCAGTTTCTCAGGCATACAAAAAGTCATACAAGCATCCCACGCATACATAATTTGAAAAATTTTATATCTCACTATGTTTACGTCAGTCGCTCCACTATACTAAATCTTGTTCTGATAAGTATAACACAATATATTCTTCTGCCATAAATTTAAATTTTCCTCAGAAAGAAAATATCCTACTATTTTTTTAAATGTTGCAAGATAGATTTTTTAACATATTTTGGGAAATAATATATTTAAATTCATTTTTATATCAGATATTTTTATGGGGAATATGGAAAAGATGAAAAGGTATATGTACTCTGTGTTTTATAAGACTTTTAATGTATACTCTTTGATAGGTGAAATATTTTTCTGTCAGAATATGTAAAAGATTAAAGCTTGTGCTATATAAACATATATAGAAAGAAATATATTCGTATAAAAGTGCTTCTTGTACAGTGAATGTTATACAAGGTGTCCCAAAATGATTGAAATGAGCTTCAAAATTTTATTTTACTTGTTGGATATACGTTTGCAAAGTGAATTTCAAAAGTGTCCAAAATGTAAGAATTAAGATTATGTTTATGAAATATTCTCGACATTATTTTTAAAAAGGTTACACTTTTGAAATTTTTATAAGATACGTCGATCTTATAAGGGATATTTTGGAAAATATTATTCATGCTCTGATAAGTACACCACTAAGCATTTCATTCTTTTACAAAGAAAATAATTCCACCGAATTATGATACCTTATATTTTATGAAATTTTGGATTGCGACTCGTGGTCAAAATTCATGACAACTTACAAATCTGAGGGCGAGATGCGCTTCAGATCCACTGATTCTATCTACTACCACACTATACATAGCTACTACACAACCGAAGTTTCCAAATTTATATATCATTCTTAAAATAACCATGACAACAATATTCACGGAGTTACATATGAACTTTTAGGAACTTAAAAGATAAAGATTATTCATCAGTTGTATCAGTTACCATCCGAACCATAATTAAGATATTCATCAGTTGCTAATGGTGTTGCATGTCTAGTGCGACAAATCGTGGGACAAACAAGAACAAATAGGGACATTAAGTACACATATAATTTATTAAATTTATCTGAATTAAACAACACTTAAAGGACACAGCGAGAATTTAGTTAAACGTAACTGCTACTTGGAATTATTAATAATCAATTTTAAATAAATCAATTTTTACGTATGATGTTTAATGACCATTAATTTTAAGGAACTTACAAATCTGAGGGCGAGATGAGTCCTAAATCCAATGATGCCATCTACTGCAGCACTATAAATAGCTACTACACAACCGCAGTTGTCAAATTAGCACAATTAAGATTATTTAATTAAGATTGTTCATCAGTTGCGAATGGTGTGGCCAAGTGTGGCAAATCGTGGCAAATGGTGTGACTAATGATGTGGCAAATCGTGGGACAAGCAAGAAAAAAGACATTTAAATACACATATAGTTTTCTTGCTTATTTACTAAATTTATCTGAATTAAACAACTCTTAAAGTACACAGCGGGAAGTTAGTTAAACATAACTGGTATTTGGAATTGTTAATAAACATTTTTAAATCTATAAATTTTTACATATGATATTTAATCACCATTAATTTTAAGGAACCTACAAATCCGTGGGTGAGATGCGTCCTAAATCCAATGATTCCATTTATTGCTGTGCTATATATATATAGCTACTGCACAACCGCAGTTGTCAAATTAAAACTTTAGATAGTTAAGATTGTTCATCATTTGCGAATGGTGTTGCAAAGTCTGGTGCAGCAAATCGTGGGACACGCTCGCAAAAAATCACTCACAAAATTTAAATACACATACAGTTTTCTCGCTTGTTTATTAGGTAGATTTCGAAAGAAATACTACCTATTGCAGTCGTTACCATGGTGCGACTTTTGAAAAATTTCTTCATAACTTTTCCTTATATGACCCCAGGAGCCCAAAACCACCCCCACCTAAAAAGTTTATATATATATATATATATATATATATATATGTGTGTATGTATGTACTAAATTTTGTCCGCACGATAAAAGTCGCAATGATGCACGGATCTTCTTCAAACTCGCCAACAACTTTGAGATGTCTAATATCTCGGCGGGGATTGAAAATGGGCAAAATCGGCCCAAGGTAATGGAAATGGGAAGGGTTCAAAATTTTGAATACCGTCTAACATGATTTTAAATAAATATTTTTCATTATAGCAGATGCCAACAATTAAAACAAGTTGGAAATTGCTCGTCAAACGTGGCAAATGAGGTGCGTTCGTACTATAACTAGTTTTATAATTATTTTTTGCACCCCATATTGTACTGAATGTATATTTTTTTGCGCTTCATAAGTGCATAGTCTGTAACATCATTAAAATGCACTTACAATAATATTTTCCCCATTCCCCGTAATGTAACGGAAAACTTTTGACTGTCCCTGTAATTAAACTATACATTCGATTTTCATAAAATTTGAAATGGCTCGACAAAAGTTTGCAGCAATTATATATTTAAAATTTCAGACCATTCGGAAGGCTGTAAAATCATTAAAATGCATTTGCAATAATTTTTTCCCATTGGCCATAATGTAACGGAAAACATTTGGGTGTCCCTGTAATTAAACTATACATCCGATTTTCATAAAATTGGAAATGGCTCAACAAAATTTTGCAGCAATTATATTAAAAATTTCAGACCATTCGGAAGGCTGTAAAATCATTAAAATGCATTTGCTATAATTTTTTCCCTTTGGCCGTAATGTAACGGAAAACTTTTGGGTGTCCCTGTAATTAAACTATACATCCGATTTTCATAAAATTGGAAATGGCTCGACAAAATTTGGCAGCAATTATATATTAAAAATTTCAGACCATTCGGAAGTCTGTAACATCATTAAAATTCACTTGCAATAATTTTTCCCATTGGCCGTAATGTAAAGAAAAACTTTTGACTGTCCCTGTAATTAAACTATACATCCGATTTTCATAAAATTGGAAATGGCTCGACAAAATTTTGCAGCAATTATATATTAAAAATTTCAGATCATTCGGTCGGGTAGTTTTTGCTCTGTTATATGCGGACGGACAGACAGACGGACGGACGGACAGACGGACTGAACGACGACTATAGGTGCTACGTATTTATATAATTACGAACGCACCTAAAAAGCAATAACATTCTCACCTCAACAATTACTTTCCTATTGCAAGATTTTCACGCGAAACATTAAATTAAATAAATAGTTTCACGAATTGAAAACAAAATGAATATTACGTCATAAGTTTTCTAGAGCAAGATTTTCGCATGGAAATTCAAAATAAAATAATTAGTTTGACGAATTAAAAACAAAATATTGTGTCATATTGGAAATAAAATGGACCTCAACAGGTGAATATGTAACGTCATGTGAGTTTGAAGAAATGTATTAAAACATGATAAAAACCCGACAATGGAAATATTAATTTATTTTAACACTTTGAGGTTCTCTGAATTTGCTTTAGCTATTGTTTTAAACTTATTCCATATACATGCGTGTGTGCATTCGTGTATATTAGAATTTTCACAAAATGTTTAGCTCCCTAAAACTCATTCTTAGTGAAGGAACTGGGCTTATCTCTAATCTTGATTTAAGTTTTGTTGGTGAATTTAGTTAATTTCGAAATCTACCTCCGCCTGTAGGCCCGAGCCGGCAGGGATTTTTAAATTCATATGAATTTAACAATTCTTGAGAGTTTGTCAAACATAACTGCTACTTGGAATTATTAATAAAATTTTTAAATCAACTAATTCTTAATTAACATTAATTTTAAAGGCATGCAAATCTGTTAGCTTCAGTGCAACAAAACTCAGTTATTTACTAAAACAGTCACAGATCATTATAAACAAGAAAAAAAAATCATGCGTCAAGCATAGTTTATAAAACACTTTCCGACACATTCAGAATAATGTAACAAAACTTCACCGTTTTATAAGCTTAAATAGGATGCCTATTTAAACCAATTGGAAACGCATAACACATTTTAAAACCCAATTTTACCAATTCGCATCTACAATCGGAAAATTATCCGAATTCTTTGAGCAGCCCTGTATATGATGCATAGATTTGTATCTATAAACTATATGCATGCCAAAATGTGGCTCAGTTAGGTAGTACATTCCACAGGTGAAAAATTACACTTCAGCAATTTCCTCTAATAAGGAGAATGCTACGCGAATTCTTTTGTGCAGTCTTGTATACGAGGTATAATATTTATACACCACGAGTAACATGCGAAAGATTAGCTACATTTAAAAGATCATACGCAATTTAAAAACGCACTTCTAGCCAATATTATTCGAAGACAGTACTGTAACCGATTGATTTTGTGTGTCCCCGCAAATTAACGATAAATGCTATGAATCCCCTACTCTATAGTTATAATCTTGTAGAGAAATTCAGTGATTTATATCAATTTCAATACATTTTGAATAGTGTAATGTCATTAAAATACACTTCAAACAATTTTTCTCATTTGATCACAATGTAACGGAATTCTTTTGAATGCCCCTGTAAATGAACGATCAATGCTACACACTTCATACCCATACCGAACATGCCACGGTAAACATCATAACATCTATCAATTACATGGAAATCCGAGTATATTTAAGGGAGTTAGAGCGTGGATAAACAGATGGACAGCAATCTGAGTTAATAAACACTTACAACTACGAGGGTAGTTCACTAATTATTCCCCAGAGTGTCTCTCTATTCTAAAAAAAGTAACTAACGCTGTCGCCGCCGCCGGTTTTCAATTTTTTGTGACCGGAGGTATTTCTTCGTTAATATTAAGAAAAATATTTCATACAAAAATATGAAAATCTGTGGTATTATAGAGAAATGTTTGATAAACACGCTGATGTTGGCAGTTTTCAAATCGAAGGATCATTTTAAGAGATATTTAATGCTAAAGTTGGACAAAATCGTTTCATTAAAAAAGTTTTATAGGAGCAAAAACTATAAATGGGAATGTAATCATTTTTAGATCATTTTATACGTTAGAAGTTCCCGATGTGCAGACTGAATTTATTTTTTTAATTTGATTCATTTTTTGAGGTTTTATTTCTATTTTAAATTAAAATTTTCAGCATTTCGAGAGATATTTTTTACATATTTTAGAAAATGGTATTAATTTAAAATGTTGCCAACTGTATAAACAGCGCAAACAATAATGTTTGCTTCAAATTAAAAATTTATTTACACGTGACTATTATAAACAGAAAAAAAATCTTTAAATTAGACTCAAATAAATAGGTGTAAAAAGCAGGAACTTATTGAAAATTACGTCATAAAAACTATATTTACACGGGAATTTTAAAAGATAAAGGATATTGTAAACTAATAAATTCATTAACATGCGTTAGAAGTCTTAAATAAGATAAATTACGTCACATTTACGTCACATTACACTTATTACGTAAAATGAACAAAAAATAATATTGCAAAATAGTTTAAATTTAAAAATTGCGCGAGACATTTATTTGATATTTTGAGATTATCTTTTCAACTATTTTTGTTAGGACAGCGCAAATAATATTTCCTTTCTAACAAAAGTATTTTCACGTGAATATTAAAAAGGGAACTAAAAGTTTGGTGAAAATTACGTCATATTAAAAACGATACATTTAAAATGTCTTATTTAAAAGAACTATCTTTTCGCTTTGTTAAAAAATACCGGGAGATAAAGACTCTGTTTTCTTAATTCATTTTATATTAGCTCATTTTGAAATGTTTAACTGATTTTATTTAATCAAAGACGAAAAGAACCCTTTAACAGGGAGATAGCCACTGTTTTTTTAATTATAATTCATTCTTCTGCAAATTTTTTAAAGCCGATCAACTTAGCGTGCTTTTAGAGTTTTCGGTGTCTGAACGGGGGTTGGCGAGCGTAGCTCGTAGGGGGCAGAGCCTCCTAGTATATAAAATATTTGTACTGCGATGATTGATGTGGAATATTGAAGCCTAATGTCTTAGATGCCTATATTCTCAATTTCAGAACCGTAGCTGCTATATTAGAATATTTTTTTCGTTTTAGGTGTGAGTGGTGGTTCCTAGCTTGAAAGGGGGAGTTGGGGGAAAAGGCTGGTTTGGAAATTATGGAGCCAGACCTGAAGCAGTTCTGTGATAGATTTGTGACAATGGATGAAACGTGGCTACATCACTATGATCCCGAGTCAGAACGACAGTAGCCACGTCTCATTTACGGGCACCTACCCCCAACCCCCCTGTCAAGATAGGTGCGACCTCTAACAACAAAAACGATAAAGAAAATTTAATATAGCAGCTACAGTTCTGTATGAGCATATAGGCACCTAAGACATTTAAGCTTCAATATTCCACATCAACCATCGCTGTACAAATGTTTTATATTAATAATATACATTAATTATTGAATATATTGACAATAATTTTTGAACCACCTTCGTATGTTGGAAAGTGTTAAGAAGAAAACATCATTATAATAGCGAAAATTCAACAATCTAATATGAATTTTAAACAATGCAAATAATTGTTTTCAAATAGTTTACATATCTTAAAAAGAAAACGAAAAAAGTTTACGACCATTTTTTACGAAGCTAAAATAAGTTATCCTATTCCATTTTGAAACAGTCCATAAATTATATTTTAGGGATATATGAAACAAGTTTTATATACTTCTATGAAATTTACAGTCAGTTATTCCTTTCATATAGTAATTCAGCAAGTTCATCAATCATAAAATTTGCATATTTTGTTAATATTCTGTCAGAAGTTTTGCAATATTACACATGAGACTGACAGGCGCAAGAAAGATTACGTATGACAACACACCACATTTAATTTTTCTGAATTGAAACTATACGAAATAAATGTTGTAAAATTATTTCTTTTATTTTTCCTACTTTTGTGTTGCTTTTATTAATATTTTCTGGTAAGAAATATATTTAACTTTCTCCTCATAGCAAGAAGTCTGGAAATACTGATGTCAGAGAAGTTTAAATAATGTTGCTGTTTTCTTTTTTTAATGTTAAACAAGAATTTGTATATCAAATAAGAAAAAAAGGAAAATGGGGAAAGATCAGGGGGAAATATATTCAGAAATGAAAAAATCAGTTTTTAGAGTAGAAATGTTAACAAAATACATTCTTTACTTTAGGTATACTATGAGCGAAACTGTAGTTTAATAACATAATTATTGTGTTGAAGTTTCTCCTATAATAAATTTTCTCATTTATCAAAAATTTTTGTCGTTATCTATTTTTTGTTGATTTCAATGTCTTTATCGATATCTGCAATCTGAAGATTGACAAGATTTCTGTAGTCAACACAGCAACCGTAAATCACTACTTGTACACTCTGTTATATGTATAACACGCGATGACATTCATATACGACCTCATTTTATAGTTAAACTTCACATATTTGTGGTGCAAAAATATATTTTATTTTATGACCATTTTTTTAAGGAAGGGAATATTATCGCCTGCAAATAGGTACCATAAAAGCATTCAGTTGTCTCAATATCCAGTGACCTTATGAAATTCTATGGCAGATAAATGATTTCTTTTTAAAATAATGTTTTCAGTTAAGCGAAATATTTTCTGCTATGAAGAGATATAATAAATGACTCACAGTTTCTCAATTACTTGGCGTGTTTTTTAAGTAAGTACCGTTTGAAAAAAAAAATATCATAAATATTTGTTGTTATTTATTTGTTGTTATTTCAATATTTTTACTGATATCTACTACTTGAAGATTTAAAACATTTCTGCACGCAATATAGCATGCGTAAATTACTATTCGTAGATTCTGTTATCTATATAATACATTTATCATTATTTTTTTGTTGTTGTTATTTATTTTTTGTTGATTTCAACATTTTTATCGATATCTACAACCTGAAGATTTAGAACATTTTTCTCGGCAATACAGCATGCGTAAATCACTACTCGTAGACTCTGGTGTCCATATAACACTCGGTGTCACATACGATCTCATTTAAATGTTAAGGTTTTGTTATTTAGGATAAAAAAAGATATTTTATTTTATGGCCATTTTTTTAAAGAAGGGAATATTATCGCCTGCAAATAGGTACCAGAGAAACATTAAGTTGCCTCAATATTTAGTGACATTATACAATTCTATGATAGATAAATGGTTTCTTTAAAAATTATACAGGGTGTTCCCACGAAACCTTCCTGATTTCAAATGTTAATTGTACGGAAAAAATGAGTCCTACAGTTTTGCGGTTTGCGGTATCATGACTAGCAACACAACAAGCTTATTTTCCTGCATTTTCCTCTCGAAACAGTTAATTTTTGCTGTAGGCATTATGGATACGTCATGACAACAAGTTTATTTTGCTGCAAACGTTTATTTATCTAAAAAAAATTTCATTTTTGTCTATGTACGCACTTCGATATGGGCTCCGTTCATAGCTGTCAGAATGTCCAGTCCAAATTCAAATGTTAATTGTACGGAAAATATGGGTACTAGAGATTTGCGGTATCATGAATAGCAACCCGAGTTTATTTTGTTACATTTTTCCGAAACAGTTAATTTTTGTTGTAGGCATTATTGATATATCATGACAATAAATTAATTTTGTTGCAAACGTTTCTTTGTCCGAAAAAAATTACATTTTTGTCTATGTACGCACTTTGATATAAGCTCCGTACGTAGTTTTCTAAATGCCCAGTCGATATTCAAATGTTAATTGTACGGAAGCTATGAGTACTAGAGATTTGCGGTTGGCGGTATCATGAACAGCAACACAACAAGTTTATTTTTCAGCAATTTTTTTTCGAAACAGTTAATTTTTGTTGTTGGCATTTTTGACATGTCATGACAACAAGTTTATTTTGCTGCAAATGTTCATTTATCTGAAAAAGTTACATTTTGTCTATGTACGCACTTCGATATGGCCTCCGTTTGTAGCTTTCTGAATGTCCAGTCCCTATTAAAATCTTAATTGTACGAAAAATATGAGTACTAGAGATTTGCGATTTGCGGTATCACAAATAGCAGCACAACAAGTTTATTTTTCTGCAATTTTTTTTTCGAAACAGTTAATTTTTGTTGTAGGCATTTTTGACATGTCATGACAACAAGTTTATTTTGTTGCATATGTTTATTTATCTGAAAAAGTTACATTTTGTCTATGTACGCACTTCGATATGGCCTCCGTTCGTAGCTTTCAGAATGTCCAGTCCATATTCAAATGTTAATTGTACGGAAACTATGAGTACTAGAGATTTTCGGTTTGCGGTATCATGAATAGCAACACAACCAATTTATTTTTCTGCAATTTTATTTTTTTCGAAACAGTTAATTTTTGTTGTAGACTTTATTGATATGGCATGAGAACAAGTTTATTTTGCTGCAAAAAGTTACATTTTTGTCTATGTACGCTCTTCGATATGGACTCCGTTCGTAGCTTTCTCAATGTCCAGTCCATATTCAAATATTAATTGTACGGAAACTATGAGTACTAGAGATTTTCTGTTTGCGGTATCATGAATAGCAACACAACAAGTTCATTTTTCTGCAATTTTTTTTTCCGAAACAGTTAATTTTTGTTGTAGGCATTATTGATAAGTCATGACAACAAGTTTAGTTTGCTGCAAGCGTTTATTTGTCTGAAAAAGTTAAATTTTTGACCCGATAATAATGATTCATTGGTAGATTTACCATTGTGTTTTCCTGCACCCAAGGGTATGAAAACATGGAGGATTGGGAGCAGGAAAACACAATAGTAAGCCTACGAGCCAACCCCAAAATCGGATTTTTAGGTGTTTTCCACCAAGATATGACTTGGCATATCAATTACGTTTTAATATGTGAATCGAGTTTTAAATAATTCTGGAATTTAAGCCGTGAACTCAATGAGGTGATTGCCTGTGCTGTCGCCTCCCGGTTTATTAATTTTCAACAAAATTACGGAAGCCATCGATTCAGTCACACCTGACAAGCTGCGCAACACGTGGATTGAGATTGAATATCGGCAGAACATTGTGAGAGCTGCGACCGGTATCCATATCGAAGTGCATACATAAACAAAAATGACTTTTCCGACGTGACTGTGACGGGGTAAAACGATCTTTTAAAACAAAAAAAAATCTAGTTATAACATAATACCTTTATTTGAGATTTTCAAAGTTCTCACCGTCAGCTACAATGCACATTTGGATGTGTATTTGTCCGAAAGATAATCATTTCTTCTTTCGTTCAAATTTCGTGACGTCACAGTGTAGGAAATCACGAAAAAATAATGCGCGTTTTAACCGTTCTATTCTTTGCAGTAATGTCCACGGGGTACCTTTTGCACTAAATCGATGATGCTCTACAACTTTGTAAATCACTTTTTTCGCTATCTCTTTCCGTCTTCAAGATAGGAATGCTAATTCCCCAGTTTCCATCAGGTTGCGCCGAAGACGGTTTCATTCAGTAGCGCATGTCTACTTTACTATACCTAGGCACCACTTTTATGAATATAGCAGCAGCCGTTCCGAAGTTAAGAGGGTGGAAAGGGACTTTAGTGGGTATACTATATACACTATATGGCCATTAATGACCGAAATTTTTCAATTTTAGACATTTTCCCGAATATTTAGGAATATACTTGAGAGATTCTTCTGGAATTACAGGATTAAAAAGAACAGGTATGACCTCATATTTATCAATGTCGATTTGGCAAGCGGTCATTTATGGGGGCAACAAAAAATAAAAAAAAATCTTGGGATCACCCTGTAAAATAAAATGCATGAAATTATCTACCGCTAGAGAATATAAATAAACAGACATTGTGCAACATCTGTATTCATTTGTGTAAGAATAGCACTTATATTAACAGAAATATTGTGATTTTAAAAAAAAATAAAAAGTTTCTTGCATGTTTTTTGCTTATAACATGCAGGGTTTTCAACCAAATTTCACGCCGGTTTCAGAAAAATTGGCAAAATGCAATAGACACAATGTAGTGTAATTGGAATATAAATATATTAAATATTTTAGGAAATATGAGCAGTTGTATGAAATAATTTTTATCTGCGAATGTGCGAACGATAACAAGGATCTTTTTACATAATTTAACAGCATTTCTATGGAGCAACTTATTAAAAAAATCCAGTCAAACATCGCAAAAATTCAGAGAAAGATTTCGGCTTTAAAGTGGGCTAATTTTTAGTTGCTCGCTAAAACTACCTGAATGATAAGGGATTGTCCACAAGTTGTCAATTTTAATTTAATTTTTTTTTAAATTTTCGTTTTTTATTAACACTTTAGTTCTTCTTGGATAACCACCATTACGAGTCTATACCATAATAAAAAGAAGTATAAAAATCGAAGCATTTTTTCCAAATCTACTCGTTGATAGTCACTAAATACTGACTTTTTTTCTGAAAGTCAGTTAATAAAAAAGAACAATTTGTGGAAAATCCCTTATCATTCAGTTGCTTTTAGAGAACAACTAAAAATTAGCTCACTCTAACGTCGATGTCTTTCTGGATTTTTAAGATATTTGACTGGATTTTTTTAATAAGTGACTCCATAGAGTTGACTATTAAAATATGTAAAAAGATCCTTGTTATCGTTCGCGCATGCGCAGATAAAATTTATTTCATACAACTACTCATATTTGCTAAAATATTTAATATATTTATATTCCAATTGCACTATATTATTTCTACAATATTTTGTCAATTTTTCTGAAACCGGCGTTAAATTTGATTGAAAACACTGCATGTTATAAGTAAAAAACATGCAAGAATCTTTTTAATAATAAAAAAGAAAATCGCTATATCTCTATTAATATGCATGCTATTCTTACACAAATGAATATACATATTGCACAATGTCAGTTTATTTATATTCTGTAGCGACAGATCATTTCGTGCATTTTATTTTACAGGCTGATCCCAAGTATTATTTTTTTCTTTGATTTTTTGTTGGCCCCCAAATTATCCCCCTTACCAAATGGACATCGATAAATATGAGGTCATACCTGTTCTTTTTAATACTGAAATTTCAGATTAACCTGACAAATATATTTCTTAATATTCGACAAAATGTCAAAAATTAAAAGTTGCCGATCTTTAATGGCCATATAGAGTATATGTGTATATGTGTATGTGTGTTTAATGAATGTATATATATATATATGTGTGTGTGTGTGCTTGTGTATGTGTGTTGAACTAAATTTTTTTTATTTTCATAATATAGAAATTTCCAAATTTCTATAGAATAAATTTATATATTTATGTGTAAAGAACTCATTTAAATTACAAATTTTTTGAAAATAACTTTCCCATAAGAAATATGGAAATGTTTGGGAACGAAAGAAAAATGTTTAGCCACAAGATTCCATGCACTATTTTCAATTTTACATGAAAAATTTTTGAAGAAGTAGAAGTGAAAAGGTAAAGTATTTTTAGATGTAATGCGAACATATTTCGGTAAAGAATTCCGATTTTATAGAAAAATATTTTTTCAAAATGTAAATTTTTTTATTCAATAGTTAATTCAAAATTTTGTTCTTAGATTGATAATTTGATTGGTATTTTTAAAGCAAAGTACCAAACCTTTTTATATGCTTATGCTTCAACTCAAAGTCCATCACATTTATTAATATGCGTTTGTATATTCCGAACCTAGTACGTTCAATGCACCGGACCCTGAACTATGCATATGGGATTTCATAACATGCATATCGATAGTCAGACTTGAAAACTGAAATCTTTTATTATTACAATTTACTTGTTAATATTTATGCCATTCGCTTTCTTCATTTCGTGTTTTTACGTGCGTTCGTAATTACGTAAATACGTAGTATCAATAGTCGTCTTCTGGTCTAGCCTCTGTCTGTCCATCTGTCCGCATATATCAGTACAGTAACTACCCAACTGAATGGTTTGAAATTTAATATTTAGAATCGTTGCAAGAATTTTGTCGAATCGTTTCAAATTTTATGAAAATCGAATCAAAACTTAAAAAAGATATTAATAAAAGTTTTCTTCATTCGATTATATCCTATGATACATAATTAATTCAATGATATCTCATGATAAGTAATCATGCTAGGTTGCCATGATGATAATGTCTTATTTTAGATGGAGTCCCATATTATTTCCGTATTACTGAATTTAATCTATACAACCGTAATAAATTTTGTATTCATGCATTTTTGCATAAGAGTGCAACAGCTATTGCACCAAGATTTAAATATTTATAAAACTAGTTATAGTACGAACGCACATCTTTTGTCCCGTTTGACATACAAAATCCGATTTGCTTCTTTAATTATGCAATTTTTGACCTGCACTTATAAATCCACGTACGAAGTCAGATTCAAAAGCTTTGACAAAGTATTTATTAGCAGTGCTCAAAAAGAAATTTTACTTTGAAATATATTACTTAAAAGCGTATTTCTGTTGGGTTGCTTAAATTGGGCTAGAGAATTTTATCAGTAGATACGGAATAATCGTAAAAACCTACAGCAATAAAGCTGATTAAATGCTTAAAAATATAGATTATCCATACAGGGAGTTCAATAAACTAAGTCCATTCCCATTAACTTCACATGTAACCCCAATGTCTTGGATTGCAGTTTGTGGTCGATTTTGAAAGCGATGTCTTGTGCGAAGTCTCACAAAAATTTGGAAGCTCTGAAGGGTTAATTGATTTAGAAATGGAAGCGAATGAATCCGACCGAGCTCTGCCGAATTACTGAAAAGTTTTCTAAACGTTTGCGTCTCTGCATCAAAGCAAAAAGGAAGACATTTTGAAGAAAATTTATTTTTTATTTCTCTAATACATTGTTATTAATAAAGTATTTTTAGAACAAAAGTTTTTGTGTTTTCACTAACTAAGTCAAATTAGGCAGGTCACGTTATTTCTGGTCTATCTGTATAATTAATATGTGTAGATAACAACAAAAATATTTGTTAAGGCAAAATGAAACCAATTTAAACTGACCAGTACTTTTAAATCCCGTTAGTCACGAAAGGATTGTGATTTACACAGTTCACAAGTAGCTTCACATGAAAATATACACTAGCCAATAAATCACAAAGCTTTCGTGTTTGTAGAATCAAGTATCACAAACTGAATAATAATAAAATATGGTATCAAACGGAACAAAATGACATATCTATTAAATATCATTTAACTTCTGTCGAAAGGAAAATTACTTTATATTTCTGCTGCTTTCAGGAATAAATTTGTATTTTACTGGTATGGAAGGCATTTAAATAACAAATTTTTCAGGAAGGTTTCAGCAAGAAACACTGAAATGTTAACATTGGGTGGGGAAAGGAAATGTTTAAGCCTAAGTCACTGGAGTATTTTTTGAATGTTTGCAAAATAAAGCAGGTGAAAGAGAAGGATTTTTCGGTGCACGGAAAATTTATTGAAGTAAAAATATCTGAACATCACACATGGAATATATCTAGAATATAAAGTTTTTTGTAAAGTTGCATAATCATATGTAGATTGCATAAAATCTTTATCTTAAAGAAAATTTTATAAATTTATTTTATTTTACTTATATGTTTTATTTTATTTTTTACCAAAGTTATAATGGAATTCCCAAGAGGTTTGATTTTGTTTGTGTGAAACAGTGCACAACTAGTTTCACCTAAAAATATATATTAGCCGATAAATCACAAAACTTGCGCATTTATAGATTCTAGTGTCATCAACTGAGTAATAATAAAATATAGTATTAAACAAAACAAAATGACACATACATATAAACATAATTTAACGTTTGTCGAAAAGAAAATTACTTTATATTTTTATCGCTTCGGAATAAATTTATTCTTTTCTGGTACGGAAGACATTTAACCCCTTAACTCTTGCTCTCGCGATATTCACAGGCTGTGTCTTTTATTCAGACTTTTTTATTACCACCTGTTTTATAAAATAGTGTAATTGACTTTATTATGGTACCCTTTTACCTGTCATTAAATAAGGTGAATATTTCTTTTTTCAAAAAAATTGGTGCCAATAAGCAATTTGGTTTTTTAAACAGTAATTTAATGCGACCGTTAAGGGGTTAAATAATAAAATTTTCAGGAAGTTTTCTGCAAGAAATATTGAAATATTGACATTAGAAGCGGAAAGAAAATGTTTAAGCTCAAGTCAGTGGAGTAGTTTCAGCGTTTTGTGAATGTTGGCAAAACAACGCAAGTGAAAGCGAATACATAGAAAATTTTTGAAGTAAAAGTATCGGAATATATTTAGAATATAAAGTTTTTTGTAATGTTGCATAATCACCTGCATGATGCATAAAGTTTTTATCTAAAAATAAATTTAAGAAAATGGTTTTATTTTTACTTATTAATCAAATTTTACGGTTTACCACAAATTTAATGGATTTTCCACGAGGTTTGATTTCGTTTGAATGAAACAGTGGACAACTAGTTTCACGTAAAAATATGCATTAGCCAATAAATCACAAAGCTTGCATGTTTGTAGATTCTAATGTCACAGACAATAGATTCTAGTGTCAACTTTACCAAAAACTTTATAATATAAATGTATTTCATATCTGATATTCCGATATTTTTACTTCAATAAATTTTCTATGCACCCGAAAAATCCTTTTCTTTCACTTGCGTTATTTTGCCAACATTCACAAAACGCCGAAACTAATCCCGTGACTTGAACTTAAACATTTTTTTTCGCCTTCCAATGTGAACATTTCAATATTTCTTGCAGAAAACATTCTGAAAAATATGTTATTTAAATGTCTCCCATACCTGAAAAGATCAAATTTATTCCGAAAAAATAAAAAAAGTAATTATCTTTTCGACATATGTTAAATTATATTTATATGTGTATGTCATTTTGTATAACAATAAAATATGGTATTAAGCGTAACAAAATGACATATACCGGGTGTCCCAAAAAGGACTGACTGATTTTAAAATTCAATAACTTCCAAACGGTGACAGATATTAAAAAAATTCTTGCAGGAGGGTTATGCATAAAGTCAAAAGTATTTTTACAGTGATTTTCGATTTTAGTTCGAATTACAAACAATAGATGGCGCTGCGATCAATAGAGGCTAAATTCAGGCTCGATATTTGGTACTTCGTGACCCGGATAATACATTTCCATCTCCTTTTTCCGCATGGAACAACAGAAAGGACCAAAAATCGAGCCTGTATTGAGCGACTATTGCTTACCGCGCCATCTATTGTTTGTAATTCGAACTAAAATCGAAAATCACTGTAATAAAACTTTTGACTTTATGCATAACCCTCCTGCAAGAATTTTTTTAATATCTGTCACCGTTTGGAAGTTATTAAATTTTAAAATCAGTCAGTCCTTTTTGGGACACCCGGTATATATGAAAATATAATTTACATTTCTTGCAGTGTCACTGACCAAATTACAGTGAACTTCCAGACGTTTTCGCAATGCCATCGATTTTCTCGCAAAGCAAGGTAAATCAAAAATCAAAAAATAAATATTAATAAAAAAATGTTGAAATATATTTGTTATTTTTAAAGTTATGAACATTAAAGGTGTAATACAATATATAGCTATTATTTAGTTCATAGCAGACAATATCATATCAAACTATAGTTCACATTACATGCGGTGTCACTGAGCAAATTAGTGTGAATTGTTTTTATTTTTACCTATTTATATATTTATTACACCAAAGGTTTAACGGAATTTCCACGAAATTGGACTCAGATTTGTGTGAAACAGTGCAAAACTAGTTCCACGTAATAATATACATTAGACAATAAATCACAAAGCTTGCGTGTTTGTAGATTCTAGTGTCACAAACTGAGTAATAATAAAATGGTAATGAATTGAACAAAAGGAAATAGATATTAAAATATAATTTAATTTCTGTCAAAAAGAAAATTACTTTTTATTTTTACTGTTTCGGAATAAATTTGTATTTTTCTGGTACAGAAGACATTTAAATAATACATATTTCAGGAATGTTCCTACAAGAAATATTGAAAGGTTGACATTGGAAGGGGAAAGAAAATATTTAAACCCAAAATCAG
The DNA here is from genome assembly GCA_963932465.1 of Maratus speciosus. Taxonomy (NCBI): domain Eukaryota; kingdom Metazoa; phylum Arthropoda; class Arachnida; order Araneae; family Salticidae; genus Maratus; species Maratus speciosus. The sequence continues at coordinate 12,211,379 of OZ010799.1, forward strand.
TGGGGTATTTTCAGCGTTTTGTGAACATTACCAAAATAACGTATGTTAAATATAAAGATTTTTCGGGTACATAGAAAATTTATTGAAGTAAAGATATTGGAATATCAGGTATGGAATATATTAAGAATATAAAGTTTTATGTAGAGTAGCATAATCACATGCAGATTGCATGAAGTCTTTATCCAAAAGGAAATTGGTTCTCTTTTTACTTATTTATTTATTTGTACCGAAGTTTTAACGTTATTTTTACGAGATTTGACTTTATTTGTGTGAAACAGTGCAAAACTGGTTTCACCTAAAAACATACACTAGCCAATAAATCACAAAGCTTGCGAATTTTTTTATTCTAATGTCACAAACTGTGTAACTATAAAATTATTAAACGGAGCAAAATGACACATATATAAAAATAATTTAATGTTTGTCGAAACGAAAATTGCTTTATATTTTTATTGCTTCGGAATAAATTTGTTCTTTTCTGGTACGGAACACATTTAAATAACAAATTTTTCAGATAGTTTTCTGCAAGAAATATTAAAATGTTGACATTGGAAGGGGAAAGAAAATGTTTAAGCTCAAGTCACTGGAGTAGTTTCAGCGTTTTGTGAATGTTGGCAAAATAACGCAAGTGAAAGAGAAAGATTTTCCGGGTACATAGAAAATTTATTGAAGTAAAAATATCGAATAACAGGTATGGAATATATTTAGACCATAATCTTTTTTGTAAAGTTGCATTATCCCCTGCATATTGCAAAAAGTCTTTATCTAAAAGGAAATTTAAGAAAATGGATTTATTTTTACTTTTCAATTTATTTTATTTTTTTGCCAAAGTTTTAATGGATTCCCCGCAAAGTTTGATTTTGTTTCAGTGAAACAGTGCACAATTAGTTTCACGTAAAAATATACATTAGCCAATAAATCACAAAGCTTGCGCGTTTGTAGATTCTAGTGTCACAGACTGCGTAATAATAAAATATGGTATTAAATGGAACAAAACGACACACATATTAACATGTAATTTAACTTTTGTCAAAAAGAAAATTACTTTAAGGTAAAGCAAGGAGAGGTCGCGCACAAAGAGATTCGACGGGAAGGAGTAGAGTGCGCGCGCAGCGGCACCAGGTAGTTGTACAGCAGCATTAGTGCAGTGTCGACATGAATGTGCACATCGATTGTTCCGAGGTTTTTGGATAAAGCACTGATATTTTGTTTATGTTTTCCAGAGTAAGTGCTTCAATTTTGTTGGTCTGTTGGTCAGAAATCTTATAGAATATGCGTAGTACAAAAAGTTTTGAGCTTAAACGATTTCTTATAAGCTACTAACCTAAACTAAGAATGCGAACACCAACAATTAATTTTAGAAGTGGCCACATTTAAATAAAAGGCCGCGCAATCTCTCCTACCAAAATAGGAGAGTTTGCGCATTTGCTACTTAGGAGAGATAGCGTATTTTCCCATAAGTTTCAGTACTAGGAGAGATTACGCAGCTTATTGGCAAATTTGTATGAATTACAAATTACATATAAAACATTTGAATGAATCAATTTTGAAATAATTTTGGAAAAACACATAATTATCGAAACTAAATTTGGCAAAAAACTATTTTGCAAAAAAATACTTTTGCAGATAAAAATTTCAATATTAAATTAATAATACAGTTTATTAAATTAATTTTATATAATTATTTTTGTTTATAAATTAATAATATGTTTGTTAATAAATTAATTAAATATTTATATATTTTTTTATTTAATGGGCAATTAATTTGCTAATACATTAATTTTGTTAACAAAACTAAATTTTCTAATAAATGATTTATTTTATTTTATTCATTTATTTATTTGTTGCTAATAAGTAACTCATGTTGGAATTTTTAATACATTTTTCAGGTCACAATACCAAATATTTACAGAAGGAAATCGAAGAAGGAAAGATCATGTATCGAAGAAAATCTAAAGTCTACCGTAGAGGCAATACAAAATAACTCACTTAAAATGCGTACAGCAGGCAGGGAATTAATCATTCCGGAATCTACGTTGAAAGGTAGGCTTAACAAATCAGCTGAATATAAGATGCTTCCAGATAAAGTGGGATAAAAAAAAAACTGAAGGTAAGAAACGAAGGTCAATGAGGATGAGTGGATTGAATGTCTGGAACTGTACCAGGAGACAACTTCGACCAGTGACTGGATTCAATGTATTGCTTTTGGCAGATGACTGTACGAAAGCTGAACGATTTACAACAGTAAGTGCATCGATTGTGGACGTAGACAACTTCGGTTAGTAAACAAAAATCTTTGAATCTGTGGAAATAAAAATGAAGTAATTTTCAAGTTAAACATATTATCAAGTAGATTAATGTTATTTTGTAATCTTAGCAGGGCTTGCTTTTTCTGATATTTTAAACTTTTTCTTAAATTAAAATTCTTTAATTGTTGTTAAAATACTGTTTTTTAACGTATGATTGAAATATTCTCTCCTAATACAATAATATTTATTCACAAAAACATTACAACAATGTCATTTAAGTGTAATTATTATTGTTAACAATTTAATAAAAGTTATTATTAATAACAATCTCTTCTACCCATGTGCGCAATCTCTCCAATCCATGTGCGCAATCTTACCAACCCTGTAAGGAGAGATTGCGCAAAATAGTTTTCTTATTACTGCTAATTAAATTACAGTATAACAACAAAATAACAATGGAAATGCATAAAAAACAAATGAAGTCAAAATTATTCATGGATAGTTTAGCAAAATATTAATATTTAGATTTTTTATTATTATTCTTTTGAATTTTACGCAGACTCTTCTAGATTTAACTTATATGTTTACTGATTCGACATAAATTTGCATTTTTCTAGTGCGGAAGACATTCAAATAACATATTTTTCAGAAAGTTTCCTGCAAGAAACGTTGAAATGTTGACATTGGAAGGGAAAATAAAATGTTTAAGGCCATGTCACTTGAGTAGTTTCAGCGTTTTGTGAATGTTTCTAAAATAACGCAAATGAAAGAGAAGGATTTATCGGGTATGTAGAAAATTTACTGAAGTAAAAATATCTGAATATCAGACATGGAATATATTTAGAATATAAAGTTTTCTGTAGAGTCGTATTTGTATAGTAATATGCAGGATGGATAAAGCCTTTATCGGAAACGAAATTTAAGAAATTGGTTTTATTTTTATCTATTTATTTATTGGACTCCGGTACGGTATGCTATTTCTTTCTCCCAGCTTATTTTGTGTAGTCTCTAAAAAATAACGTTACCTTACAGAAGAAAGACCGTAAAACAAAGAAGTACGATTAAATACTCTATACCAATTTTTTAAACTTCTAAGCATCGCACAGTTTCAATTTTTATACCGGCGTATTGGAAAAATATGTACTTTTTAATGCAATTTGTTTGAAAACTGCATCTCCATTTGTTTTTGAGGTATTAATTTTTTTGTAGATTTTAGAGCCATTTGCTTAATACTGGCAACGGAAGAACTCCATTTCTGTAGGAAGTGAAAGAAAAATAGAAATCATATCTTTTTGTTTCCATTTTCCCATAAAAACTGAAAAAAAATTAATTAAAATACGTGCTATTTTGAAAAAAATATAAATGAAGGATTTCTGATAAAACATGGAGCTATTAGAAACTAAATTTAATTTTAAATATCTATATTAATAATACAAACAAATGAAGGCCTGTGAATCTTTAAATAGCCGATTTTTTTGTCGAGTTTCTTGAATGACGAAATCTTTTTTGGATTTGTGTATTATTCAGCGATAGTGACGTTCTAAGCGTAATTTACTGTAGATGTTGTTTAACACTGGATCGCAAATGATGAATTCTTCAGCGGATGTGGATGACGTCAATTTATGTAAAATAAAATCGCGTGTTTTAAGTCTTAAAACTGAACTACAGTAGAGTCCCGATTGTCCGAGTCCCACTTAACCGAATTTCCGCTTTGACAGAGTTATTTTCTTCTGATGGACTGATGGCTTCCATTATTATGAAACAAAATTATGGCCATTTTCTTCCCATTCTGAGCAGAAAATCAGAGCTCTAACTTTTTACGGCTGCCTTTTCATCTTCACCTAACACTTCATTTATAATGGCTGTTTCATAATAATAGAAGCCATCAGTCCATCAGAAGAAAAGGATCCATTCCAAAGGTATAAGTTCGATTAACTCGGATAATCGGGACTCTACTGTATCTTTATTTATATACATATATTTTTTTTCAGCGGGGGCGACACTAAATTCTGAAAAAGCAGAATTCCTGTTTTCTAGTTTATTTATTCATTCATTTATTTATTTATTTGTTGTCATTTATACCACAGATTTAACGGAATTTACATGAGATTTGACTTAGTGTGAATGAAATGCAAAGATATAATGTGAAGTGTAGGACAATCCAATCAGCATAAACTGGAAAAGTCTATATATTAAAACATTACTTTCTGGGTAAATGTTTTCCAAATTACACAGTTGAAAGAAAGTGCCTGTTATTTTACGTTTTTAATAAATGTTTGAAATTGCAAACAGACTTTTGTGGACATCCTGCATATGCTTCTCAATTATTTTTGACTTCGTTTTTATTATATTTGACATCGTTTTAAAATCGCTCATAAAAAAGTACAGTCGTGGGAAAAAAAAAGTAAACACCCCCTACTAACTCCTCAACAAATCATCATAATAGAAATTTACTGGTACCGAACGATTGGAAATAAAGTCTACTTTTAAATGATGTATATAAAATTTTCTTAGGGGGTCATCTACATATTAAAACGAATCCTAACTTCATTTTTTTCAATAGCAATACCCAATTTTAACGAGATTTTTCAAATCTTCGGTTCAAACTATGCCTAGACACCAAATTTCAAGTCATTTGAATGATAAGTTTTTGAATTATAAACATTCAAAATTTAGTGCTTCTATTGTTAAATTATATTTTCATATTTTTATTTATATCTCCCGAAATTATGCTCCTAATGTGCTAATTTTTTTTTTTTGTGGTGATAATACTAATATAACCAAACATAAATAAGCTGAATTTGCAATTTTTATAATTTTATGATATGAATTATGAATTATGAAATTAATATTCGAAAAAATTATGAATTGCAACCTACAATTTTTTTGATGGATTTAGATTTATTAAGTCCTGCTTTATGGAAATTCAAAAATTTCACATTTTTCTTCCAAGTAGTTTTGAAATTATGCTTAAAAAACGGCAAAATGATGGTTTAAGGGGCCGTCTATGATGGAAGTGAGTAGACATTTTGAAATTTACTCTGCCGTACTGTAATCTAACACGCTTCATTGACTCCTTGAGTGGCGCTTAAGGTGCCTTGATCAAGGAAGCGGCTCTCTCGGTTAACAATCCAGTACGGAACTTCAATTTGGATACAGCCCTTAAAATACGCTCGTTTTAAAATAATTAATTTCTCGGAAACTTGTGGTACGAATTGCATAAAAATTCGTTTTTAGGCTAATTGAAGAGTGTAGAGTTCATTTATGCTGTCAGAATTGGGTACTGCTATTGAAAAAAACAAAGTTATGGTTCGTTTTAATATGTAGATGGCCCCTTAAACAAATTTTATATACATCATTTAAAAGTAGATAAAGAAAAGTAGAAAAGTAGAAAAGTATTTCCAATCGTTCGGTACCAGTAACTTTCTTCTACGATAATTTGTTGAGGAGTTAGTAGGGGGTGTTTACTTTTTTTTTTTTCACGACTGTACATTAGTCTTATATAGTATTCATTTAAGTTATAAACAGTGCGCAAATAGTTTCACGTAAAAAATGTACATTAACCAATAAATCACACAGCTTGCGTGTATGTAGGTCTTAATGTGATGTACTGAATAACAATAAAATATTGTATTAAACAGAACTAAATGATATATGTATATTAAAATATAATTAGATTTGTCTCGAAAAGAAAATTCCTTTGTATTTTTATTTCTTTAGGAATAAATTTGCATTTTTCTGGTACTGAAGACATTTAAATAACAAAATTTTCAAGAAGGTTTCTGCTAGAAATATTGAAATGTTGACATTGGAAGGGGAAAGAAAATATTTGAAAAGTAAAAATATCTAAATATCAGGCATGGAATATATTTAGAATATAAAGTTTTGTGTAGAGTCGTATAGTAATATGCAAGATGGATAAAATCTTTATCTGAAAAACGAAATTTAAGAAATTGGTTTTATTTTAATCTTATTATTTATTTATTCGTTTATTTGTTTCGTACCACAGATTTAACAGGATTTTCATGAGATTTGACTTAGTGTGAGTAAAATTAGAAGATAAAATGCGAAGTGTTGAATGAGGCTATCATCTACATTCAATCAGCATAAACTGGAACAGCCTATATATTAATATTTAGCTCACATTTACATGCGCTGTCACTGAGCGAATTACAGTGCATTTCCGGGATTTTCTTAATGTCAGCGAATTTCACACAAATCAAAATAAATCGCAAAAAATCAAAAACATTATCGTTAAAATATTTTTAGTGCATATAGTTAATATTTTGATTAACTTATTATATAAGTGTTTGGGTTACACTTAGACACCCTATATTTCTGTTTGAATAAGCGGATTAGGTTTTATTAATAGAAGATTGAATAAGTGGTTTGTTGAACTATTTGTTAAAGTTTGTGGAATCTTTTTTGAAACACCTTGTATATTTCAGCGTGATCTCGAAAAGAAAATCACCTCTTCTTTTATAATCATAAAATCAATTTTTATACTTCTTACACGAAAAACATTAAAAAAACAAACTTTTGAACAAAGTTTTCTGTAAGGAATATTGACGTTGGAAACGAAAAAAAATTTTTAAACACTACTTTCTGTTGTATTTTCAATGTTTAGTAAATATTTTCAAAATGACACAATTGAAAGAGTACCTGTTAATTTACGTTTTTAATAAAAATTTGAAATTGTAAACAGATATTTGTGGACATCCTGGCATATGCTTTACATTTATTCTAGACTTCGTTTTCATTACATTCGACTACGTTTTTTAATCGCTCATAAAAACGTACATTAGTCTTATATAATATTTTTTAGTCTCATATAATATTTAGTTTTAAACATATAATATCTCATAAAATATAAATTTATAGTATAAGTCTTATATAATACAATCTCATATAATATAAGTTTTAAACAGTGGGAATATAGTTTCATGTAAAAAATGTAAATTATCCAACAAATCACAAAACTTGCGTGTTTGTAGATTATAGTGTAATAGACTGAATAACAATAAAATATGGTATTAAACAGTGTTCGAAATTTATTTATCGTCTGCCAAGGCTCAGTACGAGCATTTTTGTGTAAGTTTAATTTGCAACAAATGGCAACGTTCCTTTTTGTTGACATGTAATTTATTCTATTCTAAGAGTGTGAAACTAAGAGGGTTTATAATTAAACGTGTGATACAGTTCACTTTGTCATTTATTAAGTGTTGTGAGTTATTGACGAGTTTGTGTTTATTTAAATTCAACCAGCGCTCTACAAATAAGCTAGAAGCAGCAGGAGTCGTTCGGTAGCTTCATCGCCCCGACCCTTCCCGCTTTTCGGTTTCTTTAATTTGTGTAATTTGCCTTTTAAATTTGTCCGGTTTCAATTTTTGATTTTTTTTCCAACCTGACTTTCGCTAGAGAGTCTTTCACTCGGGACGTGGCTGGGGACCTACGAATCTTACTTCCGCAAAAGAGACGGATTAGAGTAGAAGAATAAAGGGCTGCGGACGAAGATGGGCCGCTCGCCGCGGCGATTTTAAACATATAATATAATCTCATATAATATAAGTTTTAAACAGTGCGAAAATAGTTTCAAGTAAAAAATGTAAACTATCCAACAAATCACAAAGCTTGCGTGCTTGTAGATTATAGTGTAATAGACTGAATAACAATAAAATATGGTATTAAACAGAACTAAATGACCTATTAAAATATAATTCAACTTGTGTCGAAAAGAAAATTCCGTTGTATTTTTATTGCTTTAGGAATAAATTTGTATTTTTCTGGTACTGAAGACATTTAAATAACACATTTTTTCAGGAAGGTTTCCGCAAGAAATATTGAAATGTTGACACTGCAAGGGGAAAGAAAATGTTTAAGCCCAAGTCACTGGAGTATTTTAAGCGTTTTTTGAATATTTGTAAAATAACGCAGGTGAAAGAGAATGATTTTTCGGGCACATAGAAAATTTATTGAAGAAAAATATCTGAATATCAGGCATGGAATATGTATAGAATAAAAAGTTAATTCAGAGTCACATACACTGTTAAAAATCTGCAGCATTTGCTGCATAGTCACTCCATCGCTTTTATAGGAAGCGGTTATTTGACTACACTGCGTCCCAAACGTTTAGACAATCAATAAAATTTGCATTAACATAAAACGTAATAAGGTGCAATTAAAATGCGTGAGATATGTAATAAATAAAAGCAGTTTTGCTGATACACACATATAAATTATGATCAAAGTTTTGGAATTATAAAATATATATTTAATTATATAAAAATATGCTGTCCCAAAAGTATAGACACCGGTAATTTTTTTTGGTTTTACATTTATAAAAGTAACAAAAAGCTTACTTTTAATATTTAATTTTATTGCCACGACACTTTATAACATCAAATACACGTTGTTCCATAGAATTAACTAAGCATTGTATTATAGATGGAGGTATTTCATACCACGCTTTGTCAATTGCAAATTTTAAGTCATTTACACATGTATTTACACACTTTCCATTTTCATATATTTTACGAGATAAGATCCCCCATATGATCTTCATGGGCTCAAATCTGAACTAAGTGTTGGCCAGTCTAATACTGTGCTATTGTTTTGCCTAAACCATGTTTTCGATGATGTGGTGGTATGGATGGTTGCGTCATCTTGTTGGAAATACAGTCCGGTCCTGCTGGAAAATCCATAATTGGCAGTAAATTGCTATGTAAAATATCCTGATAATCCTCTGATTTCATTTTTCTGTCCATAAATTCTAGGAATGTTTGGCCGTTGATAGAAAACCCTCACCAGGTCATTGCGGATCCTATGCTTTGTTGCCTGCTGAAACAATTCTTGGGTTATTTTCTTAGGTCATGCCTGTAAAATTTATGATTTTCAGGGCCGTATAAATTCCATTTCTTTTCATCACTGAAGATGACAGAAATCCATTTTTCACCGTATGACATATATATGCTTTCTAGCCCACTTTAGACGTACATCTTTATGTATCTGCTTCAAGCAAGGTTTTGCTTTCATTCTCCTGTAAACAATAGTTGTTGAAGCTTTAATTCTTCTGTGTACAGTACTTTTTGAAATTCTGGAAATTGCTGAAATTTCACGTACAGATAAATTATCAACTGAAGCCATTTTTAACAACATTCTATCATCACGTAATTTGGATTTGCTAACAGGACCAGACTGTGTTTTTCAACAAGATGGGGCATCCATCCATACCTCCACATCATCGAAAACATGGTTTAGGCAAAACAATATCACACTATTAGACTAGCAAACACTTAGTCCACATTTGAATCCCATGGAGAACATATGGGGTATCTTATCTCTCAAAATATATGAAAATGGAAAGCGATCTACATGTGCAAATGACTTAAAAATTGCAATTGACAAAGCGTCGTATGAAATACCTCCTTCTGTAATGCAATGCTTGGGTAATTCCGTGGAACAATGTGTATTTGATGTTATAATAAAGTGTCGTGGCAATACAATTAAATATTGAAAGCAAGCCTTTAGGTGCTTTTATAAGTATAAACCCCCCCCACCCCCCCAAAAAAAAAAAATTCAGGTGTCTATACATTTGAGACAGCACATTTTTATACAATTTAATGTATATTTTATAATTCCAAACCTTTCATCATAATTTATATGTGTATATCAGCAAAACTGCTTTTATTTATTACCTATCTCACAAATTTTAATTGTACCTTATTACTTTTTATGTTAATGAAAATTTTATTGATTGTCTAAACTTTTGGGACGCGGTGTATATTATGGAGATTTCTCATTGGTCAAAATAGAGATATTCTATAAAAGGGGTGGAGTGGCTATGCAGTAAGTGCTGCAAATTTTTAACAGTGTAATCATATGCAGAATGTATAAAGCCTTTATCTAAAAGGAAATTTAAGAAATTGGTTTTATATTTATTTATATATTTTATTTTATTTTTTACCAAAGTCTTAACGGCATTCTCACGAGGTTTGAATTTATTTGTGTGGAACAGTGCAAAATTAGTTCCACGTAAAGAAGATCCACGTAAGAATATTAGCCAATGAATCACAAAGCTTTCGTGTTTGTAGATTCTAGTGTCACAAAGTGAATAATAATAAAATATAGTATTTAAAGGAACAAAAGTACATATTACCGTATTTTATGGAAGAAACACCGCACTCCTTAAATTGGCCTGAATAAGCTTAAAAATATCGTAATCGCCGCACCCGTTGTAAACGCCGCATCATCGGAACGCTACTTTTGCCGACAGCGTCACATTGACTTAACTTTAATCAAAGTTTTCTGAGCAATATAGGATGCCTCGTTTTTAATATCCTAAGATGTCTGAAGCTTTATTTAAAATATTTAAATCCGATTTTAAATATTTTTATGAATTTTTAAATTAAGGAAACTCAGTTGGAATTTAAAAAAATCGTAAACGCCGCACTTGGAAAAAAAATAACTTTTAAACTCGTAAACGCCGCGGCGTTTCTTCCATAAAATACGGTATTAAAATATAATTTAACTGCTGTCGAAAAGAAAATTACATTTTATGTTATATTGTTTTGGAATAAATTGATTTTTTCTGGTACTGAAAGTATTTAAATAACAAAATTTTCAGGAAGATTTTTGCAAGAAATATTGAAATGTTGACATTAGAAGGGGAAAGATAATGTTTAAGCCTAAGTCACTGGAGTGTTTTCAGCGTTTTTTGAATATTTGCAAAATAACGCAGGTAAAAGAGAATGATTTTTCGGGTACATAGAAAATTTATTGAAGAAAAAATATCTGAATATCATGCATGGAATATGTATAGAATAAAAAGTTATTTCAGAGTCACATACACTGTTAAAAATCTGCAGCATTTGCTGCATAGTCACTCCATCGCTTTTATAGGAAGCGGTTATTTGACTACACCGCGTCCCAAACGTTTAGACAATCAATAAAATTTGCATTAACATAAAAGGTAATAAGGTGCAATTAAAATGCGTGAGATATGTAATAAATAAAAGCAGTTTTGCTGATACACACACATAAATTATGATCAAAGGCTTAGAATTATAAAATATATATTAAATTACATAAAAATATGCTGTCCCAAAAGTATAGACACCGGTAATTTTTTTTGGTTTTACATTTATAAAAGTAACAAAAAGCTTACTTTTAATATTTAATTTTATTGCCACGACACTTTATAACATCAAATACACGTTGTTCCATAGAATTAACTAAGCATTGTATTACAGATGGAGGTATTTCATACCACGCTTTGTCAATTGCAAATTTTAAGTCATTTACACATGTATTTACACACTTTCCATTTTCATATATTTTACGAGATAAGATCCCCCATATGTTCTTCATGGGCTCAAATCTGGACTAAGTGTTGGCCAGTCTAATAGTGTGCTATTGTTTTGCATAAACCATGTTTTCGATGATGTGGTGGTATGGATGGATGAGTCATCTTGTTGGAAATACAGTCCGGTCCTGCTGGAAAATCCATAATTGGCAGTAAATTGGTATGTAAAATATCCTGATAATCCTCTGATTTCATTTTTCTGTTCATAAATTCTAGGAATGTTTGGCCGTTGATAGAAAACCCTCACCAGGTCATTGCGGTTCCTACGCCTTGTTTCCTGCTGAAACAGTTCTTGGGTTATTTTCTTAGGTCATGCCAGTAAAATTTAGGATTTTCAGGGGCGTATAAATTCCATTTCTTGTCATCACTGAAGATAACAGAAATCCATTTTTCGCCGTATGACATATGCTTTCTAGCCCACTTTAGACGTGCATCTTTATGTCTCTGCTTTAAGCAAGGTTTTGCTTTCATTCTCCTGTAAGCAATAGTTGTTGAAGCTTTAATTCTTCTGTGTACAGTACTTTTTGAAATTCTGAAAATTGCTGAAATTTCACGTACAGATAAATTATTAACTGAAGCCATTTTTAACAACATTCTATCATCACGTAATTTGGATTTGCTAACAGGACCAGACTGTGTTTTTCAACAAGATGGGGCATCCATCCATACCTCCACATCATCGAAAACATGGTTTAGGCAAAACAATATCACACTATTAGACTAGCAAACACTTAGTCCATATTTGAATCCCATGGAGAACATATGGGGTATCTTATCTCTCAAAATATATGAAAATGGAAAGCGATATACATGTGCAAATGACTTAAAAATTGCAATTGACAAAGCGTCGTATGAAATACCTCCTTCTGTAATGCAATGCTTGGGTAATTCTGTGGAACAATGTGTATTTGATGTTGTAATAAAGTGTCGTGGCAATACAATTAAATATTGAAAGCAAGCCTTTAGGTGCTTTTATAAATATAAACCCCCCCACCCCCCCCCCCCCCCCAAAAAAAAAAAAAAATTCAGGTGTCTATACATTTGAGACAGCACATTTTTATACAATTTAATGTATATTTTATAATTCCAAACCTTTCATCATAATTTATATGTGTATATCAGCAAAACTGCTTTTATTTATTACCTATCTCACAAATTTTAATTGTACCTTATTACTTTTTATGTTAATGAAAATTTTATTGATTGTCTAAACTTTTGGGACGCGGTGTATATTATGGAGATTTCTCATTGGTCAAAATAGAGATATTCTATAAAAGGGGTGGAGTGGCTATGCAGTAAGTGCTGCAAATTTTTAACAGTGTAATCATATGCAGAATGTATAAAGCCTTTATCTAAAAGGAAATTTAAGAAATTGGTTTTATATTTATTTATATATTTTATTTTATTTTTTACCAAAGTCTTAACGGCATTCTCACGAGGTTTGAATTTATTTGTGTGGAACAGTGCAAAATTAGTTCCACGTAAAGAAGATCCACGTAAGAATATTAGCCAATGAATCACAAAGCTTTCGTGTTTGTAGATTCTAGTGTCACAAAGTGAATAATAATAAAATATAGTATTTAAAGGAACAAAAGTACATATTACCGTATTTTATGGAAGAAACACCGCACTCCTTAAATTGGCCTGAATAAGCTTAAAAATATCGTAATCGCCGCACCCGTTGTAAACGCCGCATCATCGGAACGCTACTTTTGCCGACAGCGTCACATTGACTTAACTTTAATCAAAGTTTTCTGAGCAATATAGGATGCCTCGTTTTTAATATCCTAAGATGTCTGAAGCTTTATTTAAAATATTTAAATCCGATTTTAAATATTTTTATGAATTTTTAAATTAAGGAAACTCAGTTGGAATTTAAAAAAATCGTAAACGCCGCACTTGGAAAAAAAATAACTTTTAAACTCGTAAACGCCGCGGCGTTTCTTCCATAAAATACGGTATTAAAATATAATTTAACTGCTGTCGAAAAGAAAATTACATTTTATGTTATATTGTTTTGGAATAAATTGATTTTTTCTGGTACTGAAAGTATTTAAATAACAAAATTTTCAGGAAGATTTTTGCAAGAAATATTGAAATGTTGACATTAGAAGGGGAAAGATAATGTTTAAGCCTAAGTCACTGGAGTGTTTTCAGCGTTTTTTGAATATTTGCAAAATAACGCAGGTAAAAGAGAATGATTTTTCGGGTACATAGAAAATTTATTGAAGAAAAAATATCTGAATATCATGCATGGAATATGTATAGAATAAAAAGTTATTTCAGAGTCACATACACTGTTAAAAATCTGCAGCATTTGCTGCATAGTCACTCCATCGCTTTTATAGGAAGCGGTTATTTGACTACACCGCGTCCCAAACGTTTAGACAATCAATAAAATTTGCATTAACATAAAAGGTAATAAGGTGCAATTAAAATGCGTGAGATATGTAATAAATAAAAGCAGTTTTGCTGATACACACACATAAATTATGATCAAAGGCTTAGAATTATAAAATATATATTAAATTACATAAAAATATGCTGTCCCAAAAGTATAGACACCGGTAATTTTTTTTGGTTTTACATTTATAAAAGTAACAAAAAGCTTACTTTTAATATTTAATTTTATTGCCACGACACTTTATAACATCAAATACACGTTGTTCCATAGAATTAACTAAGCATTGTATTACAGATGGAGGTATTTCATACCACGCTTTGTCAATTGCAAATTTTAAGTCATTTACACATGTATTTACACACTTTCCATTTTCATATATTTTACGAGATAAGATCCCCCATATGTTCTTCATGGGCTCAAATCTGGACTAAGTGTTGGCCAGTCTAATAGTGTGCTATTGTTTTGCATAAACCATGTTTTCGATGATGTGGTGGTATGGATGGATGAGTCATCTTGTTGGAAATACAGTCCGGTCCTGCTGGAAAATCCATAATTGGCAGTAAATTGGTATGTAAAATATCCTGATAATCCTCTGATTTCATTTTTCTGTTCATAAATTCTAGGAATGTTTGGCCGTTGATAGAAAACCCTCACCAGGTCATTGCGGTTCCTACGCCTTGTTTCCTGCTGAAACAGTTCTTGGGTTATTTTCTTAGGTCATGCCAGTAAAATTTAGGATTTTCAGGGGCGTATAAATTCCATTTCTTGTCATCACTGAAGATAACAGAAATCCATTTTTCGCCGTATGACATATGCTTTCTAGCCCACTTTAGACGTGCATCTTTATGTCTCTGCTTTAAGCAAGGTTTTGCTTTCATTCTCCTGTAAGCAATAGTTGTTGAAGCTTTAATTCTTCTGTGTACAGTACTTTTTGAAATTCTGAAAATTGCTGAAATTTCACGTACAGATAAATTATTAACTGAAGCCATTTTTAACAACATTCTATCATCACGTAATTTGGATTTGCTAACAGGACCAGACTGTGTTTTTCAACAAGATGTGGCATCCATCCATACCTCCACATCATCGAAAACATGGTTTAGGCAAAACAATATCACACTATTAGACTAGCAAACACTTAGTCCACATTTGAATCCCATGGAGAACATATGGGGTATCTTATCTCTCAAAATATATGAAAATGGAAAGCGATATACATGTGCAAATGACTTAAAAATTGCAATTGACAAAGCGTCGTATGAAATACCTCCTTCTGTAATGCAATGCTTGGGTAATTCTGTGGAACAATGTGTATTTGATGTTGTAATAAAGTGTCGTGGCAATACAATTAAATATTGAAAGCAAGCCTTTAGGTGCTTTTATAAATATAAACCCCCCCCCCCCCCCCCAAAAAAAAAAAAAATTCAGGTGTCTATACATTTGAGACAGCACATTTTTATACAATTTAATGTATATTTTATAATTCCAAACCTTTCATCATAATTTATATGTGTATATCAGCAAAACTGCTTTTATTTATTACCTATCTCACAAATTTTAATTGTACCTTATTACTTTTTATGTTAATGAAAATTTTATTGATTGTCTAAACTTTTGGGACGCGGTGTATATTATGGAGATTTCTCATTGGTCAGAATAGAGATATTCTATAAAAGGGGTGGAGTGGCTATGCATTAAGTGCTGCAAATTTTTAACAGTGTAATCATATGCAGAATGTATAAAGCCTTTATCTAAAAGGAAATTTAAGAAATTGGTTTTATATTTATTTATATATTTTATTTTATTTTTTACCAAAGTCTTAACGGCATTCTCACGAGGTTTGAATTTATTTGCGTGGAACAGTGCAAAATTAGTTCCACGTAAAGAAGATCCACGTAAGAATATTAGCCAATGAATCACAAAGCTTTCGTGTTTGTAGATTCTAGTGTCACAAAGTGAATGATAATAAAATATAGTATTAAACGGAACAAAAGTACATATTACCGTATTTTATGGAAGAAACGCCGCACTCCTTAAATTGGCCTGAATAAGCTTAAAAATATCGTAATCGCCGCACCCGTTGTAAACGCCGCATCCATCGGAACGCTACTTTTGCCGACAGCGTCACATTGACTTAACTTTAATCAAAGTTTTCTGAGCAATATAGGATGCCTCGTTTTTAATATCCTAAGATGTCTGAAGCTTTATTTAAAATATTTAAATCCGATTTTAAATATTTTTATGAATTTTTAAATTAAGGAAACTCAGTTGGTATTTAAAAAAATTGTAAACGCCGCACATGGCGTAAACGCCGCACTTGGAAAAAAAAAATAACTTTTAAACTCGTAAACGCCGCGGCGTTTCTTCCATAAAATACGGTATTAAAATATAATTTAACTACTGTCGAAAAGAAAATTACATTTTATGTTATATTGTTTTGTAATAAATTGATTTTTTATGGTACTGAAGACATTTAAATAACAAAATTTTCAGGAAGATTTTTGCAAGAAATTTTGAAATGTTGACATTAGAAGGGGAAAGATAATGTTTAAGCACAAGTCACTGGAATGTTTTCAGCGTTTTGGGAATGTTTGGAAAAGAACGCAGGTGAAAGAGAAGGATTTTTCGGGTACATAGAAAATTTATTCAAGTAAAAATATCTGAATATCAGGCATGGAATATGTATAGAATAAAAAGTTATTTCAGAGTCACATACACTGTTAAAAATCTGCAGCATTTTCTGCATAGTCACTCCATCGCTTTTATAGGAAGCGGTTATTTGACTACACCGCGTCCCAAACGTTTAGACAATCAATAAAATTTGCATTAACATAAAAGGTAATAAGGTGCAATTAAAATGCGTGAGATATGTAATAAATAAAAGCAGTTTTGCTGATACACACACATAAATTATGATCAAAGGCTTAGAATTATAAAATATATATTAAATTACATAAAAATATGCTGTCCCAAAAGTATAGACACCGGTAATTTTTTTTGGTTTTACATTTATAAAAGTAACAAAAAGCTTACTTTTAATATTTAATTTTATTGCCACGACACTTTATAACATCAAATACACGTTGTTCCATAGAATTAACTAAGCATTGTATTACAGATGGAGGTATTTCATACCACGCTTTGTCACACTGCAAATAGAGGCGTCTTAAATTAAGACACATATGTGACTGAAAAGGTATTTTAGACACTTAAGTATCTGAATCTGAAAATTCAGTCATGATAGATGTCTTAATTTAAAACATATAAGTGTCTTACTATGATCATGGTGTAAACGAACTGAGAAAGGTGTCTTAAAAATCTGCAAGTGTCTACTTTTAAGACACTTTGTAACTCCGTTCCGCATTAACCACCAGGCGGCACTCTAGTTGCGCATGCGTTTTAGATGCCTTTCGTTCGAATTGGATGTTCGTTTGTAATTCAAACTGAGCGTTTGTTTTATCTACGCGTACATTTTAACTAATAATTTATTTTGACTTGATTCGGTTTTCTCGGAATGTGAAGTTCCAGGATTTAATCCGTATCGACATAGTGATATTCCATATTAATGGAAGGTGTCAAGCAATAACAATAATATAGTGTTCTTCGTCTCGTCAAAGCAGGTAAAGAGAACTGTTGTCTGGCGGGCTATGTTTTTAGGATGGAAATATTCCATTCTTTAAACAGAGCTAGCCGGATGTGCAAAGGGATTTTTTTTTTAATATCAAAATGTGCTAACTCACGGATACTAACGTAGCCTCCAATCCGGACGTCGCCTGGGTGGAAGTGATTTTGGAATAACCACACCTTTTTCCAGGTAAGTGGACCCTTCACTATGTATTGAAAACTCTCTGCGAATGTTTTCTCTTTAAATAGAGACCTCACACGAGTCTATAGCTTTATTAGTTCCTGAGTTATGCCAAAATTTGTTTAAAGCATTTTGCCTATTGGATTTCCATGTTAAAATTTTATCTTGCTAATATTTAAATTTCTACTATTCAAATCATCTGCAATCATGTTTCTGTATTATTTTACATCCGATGTTATCCTTAAAATAAGTTTTGGCAAGTCTGCATGGTGTATTAGTTGTTACTGAATCTATTGAGATACACCATCCTAAGCCTTCTTTCTCTGTCTACTCGCACGCCATTACTTTAAAAATAACAGTGACAGCACCTGTTGATCGGCTCACAATTTCTTAATTACCATCAAGGCTATCTTAACAGCGTTTTCTTAGAGTAATTATTACACAAGAGTACCTTTTATATGGGTTTTATTTATGTATACAATATTTTTATAAGCATTTAATGCGACAGCATTTGTAACGTTCACATCGGTTTTACATTTCCCATATGTTTAATATGTGATATGTACTGAAATTCCCAACTCTTTATAGTAAACATCCTTATTTAATTTTTATTTATTATGTATGCTTTTCATGCCTGATGACGTTTTCTTGCGTCTCAGATTTTATACACCGTGATAAATTTTAAGTTATTTAAAAGAATATAGTTCGAAAATCCTTCCATTTACCCATATCATTAATTCCCCCATACATACAGCGAATTACTTGTCTTTATTTATTAGATTAAACTGTTTTGACTGATAAAACTCAAATCCGGTCATGAAATCTGTTTTCCCTTTCTGCTATATACTTTTGTTGTTTCCGAGCATTTTAGAAATACTCTATTTCCTATACTGAAAGTAGTCAACTTCAGATGTTTTCATTTTCAAGCCCGGTGATTCACACCACAATTTGACGACTCATCAGAAATGGTCTGAAATCTGTAGACGTAAAGCGGAGAAAATTTCGTTGGCGTTTTCAATAAATCTTCTTATTTAACTATTTAGAAAATGTTCTCGCCTTATCTCTGTATTAGTCATAATGATTATTTGTAAATTCTTAAATTCATGTAATTATGTGCTGTTAACATAATTGTAAAAATACGGTAAATATATACAGCTATATTTCATTTGAAATCAATTATAATATTGATTTTTTGATTATTTTTAGTAAAAAAGAAATCTGAAATTTAAAATGAATATCAGTAAAAAAATAGAATTTTATACTATATGTACTTAAGCATAACTGGATTTTGTACTTAAAGCTGAATTATTCTATATTTACTGAATCACAATGCAGAGTTGGAATTTTTCTAGAAGGACTTGATTAAAGCAAGGGTAAACTTTGACATGTCCCCCCCACCCGCCCCCCCCCCCCACCTACGATTTTTGTTCCCCAAATTCGATATGCAATTTTTTTAAAGCTTATACGTTAAATGTGTTTCGACATTGTATATTGGTTATAATCAGTATTTTGAACTAAAAAGTAGAATAAGATTAAAAGTTAAGTACAAAAAAATTTAAATACAGTAAAACTCTTAATCGCGGGCACCTTCAGAACGCTGAATCTGTCTGCTGTTCGATTGTGTTAGCTTTTATGAGGTAAATATACATACAGGGAAACCTCCCTGTGCGACCACCCCCTGAACGACCATTTTTTCATGGTACGAAATTTATTCCCATAGGCTCAATACTAATTTTACCTCTATTCAGAGACCACCCCAGTTGAACTCCCTCCATAAGGGACCCATTTCTTTGACGAAAATGAAACAAATTCCGTTTTTTCCGGGTCGCTTGAAAAAGGTTTTATTAGAATAATAATTCCGGAGAGCGCATTATTTATCAAACTTCTAAACTAAGTTCAGAATTTTTATTTATTCCGGTAACTTTTAAGTGTTTAAACCCCTTTGTTCCTTTTTAGGCAATGAATTTAACTCTGATGACACATTAAGGATGACGGTCCATAAACTCCCCTGCCCTATTCTGTTAGGAAACTCTCAAAGAAATAGATAAAGTAATGAAATCGTCAAAATTCGTTCCAGACAAAAAAAAAAAAAAAAAAAAAAAAAAAAAAAAAATGCATTTATTTATTGAATTTTGAAAGGACTTGGGAATAAAATTTATAGTAGATAAACCATAAAAGCAAAGCAAACATCAATGTATTCATTTTTTAAACTCTGCAGTAATTAACTTATGTAATTAACTTTTGTTTTGATACTTAAATTTTCATATGTTTTCTTAATTTGAAAAATATAATTTTAGTAACATTAATTGTTACATTTTTTCAACAATTAAATTCGACCTCCATTAAGAGACCACCTTTCGGAGCGACCAATTTTTATTGGAACGGAAGTGGTCGCTTTAGGGAGGTTTTACTGTATATTGATAAAGGTGAGTGCTCGCTAAAGATAACTGTTCGTATGAAGGCTTTGCAGTAAAATCTCCATAACGGACAATCCTAAATAAAGGACACCACTATGTAGGAAACAGATTTTTTTATTGAAAATATGCAAAATTTTTATACACTTATACCTCAGAAAAGCAGACACCTCCGAACGTCGGACAAATTCCACGATTCCGAGGTGCCCGCTATTGAGAGGTTTTACTGTATGAAGAAAAATATATTTTGTTTTTAACCTTATTCTACTCTAGAAATTCATAATATTGGTTAATAATAAATATTGATTAATAAATATTACAATATAATACTCATATACTGTAAATTTGGGGGAATCCAGTGTTAGATTTTATTTACCACAGAAATAAAAATGCTTAAACTAATTTACTGGGAATATCTTATTTAAATGGGAAAAAATTGCACAACATAGCAGGGATGGGATTCTTTCTGAAGGAGTGAATCATTTTTTATATTTGGGAGTAATTTGTTACCATAAAGCAGAGCTGACTGCAGCATGGGCAAACTGGGCTGTTTCTATGGGCCTTTAGTTTTACGGGCCCCTAAATTTGGTACGAAATTTCCATAAAGCTGATATTTTAAATTCGTTTTGATCTTACACTTATTTTAATAAATATTTTGCACTTTTAGAACATGATTAGGCTAAAGAAAATGATATATTTATCCAAATATGTATTTGACGGCATCGAATAGGCTTTTTTTTTTTTTTTTTTTTTTTTGTAACAGTATATGGAGGCAATGGGGGGAGGGGGTGAATGAATACTAGGTCTTTGGACTAGAAGCAATTTGACGTTCTCACTAAAAGTAATAAACATTTTTGATGCCGTAGGGCATATATGATAACACATAAATACATATTTAGGTGAAAAAAAATATATATATTATCCTATTCTAAAACTACAAAATACTGATTACAATCCTCATAAGGTCAAAACTGATTTAAAATATCAGCTTTATGAAAATTTCATACCCAATTTGGGGTACCCTAAAATCAGGGGGCAGAGAAGCATCCCAGTTTTCCCAAGCTGCAATCAGCTCTGCTGTATGGCAACAAATTATTCCCATTTATAAAAAAAATATTCAATGTGGTCAAACATGGCTGCGTATATGGTTTAGAAAGAAAATGGTCAAAGATGGCTTCATATTGGCTAAAAAAAAAAGGCTCAAAGATGGCCGCAATTAAGACATTTGAAATGTCTGAAATTCAGACGTAAGAAGTGTCTGAAAAATTTAAGACACTTTAAAACGTCTTAAAATTGAACACTCGTGTTTCAGACACTTAAGTGTCTGAAATTCAGACGCAAGAAGTGTCTGAAAATTTTAAGACATTTTAAAACGTCTGAAAATTGAACACTGCGTTTCAGACACTTAAATGTCTGAATTTCAGACATTTAAGTTTACAGTGCAATTGCATATTTTAAGTCATTTACACATGTATTTACACACTTTCCATTTTCATATATTTTACGAGATAAGATCCCCCATATGTTCTTCATGGTCTCAAATCTGAACTAAGTGTTGGCCAGTCTAATAGTGTGATATCGTTTTTCCTAAACCATGTTTTCGATGATGTGGTGGTATGGATGGATGCGTCATCTTGTTGGAAATACAGTCCGGTCCTGCTGGAAAATCCATAATTGGCAGTAAATTGGTATGTAAAATATCCTGATAATCCGCTGATTTCATTTTTCTGCCCATAAATTCTAGGAATGTTTGGCCGTTGATAGAAAACCCTCACCAGGTCATTGCGGATCCTATGCTTTGTTGCCTGCTGAAATAGTTCTTGGGTTATTTTCTTAGGTCATGCCAGTAAAATTTATGATTTTCAGGGCCGTATAAATTCCATTTCTTGTCATCACTGAAGATAACAGAAATCCATTTTTCACCGTATCCCATATGCTTTCTAGCCCACTTTAGACGTGCATCTTTATGTCTCTGCTTTAAGCAAGGTTTTGCTTTCATTCTCCTGTAAGCAATAGTTGTTGAAGCTTTAATTCTTCTGTGTACAGTACTTTTTGAAATTCTGGAAATTGCTGAAATTTCACGTACAGATAAATTATCAACTGAAGCCATTTTTAACAACATTCTATCATCACGTAATTTGGATTTGCTAACAGGACCAGACTGTGTTTTTCAACAAGATGGGGCATCCATCCATGCCTCCACATCATCGAAAACATGGTTTAGGCAAAACAGTATCACTCTATTAGAATGGCAAACACTTAGTCCACATTTGAATTCCATGGAGAACATATGGTGTATCTTATCTCTCAAAATATATGAAAATGGAAAGCGATATACATGTGCAAATGACTTAAAAATTGCAATTGACAAAGCGTGGTACGAAATACCTCCTTCTGTAATGCAATGCTTAGGTAATTCTGTGGAACAATGTGTATTTGATGTTATAATAAAGTGTCGTGGCAATACAATTAAATATTGAAAGCAAGCCTTTAGGTGCTTTTATAAATATAACCCCCCCCCCCCCCCAAAAAAAAAAAAAAAAAAAAAATCAGGTGTCTATACATTTGGGACAGCACATTTTTATACAATTTAATGTATATTTTATAATTCCAAACCTTTCATCATAATTTATATGTGTATATCAGCAAAACTGCTTTTATTTATTACCTATCTCACAAATTTTAACTGTACCTTATTACTTTTTATGTTAATGAAAATTTTATTGATTGTCTAAACTTTTGGGACGCGGTGTATATTATGGAGATTTCTCATTGGTCAGAATAGAGATATTCTATAAAAGGGGTGGAGTGGCTATGCAGTAAGTGCTGCAAATTTTTAACAGTGTAATCATATGCAGAATGTATAAAGCCTTTATCTAAAAGGAAATTTAAGAAATTGGTTTTATATTTATTTATATATTTTATTTTATTTTTTACCAAAGTCTTAACGGCATTCTCACGAGGTTTGAATTTATTTGTGTGGAACAGTGCAAAATTAGTTCCACGTAAAGAAGATCCACGTAAGAATATTAGCCAATGAATTACAAAGCTTTCGTGTTTGTAGATTCTAGTATCACAAAGTGAATAATAATAAAATATAGTATTAAACGGAACAAAAATGCATATTACCGTATTTTATGGAAGAAACGCCGCACTCCTTAAATTGGCCTGAATAAGCTTAAAAATATCGTAATCGCCGCACCCGTTGTAAACGCCGCATCCATCGGAACGCTACTTTTGCCGACAGCGTCACATTGACTTAACTTTAATCAAAGTTTTCTGAGCAATATAGGATGCCTCGTTTTTAATATCCTAAGATGTCTGAAGCTTTATTTAAAATATTTAAATCCGATTTTAAATATTTTTATGAATTTTTAAATTAAGGAAACTCAGTTGGTATTTAAAAAAATTGTAAACGCCGCACATGGCGTAAACGCCGCACTTGGAAAAAAAAAATAACTTTTAAACTCGTAAACGCCGCGGCGTTTCTTCCATAAAATACGGTATTAAAATATAATTTAACTACTGTCGAAAAGAAAATTACATTTTATGTTATATTGTTTTGTAATAAATTGATTTTTTATGGTACTGAAGACATTTAAATAACAAAATTTTCAGGAAGATTTTTGCAAGAAATTTTGAAATGTTGACATTAGAAGGGGAAAGATAATGTTTAAGCACAAGTCACTGGAATGTTTTCAGCGTTTTGGGAATGTTTGGAAAAGAACGCAGGTGAAAGAGAAGGATTTTTCGGGTACATAGAAAATTTATTCAAGTAAAAATATCTGAATATCAGGCATGGAATATATTCAGAGTATAAAGTCTTTTGCAGAGTGACATAACCATATGCAGGATGTATAAAGTCTTTATATAAAAAGGAAATTTAAGAAATTGGTTTTATTTTTACTTATTTACTTTGTTTTATTTTTTACCAAAGTTTTAACGGAATTCTGACGCGGCTTGACTTTGTTTGTGTGGAACAGTTCAAAATTAGTTGCAAATAAAGGAGATCCACGTAAGAATACATTAGACAATAAATTACAAAGCTTGCGTGTTTACATATTCTAGTGTCACAATCTGAATAATAGTAAAATATGGTATTAAACTGAACACAAGGACATAAATAATAAACATGTAATTTAACTTCCTGTCGAAAAGAAAATATTTTTTTAGAATGTTATTTTTTCGGAATAAATTTGTATTTTTCAGATACTGAAGCCATTTAAATAACAAATTTTTCAAGATGGTTTCTGAAAGAGATATTGAATTGTTGACTTTGGAAGGAGAAAATAAATGTTTAAGCCAAAGGTTACTCGAGTATTTTCAGCGTTTTGTGAATGTCACCAAAATAACACAGGTGAAAAAATAGGATTTTTCGGGTACATAGAAAACTTATTCAAGTAAAATTATCTTAATATTAGAGGTGGGATATATTTATAATATTATACCAATAAATCACAAAGCTTGTGTGTTTGTATTTGCTTTTATCACAGAATGAGTATTAATAAAATATGATATTAAACGGAACAAAATCGCCTATATATATTAAAATATAATTTTAGTTCTGCCGGAAAGAAAACTTCTTTATAATTTTATTGCTTCGGAAACAATTTTTATTTTTCTGCTATTGATAACATTTAAATAACAAATGTTTCAGGAAGGTTTCTGCAAGAAATATTGAAATGTTGACATTGGAAGGGGAAAAAAAGTGTTTAAGCCATGTCACCGGAGTATTTTCAGCGTTTTTAGATTATTTGCAAAGTAACGCGGTTGAAACAGAAGGATTTTCGGGTACATAGAAAATTTATTGAAGTAAAAATAACTGAATATCAGACATGGTATATATTTAGAATATAAAGTTTTTTGTACCGTCGCATACTCACATGCAGGTTACACGAAGTCTTTATCTAAAAAAAAAAAAAAAAAAAAAAAAAAAAAAAAAAAAAAAAATCAGAAATTGTTTATATTGTTAGTTATTTTTACTTATTTATGTATTTATTTATTTGTAGCGCAGTTGTAACGTAATTTTCCCGAGATTTGACTTAGTTTATGTGAATTGTAATGATATAATGCGAACTGTTGAAAGAAGCTGTCATCCAATTCCGAACAGTGCAAACTAGATACTCTATACAGGGTTAGCATAACTGAAAGGCTGGATTTAAAAAAAAAAAAATATTTTCAAACTGTTATACATATAATAACAAGTGATATATGAAAATAAAGAAGAATTTTCCACTTTTCTTTTCAGTTACAAATATTCAATGTGTAAACCTTTCGTAATACGACAAACACCTAAACTGTAATCAAGTTCCTTTCACACATCTTGCAGTTTTGCACAGTGAACGATTCTTAGGGCAGCACTGATGCATTAAAACCATAAATAATGCAGCATTGACGTACCATGTACAATTTATGGTTCATCAGTGCTGCATTTACGAAAGGTTCGCATATCAAACATTTATAACTGAAAAAAAAATGGAATATTCTTCTTTATTTTCATATATCACTTATTATAACATGTGTAATAATTTTGAAAGTATGAATTTTTAAAATCCAATCTTTCATTTTTGTTAACTCTGTGTATCAAAATTATTTACTAAAGATATATAATATACGGGGGTTTAGATTACAATGAGACACCCTCTATTTCTGATTGAATAAGTGGTTTTGAAATGAGTAATAAATGGCTGAATAAATGGTTTGTTGTGCTGTGTTCTACCGTTTCTTAAAGTTTGTTGAATCATTTTTGAATCACTTTGTACATATCATTGAGATCACAAAAAGAAAATCACCTCTTATATTACTACTTGAGAATAATTTTATATATTTCTTACACTGAAGACATTTAAATAAAAAAGTTTTGAGCAGAGGTGTCTGTATAAAATATTAAAAAAATGACTTTGGAAACGAAAGGAAAATGTCTAAACACTAATTTCTGGTGTATTTTCTGTACTTGGCAAATGATTGCAAAATGACTCGTTTGAAAGAGATATATTTTTCTGGTACATAGGAAATGAAGTTTAAAAAAAATCCGAATATCAAGAATGGAATATATTCAGAATGTACTTTATTTTGGAGAGTCATATAACCACATGCAAAGATCATTGAATCTGACCCATTTTTAAACGTAAAGGCATAAAATTGACAGACCTGGTTTTTGAAGCGATTACAAATCGAAATGAGTTTCCCATTTTTTGATAAATAAAGTTCTTTTCGCTGTATAAACATTTGTGCTCAGGTGAGACTAGTTTTTCTACTTTCTCGCCGTCGAGTTGTTCAGAATTCAATTCAAAATGACAGTATTTTCTGAAAGGTCTATTGCGTTTATCAAAAAATGGAAAAACTCTTTCGATTACATTGTTTTTTAATAGCAACACCTACAAATTTCATGCTTTTCCGAACAAAAATGAATAGGAAAATGTATCGTATAGTAGCTCCTTTGGATTTGAGAACAACCTTTTAAGGTGTATATTAGACACTTTATGCTTGAGTAGATGAAAAATATTTTTAAAAAATAATTTACTCATGACAGCTTCATATGACTTATTTTCCCTTCAGATTAGTTTTGATTTTGAAAAAAAAATTCTATAAGTAATTTTTAAGGTGTATGTTAGACATTTTATGTTTGAGTAGACGAAAAATATTTTAAAACAAAATTACTCATGACAGCTTCATATGACTTGTTTTCATTTCAGTTTAGTTTTGATTTTGAATTGAATTCTATAAATAATTTTTAAGGTGTATGTCAGACACTTTATGCTTGAGTAGACAAAAAATATCTAAAAAATAATAATTTACTCATGACAGCTTCATATGACTTGTTTTCATTTCAGATTAGTTTTGGTTTTGAAATAAATTCTATAATTAATTTTTAAGGTGTATATCAGTCACTTTATGCTTGAGTAGACGAAAAATATTAAAAATAATAATAATAATTTACGCGTGACAGCTTCATATGAGTTGTTTTCACGTCAGATTAGTTTTGATTTTGAAATAAATTCTGTAAATAATTTTTAAAGTGTATGTCAGACACTTTATGCTTGAGTAGACTGAAAATATAAAAAAAGTAATTATTTATACCTGACAGCTTCATATGACTTGTTTTCGCTTCAGATTATTTTTGATTTTGAAATAAATTCTATAAATATTTTTTAAGCTGTATATCAGGCACTTTATGCTTGAGTAGAAGAAAAATATTAAAACAAAAATAATAATTTACTCGTGACAGCTTCATATGACTTGTTTTCACGTAAGATTACTTTTGATTTTGAAATAAATTCTATAAATAATTTTTAAGCTGTATGTCAGACACTTTTTCCCATTTTTTGATAAATAAAATTCATTTCGCTGTATAAGCATTTGTGGTCACGTGAGACAAAGTTTTTCTACTTTCTCGCCGTCTAGTTGTTCTAGAACTCAGTTAAAAATGCTAACACTGATAGCATTTTCTGAATGGTCTATTGCGTTTATCAAAAAGTGGAAAAAGTCTTTTGATTACATATTTACATATATTTTTAATAACAACATCTACAAATTTCATGCGTTTCCGAACAAAAATGAATAAGAAGATGTGTTGGATAGTAGCTTCTTTGGATTTGGTAGCTTCTTTGGAGTACAACCTTTTAAGGTGTATATCAGACGCTTTATGCTTGAGTAGATGAAAAATATTTAAAAAAATAATTTACTCATGACAGCTTCATATGACTTATTTTCCCTTCAGATTACTTTTGATTTTGAAAAAAATTCTATAAGTAATTTTTAAGGTGTATGTTAGAGTGAGTGTGTAAGAGTGAGTGAGTACGTTAGAGTGAGTAAGGTGCATGTTAGAGTATTTTATGTTTGAGTAGACGAAAAATGTTTTAAAAAAATTTACTCGTGACCGCTTCATATGACTTGTTTTCATTTCAGATTAGTTTTGTTTTTGAATTAAATTTTTTAAATAATTTTTAAGGTGTATATCAGACACTTTATGCTTGAGTAGACGAAAAATATTTTAAAAAAATAATAATTTACCCGTGACAGCTTCATATGACTTATTTTTCCTTCAGATTAGTTTTGATTTTGAAAAAAAATCTATAAGTAATTTTTAAGGTGTATGTTAGAGTGAGTGTGTAAGAGTGAATGAGTATGTTAGAGTATTTTATGTTTGAGTAGACGAAAAATATTTTTAAAAAAATTACTCATGACAGCTTCATATGACTTGTTTTCATTTCAGATTAGTTTTGATTTTGAATTATTTTTTTTAAATAATTTTTAAGGTGTATATCAGACACTTTATGCTTGAGTAGACAAAAAAAAATATTAAAAAGAATAATAATTTACTCATGGTAGCTTCATATGACATGTTTTCACGTCAGATTAGTTTTGATTTTGAAATAAATTCTAAAAATAATTTTTAAGCTGTATGTCAGACACTTCATGCTCGAGTAGACGAAAAATATTTAAAAAAAAAATATTTTACTCATGACAGCTTCATATGACTTGTATTCACTTCAGATTAGTTTTGATTTTGAAATAAATTCTATATATAATTTATAACTGTGTTATCAATGCAAAAAAGAAAGAAAGAACAGAAGACAAGAGAAAAAAAAAGAAAAAGGATGAAAAAGAAATACTTTAACCGCGAAAGTTTATAATCCTTAAACAGACATGCTTTTCTTACACCTTCAACATATTTCGTTTCAAATTTACCACCCGCAGACACTAAATAATGTTTTGAAAAAATAACTGCGAAATATGCATATTTTTGTATTTATGAACCTAATGAATTTAAAGTAAGCGAAACTTCGGTATGACTGACAATTCCAGAGATGGTTTATTAAGTATGATTAATATGCTGTCCAAAAGTATTCTTTCTTTTTATGCTATGTTTAGCAAACACGCCAAGGTAATTGGTTTAAGTTATATTATTTCAAGATTTATTTTCTTGAAATTTCACTCTTGTCTAGAGTATTTAAAAAGGACTGTTGGAACAGTTTTATATTAACGCTTTTTTTTAATAAAAATTCATATAAAAAGCGCAAATAAATGTACTAAAATAACATGGAGGTGCATGCGTATAATATAATTAAGATGAGCGAAGCGAATCCTCTACTAGACTACACAAATTACATTTTTTCGTACACCTTACAAAAAAACTATTCAGTACTTTGACTTGAAATTAAACATAAAAATAAATTATCATCTGTAGATTTTCACGATATTATGTTGTTGTTTTTTTACAGAATAACCTTTAAAAATGTATTATTTTAATTAATTTATTTTACATGTTTTTCCATTACGGACACATTTTTGCAAATTAAAAAAAATGAAACACGTATATTTTCCGAAGAAAAAATAAATCATGGAGTTACGATTTCTTTTATGAAACTTTTAAAATACCCCTTTTATGAAAATTATAGCATATTTTTAATGAATTAAAATTTGTGAAAATTACATTGAATTATAAAAGTATTTTTCAGTATGTTAAGAATTCAAATACACAATTTATTCTTATTATGGTAAATCATTTACGCAGACGATAATTACGCATTTAAAAAAAATATATTATTTTTTTTTCCTAAAGTGACAACAAAAGAATTGAAAAAAAAATTATTGTTAAATTCGTTATATAAATATTATGTAAAATTTTGCTTCGAAAATACTTTTATTTATACCAGTCTTATATCATAAATAAAAAATTCCGAGGAAATTCTTAGCTATTTGGCTGAACTTACATTTCTAAAATTAAAATGCGCCAAAACATAAAATAACGTTTTTTGCTTAATAAAGATGCAAGAATAATATAAATAAACAATTAAATTTTAAAAAATAAAAAAAAACCGACTGCGTAAAAAGCGAACTAATTTATTATTTCTCATCAATGTGAAACTACTTTTTTTCAATTCCTACTATTACAGGGTTGCTACTCATATAGGAGAATGAAATTTCCTGACTTTTCCAGGTGCATTTCATGAAAATTTCAGTCTAGCGGTGTAATGTGAACAGGACAAGCTGGGAGTAAAATAAATATTGTACCACACGAAAATATAAAAATTTTCAACTATATATATAACATTAATTACAATTTTCACATATGCACCCCCTCACACACACAAAAAAAAAATGCTCTTAAGACTGCAATAGAAATTGCTTTCCTTAATAATTTCTGAGTATTTCAAAGTAAGTGTCCTGTAAAATGGAAAATATATATACATATAAACATATACAATATTTTTTCATTGACTGATAATTCACTTCATCATCTATCACAACCTCACTTAAGTTCAACTTTAGGCAAAGGGGGTTGATAAGCAAACATTTCCGGGTGGAGGTTAAGCAGATTTGAAAGGATTTATTAGTTACATTAAATGTCTATAAAAAAATATTGCAGAAAAATTAAAAAAAAATAATACTAAACAGTTAAAAATTTTAAAGTATATGTGTAGATGATAGTTGGAAAAAAGAAAAGAGGAAGAAAAATTTGTAAATATCCATAACCATACAATAATATCAACATAATAATAATTACAAGAAAACAGGAATTCTGCTTTTTCAGAATTTAGTGTCGCCCCCGATGAAAAAAAAAATATATATGTATATATAAATAGTACAAAACGTATTTCATTTTAAGACTTAAAGCACACGCTTTTATTTTGTGTAAAATGACGTCATCTGCATCCGCTTAAGAATTCCACATTTACGATCCACTCTTAATCATATACAGTAAAGTATGCATAGGACTTCATTATCGCGAAATAATACACAAATGAAGCAAAAAGATGCCGTCATTAAAGAAACTCAACCAAAAAGGCTGTCTAATGATTCATAGTCCTTCATTTGTTTCTAACGTTAATATAGATGCTTAAAATTAAATATAGTTTATAATAGCTTCATGTTTTAACTGAAATCATACTTTTATATTTTTTCAAAATAGTACGCATTACATTTCTTTCGGTTGTTATGAGAAAATGGTAACAAAAGATATAATTACTATTTTTTAAATATTTTCCCTTTACTTTCTACAGAAATGGAGTACTTCAGTTGCCAAAATTAAGAAAATGTCGCTAAAAACTACAAAAAAAAAAAATAATATCTCAATAATAAATGGAGATGCAGTTTTCAATCAAATTGCATTTAAAAGTAAGTTTTTTTTTTCTTTCAATACGACGGTATAAAAATTGAAAATGCGCGATGGTTAGGAGTTTAAAAAATTGCTATAGAGTGTTTCAGAATACAATTATACATCTGATTTGTTTTACGGCTGGCTTATACAATTTATACAATGTAACGTTATTTGTTGGAGACGACACAAAATACGCTGGGAAAAGAAATAGCATACCGGGGCTAAAAAAGGAGGCACCAAATTACTCAAGAACCAATTTATCCCGACTTACCCTGCCGAAAATTTAACATTTCAGTGCTCTAATAAAGATACTTTTTCATGGAAACATCATTTCGTAGTATATCGGGGACGCTCAACACTTTTGTAATATTTTCTTTATCTATCATAAGGTCAATACCATACGATTTTCGAAACGATGGTGATCTGCAGTCATTTTCATAGTGTTTGTAATATAAGTAGACATTTGTTCCATAAATTACAATAAATTTAATAATTAAATTCACGGAAAGCGGCGTTCCGTGTGCCCGTCCTAGGTTCGTTAACTTTCTTTTCAAAACGAACCACTCTTTGACACTTGACAGGGACAACAAAATATTGAAAACTAGAAAACAGGAATTCTGCTTTTAGGTAGCTTTCATTACAAAAAGCTACCTATTGCAGCCGTTCGGAGGAAAGCGATTTCAAAAAATTTTGGTATATTTTCATCGATCATGACCCCCAGACCCCGAAACCACCCTCCGTTCAAAAGTTGATATATATATATATATATATATATATATATATATATATATATATATATATATATATATATATATATATATATCTGACATTTGTCATACTGTAACTCTCGAATTTATGAACCGATTTGGATGTAATTCGGTATGTACATAGTACATACCAATGTCTCGACCGAGTTCGTTGGCCAGCTTCATCCGCCATTTTGTTTCAAAATGGCGGCCATTTAAAAATTTTTAAAAAATTTTAAATTTGAAATATGGTACCAAATAATTAAAAATGGAAAAATATTTTTTTCTTATGTATTTGACCTTTATACAAAGATTCCGGAGCAGTTTTTGTTTCGTCTATATCTTAAAAAATGGCTGAGTTATAGCATTTTCAATTTCTAGCGTGGCTGACATTTTGAAACGTCCTGAATTTTGTCACGCGATAAAAGGCGTACTTATGAACCGATTTGGATGTAAATTCGTTTGCACATAATACATACCAATGTCTCGACCGAGTTCGTTGGCCAGCTTCATCTGCCATCTTGTTTAAAAATGGCAGCCATTTAAATTTTTAAGAAAAATTTAAATTTGAAATCTGGTACCAAAAAATTGAAAATTGAAAAAATATTTTTTCTTATGTATTTAACCTTGATACAAAGATTTGGAAGCAGTTTTTGTTTCGTCTATATCTTAATAAATGGCTGAGTTATAGCATTTTGAATTTCTAGCGTGGCTGATATTTTGAAACGTCCTGATATTTGTCACGTGATAACAGGCGTATTTATGAATCGATTAGGATGTACCTTGGTGTGTACATAGTACATACAAATATCTCGACCGAGTTCGTTGGCCAGCTTCATCCGCCATCTTCTTTCAAAATGGCGGCCATTTAAGAAAATTTAAAAAATTTTAAATTTAAAATGAGATACCAAAAAATTAGAAAATGAAAAAGATTTTTTTCGTATGTGTTTGACCTTAATACAAAGATTCCGGAACAGTTTTTGTTTCGTCCATATCTAAAAAAATGGCTGAGTTATAGCATTTTGAATTTCTATTCTGGCTGACATTTTAAAACGACCTGATTTTTGTCACGCGATAACAAGCGTATTTATGAACCAATTTGGATGTTACTTGGTCTGTATATAGTACATACCATTGTCTCGACTGAGTTCGTTGGCCAGCTTCATTCACCATCTTGTTTCAAAAGGGTTGCCATTTAAAAAAAATTAAATTTAAAATTTAAAATGAGGTATTAAAAAATGGGAAAATGAAAAAGATATTATTATGTGTTTGGCGTTGATACAAAGATTCCGGAGCAGATTTTGTTTCTGAAAATTTGTTCTTTTGTTTATATCTTAAAAAATGGTTGGATTATAGCACTTTGAATTTCTAGTATGGCTAACATTTTGAAACGATCTTGTATTTGTCACGCGATAACATACGTATTCGCTTATTTCCATGCAAGAAGGCATGTAGATAGTATACATCAACATCTCAGCCAAATATAAGTTACTTTAAATAAAAGCAGCTTGGATAAAGCTGACTAATTTCGGGAAATTCTGATTCATAATGATTTAGTATTGATAAAAATTAGTATTGAATCTCCTATATTCGGTTTCCACTAAATTGAGCTTCTTGTGTTTGAATAATATAAGTTGGCATTTTTAAAATAAGGAATTTGAAAGCTACCGCTTCCTCCCGGCACTGGCCGGAAGGACTTTTTCAGAATTTAGTGTCGCCACAGATGAAAAAAAAAATTAGTACAAAACCTATTTCAATTTTAAGACTTAAAGCACACACTTTTTATTTTATGTAAAATGACGTCATTCGCATCCACTTAGGAATTTCACATTTACGATCCACTCTTAAACATCTACAGTAAAGCATGCATAAGGATGTCACTATCGCAAAATAATACACAAATGCAGCAAAAAGATGCCTTCATTATCCCATTATAGCCTGCATTTTTTTTTCAACTCAATATTGTGCTTAAATATAGTAAATGCTGTAAAATGAACGCAAAAAATAATAAAAAA
Organism: Maratus speciosus; assembly: GCA_963932465.1. Taxonomy (NCBI): domain Eukaryota; kingdom Metazoa; phylum Arthropoda; class Arachnida; order Araneae; family Salticidae; genus Maratus; species Maratus speciosus. The sequence goes on from OZ010799.1 coordinate 12,245,477, forward strand.
ATTCTCTTTGAAAAAATATTTATTTAACATATAAAAATCTAAACGTCCCAATTTTGGGACACTAGGCACGAATGGGTAGGGTTTTCTCCGTTACTGTCTAAGCATTATATCTATGTTTTATGCCATTTAATTTGTTTCAAAAACGTTATATATCATTCGGGTTATTTTTTGACTATATTTATTTTTATTGCTATAAGGGGGGGGGGGGGGGGTGCTGGGCTCAGCTCAAGACCAAGACCCCCCTTCCTCCTCACCATTAGCTATTGCCATAGTAAAAAAATTATAATAATCAATAATTACTAATAGCGTATATATACCGTATGTACTCACATATACGCCAACCCCCCTAACTTTTGAATGCAAATTCTGCAAAAAAGCAAAAACTCGCGTATGTCGAACCCCTAACTTTTTACTTCAATTTCGCACAAAATCAAACCAAAGTTTTCACTTACTAATGCGAAAAATTAGTAAGTACACAAAAACAAATCATTGAAATTTTTTTAATAATAAATTATTATTATTTGTATATTTTATATATTATTTTATTATTTATACACATAAAAAATCAGACTTTTGCAGTATTTGAAGGGTATTTTTTTTTTTTTTTGGCTTTTGTAATTGACTCGCGTATAAGGCTACCCCCCACCCCCCAATTTACTTGCAGAAAATTGTCAAAAATTCTTCGTTTTACACACGAGTATATATGGTACAGTAGAACTTTGATTATCAGACCCCCGTTTAGCCGGAATTTTCCGTAAACCGATGTCGATATCCTGAAATTTTTCCAACTTTTTTTTTTACTTTCACATTCTTTGTGTATGCAAGCGTTGCTTTCCAAACCACGAGTAGAGATAAGCATTTTGGTTCCCCTTTCTTCGAATTCCATTGAAATTAGCTTGAGCTCCCGCAAGATCCGATCTCTGTATAATTGTACTCTCCCCCCCCCCCTCCCCTGTGTACACGTCCCTGTTCTAAACAAATAAAATTATTTTCGTGTATAATTTAAATTTAGATATTTATTAAGTAGTTTAAATAGTCCTACTAGCAGTTGGTGGACGATGTTACATATTAAACTAGATGATTATTGATAAATTCTCGATTATCCGCTGTCGGTTCGGTCCCAATTACGTCGGATAATCGAGGTTCTACTGTATATATTTTAGTAACCTCAAGATGTCAAATACTAAACTAGTACAAAACATAAAGGTATGATATAAATTTTTACTAAGCCAATATCTAAGTGTGGGGAGGAGTGGGTGTCTTGTTCTTGAACCGAGCCCAGCACCCACCCCCCTATAGTAATAACAAAGAATAGCCAAATAATAATCCGAATAATAATTTTATAGCCAAATAATAATCCGAATGGTATGTAACCATTTTGTAACAAAAGAAATGGCATAAAACGTACATTAAATGCATCGACAGTAACGGAGAAAACCCCTACCCATTCGTGCCTAGCGTCCCAAAATTGGGACGATATATAAAGGTTCAAATTTGAACAAAAAAATGGAAATCTGAAAAAATTCAAAAATACGTATTCTAAAATAATGTTTCGTCTTATAAATAATACCACTTATAAAATTATTGATAAAAAAATAAAAGAAATATCTTACCTTTTCTTACGCGCCATTTTATTTCAAGAAAATCAAACTATGCGCTATAACAAACATTTATTTCACCTTTTTATTCTTAAAAATGTGCTGCCGTTTATGGATAAATATTGAAAACAATACTAAGGATATATTTTACAAAGTTTTGAAAGGATATCATAATTCCATTTGTAATGGGAATTTTTTTAAGAAAGCGTCTAAAGATTAGGACGCCAGGCAGGAATGGGTTAAAGAAACTCGACAAAAAGAAGGCTATCTAATGATTCATAGGCATTCATTTGTTTGTAACATTAATATAGGCGATTTCAGTCGTGACGTCAGTCATGACTGTTTGGTTGGAAACTGACCCCAAACAAACGGTTGTTATGTTGTATTTTCTATTTTGTTTGTGCGTTGCAGCTATATCTTATATCTATATCCCACATCTAAGTGTTTTAATACTTGATACGTACTGGTAATATTTTCCACAATTTATATTTAAAAAGAAAGGACTCATAGCAACCGTTTGTTTGGAGTCAGTTTCCAACTAAAAGGTCATGACTGACGTCACACTGAAAGGGTCTACAGATACTTAAAATTAAATATAGTTTATAATAGCTCCATGTTCTAACAGAAATTATTCGTTTATATTTTTTCAAAATAGCACGTATTTTAATTACATTTTCTTTCGGTTGTTATGAGAAAATGGCAACAAAAAGATATAATTGCTATTTTTCAGCTATTTTCCCTTTTCTTTCTATATAAATGGAGTACTTGAGTTGCCAAAATGAAACAAATGGTGCTAAAAACTACAAAAAAATTAATATTTCAAAAATAAATGGAGATACAGTTTTCAAACAAATTACATTTAAAAGTACTTTTTTTTCCCAATACGATGGTATAAAAATTGAAAATGTGCGATGCTTAGAAATTAAAAAAAATTGCTATACAGCATTTAATCTCACAATGATACATCTGCTTTGTTTATTGCAGTCTTCCGCAAGGTAACGTTATTTTTTGTAGACAAAATAAGCTAGGAGAAAGAAATAGCATACCGTCCTGGGGGCTAAAAAGAGAAGAGGAAATTTTAAGAGGCGATTAAATAAAGCTTCAAAAAATTGGAATTTGCAAGAACTTGGAAGATTTTACTCATTTGCCATGGGAGAAAGGTTGCGCTTATTTGGAGATCTCCATGAAATTTTATTAAATTCCCTGACCTTTCAAGATTTTGGATAAAATATAGAAATTCCCTGACTTTTCCCTGATTTATTAGACACATTTTTGAATTCCCTGACTTTTCCAGGTTTTCCAGGTAGCGTAGCAACTCTGTATTAGCTCACACTCTCGCTATATATATCTTGTTCAAATTTTCAATCGTTAATAAAATACTTATTATTCATCCAATCAAGCTCAAATAAGTTTTTTTAAACTTCTAGTGGATGACACTTGATGTTAATCCAGTTTTTTCGAATATTAATTAATTAATTTTCAATAATCGAGAGAGCACTCTTCTTGATCAAGGTATTTTAAGACCGAGAGAGCCCTCTTCTTGATCAAGGTATTTTAAGCGCCACTGAAGAGGAAAGAAGAATGGGAGAAAAAAATTCTCTTATTGACCTAAGTAGGAAATGACTTAAAATATATTTTTTATATTACTTGTTTATATTACTTACCTTTTTTTTTATTTACTTGTATTGATGACTTTTAAGTTGTGTTTAATTGTTAGTTCTTACCTATAAACACTGTTTTGATGAGGTCTATGATGGTTAGAGTTTCAGTAAAGCTAGAGATCCTATCTACGCAACTTCCAGGTTGTATAATATCTTAACAGAGCTTCTGACTGTAAAATAGTCAATGAAACATCGTCTTCATTTTGAAAGACCTATCCAATGACACGTCACTGAATAGGGTGAGTAAATATTTTTTTCGTCTCTACCACCATTTTGTACTTTACGGCCGCCATTTTGAATTTATAAAAACAAAACCTAGCCTATGACCATCGGGCCGTTAAGACGAATTGATTGAGACATCGTTCATTAAAATCCATAAAACCGTTGGGATGTTTCGAGGGTATAAAGAAATCCACATACACAGATACGCGTGAAACACATAACCCTTCTTTTCAGTCGGGTAAAAAATATTGTTACTTTCAAATATCTATCTTATTAAATAATTCTTTGCGAATCCAAACAAAGCTTGGATTTTGCTAGTTTATTTAAAATACGTGAGAAATATCTAAAAAATCCATTAAAAATCCAACATGTTTTCAGCCATCACACGGCCGTCATCAGTGGGTATTTAAATGTTGTTATTACTTTTCTTTGCACCTATTCGAGAATCGTCTAGAAGAGGTCATTGTAATTTAAAGCTTGTACGGTAGATAAAATTCCAGATAAAGGTATTTAAATTTTCAACAAAACAAGCTTTCATCGATTATGCAGCAATACTTTCCAAACTCCATGGATATCGTATGATAGTTCATCGTTACAAGCTGTAACTTTATTAAAAATTATTTTAATAGATTCTCTTATAATGGGTTCCTGGTAATTATTTGTAAGAAAGATAATTTTCGATTTATTAAAATCTACTTTTATAGGTTAAGTTTGAGCTAATCTTGATAACGCAGTATTTGGTCTATTTAATCTGAGATCTGCTTAATTCTATCACGAAATTTTCTCATCGACATACCTGCATAAAAGAAATCTTTACTATCTTTTTTGAAAGGTATAAATTTTTATTTAAACGTGGTTTATTAGTTTCAGATTTTTTTTTTCTTTTAAGTAACGGCAAAATGCTCTGAAAAAATCTTTAGAGCACTATAGTAACATATCATTTTAAATTATCACTTGCACAAATTTGTCATTTATAAACTAATGAATTAAAGAAGTAGGGCAATTCCACAGAAAATTATCATTTTTTGGGGGAATAAAATTTATAATATGTTTAATTTAAGGGTATGGTTGGAAAACTTGGTATTTTTATATTCTATAATAAAATCTTAATAAAAAGGCGTTGTAAATTACTGTTTACAAACTAAGTTAGGTACCATTATTGTCTTTGTAAAGTCATAATGTTACGTCAGTTACACGTGTAAATGCCATTTTTTTCTTTTTTATTATTCAATAATTAATTAAACAAGATACTGTTATAATTTGGCATTACTTAATGTTGTTGAGAACATTAAATCACTTTTATTAATGGGATTGTTTTGATAATTTTTACACTTCAATGAAGGCAGAAAAAAAGTTTGTCTATTTTATGTTACGTCAGTTACAGAATTTTGAATTGCAATTTTTGGGACTAAAAGAGAGATTGAAATAATCTTCAGGTATTTGGGTTTTAAGTCCTTAGTAAGAAATATTTTAAATCATAAAAATTTGCTCTAGCTTTATTAGTAAATTTTCTACATAGTTTTGAAAACAAAATTCGACGAACAACTGTTACGTCAGTTACGATGGAATACAAATGGCATGTACAGTCGTGGGAAAAAAAGAGTAAACACCCCCCACTATCTCCTCAACAAATTATGGTAGAAGAAATTTACTGGTACCGAACGATTAGAAATAAAGTCTACTTTTAAATGACATAGATAAAATTTGCTTAGGGGACCATCTACATATTAAAACGAACCATAACTTTGTTTTTCTTTCAATAGTAGTACACAATTCTGACAGCATAAATGAACTCTGCACCCTTCAATTAGCCTAAAAACAAATTTTTATGCAATTCGTACCATAAGTTTCTGAGAAATTAATTATTTTAAAACCGGCGTATTTTAAGGGCTGTATCCAAATTGAAGTTCAGAAATCGATTGTTAACCGAGAGAGCCCCCATCTTGATCAAGGCACCTTAAGAAGTCAATGAAGCCTGCTAGATTACAGGACAGCAGAAGAAATTTCAAAATATCTACTCACTTCTATTACAGACGGCCCTTTAAACCATCATTTTGTCGTTTTTTAAGCAGAATTTGAAAACTACTTGGAAGAAAAATGTGAAATTTCGGATTTCCATAAAGCAGGACTTAATAAATCTAAATCCATCAAAAAAAAAAAATCGAAGGTTGCAATTCACAATTTTTTCGAATATTAATTTCATAATTCATAATTCATATCATAAAATTATAAAAATTGCAAATTCAGCGTATATAGGTTTGGGTATATTAGTATTATTGCTACAAAAAAAATTAGCACATTAGGAGCATAATTTCTGGAGATATAAATAAAAATATGAAAATGTAATTTAACATTAGAAGCACTCAATTTTGAATGTTTATAATTCAAAAACTTATCATTCAAATGACTTGAAATTCGGTGTCTAGGCATAATTTGAACCGAAGTAATCTAGGACGGGAAAGAGTTCTGTTTTTAACGGGATAGGCTCAAATTCATATTTTTATTAAAGCTATTCATCGTTGCATCAAATTTTAACAAAACAAAAAAAAAAAAAAAAAAGCATTCATAGTTTAAAGAATTGTCGTATAAAATGCTTGGGAGATTAGTCCCACTAAAACCTCGTCTGTTTCGGGCAAAACGCATTCGCGTATTAAACGTAGGTTTTTCTTGTCAGGGACTGATAAAATTTCGCGTATAAAACGGGTTCGCATATTAACCGTTCGCATATTAAGCGGGTTTTTTTACATGCATATGATTGGCGTATTTCAAGGAACCAAAGAAAATTCGCGTATTAAGCGGTTTCGCGTATTAAGCCGGGCGCGTATTAACTGGGTTTGATTGTAGTGCGTAGAAAAGTAATGGAACCAGATTATCTGTAAAGCTCATGAAATTACCCAAATTTTTGTTCATAGCTGAAAATGTGGACTGAGCTTTACTGGTGCCTTAAAATCAATGAGGGAAGTAAAGGCATTTCATAAAGGCACATCAACTCATTCTGAATTCCAATCATTCATAACCAGTTTAAAAATTTGGGTTCACAAGAATAGGTTTGAGTATGACTTAATAATGAGCGAGAACATGAGAGGTATCGAGAATATATCAGATCGTTCAGCACGAAGTATAGACCAAATTCCATTCCAGGGGTCACTGATAAGCCTGGAAGATCAAAGCCCAAAGTAAGCCCAAAACCCTAAGCATGTACGATTCAACCATATGCTAACTATTTGTTTGGTTTAAGTCCATTGACATAAGGTTCCCATTTTACAGTAATTACATGAAATAAAAATTATTACGTTACATATGTTATGTCAGAAATGTTAATAACAACAATTCCTCAACAACCCGACTATATTAATGTTATACTTAAAATATTACTTCATGGTTTACATTCTTTCAGCTTTGTAGAGTTTAGCAAGACGATGCAATCATGTCCACAATTCTGGGCCTAACAGAATATTTTTAGCATATAACTACACATTCTGTTTACTATACCCAGTACTCATTTTGAGTGGATAATATGATTCTGAATATAAGGCACCAGTAAAGCTCAGTCCACATTTTCAGCTATGAACAAAATTTTGGGTAATTTCATGAGCTTTACAGATAATCTGGTTCCACTACTTTTCTACTCACTACTTACTTTTATAAACTGAAACTATTTGGCAATTTTTTACTGTCACTTTTTTTAGAACGAGCTTTACTTTTCTCTCTGGTTGCACCGTTTTTTTATATCATTTAACACTTTTTCAAATCCTTTCAGGAACTTAATCAACCAACTACAACTAACCAACCACTTCACCGGCGACGGGTATAGGGAAACAGTGCTTTTATCCCCGACTTATCTCGGGGCAACCGTTGAAGTGGTTAATGTGCTCACCATGCCTAAAAGACTTTTTACTTTTAGCTAGCTCTAAACATACATCATAAGATGCCTTTAAATCAGCAGTGTTTCATTTTTGCAAGATAATTTTCTGTCTAGTTAGTTAACGAACTATAACTTTTATGTAAAAATGCATGAATACAAAATTTATTAGGATTATATATGAGGACGTGAGATTCAAAACTCACCTTATCCAGAAAATCAAATTTTGGGAAATCTGGAAAAACCACTGACTGAGTCCATTGATTTTTATTGTAAAACAAAATTTTGTAATGCCAGAAATACAAGTTAAAACTAGTTTTTTTTTCCAGTTTGTAGTGTTTTTTTAGATGTAGGCACACCAATAGAATAGGTGGATAGAGAAAACTCAATTTTTTAAATTTTGGATAAGACGAGTTTTGAAACTCACGTCCACATATATATATATACTAGGGGGGACTCTGCTCTTTGCGAGATACGCCCAACAATCCCACTTTCAGACTATAAAAACATGGTAATGTGCCTTGTTTTAAAATTATTACCAGGTTACGTAAGATTGAATGATATTATCACAAGCAGCGACTAATCATGCTGCCATGCTTTTCTGTTTGAATTTTTCGATAACCGTACCTCATCAACCGCTGTCGCGACGGCTAACGGTTACTTTTGGAATTGAAAAAATCCAGTTAAACATTTGAAAATCTGCTTTAAAAAAATGGTTAGGTTTAAAATCTCGCTGCTTCTCAAGGATGCTATGGACAGTATCCATCCTTTGGGTTCAAGGATTAAAAAAAAAAAAGTCCTGAAATTTGAAATGATTTGACAAAATTATGCAACGGTTATACATAATAAATTTCAATTTATTCGGCTGGGTAGTTTTTGCGCTGTTATATGCGGACAGATGGACCAGACGACGATTATAGGTGCTACGTATTTACATTATTCTGAGCGCATCTAAACTAGTAATATATATAAAAAAAATAATAATAAAAAAAAAAAAAATAAATAAAAAAAAAAAAAATGTAAGTCGATTCCTACTTAGGTCATCAAAGAAAAATTTAATAAAATAAAAGCTAATATTAGTAATATTATAAGCCTTAAGCTAATATTAGTTTTTGTTGCATTAAAATATCTCAATTTGTTGATTTTCTATAAGCAAGTAAAACCTATTGGTTTGCAATGGGAATTTGGCGAAATATTAGAGATATCGCCAAGTTGGCGTCACATTTGTCGACTCATTTTGGTCGCCAAATTTGGCTCTATATCGCCAAGTTGGCGACAAACTTGGCGGTATTTGGCGACAAAACAGGGTCCCCCTTATGGTAACCCACCTTGATGCATTAAATGCTGTTCAATAACCAATGGCCGCCATATTTTCTCCCATATAAAACTAAAACTAATTAATTTAATTAAATTAATGAATTAATATTTGAAAAAACTGTATTAACATCAAGTGTCATCCACTGTAAGTTTAAAAAAATGTATTTGAACTTGGGTGGATAAATAATATTTATTTTATTAACGAATCAAAATTTGAACAAGATATATATATAGGGAGAGTGTGAACTAATAGTAGGAATTAAAAAAAGGATATCTGTAATCCTTTCAGGTATCCAATATGATCTGTCGTTTCTGTTGTGCAAAATTTTAAAATAAAATATGAAATGAAATGTAATACAAAAAATTAAATCTTTTCTTTACTTCTTGCAAAAGAAAAAGGCTCCTTTTGATTAAAATAAACTTTCTCTGTATTTTCGTCGGATATTTTATTCCTGTCAATTCCAAACATTTATCTTAAAATATATTGTGAATGTGTCGAAAAATATTGAAATATTTTAACTGCTTGAAAAATGAGCCTGTGGTGAATTAAGGTAAAAAACTTGATCACTGTAACTGTCAAGAAATATTGTTTCATAAGTGATTAATAGTTTGTGTTTGAAAGATTTTTCATGAAATGTTCAGAAGAGATTTATTAGATTGATGAATGAATTTAACATTCTTGTTATTTAGAAGAATTATTCTGGCGGATGTTAGAAATTCCAGTGCTGACAACAGAAACATTGTTAATATATGCACCCGCAATTTTTCTTACAACAAATAATAACTTTATTCGGAAAATTATAATACAGTCCCTTCAATAATGTTTTGTTATTATCCATACTTTGGAAATATAGCGCAATAATATCTTAAAATAAACATTATCTTTCTTAATATTTAAATGCCAAATTTACAAGTAAACTGGCAGTGATTACGAATGATAGATATTATTTTTATTGTTTTTATTATTATCAATAATGATAATAAATCCATAAAAATAACTTATTTTTTTTTATTTAGTATTCTGTTCTATCACTATTTAGTGATAGTGCAAAAATAAATGTAAAAAGCGTTGGAAATACAAAAGTTTCAAAACAAAAAAAATTCTTGATAGCTTTTTGTCAAATTCCATTGATATTTTCTATAAAAATAAATAAATAAATAAATAAATAAATAAGGAAAAATTGTTAACTTCTAAAGTACTTCCATTTTTTTTTTACAATTATTGTTATCTTCCTGGCCGCCATTTTAAATCCGATGTTTAAGGTTTGTTTAAGAGACAAATCAATCAGACACAAAAATGAAAAATTTGTTTTATAAACTAGTCGGATATGCCAATCCCAAAACTTTCTTCAGTCCCATAAATGTTAATACTTCAAAATTTGCTATCACAGTGGCAAAATTAAATTGCAATCAATGCCCATCATGCGGATTCAAAAGATATGGAATTCCGTGCATTAGTTCTTGAAACATGACTATCGCTAAATTCCTGGAAAATGCTGCATAACAGTGCCAAATGTTGTGTGATTTACAGAAAGACCTAACCAGCAACAACTTATGTCAACGTCTAACTGAATCTGAAGTTTGATGAAAATCCGTGGATTAGTTTTTGAGATACAGCTATTGCAAAAATCGTGAAAAATCCAGCGTAGCACCACTATCTTTTGAGATATTTGCACAAAAACGTAATCAGCAGCAGTTCATATCAGGGACTAACAGAATCTGTGGTTTGATGAAAAATCGTGCATTAGTTCTTGAGATGGAGTGACCAAAAATTTGTGTCAGATATAGACAGACTCAAAGACAAACATTTTGTAAAAGCATTTTTTCGGGATCTCAGATCCCTAAAACGTGTAAATATGTCAAAAACCGGAAGTTGAAAAATTTTCTCTAATCTAATACTTTATTTTTTTAAATATAGAAGAAAATAATAAAAAATGAAAGGTCATTTTAATGATTTTAGGTCTCTTATATGACCTACCTTTTGTATTTTACAATAGTTTTAATAAAATATGACATCTAATATCAAATACTAAATCTTTTATAAGTGCAATAGAAAAAGGCTCTTTTTGAACAAAATTAACTTTCTCTATATCCCTGTCAATTCCAATTTTTATGCAAAATATGTCATGAAATATAATCTTTGACGAAAAATATTGAAATAGTCTAACTGCTTGAAAAATGAACCTGCGGTAAATTAAAGTAAAAAAAAAAAAAACTTCATCACTGTAACTGTCAAGAAATATTGCTCCATGCGTGATTAATAGTTTCCAACTGGAAGTATCTTAATGAAATGTTCGGAAGTGAGTACAAGATTGATGACTGATTTTTAAGTTTCTATAATTTAGAAAAATATATTCTGAAGGATCATAGACGATCCAGAACTGTCAACATTGTCAATAACAAAAAAAGTCGGAAATTGTGCGTCAAACGTGGCAAATAAGGTGCGTTCGTACCGTAACTTGTTTTATAAAACTATACAGATCTTGCTGCAATAGCTGTTGCACTTTTTTTTGCAAAAATGCCTGCATACAAAATTTATTACGATTCTGTACATTAAATTCAGTTCTATGCAAATAATAGTACTCCATCTTAAATAGTACGTTACATAGGACGTAGGAATTTATACGCAACATCACCATGGCAACCTAGAATTATTACGTATCATGGGATATCATTGAATTAATGACGTATGATAGGATTTATGAGTATGAAGAAATCTTTTATTAATATCATTTTAAGTTTTGATTCGATTTTCATAAAATTTGAAGTGACTCGATAAAATTCTGCAATGATTATATACAGTAAATTTCAAACCATTCGGCTGGGTAGTTTTTGTGCAATTATATGCAGATAGACGGATGGCCCAAACAACGACCATAGATCCTAAATATTTCTATAACTGAGAACGAACTTAATAACTATCACACTTTTTATATTATTAAACACGGTGTCTTTAAAATCCTTGATATATTTTGAAAAGAAAAGGCGTGTGTTTAAGATATATTTAACGCTATTTAATTTTAATTTATATTTTCTGCTCTTTAGTCTGTAAACATTTTTGTTGTTGCATTTTACAGCCATTCGGTCAATTTTGGGGATCATGGTTTAGCGTATTGTTAATACCATAGTTCTTGTACCTCATACAAATTTCTAACCATAAAGAATAATTAGAAATTAATTAAACTGCGGTCGGATAAGAAAACAGAAGAATTATTAATTTATAATTAAGTTCTAAAAATAATAAATGTTGTACTGTCATCGGAAACTAATCAGTGTACATTTTTTTTTTAAATTTTAGTTTATAATGAATTGAGTAAAAAACCGATTATGAAATTCCATAATTAACAACAATAAGAAAGAACTAGTCGGATGTACCAATCCTAAAACTTTCTTATATTTCATACATGTCAATAGTTCAAAATTCACTATCACAGTGCCAAAATTAAATGGCAATCTAATATATTACGATGATTCTAAAAAGATGAAATTCCGTGCATTAGTTCTTGGGCTTTGACTACCACTGAAATCGTCTAAATCCAGCAAAATGCTGCATAGCAGCGCCACCTATAGAGCGATTTACACCAGAACCAAATCATCATCAACTTATGTCAACGTCTAACTGAATATGAAGTTTGGGGAAAATTCGTGCATTAGTTCTTGAGAATCTTCTATTGCGCAAATCATGAAAAATGCAGCATAGCAGCGTCTCCTGTTGAGCGATTTGCACCAACATATAATCAGCAGCAACATTAATCAACATATACCTGAATCTGAAGTTTGACGAAAATTCGTGCATTAGCTATTGAGATAGAGCTATTGAGGAAATTTTGCAAAATGCAGCATAGCAGCGCCATCTATTGGGCGATTTACACCAACAAGTAGTTAGCACGATTTCATATCAGGGACTAAGTGAATCTGAAGTTTGATGAAAATGTGTGCATTAGTTCTTGAGATAGAGCTACTACGGAAATCGTGTAAATCCTGCTAAACGCAGCATAACATCTCCACCTGTTGGGCGATTTACACCAAAACGTACACAGCACCAACTCATATCAAGGACTAACTGAAACTGAAGTTTTTTGAAAATCCGTGCATTAGTTCTTTAGATAGGTCTATTCCGGAAATCCTGCAGAATGCAGCATTGCAGCGCACCTGTTGGGCGATTCATACCAAAAATTAATCAGCACCAATTGATATCAGGGACTACCTGAATATAAATTTTTATTAAATTCCGTGCATTAGTTCTTGAGATACAGCGCCCATAAAATTTGTGTCACATACAGACAGACAGACGGACAGACAGTCTCAGAGACAGACATTTTGTAAAAACACGTTTTTATGGATCTCTGACCCCTAAAATGTATAAACTCGTCGACAAAATGAAAGCCGGAAACTTTCACGAATCCAATACTTTCCTATTGTAAAGATAGCAGAAAGTAAAAATCATGTGTCAAGCATTGGTTATGAAATGCTTCCCAACTGTTACAGAATAATGGAACGAAACTTCACCATTTATTTAATAAATTGAAATAGGAGGTTTAACGGAACCATTTGGAAATCCAATTTCATCAATACCCATATGCAATCGGAAAATGGTCCGAATTCTTTTAGCAGTCCTGTATATGATATATAGATTTGTATCTATTAACTACATGTATGACAAAATTTAGTTCAGTTAGGAAATACTTACATCAGTTGAAAATTCTCCTTCAGCTATTTCCATACTAATGAGGAGAATGGTATGTGAATTCTTTTGTGCAGCCCTGTATTTGAAGTTTAAAATTTATATATAACGCGTAACATGCAAAGAGTTTATTAAATTTAAAAGCGCATACCGAAACTGAAAACGCACTTTCAGCAATTATTGCTCAAAGGCTGTACTGCAACCGATTTCTTTTGTGTCCCTCTGTAAATGAACGATAAAAGCTCTGAATGCTTTATTCTATAGTAATAATCTTGTAGTTATATTCCGAGATTGTTATTAATTTCAATACATTTGAAATCGATAGTGTTATTGAAATAAAATTAAAACGATTTTTCCCCATTGACCATAATGGAACGGAATCCTTTTGAGTGGCCCTGTAAGTGAACTATCAAGGCAACACTCTTAATGCTCAATACCGAACATGGCAGGGTAAACATCATTAGCATATATAAATTGTATGAAAAACCGAGTATATTTACGCGAGTAAGAGCGTGCACAGATAGACAGACAGACGGACCAGACAAACCGAATTCATAACCACTTTTCAACTTTGTTGGAAAGGGTTAAAAAACAAGTTCAGTTAAAATGTTTTAACCCATTTCTGCCTAGTGTACCATTTTTAAAACGCTTTGAATTTTAATAAATTTATATAATTTTCTTCTTCTTTATAACATGAAAATTGTATGAAATAATTATCTATAAACGTTTTTATCTGTTTCCGAGAGATGACAGCATACAATGGATATTTATTTGCTTAAATGAAGGTCTTTTTCGGTGTTTATAGATTTTTCCTTTTTCAAGATGTCGAAATGTAAAAAGTGATTTTATTTATATTTTTTGTATCAAAGATCCAAATAAATAAGTCATAAACTTAGTTTGTAGACCTTTTTTTGAAATACTTATTTTTTTTAAACTGTGAAATTATAGGCACAAGCCTATTTTTATGCATGTTCGTAACGTACAAAATATAGGGCGATAGGCACGAATGTGTAACTATTTTTATTAACCATTTAGGGGACATTTATTTATGTAACGTCCTTTTAAAGATGATTATGAAATATATTGTTTTTAAGTCACACATATGATTATTCTTAAATTATTATTAATAATACTTATAATGTTATTAGTCTCTGTTAACAAATAAATATATTTTTAGTAGTTCATAAAAATACTAATTATAGTATATAATAATTAATACTCTGTACTAATTATAGTATATAGTATATAATATACCATTTAAAATCTTATTTTATATAAATTTAGACAAAACACATAATTATGCATATTATACTATTGCAAATATTATGCATATTCCCATATTTAGTACGCTTACATTTTATGAAATAAATACAAAAATATTTTAGCATAATTTTTTTTAGTATTTTTGCAGTTCATTTTGCAACATTTCAAAATGATTTTATCAACTAATTTAAAAAAACAAAAATTCGGGCACAAATAGGTTAACCATTTTATACAGACTTTTTGTTTCCAAAAGTGTAATTGATTTTACTTAATCAATCGCGAAAACACACCTGATCTATCGGAACAGGTTGAATTGGGAACCAAAGTATCCCCCAACCAAAGGGTAGTGAATGACAATCCAGTTACAGATAATCGTTACTGATCGTAATAATATCATTCAAACTTCCATAATCGGGTAATTGTTTTATGTTTTTAGAGCTTGCAGGAACGTCTGTCAGAATTTGTAGCTCCTAAGTTTCAGAGCCTTCTAGTTTAGTTAATAAATTACGCAGTAAAATGAAATACTGGAGTACAGTCGTGGGGGAAAAAAGTAAACACCCCCTACTAACTCTCCTCAGCAAATCATCGTAGAAGAAAGTTACTGGTACCGAACAATTGCAAATAAAGTTTACTTTTAAATGATGTGTATAAAATTTGCTTAGGGGACATCTACATGTTAAAACGAACCTAAACTTCATTTTTTTTTTCAACGGCAATACCTAATTTTAACAAGATATTTCAAATCTTCGGTTGAAACTATGCGTAGACACAAAATTTCAAGTCATTTGAATGATAAGTTTTTTAATTATAAACATTCAAAATTTAGTGCTTCTAATGCTAAATTACATTCCATATTTTTATTAATATCTCCTAATGTGTTAATTTTTTGTGTAGTAATAATATTAAAAATACCCAAACATAAGTACATTGAATTTGCATTTTTTATAATTTTATGATGTGAATTATGAATTATGAAATTAATATTCGAAAAAATTATGAAATGCAACCTACAATTTTTTTTATGGATTTAGATTTAGTAAGTCCTGCTTTATGGAAATCCAAAATTTCACATTTTTCTTCCAAGTAGTTTTCAAATTATGCTTAAAAAACTGCAAAATGATGTTTTAAGGGGCCGTCTATGACAGAAGTGACTAGATATTTTGAAATTTCTTATGCTATCCTGTAATCTAGCAGTCTTCAATGTCTGTTTGAGTGGCGCTTAAGTAGCCTTGATCAAGAAGGTGGCTCTCTCGGTCAGCAATCCAGCACCGAACTTCAATTTGGATACATCCCCTAAAATACGCTCGTTTTAAAATAATTAATTTCTCGGAAACTTATCGTGCAAATTGCATAAAAATTTGTTTTTAGGGTAATGGAAGGGTGTACAGTTCTCTTATGCTGTCAGAATTGTGTACAGCTATTGAAAAAAGGAAATTTATGGTTCGTTTTAATATGTAGATACCCCCTAAGCAAAATTTATATACATCATTTAAATGTAGACTTTATTACCAGTCGTATGTTACCAGTAAATTTCTTCTAGGATAATTTTTTGCAGAGTTAGTAAGGAGTGTTTACTTTTTCTTTCGCAAGACTGTACAATGGGAATACTAAATTAGATTTTATTTATACGAAGCATGGCTGCGAAAATTTCCCTTTTTTTCATATTAAATACATATATTTCAATCAGAAATTTTACGGAAAAATGAATGGAAAGAAGTACCACATAGAAGAAATGTAAATTTTAATAAATAAATTATCTGTTGTATAATATGTTTATTTATTTGAAAAAAAATTCGTAATTCCGGCTATGGAACATGTAATCAAATTGCTTATGCTCCATCGACTGCAATAAAGAAAATTTTGCCAATATATAAAATTATATTTTAATTATGATCTATGTGTTAAAAAAAAAGATGAGACAAACCTCCATTAATAAGTTAGTCTATTTTTGAGCAAAAGAAAAAACGCAATTAACGAGAAAAAGAACTATATATATTTTTTTTTACTTTCGCAAAGATTAATGGACTTTTAATTACTTAATACACTGTCTCGTAAATAATTATATTAACCCACTTTCTACAAAATTGTTTTGTATTTATTTCACCAGAGAAAGCAATTTTGTGGCCTAAAAAAAAAAAAAAAAATACATGCAAAATGCAAAGAAAATAACAAAAAAAATTTTAACCAATTTTCAATAAATTTCCATCCAAAAATACAACTATTACAGACGAAATATTATTGAAAAACTATATATAAAACTTTAAATATATATAAATATTTTATACTCCTTTTTTTTATAAACGTTTTCTAGATAGTTATTGAATGTATCATCTATTCACCATACGGTATCTCACCAAAAGTTATGACCGTGAAAATGGTCATAAGTATATCCGAAAAAAGTTGAAAGTGCTTAGGAATTCGGTTTGTCTGTCCGTCTGTCACTCCACACTTTAACTCATGTAAATATACTCGTATTTTCCATGAAATTGATATAATGTTAATGATGTTTACCATGGCATGATCGGTATTCAAAATGAAGTGTGTAGCATTGATAGTTCGTTTACAGGGCATTCAAAAGAATTCCGTTGAATTATGGTCAGTGAGGAAAAATCGTTTGCAGAGTATTTTAATGACATTATGATGTTTCAAATGTATTGAAATTGTCAGAAATCATTGATTTTTACTACAAGATAGTTACTATAGAATAGCACATTCATAGCATTTATCGTTCACTGACAGAGACCCACAAAAGAAATTTGCTACAGCACTGTCTTTGAGCAAAACTTGCTGGAAGTGTCTTTTCAATTTCGGTATGCGCTTTTAAATGTAACAAATGTTTTGCATGTTACTTGTCTATCTATACTAATATTATAAAGAAGTAAAGTTTGTAGGAGGTAATCTCTGGATCAACCGAACCGATTCCAAAAGTAATGGTATCAAAAGGATTGTGTTAGCCGCTGTTCGAAGATAGGCTATATCTTATATCTATGCCACTAACCCAAAGGGGCTGCACGAGAGCATAAAAACGTTCAAAAATGCGATTTTTGTGTTACTAAAGAGCCTAGAAATATAAAATTTGGCATGGTAGTTACTTACAAGATATAAATGACCGCTAAAAATATTTCTTAAAGCATTCGAAATTCAAAAGATGTTGAAAATGCGCGAAAAGCGTTCTAAAAAACATTCTAAATGGCGATTACTATACAATCTCAGGAAGTATCAAACCGATTTCAAAAGTAATGGTAGGAAATTGATTCTTGCTCTAACATAGGCTCTATTTTACGAGGATGAGTCGGAAAATAAGTTTTCCCTGGCAACTGTAGACAGAGGTGTGTATGAAAGACAAAAAATGTAATGAAACATTAAAGATAAGACGTAACCTTATTTTTTTACTTAAGTGCCAAGTGAGTTTAGACATTTGTCATACACTTTATAGGCTTCATAAAGCCCTCTAGGAAAAAAACATGGCTCTGCATACAAAAGAAGCGTTGAACGGCTTGTGTGACTTCAGCATTGCTTTCAAAGAAGTAATCAAGCATTGTTTTCGTCTGTAGTGGCCGTGTACGTCCGTCCAGGTCTCGGCCTGTCCAACACTTGCTGACGCCCCTCACTGAATTGGAGGCGCCATCTCCGCATCCTTTGTTTTGACATTACATCTGGCCCATAGACTCCCACGTGGCGGTTATGGATTTCTGCTCCCAATACTCCATGTGCCCATTCATAGCAGACAACCGCTCTCACTTCCTCCTTTGACCACGAATTCACAAAGCACTTTCTCTCCATATATACCGGGAACAGAATATAATGCAGAGCCCTGATTTTTTCAAGGAGCGCTTTATGAAGAATATAATGGGGTATGAAAAATGTCTCAACTCACTTGGTACTTATGTAGAAAAATAAAGTTACGTCTTATGTTTAATGTTTCATTACATTTTTTGTCTTTCATACACACCTCTGTCCACAGTTGCCAAGGGAAACTTATTTTCCGACTTACCCTCGTATGTTGGTGTCACTACCACCTTAGGGTTGCAGGAGCAAAAAACGTTCTAAATTTCGCTTTTTACAATACTGAAAGGCATAGAAACATAAAATTTGCATGGTAGTTAACAACTACATATAAATGATCTCTAAAAACCTTTCCAACAATCGAAATTTAAAAGGGGTGAAAATGCGCAAAAAGCGTTCTAAAAAACTTTCTAAATTGAGATTTTTACGCAATCTCAAGAAATATCAAACCCATTTCGAAGGAAATGGTTGGAAATTGATGATGACAACCCTTGTAATGTACAATATATGTATATTTATGCAAAAAATAGCTAAATTTAAAAAAGGTTACCACAACTGTAAGCGCATTTCCATCCACTATTGTTCATAGGCTATAGCCAAATTTTTCCGTGTGTCACTCTGAATGAACGTTAAATTCATGCGCATTTTATTCTACAGTTATCGACTTAAACTACACCTCCGTGATATATCTAAATTTCAATATGTTTAAAAGAATTTAATATCATTAAAGTTATACTGCAAACTTTTTAACACTTTTATTCAAAGTTGAAAAGTGTTTATGCATTCGGTTTGTCTGTCCGTCTGTCCGTCTGTTGACGCTCTAACTCTCCTAAATATACTCGGATTTTCATACAATTGATAAACGTTATTTAGGGTCACCTAAGCATGTTTGGTATTGTATATCAAGTATGTGGGATTAATAGTTCATTTTCAGGGGCACCCAAAAAAATTCCATTACATTATGGTATAGGGGGAAAAATCGTTTGCAAAGTATTTTAATAACATTACGCTGTTTCAAATGTATTGAAAATTGAAACTGATATAAATCACTGAATATTTCACCACAAGGTGATTACGATAGAATAGGGTGTGATATCGTACCTTCGCACAAATTTTCGACCGGGGGAAGCAACAGGCATTTCCGTGGAGGACAATAGTCTTTTGTGTAAAGGCATGCAGGAAAAATACCAGGCATACTTCTGCCCTTGGGATCTGCTCAACAGGGTATTTCCCCTTTTCCAAGAAATAAGGGAGGGCTGGACAATGTGTGGGAACTCGTCCTTAAAGTGAAAGTAAAAAGAGGCTCAGACAGAAGCTAGGGTGGAGGCTGATGTGAGACAAGTAGAAAGATAGTGAGATAAGGAAATCAAAAACATATCTGAAGCTTTTTATTAGTTGAATCCACATTTTATTCGTTTTCTGATTGGTCTATACAGTAATCTGTGTTTTCCAGAGATGGATACTTCTGTTGCCACTATGACAAAAAGTAATAAAAACTACAAAAAAAAAATAATAACTCAGAAACAAATTGAGATACAGCTTTCAAACAAATTGCATTTAAAAGTACTTTTTTTTTCTCTATACGACGGTGTAAAAAGTAATATTGTGGGTTGTTTAGAAGTTTAAAAATGAAATTTCATTTAAAATTGGTCCAGGAATATTAATGTTTAATCCATGGCGTACGTAATGTATGACCAGCTCCGTAGAAGTTTAAAAATTTACAGTACCGAAAATTGTAAAACTGAAATTTCTTTTAAAATTTGTTCATGATGGGTTCAGGAATGTTAATGTTTAATTCATGGCGTACGTAATGTATGATCAAATCCGTGCGATTTTTTATGTCTTAAATTTTGATCTTTGAAAAAATCATTTTTTAAATGGTCGTTGTAATTGTTTAAATTGCTTTTTTTTAATTTCTTTCTTTCCTACTTATACATTTTTATTGACGATAATTAATTAATCATCTAATAAACGTGCTGTCCACCATAAAATTTCTGTTTCTCCTCATTTGCTTCCCCAGCTTATAAAATTTAAAATCCTTAACGCTTTTTTTTTCTCTTATTTTTCTTACTCTAATCAAAAGAAAATAAAATTGAAACCTTCTATCGTAAAAAATGTCGTATAGCAAATTCTTTTTCATGCATGTTTTAGTGCACTTATGGTGAAGATTAAATATCTTGTACATTTATGTTTAGCATTTAAGAATAGATTCTGAAAATATATAAGGTATATAAATAAATACAAATGCTAGATTCATCTTTAAAAAGTTAAAGTTAAACTTACACTATATGCAAAACTATTTAAAAGATGAGACAATATTTAAAAAGATGTTAAATTGCTTTAATACATTAGTACTTTCAACTATAAAAACATAGTCTTCGTCAGAGAAATATAGGAAATACAAATGTTATTAACGTAATTGTTATGCAGGGGCGTAGCTACCGTGGAGCAGTTGGAGCAAACTGCTCCAGGCGCACGAACCCGAAGGGCGCAAAATTAGAAAGAGCTAAATAAAACTTTGTAAAAGTATTTGCATATTTTTTTTTTCAATATTAATCAAGTATTATATTCCTATGTCATTTTACCTTGTGTACCTCAACATTTAGATTTTAAACATGTTTTTATAAACAGTTTAAAATAATTAATTCTATTCGCGAAGTTTTAATTTTAATTCATAGCATATTGCAGCCTCAAGTAACTTCTCCAACACCGTTTCAGCGAGACAATTTTTTTTTTCTGTAAAGGACAGTTCTTGAAATAATCAAAACTTATTTGCAGGGCTCTCGTGGGTTACTTTATTGGCTACTACTATTTCCAAACAATAATCTCCTTGGTACGTTTTGTTGAAAATGTCAAAAATATATCATGATGATTACTGTACGAAAATAATGGTAGCCACAGAAGTCACCGCTGAGAAACCTATATTTACGATGTAACAAATATGCATTAGCTATTTAGTTATTTTTCGATTAAAAGAATAGTTTCATAAATTGGAGAAAATTGGCAATTTTACAAGCAAAAAACAGAGAACGGAAGTTTTTGTGTTTTGTGGAAACTAAACATGCATCAATATAGATTGCAAAACAATAAGAAGAGTCGGATTTAAGCATATTCCACATCAATCCATGGCGACAAAACTTAGAGGAAGGAGGGGAGGGGCGAGGGGATTAAATTTTGTCCGTATCATTTTTGAAATATTGAGAACATGGCAAGTCTCAGATACAGAATCGATAAGCATTTTCCTTCAAAAAGATAGTAAAAGTTAAATATCAAATTTAGTGTTCCTTAGGAACTGATTATCGGCTATTCAAATTTGCACCACTTTTTTCGATAAGTATTTTTCCCCATTAAACCACATTTACTCGCAGAATTTTTGGATTAAACAAAGCAAAACATATTTTTTCGAAAATAGTAATGTGAGTTAGCTTAGGCCCTAATCAGGCCTCCCCCGCCCATACACATACCAACACCATCCGATATCACATGTTAGTAATCAACGAATTTTTGAATTATATATAAAAAAAAAATATCAATCTCTAGTTACTCCACTCCACTTTCTGTTTACAAATATATATATATATATATTGTGTGTTGTGTTCAGTACTGTATAACAATTAGGGTTAAATTGCACTGGAGCCCAGCTTCAGTACTCCTCTGTATTTAGTAAATATTTAAATATTGGTCGGAATTCACCGGAGCTTATAAATACAGGGCTCCGGAGCCCAGTGCAATAGCGTTACCGAAAAACTAAAGCCTAAATTACCCTTTCCTTTCCTTCCCATCTCCAAGTTTTTGCATTCTTTTTTATCAAAACATTTATGTGTGACATAATGTGCCACACACATAGAAGATGGAGATAAAACGGACTCAATTTTTATATCAGCTTTTGGGCTTAGACTGACTCAAGCTCAATCTATCTTATATTCAAAATTTTATATATTCATGTATAAAAGAAAAAATTCCTCCTTCAAAATTACGTATTATATTCTATTTAAAATCATTTTAATGCTATTTTGACCAGAATGAAAGGAAAGCAGAAATCGTGTTTTTCTAGTCTAGTGATAGTAGCAAATTTATGTCGGCGACGCATTGATACTGCGCCAATCAAGAGACTGAGCAATGAATTTGCTTTCACTACGATTTTCTTTTGTGACAGTAAGACAATTTTTTAATTGGTTGGTTTTTTATTTATTATTTAGATATCTAACCTGAAAGGAATATTTTCTGTTTTTAGCCAACCAGCATCAGCTTGAGGTTTTGTTTGTTTGAGGTTTTTTGTCTTCTATTGCGTACGAGTATAAAAATCACGTTAGAGATTTTTCTATTTATTTTGTTACCATGAACGCTGGTCATGCTAAGGCTCTGTTCTACACATTTACGAAGTCACTTTCATTTGTATATAGATATAATTGCCATGTATTGTTATTCTGATAGAAAGCAATCGAGCAGTGTTTCCGTTTTTTCTATCAAAGCACCGAATCTTTCTGATAATGGTGTCAAATTTTTAATTTAATTTGATTTCAGGGACTCATCACAAAAGATTGTTATGCGGAAGCAATCGATTATAGTTTAAGATAAGCACCTTTTATAGGAAATTGAAAAACATTGTTCCATTCTTCAGCATATAAATATTAATTTCTGTAAATTTCATTTATTTTTTCATAAAAATGCATAGCTGCTAACTATCCGTTTTTTGTGTTAACACTATTTCCGAATCATAATCCTTACATTTAATCGTAGAATTAACAAAAAATCGCAATAAACATTATAATTAGGCAAAGATTACTATTCGGAAGGAGTGATAACTAAAAAGTGGAATAGTTGACAGCTAAGTATATGCTGATAGATATAATTAAAATTTTTATTTTGCTAAAGAAAAAAAAAATGCTTTAAATTTTGCGAATAATGTACAAAATATAAATATGCAGATTTGAGTGGCAGGGAGCAGGAGGGGGAACGGTACAGTTGTTAGTACCGGTACCGCAGAATATTAGGGATCCGGAAATTTTTTTGTTAGAAATTAAGCCCTGATAACAATGAATAAAAACTTAGATCCTAAATTTTATACAAAGGTGTAATATGTCCACTTGTGTATTTCCACTAATGTTTTAATGAAAACGTGTACTTTCATTAATAAGGTTTAAATATTTTTTTAATGACATAATTTTCCACAAATTTTCATTCCAGTTCCGAAATTGAAAACATCCCCAGAAAGAAAAACTGGAAATGGTAATGGATATTATTGGTTTCTACTAGCAAGGTGGTAAAATAAAGAGTTTCTAAAATGTTGCGCCCTCCAAAAATCCAAGGTCTGCGTGTTTGACAACCACAGAATCCGACCGATGCTGCGTGCAGTAGTAGCAGCGTTTCAGAGGTTCACAATCACTTTTCTACCAGAATATTAGTACATATATAAAATTTGATCTGTTTTAATCGTGGGATTTTCTACGATTTAATAAGGATAAATTATTTTATGAAATTACTGGTAGTAAAGTGATTGTGAACTCTTTGTCGATCCGCCACTGTTTGTATGGTGAAACATTGTTGTATAGATATAAGATGAACGAGAAGAATAAAAATAATTTATATGTAAGAGAAAATGTTCATCAGTTATGATCAAAGAATGGTTGAAGAATAGTTTAAATACCAAACCCGTCGGCCAATTTCTTCAAAAATTAATGCAATTCTTGTGACAAATTTAATAACATACCTGCCAACATCATTAAAAACATACCAAATCGTGCTATGGGAATCTGAAAATGTGAGGAAATTTTAACATACGCGCATACATACACACATACATATTGAATCATTGTAAAAATTGTGAGAACGGAGTGAGAGTATTCGAAATTGTTAAAATATATTATTTCCATTATTTTCATTTATTTTTATTGTGGTTACAATGCTTTCCTATTTCCTTCCTTACATTGTATGTGTTTGGAAAGTAAAAACTGGAATTTTAAGTAATATATAAGGTGTTAAACAGGTTTCTCGCTGCTGATCGCCACTGCGGCAAAATGTTTCACTTGGCGAGAAAACTAAGGAATGAAATCGCCAAATTACAAGAGATGTTTATTTTTCCTTCGGCAACACTCTCAATGACGTTATTGTGCGATTAAACCTTTTCTGTGTTTACTTGTACTTTGATATTCTTAGTGTTTCACGACGAATCTATTGAAAACATTCTTTGAATTTGACTAGATTTTCTTTAGCGATTAGCCAAATTGCTCAGATTAAACATTTGCTCAGATTGGCAGGTAAGAACCTCGGTGTCAACTTTTATATTTGTCCATTGGCTAATTTTTTAAACCATTAGCTTTAGAAATAATTCTAATAGTAAACAAGTTTCTATGTTATTCTTCATCCCCTTAAAAGTAATTTCTGTCAAAATAGTTACTTTTTAAACGGTCCCTGGGTTCTATACGTTATATTTAGAAAATAGGAATTTCTTTACGATCAAAATGTACCGAGTTATGATACTTTGAATTTTATGGAATTTTAGTATTTTCTGGCACTAAATACAGAAAAATGTGTTTCCCCCTTACGCGTTTAAAAAAAATCTTAACAATAGTGTTTTTTCATTAGTAATCTACAATGCTTCGAAACCCTTGAAAAGAAAAACAGATAGTAAGGGCGGCAGGTTATACTGGCCCATTGGCGCATTTACAACGAAAATCAAGTCCAATTCACAGAAAATATTGGTAGGTAGATGCTCCATACTTAAAGAATTATATTCATTTATTCATTTTTTATTTTTTATTATTTATATTTAATACGTTAAAACACTTTGACTTTCAAATAAAAGTAAGGTTTTAAATCGAATTGAGAATAGAATAAAATTTTAAACTTCAAACGAAAACTGCGCTGAACTTTTTCGAGTAACAATGACAAG
The DNA here is from genome assembly GCA_963932465.1 of Maratus speciosus. Taxonomy (NCBI): domain Eukaryota; kingdom Metazoa; phylum Arthropoda; class Arachnida; order Araneae; family Salticidae; genus Maratus; species Maratus speciosus. The sequence goes on from OZ010799.1 coordinate 12,270,762, forward strand.
AGGGCGCACAAACTTTATTTGTTCCAAGGCGCTGAATGTCTAGCTACGCCACTGTTATTATGACGTTAAAAACAATTGTATTTCTTATATTTCTCTGACGAAGACTTTGTTTTTATAGTTGAAAGTACTAAGGTATTAAACTAATTTAAATCTTTTTAAATATTGTCTCATCTTTTAAGTAGTTTTGCACATAGTCTAAATTTAACTGTTGGAAAGTATTTCATAATTTATTCTTGACGGATGATCTTTCTTTCTTATCTTCTATTATATATATAAAATCCAAACGGAAATTTCGTTCCGAACGCCGAGATTTCGAGTTCTACCGCATGGATTTTTACGGAACTTATACCGTTAGATAGGTATCGTTCTGGGGAAGGTTTTAAGCTATAACACATCATTCTACCTAGATTAGTTATAGAATTATTACGGAAAATTCTATTATTTTGGACTTTGTTACTTCATATTTCCTTAAATATCTGGGCTCCTATTGGTCGTAGAGCTTAGATCTCGCGCCAAAAGTAGCTCCGAAGCACCCAAGCAAACTTTTCCCCGCAATTATTTTGCCGTCTTCCGATTTCCTCTAACTCTATTAGGGGCCCGCGTAGAGCCCCTTTAAAATATTTTTCGTAGTAATTTCAGCAATTATCTTAAATTATTGGTTAAGACCGCCACCCTCCCGATTCATGTATCTACGGAAAGGTTGCATGAAGGAGTTTCGTTCAGATACGCTTTCGTTAAGAATAGAGTGCGCTCCCTGGTGGTGGAATGTGGAACTAACATAACGCGATATTGTTAAAATTAGGAAATCTAACAATGCGATCTGTTTTAAACTTTGAGATAGTTCATAACACATAATCTATTATCTATTCTGTTATATATATATATATAATCTATTATCTATTCTATTATATATATATAATCCAAACGGAAATTTCGTTCCGAACGCCTAGATTTCGAGTTCTACTGCATGGATTTTTACGGAACCTATACCGTTAGATAGGTATTGTTTCAGGGAAGGTTTTAAGCTATAATACATTATTCTACCTATATTAGTTTTAGAATTATGACGGAAAATTCTGTTATTTTGGGCGATAAGGTTACCATTTTATTTCTTGGCGATATTCATCGTTGATAAAAAAAATTGAAACGGCTAGACCTCGAAAAATAAAAGAAAAACTGTTACTAATTTTATTTAAATGAAAAAAAAAGAAAAAAAGAAGAAAATCCATTTTAATGAGTGATAATATTAAAAAACGGAAACATTTAATCAAAACCTGAAATATTTGTAATGCTTAAAAATTAATTTAATAAGAAATATTACACTTGATACGCAATATTTGGCTCTTTATCGCTTGCGTTAGATATGGAAACGAATATGAAAATTTGATTAGATGAAATTTTAACGACATTTTCTTTCTGTTCTGTTCCTTTCTTTTTTTATATCTAATTGTCCCATCACGTGACTTATAGAAGAAACAAGCAGATGTAATTGTGAGTCACATGTGTAATTACTATTTGTTTCTTTACAATTTTTTATTTTTCTTTTGTCGCCAAACAATGTGATTTTAAGCCAAAAATGCATAAGCGTGACATTAGCTTGAGGATGTTCTCACAAATGGTGTTTTTTTAGGTGAAAGAGATAATTTTTTGAGTACATTTTCATATTCAATTGTAACTTATATAGATATCAGTTAATATTATAAAAATGGAATCGAATACTTAAATTTCAGTGTGAATTTCTGCCACACATACATATTGTAAAATAATTTCATACTTTTTAAAATGTTTTTCGCCGTAATTCCGAAAGCATGTGATATTTATAAACTCGAACTCAGATCAACGAATATTACCCATTTTATTTAAGTAAATATTATCTTATTTTCTCAAGTCATTTCGCCAATTTCATTTATAGGAAAATTCACAGATTCGAAATCTAGGAAATAAAGATAATTTTTAAGGAAATTTATGTTTTAATGCGTTATTACTATGGAAAAATTCAACATTTTCAAAAAAAAAAAAAAAAATTGCAACTCTTTTGTAATTCGTCATTTCTTCTTCGCCTTTCTTCGTACTTTCTCCTGTGTTATGTAATATTTCAAATGATTTTGGACTAATTTTCGATCATCGATTCACCGCAAAATCGCATATCTAATATAGTATATAAAATAAAGTCTGGATTAGGGGACTAATTAACGCACAGCGCAAACTACTGAACCTAAAATCTTGAAAATCGTGGTAAAAATACTTCTTATGACATAAACTTCTGCTAAGAAAGGATTTTCTAAAGTGTCACCCCTAATGGTTTTTGCACGGGAGGGGAAAAAAATCGAATATCAAAATTATGCGTCAAATGATAGCATATTTTAATGTAGTTTTGTATGCTGAATCGAATGCTACCAAATAAATTTTTATAAGTCCAACAGTTCATGACACATTTCATATTTTTCTAATTTGGCGGTGTCTTTGGCATCTAAACCTCAAAATATCTATCATTACATCCGTTACTCTAGCAACGGAAAAAATTCAAATCAACCCTTTTGGCTAAAAAATAAAAACGGCTCTATGAGTTTGAAATAAAAATGCAAGCATCTTAATTTTTTTAAAAAATAGTGATTTTATGTAAAATAAAAAGGAAAAAATTACTGAGAATTTAGCGTTATAAAACAAAAATGGAAAAGGTACTACTTAGATATTCCGTCGACCAAAAATCTATCGTCAAACTATACGATTAAATGCCAATAATGGTTGATCGTAAATATCAAATTCACTTGAATTTAAACAAACTACACGTGTTTACGTCATCAAGTGATTTTAATTTCGACGTTTTATTTGCATTTTTATTAATGTTATACTAATTTATTTGTTATTTCGTTATTTAAAATAAAGATTATGTCAATTTATATAATTTGGCGAATGGTTTGGCGATTTATATAATTTGGCGAAATTGGTCGACGGGATAGCAAGTAGTACCAATGAAAATATTTAAGTATGAAAGCAATGTTTGTAACGACTTAAAAATTACTTTCATATATATAAACTCGGTTTATGGCGTCAGATGGCGTCATCCGAAGAATCTACAAGAGTCTTTTTCCATTTTTTCCGGTCATGGGTTCCTCAATGAAAGAAATTGGAATTGGAATAATATTGTGCGATTTATAAATTGCTCCTCGATAAGAAGAAAAAATGGGTACATTTATAACAACCGTGCGCACATCTCGCTGATAGCATTTTTAAAATTCCCAGTAGCAGTAGTTACATTTTGCGTATGTAAATAAAAAATATTTTTTTGCTTTAGGACTTTTGCATGGCATTATTTCCTGTTATTGTTTATCTTTTCAGTTTTTTAAATGAAATTAGTATAAGGCATGTGTGGCAGCCGCAGAAAGGCAAGGGAGAAAATTCTTCGTTCGGAATGGCAGCTGGCCAGAGCCGTTGTCATAGCACCGCAGACGAAAATGTTTACATTGCGTTTTTGTGTGTTGGAATACGATGAGTGTCAGAATCGACGTTTATCAATGTTCTACGAATAAAGTTAGTAAAGTGTTTTTAAGTGAGTGATTATATTATACGAGAGACGCCACCACAATGGTGACCATGGACTGTTCTTATATAGAGCATCAGCCTTCCTAGATGAGTTGGAATGTTATCCGATCATCTTCATCTTTCAAAGAATACATCGTTCTACAGCGGCTCGATGGAAAGCAGATAAGTTCTTCTGAGTCATTTTCCTGATATTTTTTCTATTATTTTATTAGAAAAATTTAACTCGCGAATTTATTTTGGTTTGATTGTACTATTTTATATATTTATTACCATAAATCATGTCTAGTGTCGATGCTGTTCAAATTCCATTATATAACAGATCAGATCCTGCGCTATGGTTTGTGATGTGCGAAAGCACATTTGCTTTAGCTACCCCCAAAGCAATATCAGAATCTGTTACAAAATATAATTATATAGTTTCGCATCTTCCACCCCATGTTGCATCAATCATTCGTGATATTTTAATGCAACCAGATGCTACTGACCCTTATGGTGTCTTAAAAAAGGAATTAATTGCGCGCTCAGGTGAATCATCCCAGCAAGAGATACGACAGCTCTTGTCTGGAGAAGGACTAGGAAATCGGAAACCTTCAGATTTATTACATAGTATGAAACGTCGCGCGGAATCCCTAAATGTTCCAGACAATTTAATGTTAGAATTGTTTTTGCAACGATTACCAAATTCTGTTCAGACAATTTTAGCGGCTGTTTCTGAATTAACCCTTGATAAAGCAGCGGAAATTTCAGATCGTATTTCAGAAGTTACCCCTTCCCCAGCTTCTGCAATTACCGTGTCCTGCTCGAATGAACAGGCGATAGAGGGTAAATTATTGAAAGAAATCGAAAAATTAAATAAGTGCATCGATCAGCTTGCTGTTTCACGTGGTCGGTCCCTATACCGCAGAAACTGGAATAAACCTCGAGGGCGAAGTAATAGTGATAATCGGGATTCAAGTATCTGTTGGTATCATAGACGATTTGGAAAAAAATGTAGGGAAGAAAAATGCATAAAGCCGTGTTCTTGGGCGGGAAACGAAACCAGCAAAGAGTAGAGGCGACTTATTCTTTGCCTCAACAGTCACGTCGCCTGTTCATTAGAGACCGGACTACAAATGTTTCTTTTCTGGTCGACACCGGTTCGGACGTGTCAATCCTTCCTGCCAACAATGTACAAAAACGGAATCCAACCGTACAAACGCTTTTGGCTGCTAATTCTTCCCCTATAAATGTTTAAGGTCAACAAACCCTTTCTCTAGATTTTAAGTTAAGACGAAAATTTAATTGGACTTTTCTAGTGGCAAATGTTAGTACACCAATTTTGGGAGCAGATTTTCTCCATAATTTCGAATTGGTTCCAGATCTCCGCCACAAATGTCTAAGAGATTTAAAAAATATCACATTTTAAATTAAATGAGTGAAAGGTTTGTGTTTTAAATGAAAATAATAAAATAAGAATATGCTATGAAAACAATCTGTATTAATTTATTACCTGCGCCCGGCTGACATAAAAGTATCACAAAAGCCACATATTCACTTTTCTTTGAGTAGTTGCTCATGAGAATTCAAGTTAACCTTCCGTAATCGGATACTTCACATATTGGTGTATTAGCTTTAATGTTGAAAGCATCGTTTTTGTTTGAAGCGAAAACTTTACTATGAATTCTATTACACAAAATCGCATCATCATCTACTATATATTTACAACGGAAATTTGTATTTCATTCCGATTGTTTATAATACTTTCGTAGGATATACCACAATTAGTTAGGTAATAATTTTGGAAAGGTTTTAGTGTATACATATTGTTCAAGGGTACTTGAGTTATAGAGCAACAGTAAAAGTTCAAAAATTAAGTGAACCTGATTATGAAAGTTTAGCCTTTTTAAAAAAATCTACAGAACATATTTTGTTACAAGTGGCCCTGTTGCATGACTTTTAAGAATGGTGTTAGTATATACGATTTCATTATATGTTGATTAGTTACAGAGGTATTAATTCCTGTTGTCATAACGGTCTCATTACCCGACCATAAGTGCGCTGTTTATAATCAACTAAAACAATTACTTCTTAATTGCTAAATTTTGTCCAACGCTTAAGATAACATTATATCGCAATGGCGTTCGCATCGTTTTCAGTAATGTGCAAGGTCAAGCTGAAGATCCATATTGCTTAAAATACAAGTTCAAATTCACCATTTAGTTTAATCCAAGGTTCATTTGGAAATATTGACCAGCGCAGCGGGCATAGCTTACTAGTTTAATTATAAAATTATCCAAGAATCAAATTCCTATTTTGTACTCGTTAGCATTCGGCAATTTTATAAGGAAATTTATTAATTGGACATTTCCCCTTCAATTGGTCAAAATTGCTAGAAAACTTATTCAATTTCCATACCTTTTTACAAACTAACTAATGAAGGAAATTCAATGAAATTTTTTGGTTAAGTATAATATTACTTGTTACAATAAACCAAACAGATTGATGAAAAATATTTAAATTAATAAGAAAACATAATTAACTTACTTTTTTTTGTTTTCGTAATTACTATATATCGCTGCGCGCATCATTTCTCAAAAACTATTGAAGATAATGGGTTGAAATTTTCTGAGTGCGTTAATATTATACTTTTGCATAAAATGAACTAAAATCTTAGAATTATCTAAAATAATAAAAGTTTTATTTAACAAAACTATGAGAGAAATTTTACAGATTTTCTTTTATTAATTTTATTATTAATTATAAATATTACAAATGAAGATAATTAAACGATTTCAGTTCATTATTTTAAGCAAAGTGTTATCTTTAAATTAAAATCTATTTAAAGTTAATAAATTAAAATGAACACGAGATACAATACCCGCAGTGATATATCGTAATTACGAAAAAAAAACAGTAAATTACTTAATTAAGTTTTCCTAATAAATTTAAATATTTTGCATCAATCTGTTTTGTTTATTATAACAAGTAATGCTATACTTAACAATACAAAAAATTTTATTGAATTTACTTTATTTGTTAATTTGTGAAAAGGTATGGAAATTGAATCAGTTTTCCAGCATTTTTGACTGGTTGAAGGGGAACTGTCCCCTCAAATTAATAAATTCAAAATTTTCCAAATTCCTTTTAGTATCATATTGCAAAGCGCATTATAGCAGAATGTGTTGTTGTACAATAAGAAGACGGAAAAAAAATTATTTTCTTTTACAGCTACATTTGGTTTTGAAGAAATTCACTAGTCATAATTTAGTGCGTTTAAGAATAAGTTTTGCATATTTGTGAAAATTTATTTCCTAAGTATAGACTGATTTTGTAAGAAAGGTAATTTATGATGGAAAGTGAAAAACTATCTATCTCTTCATTTCAATATTTCGTCTTCAGCGTTTTATAAAATACTAGCAGGCTATGCCCGCTGCGCTGGTCAATATTTCCAAATGAACCTTGGATTAAACTAAATGGTGAATTTGAACTTGTATTTCAAACAATATGGATCTTCAGCTTGACCTTGCATATTACTGAAAACGATGCGAACGCCATTGCGATATACTGTTATCTTAAGCGTTGGACAAAATTTAGCAATTAAGAAGTAATTGTTTTAGTTGATTATAAACAGCGCACTTATGGTCGGGTAATGAGACCGTTATGACAACAGGAATTAATACCTCTGTAACTAACCAACATATAATGAAATCGTATATAATAACACCATTCCTAAAAGACATGCAACAGGCCACTTGTAACAAAATATGTTCTGTAGATTTTTTTTAAAAAGGCTAAAATTTCATAATCAGGTTCACTTAATTTTTGAACTTTAACTGTTGCTCTATAACTAAGTACCCTTGAACAATATGTATACACTAAAACCTTTCCAAAATTATTAGCTAACTAATTGTGGTATATCCTACGAAAGTATTATAAAGAATCGGAATGAAATACAAAATGTACAAATGACAAAAATGATGACAAAAATGAATTACAAAACGTTGTAAATATATAGTAGATGATGATGATGCGATTTTGTGTAATACACTGTTAAAAATTTTGCAGCATTCTGGCAGGTCATTCGACCGTTTTTTGAAAAAACGGTTTCATAACCATAATTTAACTATATTCTGACCATAAAATGGCCATAAAATGGCCAATAATATGATCAGAATAGTGGTAAATTACGATTGTGTAACCGTTTTCGGAAAAAAAACGGTCAAATGACCTGCCAGAATGCTGCAAATTTTTAACACTGTAGAATTCATAGTAAAGTTTTCGCTTCAAACAAAAACGATGCTTTCAACATTAAAGCTAATACACCAATATGTGAAGTATCCGATTACGGAAGGTTAACTTGAATTCTCATGAGCAACTACTCAAAGAGAAGTGAATATGTGGCTTTTGTGATACTTTTATGTCAGCCGGGCGCAGGTAATAAATCAATAAAGGTTGTTTTCATAGCATATTCTTATTTTATTATTTTCATTTAAAACACAAACCTTTCACTCATTTAATTTAAAATGCATGCCTTATACTAATTTCATTTAAAAAACTGAAAAGATAAACAATAACAGGAAATAATGCCATAATTAAAAACAAAAAAATATTTTTAATTTACATACGCAAAATGTAACTACTGCTACTGGGAATTTTAAAAATGCTATCAGCGAGATGTGCGCACGGTTGTTATAAATGTACCCATTTTTTCTTCTTATCGAGGAGCAATTTATAAATCGCACAATATTATTCCAATTCCAATTTCTTTCATTGAGGAACCCATGACCGGAAAAAATGGAAAAAGACCCTTGTAGATTCTTCGGATGACGGCATCTGACGCCATAAACCGAGTTTATATATATGAAAATAATTTTTAAGTCGTTACAAACATTGCTTTCATACTTAAATATTTTCATTGATACTACTTGTTATCCCGTCGACCAATTTCGCCAAATTATATAAATCGCCAAACCATTCGCCAAATTATATAAATTGACATAATCTTTATTTTAAATAACGAAATAACAAATAAATTAGTATAACATTAATAAAAATACAAATAAAACGTCGAAATTAAAATCACTTGATGACGTAAACACGTGTAGTTTTTTTAATTTCAAGTGAATTTGATATTTACGATCAACCATTATTGGCATTTAATCTTATAGTTTGACGATAGATTTTTGGTCGACGGAATATCTAAGTAGTACCTTTTCCATTTTTGTTTTATAACGCTAAATTCTCAGTAATTTTTTCCCTTTTATTTTACATAAAATCACTATTTTTTTAAAAAAAATTGAGATGCTTGCATTTTTTATTTCAAACTCATAGAGCCGTTTTTATTTTTTAGCCAAAAGGGTTGATTTGAATTTTTTCCGTTGCTAGAGTAACGGATGTAATGATAGATATTTTGAGGTTTAGATGCCAAAGACACCGCCAAATTAGAAAAATATGAAATGTGCCATGAACTGTTAGACTTATAAAAATTTATTTGGTAGCATTCGATTCAGCATACAAAACTACATTAAATATGCTATCATTTGACGCATAATTTTGATATTCGATTTTTTTCCCCTCCCCGTGCAAAAACCATTAGGGGTGACACTTTAGAAAATCCTTTCTTAGCAGAAGTTTGTGTCATAAGAAGTATTTTTACCACGATTTTCAAGATTTTAGGTTCAGTAGTTTGCGCTGTGCGTTAATTAGTCCCCTAATCCAGACTTTATTTTATATACTATATTAGATATGCGTTTTTGCGGTGAATCGATGATCGAAAATTAGTCCAATATCATTTGAAATATTGCACAACAGAGGAGAAAGTACGAAGAAAGACGAAGAAGAAATGACGAATTACAAAGGACTTGTAATTTTTTTTTTTCAAAATGTTGAATTTTTCCATAGTAATAACGTATTAAAACATAAATTTCCTTAAAAATTTTCTTTATTTCCTAGATTTTGAATCTGTGAATTTTCCTATAAATGAAATTGGCGATATGACTTGAGAAAATAGATAATATTTGCTTAAATAAAATGGGTAATATTCGTTGATCTGAGTTGGAGTTTATAAATATCACATGCTTTCGGAATTACGGCGAAAAACATTTTAAAAAGTATGATATTATTTTACAATATGTATGTGTGGCAGAAATTCACACTGAAATTTAAGTATTCGATTCCATTTTTAAAATATTAACTGATATCTATATAAGTTACAATTGAATATGAAAATGTACTCAAAAAATGATCTCTTTCACCTAAAAAAACACCATTTGTGAGAACATCCTCAAGAAAAAGTCACGCTTATGCATTTTTGGCTTAAAATCACATTGTTTGGCGACAAAAGAAAAATAAAAAATTGTAAAGAAACAAATAGTAATTACACATGTGACTCACAATTACATCTGCTTGTTTTTTCTATAAGTCACGTGATGGGACAATTAGATATACAAAAAAAGAAAAGAGCAGAACAGAAAGAAAATGTCGTTAAAATTTCATCTAATCAAATTTTCAGATTCGTTTCCATATCTAACGCAAGCGATAAAGAGCCAAATATTGCGTATCAAGTGTAAAATTTCTTATTAAATTAATTTTTAAGCATTACAAATATTTCATTCAGGTTTTGATTAAATGTTTCCGTTTTTTAATATTATCACTCATTAAAACGGATTTTCTTCTTCTTTTTTTCGTTTTTTTTTTCATTTAAATAAAATTAGTAACAGTTTTTCTTTTATTTTTCGAAGTTTAATAGCCGTTTCAATTTTTTTTTTATCAACGATGAATTTCGCCAAGAAATAAAATGGTAACCTTATCGCCCAAAATAACAGAACTTTCCGTCATACTTCTATAACTGATCTAGGTAGAATAATGTGTTATAGCTTAAAACCTTCCCTGAAACAATACCTATCTAACGGTATATGTTGCGTAAAAATCCATGCAGTAGAACTCGAAATCTAGGCGTTCGGAACGAAATTTCCGTTTGGATTTTATATACATAATAGATAATAGATAATAGAATTGATAATAGATTTTACATATATATAATAGAATAGATAATAGATTATGTGTTATGAACTATCTCAAAGTTTAAAACAGATCGCATTGTTAGATTTCCTAATTTTAACAATATCGCGTTATGTTAGTTCCACATTCCACCACCAGGGAGCGCACTCTATTCTTAACGAAAGCGTATCTGAACGAAACTCCTTCATGCAACCTTTCAGTAGATACATGAATCGGGAGGGTGGCGGTCTTAACCAATAATTTAAGATAATTGCTGAAATTACTACGAAAAATATTTTAAAGGGGCTCTACGCGGGCCCCTAATAGAGTTAGAGGAAATCGGAAGACGGCAAAATAATCGCGGGGAAAAGTTTGCTTGGTTACTTCGGAGCTACTTTTGGCGCGAGATCTAAGCTCTACGACCAATAGGAGCCCAGATATTTAAGGAAATATGAAGTAACAAAGTCCAAAATAATAGAATTTTCCGTAATAATTCTATAACTAATCTAGGTAGAATGATGTGTTATAGCTTAAAACCTTCCCTGGAACGATACCTATCTAACGGTATAAGTTTCGTAAAAATCCATGCGGTAGAACTCGAAATCTCGGCGTTCGGAACGAAATTTCCGTTTGGATTATATATATATAATAGAAGAGGAAGTACTATATATTATTTTTCCCTGCCACTATCTATCATCTTGTAGTTTTATTCAGAAGTTTAGTAAATTAATATATTTCAAAATTCACCTATCAATTAATTTTATTTTCACGTACTGCATTATATTAGACTATAGGATTGACAGTTAAAATCTACACAAATCAAATATATAAGTAATTTATTAACTAGGGAAGCGCATACAATGTCTGAACAAAATTGAATTGAGGGAGTTAATTAAAAAACATTCACTTGATGTTTTCAAGCAGACATTAATGTTTTCTTATTTTGAAATGAACAATAAGTGAACTTTAGTTGACGAAAGAAAAACTTATTTATTTTGTATGCTAATGTTTTTATGTAATTTAACACTTTATGTTTATGTCTGATACGCTGATAAGTTTTTGTCTTTAATTGAACCATGTTTTGGTGCTTCAGTAGTTGCAACCATTAGATGGTGAAAGCTTTTGCCAAAATTTGGTGCTTCAGTTGAATTAGTTCCCATTGTTGATTAGAGATTGCCCTATCTCCACTATCTTATTGTTGCAGTTACTGCAGAACCTAAGGGTGTTTCAAACCAGGACAAAATTTTTAACAGTATATTTTTGACATTTTAAAGATTTTTTAAGAAAATCGTTTGTGTTTTGTTTTTACTAATTGTGTTTTGTAATGTAATATGTTATGTATACGTCTGATACACTGATAAATTTTTGTCTTGGGTTGAACCATGTTTTGGTGCTGCAGTAGCTGCAACCATAAGATGGTGAAAGCTTTTTCCAAAATTTTGATCTCTGGTTGAACCATAGTTCCAATTAAAGGTATATATAAATATTATACAGACATCATACAATAAATACAATAAACCTAACTGGAGTGAAAAATTAGCCAGAGCCAGGAATCGAACCAGGGACCACAGCAGCCTTGTATACTGTGGTCCCGTGATCGATTCCTGGCTCTGGCTAATTTTTCACTCCAGTTGGGTTTATTGTATTTATTGTATGTATGTCTGTATAATATTTATATATACCTTTAACTGTTGAATGCAGGCGTTATTTATGTGTGTATGTGCGTTTTAATATATATTGTTGTATGTGTGTTTTATCATAGTTCCAATTGTTGATTAGAGGTTGCACAATCTTATTGTTGTATCTTATTTTTAGACCTTTTTCGCCAATATATGATGCTATTTTTTCAATTGGCAAAATGACGTCTTTGGAATTAGTTTTGTTACAAACTAATGTAGGTAAGGTGTAACTAGGTGTACTACTAGGTGTTTTTGTATTTAATATGTTTTAAGTACATTGTTTTTATCTGTTTGATAATTCCTTTTGATCCGAGAGGCAGCGTCACACTTTTCAAACAATTTTAGCGTCGATGATTTTGTTAGATGGGATGGTATAAATAACGAAATCGACAGTCAACTTTGGTACCAGCGTTGGGTGTTGAAATTGGAAAACCGACCCCCCCCCCCCCCTGCAAAATGAAACAAATGGAATCCCAATAACTGACGATGTTCCTGTATCGGGTATCATACGCTAAATGGGACGCTGCATTCCGGATTATTTGTAAAGATTGTGCTTTGTGTCTAAAAAAGGGATATTTACAAAACAACAATGAAAAATTTTCTTGTAAAATGTTGTCTTGTGACAACAATTAAGGGAACGTCTACTGTTGCTCTTGTGACCATTCGTGCGGTTTTTACAAATACTTGCAATTATTTTACTATAAAATATAATTAAGATAAAAAGTGATATAATCAGTAAAATACTATTGTGCTCCACTCATTTAATATATATCTAATTTGTAACAAAAAGCATTTCCCTTGTCTATATAATCAACCAAAATTTTGTTACTCTTGTGACCAGAGTGTCACAGGAGTCATTTAATATATACATAAGTAATTTTTTTTTGTTATAAATTAGATATATGTTTGTGTGTGGAACACAGTGGTATTTAGCTGGTTACATCAATTTTTATCTTACTTATATTTCGTAATAAAATAATTGGAATTATATATGAAAATTTGCTCTAATTACCACAAGAGTAACGAATGGAAGTTCCCTTAACCTCTTCGCGACGATTGTCTTTTAGAGAATTTTTAATATTTTATCACCGGCTTTTCAAAACTGAATTTTTTTCCTAATTTAATCGAGAAAATGCCCTGATTAAATAAAGCAAAATTTACAATAAACAATAACTGGCGGGAATAATCAAGGATTCTGAGAACCTTATGCGGCACGTATACGTGACGCTCGTCCCCGGGGGGGTAAATGATATTGAATAACGTGAAATCCAGAAAGGACTAGTAACTGAAATTCGTGGAAATGCTGTATTAAAAAGTTTTAAGAGATTTAAGACACATATTCATTATATTTATTTCTGAAAGATATAGACCGGCAGCCGCATACGCACAGACACATGGTTCGCATGGATACCGTTATTTCTCTAGAAAAACTACCAGAATATTTTTATAAAAAAAGAAATCTAGGTTAAACGCGAAAAATTTCACATTCTTTCAAGGAGAGATTTTCTGTTAGATAATGCCAAAAAATTTTCTGGTCTGGAAAATTCAAGAAGGCGTACAAACCATCTCATCGAGTTGGAGGCTGAAATTCCAGAATTAGCTAAAACTCGATTAGCATATTAAAACGCAATCAGTTGCCAAGTCATATCTTGGTGGAAAACACCTAAAACCCTGATTTGACCGGTTGACTCGTAGGTTTACCATTGTGTTTACCTGCTCCCAGTCCGCCATGTTTTCATACCGTTGGGTGCAAGATAACGCAATGGTAAACCTACTAGCCGACTACTAAAATCGGGTTTTTAGGTGTTTTCCACCAAGATATGACTTGGCAGACCGACTGCGTTTTAATATGGGAATAGAGTTTTAACTAATTCCGGAATTTCAGTCTCCAACTCGATGAGATGATTGTCTGTGCTGCCGGTATCCTGTCTAAAACGATTTGTGTCCTTTTTTTTTTGTTTGAAAACCATGCCAGCCAAAGAATCCATCACTTTGCTTCGTTTGATAGTCATCAACCAAACAGTTTAGGAGAAGTAGTGTTGGAAAGAAACCTTTGGAGTGGAAGCATTAGAGCTCCGCTCGCTCAGCTGAACGAACTTAATGTGCTGGATTTGTTGGTCACCAGGCAAAAATTTACATGTAGTGTCGCAAAAAAAAAAAAAAAAAAAAAAAAAAAAACATGGCAGTTGACGTATAAGAGCTTTCCTCGCTCAGTTCAATCTTCTGAATTTGATGATCATCAGCTAAATATTTTAAGAGAAGAAATGTCACAAAAATCATTAGAGTGGATTTATAAGAGCTTTGTTTTTGCTCAGCTCTATGAGCTCAATGTCGGTCGTCACCCAAACAATTTAGGAGAAGTAAGTACCGTAAAAAGCCATTGGAATGAACGCCTAAGAGTTCGCTCGCTAAGCTCAATTAGTTCAATTTGCTGAATTTTATGCTCATCAGCCAAACAGTTTAGAAGAAGTAGTGTAGTGAAAACCATTGGAATGGGCACATAAGAGCTTCGCTCGCTCTGGTCAAAAAGCTCAATGTCGGTCATCACCCAAACAATTTAGGAGAAATAAGTATCGTAAAAAGCCATTGGAATGAACGCCTAAGAGTTCACTCGCTAATCTCAATTAGTTCAATGAGCTGAATTTTATGCTCATCAGCCAAACAGTTTAAAAGAAGTAGTGTAGTGAAAACTGTTGGAATGGACACATAAGAGCTTCGCTCGCTCTGCTCAAAAAGATTAACCTGATGAATTTGAAGGTGATCAGCCAAACAGTTTAGAAGTAGTGTCGCAAAAAATTATTGGAGTGGACGAATAAGAGCTCAATTTGCTGAATTTTGTGGCCATTAGCCAAACAGTTTAGGAGAAGTAATGTCACAAAAAGTCATTGGAATGGACGCATAAGAGCTTCGCTTGCTCGGCTCAATGAGCTCAATGTCGATCATCACCCAAACAATTTAGGAGAAGTAAGTATCGCAAAAAATCATTGGAGTGAATACCTAAGCGTTCGATCGGTAAGCTCAATGAGCTCAATGTGCTGAATTTTATGCTCATCAGCCAAGCAGTTTAGAAGAAATAGTGTCGTAAAAAACCATTGGAATGGACGCATAAGAGCTTCGCTCGCTCTGGTCAAAAAGCTTAACCTGATGAATTTGAAGGTGATCAGCCAAACAGTTTAGAAGTAGTGTCGCAAAAAATTATTGGAGTGGACGAATAAGAGTTCAATTTGCTGAATTTTGTGCCATTAGCCAAACAGTTTAGGAGAAGTGTGGTCACAAAAAGTAATTGGAATTGACGCATAAGAGCTTCGCTCGCTGAGTTCAATATGTTAAAATATTTGGTCATCACTCAAACAGTTTAAGAGAAGTATATGTCGCCAAAAAACCCCTCAAAAAACACTGGAGTGGACGCATAACGTTTGCTCGCTGAGCTCAATGAGCTCAACTCCTATTTATTTTTATTGCTTACAAATAAATATAAATATTAAAAATAATAATAAAAGAAACATGCAAAATGTCAAATCGCGTTACACTAAATATACGAAGTGCATTACTATTGTGAATAATACTAAAATCTGGTACTAAGAAGTATCAAATTCAATTTTGATTTAGGAATAAGTGCGAGGAAATTTTCATTTAGGTTATGGTAATAAGTAAATTTTATTTATTTATTTATTGTTTGGAATAAATTTACGTACATTTTGTCAAGTTTTATTTCATTATTACAGAATGATTTTGTAAAGATAGTTATTAAGTTACGGCTACAGGAAAAACTACACAGATTCATTTTTCTACAATAAGAATAACAATATTTAAAAAAAATCCCGATAATGTACAATTTTTTCTTTGAAAATTCATTATCTTAGAAAAGTACATGAAAATAATATTTATTGTTTCCTGTGTTATTTGCTTTCAAATACAAGTTCTCTAAAGAAGTTTGGCATATTAAATAATTTCAAAATTTGCATATCAATAGATTATTTTGTCACAAAAGCACTATATTAAAATACGGGTATTGACAGAGTATATAAAATGTACATATATATTTGAAGTAAAGGTTATTTATTTATGAGAAATACTAGTTCATATTTTTTTACTGCTTAAGAATAAACTTTGATATTTTAGGGGTAAAGGAGGTATTTAAATTACAAATTTTTCGTGTACGTTTCCTTCTAGCAATATGAAAATATACTAAGTTTGAGAACAAAGGAACACTTTTTAAATTCACTTTTCTGCGTACTATTTTTTATGTTACAAGACACATTGCAAAGAAGAACAGAGTAAAATATATATGTATATCTAAATCGTGTATGTTAAATAAGCGTTTCAGTCATTTTCATTAGACGAACTTTAAAGTTCGTGTTTTGAATTGTAAAGTTTTGAATTCAAAGGAATATATCATCATCATCATGAACCGTTTTCAATCCACTGCTGGATCTAGTTCTCCCGCAGATTTTTCTACTGTTTCCTGTATAGTGCTTTAGTCATCCAATTAACACTGGCCAATTTTCTGATTTCGTCACTCCATCTTATTTGATGTGGTCTTCTTGGTAATTTTACATCTCTGGGATACAAAGGTAGACTGTTTTACTCCACCTATTGCCTTTTTTCCTGCAATGTTATGGTGTAGTTAAATTGTCTATTTGAAATGGAGTGAGTTTATATCAAGCCGTGAAATCGTACATATCTGATATATTATCACATTTTGCGTTAAGGCCGCAAAGGCTCCAATCCTGAAAAATGAGCGAATGCTGAAAAATCAAATACTCAATAATTCACGGTTCGACTTCATGGAAAGACTTTTATTTGATGAGTAAGATGAGGTGGCCCCCCGCCAGAATTGCTAATTACGACCTCTCAGATGAAGGAATAGAGGAATAGTGACACTTACAAAGCCAAAAAATCATTTTCCAAATCGATTCATGGTGCGCCAACTAAAATTTACGTTACGAAGTAGTGCATTCTAAAATTTAAAACAAAAACTGCCAAGGGTCAACCAGGATTGGCGCCGTTATCTTTAACCAACATAATGGGTTGTGACAGGCAGCCCTAAATTAAAGCAGCTGAAAACATCGCAGATATGTCATAATAATTTTATTTATTGCTTTTGTAGTTATGATAACCGTAATACGTTACGCAGGCATTATAAGGGAAATTGAAGATAATTTAAAAAGTAATTTCCTTTTATGATTGCAAAACCCATAAATCGATCTAATTGATTTTCTAAAATGAGTTAAATTAACACATCTGCCTGAAAGAATGACCTTTTTAACTGGCATAAATATAGAGTAAAAGATATTGAATTTTGACAGAGCAAAAGCGTGTTTTCGCTAAAATAAAAGACTGAAGGAATAAACATTAAAAGAGAGGGGAATTAATTACTTTTTAATACATTTAAATTAATAAATTAGGCCAAATATATGATTACATCATAAATGTACCCAGCCCATTTCCATTTTAGCATTTTAATTCTCTACTTCTACTAATGCCTAGCATACAACTTTCCATACTTTGTTGTGTTTTTTGTTATCTTTGTACCATCCGTTTCGATAGCGTCCATGTTTCCGCTTCACAAGGTAATCCAGGAAAAACGCATTGGTTATAAACCTTTCTTTTCAAACAAAGAGGTATGCACTGAGAAAAAAAAAAAAAAAATGGTTTTGGCATCTAAATTGTGGCTCTAGAAAAAATTGTTCCATGTCATGCCTATAAATTCTAGTTCCCTTTGCTAGAGAGTTCTAGAGTCTCCTACTAGAATTCAAGAGCGTTTTCCTATATTCTCGTTGTCAAACTTATTTAAAAATCTCTGCAAATAGATGCGAACACAAGAAGTAAGTTTTAATAACAATAATTCTAGTTTATGGAACCATCCCAGAAATCAAGCGATGATTTCTCGCTACTGAAACGATTCATTATCGTTTCGTCACCTAGAAAACAAGAGACAAGAAATTCTATATCATTTCGTCTATTCAGCTTAGTTGTTTAACCTATTCACATAGCTCGGAAATCTATATTTCTAGTTTAGGTATTCAGAAAAATGACTACCTATTCATTCTAGGTGAAGGCGGTATTTTTTTTCAATTCCTACTATTAGTTCACACTCTCCTTATATTTATATATCTTGTTCAAAACTTCAATCGTTAATAAAATACTTCTTATTCACCCTATCAAGTTGAAATATTTTTTTTTAACTTGTACTGGAGGGCAATTGATGCCCGTAAGGCATGGTGACGTCACGGCGACGTCGTTGTGAAGTCACACTGTGACTTTGTGACCGTCGATGTGACGTCACGTGACGTCGATGTGACGTCATAGTGACTAGAATGCGAGGTCGTTATGGCCGTTTTAGAGGTCGTTTGTGACGTCACATTGTGACCACTCTGTGAAGTCACAGTGTGACTAATTTGTGAAAAGTGTGACATTTGTGACTACTTTGGCATTAATTTTGTGACGAACATGTGACGAAAGCGACAATGCTTTGAAGTCACATTGTGACCAATTTGTGAAATATGTGTCATTTGTGACGAACTTGTCATAAACACTGTGATGATTTCAAATGAAAATCAAATTAATTTCTTAAAAGGCGCAAAGACCAACCTAGTGAATATGATTCCATGCCGGGACTCGAACACAGGCCATCAATATAACGCACTGACATTCTACCGACTAAACCACACAGAACGATACCCAGCCTGGAAAATTTCACACAATTACATGTTGGCAAGGCTACAAAAGCAGCACAAGATGGGATATTTATCGTGAGCCACCGACATGGAATAAACAGGAAACTTAATTCAATCTAGCATCGATTGAATGTATATTAATACTTGGAAATTTTTACAGGGAGAACCATTCGCCTTGCATACAATATTTCAAATGAAAATCAAATTTCAAATTACATGCTTAAAAGTCAATTTTAATTTGAAATTTGATTTTCATTTGAAATATTGTATGCAAGGCGAATGTTTCTCTCTGGAAAAATTTCGAAGTCTTAATATAGTTTCAATCGATGCTGAATTTAATTAAGTTTCGTGTTCGCCCCATGTCGGTGGCTCACGATAAATATCCCATCTTATGCTGCTTTTGTAGCCTTGCCAGCATGTAATAGCGAGAAATTTTACAGGCTGAGTGTCGTTCCATGTGGTTTAGTCTGTAGAATGTTAGTGCGCTATGCTGATGGCACGGGTTCGAGTCCCGGCATGGACTCTTTTCACTAGGTTGGCCTTTGCGCCTTTTAAGCAATTAATTTGAAATTTTATTTTCATTTCAAATATTGTATGCAAACCGAATATTTCTTTGTGGAAAAATTTCCAAGTATTAATATTGTGATGAATTTTAAAATGGACAATTTTAAAATAAAGTTTTGTTTGAGATATAAAATCGTATCTTTTTACCGTACTTTTTAGCAAAATATAGCTATTTTGGAGTCCTATTCTTCTAAAATAGTTTTAATTTTTCCACTTAAAAAACAATGTTTGTCAACTGACATCTTTTTTTATTAAGTTCTAAGCTTGATCTTGAGTTCAAGCTTGATATTAAGAATGTATAAGATTTTAAGGTGTTGTGGTTGTGATTAATCTTTGCTTTATTAAATACGACGTAAGCCATATTTATTTAAATTTTTTATTTCCGTGTAAATTGTATTTTGTGAATATGAGCTTAAATAGATTTGGTATGTTCTATAGGAAAAGACTGATCTGGGAAATAGAAAAAACAAGTAAGAAAAATCATGCGTTAAGCATAGTTTATAAAACACTTTCCAACACTTCCCGAATGCTTTAAAAAAACTTCGTTATTTAGGGAAATAAGGTAAATAAGAGAACTAAGTAAACATTTTAGAAAACGCATAAAACATTTGAAAAACTCATTTCCGCAGTTACTGTCCATAGCTAAATAGGTTTTCCAATTCTTTTGAACAGCCCTGTATTTGATCTGTAGGTTGATATATATATTATATAATGGGATAATTTAGTTTAGCAAGAAAACGCATAACAGGTTGAAACTCTCTTTCAGCAATTTATACTAATATATGGAAACATACTTTAATACTTTTGTACAACCCTGTAGTTGACCTAGAACCTTCATTAAACGCCACCGTTTAGTTAAAATTTAATTCAAACTAAAATACACTTAAAACAGCTGAAATCACATTTCCAGAAATTATAATTTATAGACGGCCATGTATCCAATTCTTTGCATGACCCTGTATACCATTTTATCTATATTATACAACAGTAAATTAAATTCAGTTCAGCGTAAAAATGCACAACTCATTTAAAAACCACCTTTAAGTAACTTGCGCTCATACCCAGTAATCCTTGCGAATAATTTTGTGTAGCCCTGTATATGAATTATAGCATTTATATACACCATATACTATGCATAAATATAGTGAATCATAAAAGCGCATATCATAATTAAAAATGCATTTCCAGCAATCATCACAAATGAACAGTACTTCGGATACAATATAGTATCTGAACTATATTGTGTGTGCCTGTAAATGCTATATACACTTCATATTCTACATGAAAAATTTATAGTACCTCAGCGACGTATATCATTTTCATTATATATGAAATGGATTAACATAATTAAAGTACGCCTCAAACAATTCCCTCCACCGCTATATCATTATGTATTGGAATTTCTTTTTAGCCCTGTAAATGAACAATAACTATTCTTTGCATCTCGTATTCTTCAGAATGCATATTTTAGTACGTTTCATAAATGCGTATCAATTTTTTTCTGTATGAAAACGTGTAAAATCATGAAAAACCTTTGAAACGATTTTTTCCCATAGGCCGTAATGTAACGGAATACTTTTGACTGTACCTGTAAATGAACTAAACATGCTACAAACGTCGTTACACATAGGGACCGTGCTATGGTAAAGGTCAATAACATCTAAAAATTTCAGAGCAATCCGAGTATATTTACGAGAGTTAGAGCGCGGACAGACGACTAGACAAACCAAAGTCATAAACACTTTTCAACTTTGTTGAAAGGTGTTAAAAAGGAAATATAAAAGTAAAATAAATGATTGAAAGGAAATATAAAAGTAAAATAATGAACTTTAAAAAATATATACTAAAGCAGTTTAATCTATAAGCTTCCTCTCAGGCATGAAAAACACTTTATTTCAATGCTTAAATATAATATTTTATTTTTTAAGGGTGTATTTCAATCCAAACTGCTTATTTTCTGATTCATTTTTAAATTCCTTTTTGTTCTCAAACGCATCAAACTGAAAAATTCTCTTATTTAGAAACTACCTAATGTGCCGTGCTTCTCGATTTTTTGATAAATGCAGAAAATATTACAAAAAAATGCTGTCAAAGAAGGCATGAACCGAATTTTTCACAGCGGAAGATTTGGGAATGAAAAAAAAAAAAAAAGGTCTTACTGAGAAAATAATTATTTAAAACTTAAATTCTAATGAATTGAGGGGAAAATGAAATCACACGGCCTCTTAGACATCTCTTCAAAAATCACCTCAGCAAGTTTCATGTTTTTACTTTTAAAAATGAGTCTGAAAATGTCTCAGAAAATATCGAGCTGTTGAAGGTGGAAAAATATTTTTTCGAATACACCTTTAATGCCAATATTTATGTGTATCGAAAACGTAGAAAATGAGTTTACAATCGAAGAAAATTTAATAACTGATTCTGAATGTCTATAATTAAATATTTGATTAAAATCGCAAATAGAAAAAATGCTTAGATACAATTAAAAATAAATAAATAAATATACCAATTTGAAAAACACTAAAAATAATAATTAGTATTTTTAATTGTACTATTAAACAACAACTAACTACAATAGATGAATTAAATGCATTATTAGATTTAGCAATTTCTCAAAAATCTTTCCATATGTTATAAGGAATTCCTATTATTTTATAATTTTGGCAAATGTTAAATCTGAAATTATTGGTATGAATATTCAGGATTTTAAATAATAATTTAAAATATTATTAGCAAAAAAAAAAAAAAAAATCTTTCAAAAGTTACGCTATTATAATATGTAAAAAGACATTTTCCCACTATAATGTTAATTTCTAAACTGAAACAGTTTCGTAATATCATACTATTCGAATATAATATTTAACTCCAAAACAATAATGACGATAAATACTGTTATATGAGTGTTAGTAATCAGAAAAAAAATAAGAAGCCGAAAAAAATTCCACATCACTGTCTCAATCTCAAGTAACTGCAAATTAATGTTTATATTCATCCCACTATGAATGTAGACATGAATTTTTTTTTTTTTTTTTTTTTTTTTTTTTTTGAGCGATGGCCGATTAACACATTTTACAAAATAGTGTCGATTAGGAAAATTTCGCTTCAAAACAATTCCAGATCAGTCACTTTCTATATGTATAATATAAAACTATTTAATTCATACTCGTAATATACAAACAGAAATAAAAAAATTAAATTAAATAAGACTTACCCTTTTTTTCTGTAAATTAATAATATCCGAGTATTTTTGCCCGAAAATGGCAGACGTCTTTCTCTTACATTTAAAAAAGCAAAAACAAAAGCTGACATTGTAGACTTGGTCATGTTCTTTTCCGGCGTGTATTACAAAAAGTTCTCTGTTTACCCTGCGGTTGCGGTTATATCCGACGCAGACGATCTTCAGCAGCGGATTTTAATGTTTATTTGCAGTCCTAACTTTCAGGCGGAATAGTTTTATGAGTTAGTCTGTAATTAAAATTTTCTATTTGAAGAATTTTCCAATGCATTCTACCATTTCTTTTTTATCAGTTTCAAAAAAATTCATTTGAAAACGGAAGTTTATTAGATAAAACCAGGGTTGGAAAAAAAACGGGGTTTTTTGTAAAAAACCAAAAAAACCGGTTTATTTGGTTTAAACCAGGTTTTTTTTGGTTTAAACCGGGTTTTTTTAATATAATTTCCTATTGCATACAGATGCATATCTGTTGATAAAAAAAACATTTTTGGATATTATATAAGTAATATAGCTTTTGAAAATATTTAAATTAAATAATTACAGTAAATTATATAGAAAATTGAAATCATTTCTAATTTAAACATTATTAGTAACAGCTATGTCTTATGTTCAAAGTAAACTGCTCTACACAGTGAAACATTGATACCTTTTAAAATCGTATGAAGAATCCTTTGATTAATAATATAATAATCAATCAATAAACATTTAATGCAGTTTCATGAATATAATATATTATTCTATGGTTGTTATTATTATTTTTTTAATATCCAAATACTTCTGGTTATTTTGTTTTCTCAGTGATAACTTCAAGTGTCCAAGTCAACATTTTTGGCCATTAGATTCAGCAACTAACAGAAAAGATTGATTGGTATTATTGAAATGCTATAACTAGCACTCAATTTTTGCAAGCTGTGTTATTCAATTTGATATCTTAAGTTACTCTTTTAAATTCCTTAAGGATAATCTTTCCCAATCCATAAAATTTTCTTTTACAACTTAACCAAAATCTTAAAGATCATTGTATTTTGTTATTAACTGCTGTAAATAATCTGCATTTTTTAAATGAAAATATTCTATGCTAAATATTGAATATTATTTATCTATTTTATCTTTTCTAATTTCACATGTTTTAAGAAAAAATCTTTAGGGTACCAGATATGTTCATCAACACATGCTAATTTTCATTCTACATGCATAGAAATATGACCTAGGTTCATTATGTTTCATGTTGACTGCTGAGATGAAGTGTTAAAAGTAGAAATTACTTCTATCAATAATTTAAAACAATTAAATTACGAAAAAGAGAAAATATTATATTAGATTTTTTCTAAAAAAACCAAATGGTTTTTTTGACAAAAAAACCAATTGGTTTAAACCGTGCCAACCCTGGATAAAACACTGCTTAAAATTTTAAAATGTGTAAAAATAAATTTAATGGTAATAATACCACCCCCCCCCCCTTTTTTAAGTAAAGTTTGTTTCATGCGTAATAAATAAAAAATATCTTCTTAATAAATAAAAAAAATGTTTTCGAAGATAAAAAATTTTTCTTTGTCAATCTGTCAATCTTTTTATGTTAATTTTCTGCAGAATAAAACAATTTGTAAAATAACTTTTTTAAAAGTCATACCTCTAAAACACAAATTGGAAATGCGAAAAATTAATTATATCATGTGTTTTGCATAAATTTTGTATATATATATATATTTTTTTTTTTCCGGAAAAGGCTAATTTTATTTAAAAAGGCTGAAAGAAGTAAATTAAAAAAAAAAACAGTTACTAAAAATAGATTAACAGGAAAAAAATATGACTTGAATGCAAATTATAAAGCAATAAATGCATATATGACTAAACTCTGAAGATTCTTTCTGCGTGCTCATTAAAATCTGCAGACTTAACTGTAATAGAAAATGTTTAGTTTGAAATCACAGAAGTGTTTCGACCAGTGGTCGCCAAAAAAGTTAAAAAATTTCCTCCCTGCAAACTAAATATGTAAAGTGTATAGATTTAATATTTCTAATTCTAAATATGTTTCAAATTGCTCCAGCACATAGCATTTTTCTGAGAAATACTTTTATAATAATAACAATCCGTGATGTATTATTATATTAAATTGCAATGCTAGATAAAATTGAAATCATGAAAAAAGTATACTTTCACTTCTTAGATATCAAATTGATAAAATATAGCATGGAAATCTAGTTTGTTGATACTTGTACCGTGCATTTTTCTTTTTCTCCCCTCCCCCTTCTTTTCGTGCCCGAATTTACTATTTGCTGTCCACTAATATTCATTCCTTATGCCGCTGTAACTAGGGCATGTTTTAAATATTTCTCTTCATTTTCAAAAATTTTTGAAGTTAATATTTTTGTCACACTGTGATTTACAATATGGTGGTTTTTTTGTCACATATATGACGTGACGTACGTTACATGCAGTGACATAACAGTGACGTTACAATATTTTTTTAATTGCCGGAAAAATAAAATTTTACAATAAGTAGCATGTTTTGACGAATTTTTATAATTGTTTAAAGTTTTCTAAGAAGTTCACATCTCAGTCACAATGTGACATCACTGAGTGGTGGCATTTTAGTCACAGATGTGACGTGACCACAGTGACTTACAGTGACGTCACAATGACGTCACTGTGACCATGCATGCTATGAGGGTGTTAATACAGTTTTTTCAAACATTAACTCATTAATGAAATTTTAATTAATTGATTTTAGTTTTATATGGGAGACAAAATGGCGGCCATTGGTTATTGAACATTATTTAATGAATCTTCATATCTATAAGGGCGGTTACCATAGGGGGGACCCTGTTCTGTCGCAAAATACCGCCAAGTTTGTCGCCAACTTAGAGATATAACGCCAAATTTGGCAACCAAAAAGAGTCGCCAAAAGTGACGCCAACTTGGCGATATCTCTAATATTTCGCCAAATTCCCATAGTAAACCTTCTTGCTTATAGAAAATCAACAAATTGAGATATTTTAATGCAACAAAAACTAATATCAGCTTAAGGGATTATATTAAATTTTTCTTTGATGACCTAAGTAGGAATTAACTTTAAAAACAAAATTTTTATATTACTTGTTTCTCAGAGTGTTACTTTTCAGAATAATATTGTTTTTCCCAAAAGCACTCCACCTATTCCTTATTTTTCTATCGATTTCATTTTCGATACTGGTATGTATATATCCTGTATATATATAAATACCTGGGTTAGTTTATCTTCAATTTGATGTATGATTTGCTGCAAATAGTCTAAATTCAACGTTTATAATATACCATTGAAATTGCGGCATTCTTTTACGGACATCCTGTATATTAATCATTTTAGGTAGCTTTCATTACAAAAAGTAAAATGCTACCTATTATACAACCGTCCGGAGTAAAGTACTTCCGGGAAATTTCGGTTTATTTTCACCGATCATGACCCCCAGACCCCAAAACCACCTCCGTTTAAATGGGACATATATATATATATATATATATATATATATATACAGGGTGCAATATGTTATCTATCGCCGACCTTTAATTTCTCAACCGTGTGCCGTAGACATATAGTTCCAATTACAAAAACGTTTCAAATTAATCTCTATAATAATAGCCTAAGTCATGTGACTGTCATCAATAGTTCCTGGTTGACCGCTTCAATTTTTATATGCCAAACAGCCAATTTGGTAATTTAATATTAGCCGGACGCAGGTGATAAGTCGCCAAATATTGTTCCATCGCCATCATACCATGAGTATTATAATAGTCCATCTCATGCGACTGTCATAAACAATTTTTCGCGAGGTAAATTAAAACAAAGCTTTGATGTTGAAATTAAATGTCATAATTTATAGTATCATTTATTAATTTTTGTTTTGTTTTGTTTAGTTTTTTTTTTTTTTTTTTTTTTTTTTTTTTTTTTTTTTTAAGAAATAAGAAAAAATCGAGAGTCATGAATTTTAAGTATTTCAGTTTTAAATTAAAGTTATGTATTAATAAAATGAGTGAAAGTGTTATGTTTTAAATAAAATTAATGAAATAAGAAAAATTACGGCGGGTACAATGTTTGGCGATTTATCACCTGCATTCGGCTAACATTACAATACCGAGTTCATGATTTCTGTATCAGAATCTTCTGATTTGGCAAAGGATTGAGCAAGTAAATTAAGTTATGAATAAAAGCAATATGATACAATGCTTACCATAGGTTTAAAGGAGACCAAACTGGTCGCCAAGGTAGTCTAGTGAGCTAAATATTCAGGTTGTGGCATTATTTAAAGTAAAAAATAAATTTTATAAAAATTACGAAATCTAACTTTTTATACGGTCCCCCAGTCCCTATAGTTATATTTAGTAAAAGTTTACACATATCACAACAGATATAACACAAAAAGTTTGACATCTGTAGTGCAAAAATTGACACAGTTATTAAATTTCAAAGTTTGAGATTTTTGCACATGATTTTGTCTTTCATTGTGGGATAAGTTAAAAGATGAATTAAAGTAATTCGAGATCAAAGTCATGGTGCAATGTCCTTTTTACGGCAAAACCCCATTTAGCTGGTATCGCCAAATCGCGGAATCACCAAAGAGGGTTATTTCATCTAAAAATTTCAGCTAACTTTTATGGGTCGAACAACATTCAAAAGTCAAAGTAGGTAGAATCGACAAACGGAAAATAAAACATACTCACTAAGGATTAGATAAATGGCAGCGGAATTGCACTCTGATTTTGACCTCGAATTACTTTAATTTATCTTTTAACTTATCCCTCAATGAAAGACAAAATCATGTGCAAAAATCTCAAACATTGAAATTTAATAACTGTGTCAATTTTTGTAGTACAGATGTCAAACTTTTTGTGTTATATATGTTATGATATGTGTAAACTTTTACTAAATATAACTATAGGGACTGGGGGACCGTATAAAAACTTAGATTTCGTAATTTTTATAAAATTGACTTTTTACTTTAAATAATGCCACAACATGAATATTTAGCTCATTTGAATCGTTTTTGTAATTGGAACTATATGTCTATGACCAACGGTTGAGAAATTAAAGGTCGGCCATAGATCACATATTGCACCCTGTATATATCTGATTCTTGTCATGCGATAACTCTCGTATTTATAAACCGATTTGGATGTAATTAATTGTATGCATAGTACATACCAATGTCTCGACCGAGATCGTTGGCCAGCTTCATCCTCCATCTTGTTTAAAAAAAGCGGCCATTATAAAAATAAAAATTAAATAAAAATTTAAAAAGCGGTGCAAATAAATTAAAAACTGAAAAATATTTTTTTCTTAAGAGTTTGACCTTAAGGGGGCTGGTCTGGTCACTCAGCCTCCGATTTCCTCTCACTAATGTAAAGTCTATGGGCATTTGATGCATTCGTATATTTAAAATATCTCCTCGGGGAATTAATATTTTTAATTTTTAATTTTTTTTTTTTTTTTTTTTTTTTTTTTTTTTGTGAACACTTTCTAAAAGATGTCTCTTTTAATCTCAGTTCTCAAAATATTTCTAAAGTATATACTTAATTTTATAAGAAGTGTTAAAATCTTATTCTTAGTTCGACCGCTTTTAACACATAAAATATTAAATTCAGCATAGATTTTAGAAACATTTTGAAAACTAAGAAAACAAGTTGGAAATTGCTCGTCAAACATTGCAAATGAGGTGCGTTCGTACTATAACTAGTTTTATAAATATTTTTTGCACCGCATATTGTACTGAAAGTATATTTTAGTGCACTTCATAAGTGCATATCAATTTCATTCAGTTCAAAAGGCTGTAACATCATTAAAATGCGCTTGCAATAATTTTTACCATTGGCCGTAATGTAACGGAAAACTTTTGACTGTCCCTGTCATTAAGCTATGCACCCGATTTTCATAAAATTTGAAATGACTCAACAAAGTTTTGCAACAATTATTTAGTTAAAATTTCAGACCATTCGGAAGGCTGTAACATCATTAAAATTCACTTGGAATAATTTTTTCCCATTGGCCGTAATATAACGGAAAACTTTTGACTGTCCCTGTAATTAGGCTATACACCCAATTTTCATAAAATTTGAAATGGCTTAACAAAATTTTGCAACAATTATATATTTAAAATTTCAGACCGTTCGGTTGGGTAGTTTTTGCTCCGTTATATGCGGACGGGCGGACAGACGGACGGACTGAACGACGACTATAGGTTCTACGTATTTATATAATTACGAACGCACCTAAAAAGATCCATCCTTTAGAAAGAGAACACAGAAAAAAGATGTTAAAAATATGAATTTCTCAAGAAGATATTTAATGTATACGAATGCATCAAAATCCATAGACTTAACATTACGGAGGAGAATTCCGAAGCTGAGTGATCAGCCCCCTTAATTAAAGGATTCCGAACAATGTTTTGTTTTTGTCTTTATCTTAAAAAAATCCTCCTGGCCAGTGGCGGGAGGAAGAGGTAGCTTTCATATGCCTTATTTTTTAAAGAGCCAGCTTATACTATTATGTCACACATAATGTTAGCACATTATGTCAAACATTATGTCAGCATGCAGAAAAAAAAAAAAAAATTGTGAATGATAACTGCATAGGATTTGCTTACTGGGAAATTTTATTAATATTTTCGCTAGAAAAAATCTCTTAAATTACAAAATTTTCGCATAACTTTATTAAAATAATACGAAAATACTGATGTTAGAAAACGCAAAAAATTAAGAATTTTAAACATTTTTATATCGCTCATCTGCAAGAAAAGCGACACATCTCACAAAAATTCATTTTGCATTTTATTCCACTAATAGGTTTGTCATAGATGCTACAGTGAAAGTTTTGTAAGTGTAGTTATCCGGGAATTCGTTTTATTACGCTATATGTCCATTCGTGACCTCAGAAGGAGGGTGGATTGTGTAGGGAGGTACAATTACTGAACTATCAAAACCTCATATATGCCTAAATTCTTAAGGGTTTTAATCCTTTATATTCCAAATTATAAATTTGTCAAAATTTCATCTTCTAAAGCATTTTCGTGAATTTTTGAAACTAAATTAGATGATATATACAACCATTTAATAAATTTTAGAAGAATTTTGCCAATTAAAATTAATTAATTAAATTTGAATTTATAGGGATTTAGTGCGATATTTATATTTAATAACATACCACTCAAATCTTTTATTTAAAATCTTTTTTCTTTTTTTACTGTTTTATAGAATTAGGAAATGTAC
Source organism: Maratus speciosus (assembly GCA_963932465.1). Classification (NCBI taxonomy): domain Eukaryota; kingdom Metazoa; phylum Arthropoda; class Arachnida; order Araneae; family Salticidae; genus Maratus; species Maratus speciosus. The sequence goes on from OZ010799.1 coordinate 12,300,680, forward strand.
AAATATAAGGCTCTTACAATAAAAATAAAAATATATTTCCTAATTGAACCTTTTCCTCCGCAATCATTCAATGTCAAGAAAGCTGAAAAGATGCACCTGAAAAATAAATCATACTTTTAAAAATATTTTTCTTTTGTGCAACTAATAACGCTTTTGGAATAAGAAAAAGTAAAATGTCTATATATCATTCTAAACAGTAGTACTTCTAATCGATGGTTTGGTTGTTACGACGTTTCGTACCTCTTCCTTTGAACACCCCTATTATATATATAGACAATAAAGAGAGAGACGAGATGCAAGAGCACCAATCATAGAATCACCACGCGCAAATTATTGTTTGCTGTAAACTTGTAATTTCAGTAAAATTCTTTCTTTTCGTCTCTTCTCTCTTGCTATTGATATTTTACAAAGGTTCTTTCAAGAGGCCTGCACTGCCATTTTTTCTATTACACGTACCGTTCTATCACCATTTACTGTTTGTGAATGCGCTGATCATTTTGGGATGCAAAAAAGTGAGTGTTTCCATGCGAAAGTTTCAAAAGTTTTTCGCTTTAATTGCAACCGTGCAGGCTCCACAGTTCTTGGTTACCTCAATCTGGTATGCATACTTTCAAATAACTCTATCTCACAATTCATTTCAGTTGGTTGAATGGAGGGGCCGCTAGGGATTCATGTATCGGCACGGAATTTTTATGGCCACCCAATATTTCTTTTTACATGTATTTATTTATCAAAAGCCCTGTTTTTTTTCTTATGCTGACACGAACATTTTCACCTACCATAAAATATACACTAAAACATCTTATCAAAACAACGGTTATCTTTTTCATCTTTCAAAATTTCCATATGCCACACAAGAATATTTGCAATAAAGTTAGAATTTAAATATCTTCTTTTGAAAAATATGTTCGAAAACTGTTTCCAACATTTACAAATAGCAGGTGGTTCTTGTTCCGACGAAAATTTAAATTTACTGCGAAAGTGTGTATTGCCTGATACCTGGCAGTTCGAGATTTGATATAGTGGAAATTGTGACGTAGAAACTGGAGGATACGGATTTTTTTTTGATTAATGAACTTATTATGCCAGGGAAACTCGTAGATAAGGTAAGTTTATATTTTGCGAATTTATTTTGCGTAAGATAAATAAGTTATCTCTACGTTTATTAAATAGATCACTTTAAAATACGTTATATACTTAAATATATAGCAAATTAATACCTTGTAATAATATACTAAATTGCTAAAAGGTGTAAATTAAAACTTTAAAAAAGAGTAAAAATATGTTTATTCGACTGTTTACATGTTTCGACTCCACGAGTCGTTTTCAAAACAAATTAAAAAATACAGTCGGACCTCGTTATCCCGACACCCTGATTTCACGTCACCCCGCTTATCACGTCAGTTTTTCAAAGTCCCGATTTTGTGTATATGATTCTTATGTAAACAAACTCCGGATTTTACGTCGTTGAATAATATCTAACTCCGGATATCCCGACGGTTTAGGAAAATTGTCCATTTTTCATAGTCCATCTTATAAGCACGGAAATTAAGCGGTAAGAAATATCTTAGCCAAACTTTCCATAAAAGTGTCTAAAATACCCATTGAGATAAATGCGAAAATTTACTTCAACCCTTTATCTGAATAAATAAACACACACGCTATGAATGACACATTTAAGCTCCAGATAGATGAATCAGTCTACTCGGTCTTTTTGCTCTGGTCAAGCGGCATTTTTTGTGGTTACACGGCGTTTTTCATCCGACTAAAATCGAAGCATTGTATTACATTGAAACGATCAGAAATTATCGAACATCCGTTTCTCAAACAACGAATATTGATTAGAATTCATTGCATAATATCGGGAAAAGAATTGTAGGAACTACATCTAGGGAAAAGCAAACCTTAATTCATCAATATTTCACGCAACAAAAAAATAAGTCATCATAAATCTGATTTTTATAATTTTCAAGTTTGTTTAGGTGTTTATTTTGTTTAATAATAATGTTTTATTGCTTAAAACTGCAAAAACAGTTATGAATTTAAAATTGTCATAAATTAATTAAAAGTACAGATTTTTATATACTTTTCCCCAACTCCGGCTACCGCGACACTCCGCTTATGACGACACTTTTTTCTGGTCATTAAGAGTGTCGGGATAACGAGGTTCGACTGTATATTCTAAAATTGCGCTGTGTATGAAACGCCATCATTCAACCTCATACTCTTTCATATTAAACACATTAAGGATTAACTGAATCTGAAGTTTGATGAAAATCTGTGCAATAATTCTTGAGATAGAGCTGCTGCGGAAACAGTAAAAATGTAGCTTAGCAACGCCACCTGTTCGGCGATTCACTCCAAAATGCAAAATACACAATTCACGTCAAGGACTAACCTACTCAGAAGTTTGATAGAAATCCGTGCATTAATTCTTGAGATAGAGCTATTGCGAGAATCGGGAAAAAGGCAGCATAGCAGCGCCACCTACTGGGCGATTTACACCAAAACGTAAATATTACCAATACATATCAAGGTTTAACTGCATCTGAAGTTTGATGAAAATCCGTGCATTAATTCTTGAGATAGAGCTAATGGGGAAACCATGAAAATGCACCATAACAGCGCCACCTGTTGGACCATTCACACCTAAAAGCAAAAATCATCAATTCTGGTCAAGGGCTAACCTAATCTGAAGTTAGTTAGATATCCGTGCATTAGTTCTTGAGATAGAGCTATTGCGGTAGTTGTGAAAGATGCAGCATAGCAGCGCCACCTGTTGAGCAATTTACTCCAACTGATCAGCATCAATTTATATAGGGAGAAACTAACTATAATGTTTTATTAAATTCTATGCATTCGTTCTTGAGATAGAGTGCCACACACAATTTGTGTCACATACATACAGACTGACAGACGGACAAACAGACAGAGTCACAGACTCGCAGGCTGACATTTTGTAAAAACATGTTTTTTTTTTTTTTAATTTTTGACCCCTAAAACGTGCAAATCCGTCGAAAACCGCAATTCCAAAATTTTAACGAATCCAATATATTCTTCTTGTAAAGTTCGAAGAAAGTGAAAAACAAAAAGGGAAAAAAAAAATATATTTTTTAATAAATTCACTTGCTTGCACTTTTTACCAAGCATAAAAAGAACAGTAAATTTTTAATAATGTTAATGTGACATTTACGATCAACCATTATTGGCATTTAATCTTATAGTTTGGCGAATGATAGATTTTTGGTCGACGGGATAACTAAGTAGTACCACAGATATGATCGCTGTTTTCGTCTTTGATTAAGTAAAATAAATTAAACATTTCAAAATAAGCTAATATAAAAGGAATGAAGTAAACAGAGTCTTTGTCTCCCGGTATTTTTTAACAAAACGAAAAGAAAGTTCTTTTAAATAAGACATTTTAAATGTATCGTTTTTAATCTGACGTAATTTTCACCAAATATTTTTTTCTCTTTTTAATATTCACGTGAAAATACTTTTGTTAGAAATTAAATATTATTTGAGCTTCCCTAACAAAAATAATTGAAAAGTATCCTCTCAAAATATCAAATAAATGTCAAGCGCAATTTCTAAATTTAAACTGTTTTGCAATATTATTTTGTGTTCATTTTATGTAATAACTGTAATGTGACGTAAATATGACGTAATTTCTCCTATTTAAGACTTCTAACGCATGTTAATGAATTTATTATTTTACAATATCCTTTCTCTGTTAAAATTCACGTGTCAATATAGTTTGCATTAAGTAATTTTCAATAAGTTCCTGCTTTTTATACGTAATTATTTAATTCTAATTTGAAAGGGTTTTTCTTCTGTTTATAATAGTCACGTGTAAATAAATTTTTAATTTGAAGCAAACATTATTTTTTGCATGTACTGTACCAGAAACTTTTGAGAAACAAGTTCGAAACTGTACGTCGAACTTTCGTACTGTAACTACTACTATAAATATTCAGAATTTGGTGCAATAGCTGTTGCTCTTTAATGCGAAAATACATGAATGCAAAATGTATTACGATTCCCTACATTAAATTCAGTAATACGGAAATCATAGGATGCCATCTTGAATAGGACATCATCCCCATGGCAACCTAGAATCAATACATATCATGAGATAGCATTGAATTAATTACGTAGGATAGGACTTAAAAAATGGAGAAAACTTTTATTGATATCTTTACAAGTTTTGATTCGATTTTCAAAAAATTTGAAATGACTTGACAAAATTCTGCGAAGTTTCTGTATATTAAACTAGGGGGCTCTGCCCCCTATGAGCTACGCTCGTCAACGCCCGTTCAGGCACCGCAGACTCTAAAAGTACGCTAATTTGATCGGCTTTAAAAAGATTTCGGAAGATTGAATTATAATTTAAAAAACAGTGGCGATCCCCTTAAACGGATTTCTATTCATTTCTCTTTGATTGGAGAACTTTAAGGCCAAATCCGTTGCGGTACTACTTGATTATCCCGTTGACCAATTTCGCCAACTTATATAAATCGTCAAACGACTCGCCAAATTATACAAATTGACATAATTTTTATTTTAAATAACGAAAGAACAAATAAATTAGTGCAACATTATTAAAAATACAAATAAAACGTCGAAATAAAAATAACTTGATGAGGAAGACGCGTGTAACTTGCTTAAAGTCAAGTTAATGTGACATTTACGATCAACCATTATTGGCATTTAATCTTATAGTTTGGCGAATGATAGATTTTTGGTCGACGGGATAACTAAGTAGTACCACAGATATGATCGCTGTTTTCGTCTTTGATTAAGTAAAATAAATTAAACATTTCAAAATAAGCTAATATAAAAGGAATGAAGTAAACAGAGTCTTTGTCTCCCGGTATTTTTTAACAAAACGAAAAGAAAGTTCTTTTAAATAAGACATTTTAAATGTATCGTTTTTAATCTGACGTAATTTTCACCAAATATTTTTTTCTCTTTTTAATATTCACGTGAAAATACTTTTGTTAGAAATTAAATATTATTTGAGCTTCCCTAACAAAAATAATTGAAAAGTATCCTCTCAAAATATCAAATAAATGTCAAGCGCAATTTCTAAATTTAAACTGTTTTGCAATATTATTTTGTGTTCATTTTATGTAATAACTGTAATGTGACGTAAATATGACGTAATTTCTCCTATTTAAGACTTCTAACGCATGTTAATGAATTTATTATTTTACAATATCCTTTCTCTGTTAAAATTCACGTGTCAATATAGTTTGCATTAAGTAATTTTCAATAAGTTCCTGCTTTTTATACGTAATTATTTAATTCTAATTTGAAAGGGTTTTTCTTCTGTTTATAATAGTCACGTGTAAATAAATTTTTAATTTGAAGCAAACATTATTTTTTGCGCTGTTTATACAGTTGACAACAGGTTAAATTAGTACAATTTTCTAAAATAAGTAAAAAATATCTCTCGAAATGCTTAAAATTTGAATTAAAAATAAAAATAAAACCTCAAAAAATGAGTCAAATAATAAAAAAAGAAATACAGCCTGCACACCTGTGTGAGTCTGTGTGTGACACAAATATTTTGGGCGCTCTATCTCAAGAACTAATGAATGGAATTTAACCCTAGATCTACCGGGAATTTTATTCAAGTTTTAATAAAACGTTCTACACCAGAATTTTTATTTAAAACTATTTAACTTATTTATTTACCTTATTTTTGTCTGGTTTATATACTTAGTTTATTTTAAAGAAATTTCTGGTTTGAATGAATATTTTGTATGTACCTGTCGGGTCCAATGGACCCGTCTGGTAGACGGAGGGTTAATAAAACTTTAGATTCAATTAGTTCGTGATATAGATTGCTGCTGATTACTTTGTGCTGTAAATCGGCCAGTAGGTGGCGCTGCTATGCTGCATTACTCATGATTTCCACAATATCTATATCTAAAGAACCAAATCACGGATTTTCAAAAAACTTCAGATTAAGTTAGTTCTTGATATAATTTGGTGCTGATAACCTTTTGCTGCAAATCTCCCTATAGGTGGCTCTGTTATGCTGCATTATTCATGATTATTGCAATAGCTCTACCTCAAGAACTTATGCACGGATTTTAATCAAACTTTAGATTCAGTTAGTCCCCTGATAGAAATTGATCCTGATAAGTATTTGGTATAAATTCCCCAACAGGTGCCAGTGCTACGCAGAACTTTTCAGAATTTTTGTTGTAGCTCTATTTCAAAAACTACTGCACGGATTTTCATCAAACTTCAAATTCAATAAGAAGTTGACATAAGTTGTTGCTGATTGGATTTTGGCGTGCATCACCTAATCGATGGGTCTACTATGCTGCATTTTTCAGGAAGTATTGTAACATGTATGATAAAGAAGAAAGTTTTGGGATTGCCGCATCCGACTACTTTTTTACTATTTTTATTTTTATACTTTTACACTTCTTAACCCTTTCAGTCCCATATATTACCTGTTTATGCTAAAATTCTGAAAATCTTAAAATAGGTTGATTTTATGCTCACTATAAGAAATAATAAAAGAATTTTTTTTTCCTTTTTTAATTAAAATTTAAATAATAATAAAAATAATAAATTAAAAATTAAATAATAAATAAAATTTAATGAAATATTTATATAAACAAGACAAAACAAATTATTGAAGTATACTTTAATACAATATAAAAAAAAAAAAATATTAATCGTAAAGTCTATATAAAAAAAAAAAAAAAAATGTTATTCATGTCTCTTTTTGCGAAATGAACTGAATCTCCCATGAGAAATATTAAAATCATTTATTTGCATAGTGCTGCAATCTGTTGAAGAGAAACAAAAATTTTTATCTATTGGGGTTCATACATAGCTTTTATTTCCGTTATTTGAAATAATCACTGGGAGTGAAAAGGTTAATACACTTATAACACACTTTTCAGGAAAATAAATAAGCAGTTATTTTTTACCATACAATAAATAACAACTTGTAAATCTAATGTAAAAAAAAAGTCCGGTTGACGAAAGATTTATATAGCGTTACAAATTGAAACATCGATAAATCTACAAAAGCTCACAGCAACATTTCAACAAATGGTATGTTTTAGGTGTGGCAATTCGAATTGCTTCCTGCTTATAAAGCAATAAATAACAATTGATTCATGAAATCGTGTGATAGCATCTCTTTTTTCTGGGTTTCTTTTCTTCTTCCATTTTCATTTAATCTTAAGCTTGTTCTCAAATCCGAAGATGCTACTTTCTGGCACATTTTCAGGTGCGTTCGTAATTATATAGTTACGTAGCACTATAGTCTTCGTCTGGTCCGTCTGTCTGTCAGCCTGTTAGCATATAACAACGCAAAAACTGTCCAATAGAATGGTTTGAAACTTAATATATATAATCGTTGCAGAATTTTGTCGAGTCACTTAAAATTTTATGGAATTGAATCAAAACTAAAAAATATATTAATAAAATATCGCTTCATTCTATAAAATCCTGTCACACCTAATGAATTCAATGATTTCCCATCATACATCATAGGTGATAATTCTATGTTGCCATGGTGACTACGTCATATTTAGAACGGAATCATACTATTTCCGTAAGACTGAGTTTAATTTATAGAACCGTGATAAGTTTTGTACTCATGCATTTTTTCATAAGAGTATAACATTTATTGCACCACGATACGTTAAGACGTACAATTTCCGGCTTGGTTTTTCTTCTTTTTTTCTTCCATTTTCATTTACTCTTAAGGCTGTTCTTAAATCCAAAAGAGCTAGTTTCTGGCACATTTTTAAATTAATTTTTTCTTCAGAAGCGCATGAAATTGGCAGGATTTATTACCCAGAAACTATGTAATCGAAAGACATTTTCCATTTTTTAGTAAACGCAAAAGATCTTTCAGAAAATACTGTCAAAGTTGACGTTTTGAACAAAATTACCAAATGTGACCGAGAAAGGAAAGAGAAAAACCAGTCATCACGTTAACAAAATTGCTTATAATTCGATGAGCAAGTTATTTATCAAAAAATGAAAACGCTATTCGATTCCAAATTGCCTCAACAGTCAATTTTATGCATTTGCACTTAAAAATGAGTCAGAACCAGGGATGTAGTGGAGGATATACGCAGGTATACGCCGTATACCTTCTGAATTTTTTAAGAAGCTCCGTATACCCTCTGTTTCTCAAATAAAGCTATAATGTATACCCTAACCATGAACGTTTAGGACTGTAGCGTATACCCTCTGCCTATAGCGTCTGCATTTTTTTACGACTACAACACTGGTCAGAACACGTGACAGCAACTTTCGCACTATTGAGCAAGGAATTCGTTATACTAAAATTCAATCCGGTTATTTTCTGACACGTTCGTTTATTTATTTTTATTTATAAACGCATAAAATTAATATTTCTTCTTATTCAGGAACTTTGAAATCGAAACCGTTTTACTTATATAATTTTTCACTTAATTTTCAACAGTGAAATATACGCTCGAAATTACTGAATATTTCAATACGTAATTTATCACATCGGTAACAAAGCGTAGAACCAACAAAGTGAAAGATGTCCAAGCAGGGAATCTAACCCGGAACTCTTGCAATAGCGCTCCAAATCCTCTATCATGTAAGCTACAATGACGATAGCCAGATTAGCATCTCTCACTCACATATGTGCAGGAGGTGCTGGGTTCGATCCCAATCGCGCCCGTCGGCCTAATCGTTCGGAGTTTTCGTGGTTTTCTTCGAGCCTTGGTTCTCCAAGCGTTAATAGGGATTAGGTTCCCTTAGAAAGACCTCCACGGAAGGCACTCCCCCCCCTTAGGACCCATATCCCACGTGCAGATAATTGGCCAACATAAAATACAACCAACCATACAACCAACCACTCACATATGTTGGTAATCCTACAACTGCAGCACAAAATGGAAATAGTCTTCATGAACACACAATCCTACTGCGAAAGAAGGGACACAAATAAAGAATCGGCGAACACATATATAACTTTTTATTAATTTTTCAATTAATTTTCAGCATTGAAATTACGCTCGAAATCATTCAATATTTTAATACGTGAATTATCTCATTGCTATCTAAGTGTAGAACCAACAGAGAGAAAAATATCCCGTTCCCAGAAAAGCCACCTCTGTTTTGCGCAGTACGGCACGCGCGCTAATACTTAGATATCAAAACTGACTTTTCTTAATAAATCAATCAAATATAATAATATAGGTAAATTTCTTACCTTTATGTTTCTTGCACAGCAATCCCTCGTTTCACAGCATGGCCGAGTAATCAGAGTTGGGTGTCCTTTGATGAAATGCTTACTTTGGCTCTACACTATAGTGTAACAATAAAAAAATGTGGTGTTTATTATATAGTTTCTGCACATGTGAAGTAAATCCATTGCAGAGCCTATTTTTCTTTGTTTATGTTAATCTTATATTTAATGGTTAGGTTTACAGTATTAAATTAACTATTTTAACATATATATTACGCTGCATTGTACATCAGCAATTTTATATTTTACATGTTTCTAGGATGAAGTCTAACAGCACAATAATATAATAATGAAAATGTTTTTGAGTCATTTTCAGTTCTTTTCGGTAGTGACGTCAAACTCTTGCATCATGCGTGGGATGGAATAAACAGTTTTTATTTAAGGTCATAACTGTTCGTTTTTGATAAACATAATTTAGGTAGAGCGAAACAGCACCGAAAACTGGCGATATGAAGCAATTAAAATAATAAAACTTTGTAAAAAATCACCATAAAATTAAAACAAAACACAGGACGCGTTTCGAGCTAAAAACATAACAGCTCGTCATCAGCTAAGCATACACGTGTCCGTAAACGAACAAGTTCAAAAATGAACTGAAGATAAAGAATGTTGCGAAGAATGCGACAGATGGCGCTACCTGATAGAGGGATATGCAAAAGGGAAATGTGTTGAAAAAAGATAGAAGAGAAAATGAAATGGAAAAAATGGAAATAAAAGAAAAAATAAAAATAAAAGAAGTAAATTAAAAATATAAATAAAAATAATAAATAAAGAACTATAAAAGAACAAGAAAAAAATCCAAACTATTATTATTATTATTATTATTATTATTATTATTTTTTTACAAAATAAAAGAAAAGAAACAAGAGAAAAGGGAAAAGAATTACAAAATTAATTTCCACGCTGGAGATAGGAAAGGAGATGATGGGAGATCATTGACAAGATTAGCAGAATTTTTAGAAATAAAATATGCTTCATGAAAATCCAAGTGAGAGGGAGAGGCAGGGGAAGAAATAATTTTGGCCATGGAGAAATTGTTTTCAATTTCTTACAAAGTTTTTTTATTTTAATAATTTAGGTAAATTAAAAGGTTTGATGATTGCATAATGATGAAATGCTGTCTAATTTATTTTGATAAGTAATAAAAACTTATTGTCCTTGAGAATTTTTATTTCAATTTCCTGTATTCGTTGTTTATTGCTTTATCTGAGTATGGTTATATTTCCATCATATCCAAGGCTGAAATCGAAACCGGAACTCTTACAAAGATATGTGAGTAAAAGATGCTAAGCTGGATATCGTCCTCGTAGCTTGAATGGTAGAGCACTTGGAGCGCTATTCGAAGAGGTCCGGGTTCGATTCCCGGCTTGGACATTTTTCACTCTGTTGATTCTACGCTTACTTAGCAATGTGACAAATCACGTATTAAATTATTCGAGCGTTTTACTTTTTTTGATAAAGGTAAAAAAGCTTTCATGAAATGCAGTCAAAGTTCTAATTTTGAAAAAAAAATTCTGAACGCGACATCTAGAAATAATTCATCATCAGGAACTAACAGCTTATAAATCAAGATGTCATACATTTGTAGAAAATTGAAAAATGCTGTTTGATTCCAAGTCTTTCTATTAGTCATACCTGCCACTTTCTCATTTTCATATTTAACAAGAACAAAAAAATCATGCGTACAGCATTAGCATAGATTATGACATACTTTCCATCACATTCAGACTACTATCATAAGGGTTCACTGTTTGCAAAGGTGAAAGATGATGTCAAAATGAACAATTTAGAAAAAACATAACGCATTTAAAAACCCAATGTCTGCTTTTACTATGAATAGTCGGGAAAAATATACCATTTTTTTATGAATCCGTGTATATGATCCATAGATATGCATGTATATTAAATAGTACGCTATAAGATAGTTCTGGACATTGATTTTTAAAAATTGAAACACAAGGGGGGCGGGGCAACAGGGAGCAACAGTTGATTTCCTATGAAGAAATCAGTACCAGCTTCAACAATGAGTATCTCTCTATTCTAAAAAAAGTAACTACCGCTGTCACCGCCGCCGCCGGTTTTGATTTTTCTGTGACCGGAGGTCTTTCTTCGTTAATATTAAGAAAAGTAATGCATACAAAAATATGAAAATCGGTAGTATTATACAGAAATGTTTGATAAACACGCTGATGCAGACAGTTTTCAAATCGAAGAATTATTTTAAGAGATATTTAATGCTAAACTTGGACAAAATCGTTCCACTAAAAAAGTTTTATAAGAGCAAAAACTATTCATGGGAATTTAATCATTTTTAGATCATTTTATACGTTTGAAAATCCCGGTGTGCAGACTGTATTTCTTTTCTTAATTTGACTTATTTTTTGAGGTCTTATTTCGATTTTAAATTCAAATTTTCAGCATTTCGAGAGATATTTTTTACTTATTTCAGAAAATTGTACTAATTTAAACTGTTGCCAACTGTATAAAAAGCGCAAACAATAATGTTTGCTTCAAATTAAAAATTTATTTACACGTGACTATTATAAACAGGAAAAAAAACTTTCAAATTAGAATTAAATAATTACGTATAAAAAGCAGGAACTTATTGAAAATTACTTCATAAAAACTATATATACACGTGATTGTAAGAGAGAAAGGAAATTGTAAAATAATAAATTCATTAACATGCGTTAGATGTCTTAAATAGGAGAAATTACGTCATATTTACGTCACATTACAGTTATTGCATAAAATGAACACAAAAAAATATTGCAACACAGTTTAAATTTAGAAATTGCGCTAGACATTTATTTGATATTTTGAGAGGATACTTTTCAACTATTTTTGTTAGGAAAGCGCAAATAATATTTCATTTCTAACAAAAGTATTTTCAGGTGAATATTAAAAAGAGAAAGAATAGTTTGGTCAAAATTACGTCAGATTAAAAACGATTAATTTAAAATGTCTTATTTAAAAGAACTTTCTTTTCGCTTTGTTAAAAAATACCGGGAGACAAAGACTCTTTTATTTAACTAGGGGGCTCTGCCCCTACGAGCTACGCTCGTCAACCCCCGTTCAGACACCGCAGACTCTAACAGCACGCTAATTTGATCGCCTTTAAAAAGATTTCGGAAGATTGAATTATAATTTGAATCTGACAATTATAATCTGACGTAATTTTCATCAAACTTTTCTTTCTCTTTTTAAATTTCACGTCAAAATACTTTTGTTAGAAATGAAATATTATGATCATCTTAAAATGTCAAGTAAATGTCTCGCGCAATTTTTAAATTAAAACGGTTTTGCAATATTATTTTTTGTTTATTTTACGTAATAAGTGTAATATGACGTAAATTCTCCTATTTAGGACTTCTAACGCATGTTACTGAATTTATTATTTTACAATATTCTTTCTCATTTAAAATTCACGTGTAACTATAGTTTTTATGACGTAATTTTCAATGAGTTCCTGCTTTTTATATTTTTTGTTTATAATAGTCACGTGTAAAATAAATTTTTAATTTGAAGCAAACATTACTGTTTGCGCTGTTTATACAGCTGGCAACAGTTTAAATTAATACAATTTTCTAAAATTAGTAAAAAATATCTCTCGAAATGCTGAAAATTTGAATTTAAAATAGAAATAAAACCTCGAAAAATTATTCAAATTAAAAAACTAACTACAATCCGCACACCGGGAAATTCTGACGCATAAAATGATCTAAAAATGATTAAATTCCTATGTACAGTTTTTGCTCCTATAAAACTTTTTTAATGGAACGATTTTGTCCAACTTTGGCATTAAATATCTCTTAAAATAATTCTTCGATTTGAAAACTGTCTGCATCAGCGTGTTTATCAAACATTTTTCTATAATTCTACCGATTTTCATATTTTTGTATGCAACAGTTTTTTTAATATTAACGAAGAAAGACCTCCGGTCACAAAAAATTCAAAACCGGCGGCGGTAACAGCGGTAGTTACTTTTTTTTAGAATAGAGAGATTCCTTTTATATTAGCTTATTTTGAAATGTTGTTACACGTGTTACGTCATCAAGTTATTTTTATTTCGACGTTTTATTTGTATTTTTATTAATGTTGTACTAATTTATTTGTTCTTTCGATATTTAAAATAAAAATTATATCAATTTGTATAATTTGGCGAGTGGTTTGGCGATTTATATAATTTGGCGAAATTGGTCGACTGGATAATCAAGTAGTACCGCAGCGGATTTGGCGTTAAAATTCCCCAATCAAAGAGAAATGAATAGAAATCCGTTTATAGGGAGATCGCCACTGCTTTTTAAATTATAATTCAATCTTTCGAAATCTTTTTAAAGCCGATCAAATTAGCATGCATTTAGAGTCTGCGGTGTCTGGACGGGGGTTGGCGAGCGTAGCTCATAGGGGGCCGAGCCCCCTAGTTTGTTAAAAAGTACTAATGCAGCGTTACCATAGCAGTGCCAGATTTTGGCCAATTTGACGAAATATCGACAAATTTGGCAGACAAATAAGTTACTATATATGAAGAGAACTTGGAGATAGCTGGCCAATGTGGCGAAATTCCCATATCTACTGTTTAGTGCATTTAAAATATATGTATATATTTTACAATTTTGTGAATTTTAATGAAAGAATTTTTTTTTAAATAACATTGTTACTTCTCAGTTATCACGTCGACCAAATGACTGCCGCCAAATTGTAAGATTAAAGGCCAATAATTGTTGCCATTAATTAATTAATTGTAAAATTAAATACCAATAATGGCCAATAAAACCATTAATTCGATGTTTTATTTGTATTTTTATTAATGTTTGGTATTAAACACATTACACGTGTTTATTACGTCATCAAGTGTTTTTTAATGCGATGTTTTATTTGAATCTTTTACTAATTTATTTGTTCTTTCGTTATTTAAAATAAAAATTATGTCAATGTGTATAATTTAGCGAGTGGTTTGGAGATTTACATAATTTGGCGAAATTGGTCGTCGGGATAACAAAGAAGTACCATAACATTTTTATTACAGTTCATTTTCTGAGGATTTGGGGCATTGAAACCTTGGGTGCCAGAAACCCTACACACCCTATTATTACAAGCCACTGCTTCAATGTTTTATCCTTGAAAGAAACAGAGATCATTTTATTATTTTTCACTTAACACAAAACTATAATAACAGAAACGTCTTTCCAAACAACTAAATTACTATATCACTTGAAATTAAACATAAAACATCGCAACACCAATAGAAAGCTGAAACAGACAGCAGCACTTAAACACTTCGTTGTGGAACGAGGGTGCGGCTTTTAAAATAACATTAGAAATTCATTAGATGATTCAAAAGAACTGATTTATGGACTGTTATCTGCTATATTTTTTCTTCGATAATGAGACATTTCTAAGCACTTAATGATGAAATAAATAGCAGTTTGTATGATTTAGTAAATGCAAGAGATGAGCGCTTTATTTAAATACGGAATGTCTGTTATTAATTAAAGCAAATATTGCTATTTTAATTTTCTGGTGTGAATTAGGTATATACGAATAAAAGAAAACTATTAAATTCAAAACACTGTTGTTTGCATATATGCAAAGCTGCGCACTAAAGGGTTAAATCTGCTAAAATTCACATAAAGTTTCTTAAAAAATTTTCATAGGAATTTTTAAGAAGTATTATCGTTCATGAGTTTTAATGAAATTCAAATGGGAATCAACGCCCAACGCCAAGGAAGCTAAAAAGATGCAAAGGCAAAATAAATCATCCTTTTAAAAATATTTTTTGTTTTGTGTAACCCATAATGCTTTGGAACAGGATAAAGTAATGCATTTATAACTCATTCTAAACTGTATTACTACTAATCGATGTATTAAATGAATTTTATAACAAGTTACTTTAATGGAATTTATAAGTACCGCCAGTAGATAAAGGGTTAACAATTCGAAACTTTCTGATTTAATCCCAGATAATTATAAATCCTGTCATTCATTTCGATGTCAAATTCTGCTATTTAAGTGCTTGCTATTTTAAATCTGTTAAGAACCTGTCAAAATTTAACGATAAAGAACCCGACAGTTCCACAGAAACAAGTTATATAAAAATTTTGTTTTTAAAGTCAAATCCTACTTAGGTCATCAAAGAAAAATTGAATAGAATCCCTTAAGCTAATGGTAGTTCTTGTTGCATTAAAATATCTCAATTTGTTGATTTTCTATAAGCAAGTAGGTTTACAATGGAAGTCTATGGGAATTTGGAGAAATATTAGAGATATCGCCAAGTTGGCGTTACTTTTGGCGACTCATTTTGGTCGCCAAATTTGGCGATATATCACCAAGTTGGCCCAGAACTTGGCGGTATTTGGCGGCAGAACAAGGTCCCCCCTGTGGACGCAGTTCAATATCTAGATTCATGGCAGGTTGATGATAAAAATTTCTCCTTTTCGGATCACAGATATATCGTTTTTGATCTAAAGCTGGATCCAGTGTATAACAATATTCTTCGGTATAAAACAAAAAATAAATCTATGAGCAAGTTTGATAGACTTTTTTCCAAGATGAATGATCGACTGCAGAGTACACTCGAGAGGGTGCAGGGTACAGCTGGTTTGGAAGAGTGGATAACAAATTTTGATGATTACCTTCATTTCGTTCTAGATAAGTGTTTTAGGAAGGGTACCCTCGCACATAAACCTTCAACTACTTGGTATACAAAAGAGCTAAAAGTGGAAAGAAACAAAGTTAATGCTTTATATAAGAGATACCACAAGAATATAAGTAATGTTAATTATAAGGAAAGTTATTTAATTGCACGACGCCTGTATAAACAACATCTAAGATTGGCTAAGCGCACAGGATGGACTAATTTTTGCAATCGCACGGACAGTGCCTACGGCAACTTGTATAAGTTCATCTCCGGAAAAAGAGTTTCTCATTCAGATCTTGCATTCACGACGCTGGAAAACTCCTCGGTTTTTGCGACATACGATGAGATTGCTTCGTCTCTTATGGACGAACACTTTAGTGTTTCCGAAGCTCCTGCTTTGATTCACAGTTTTGTCAGCGATACAGATTTTGTGGATCATCCTGATTATAAACCATTCACGAGGCGAGAATTGAGCTATGCTTTGAGGTGTCAGAATAACAACAAGGCTCCTGGTGCCGATAATGTCGACGCTTTAGTGGTAAAGAATCTATGCACAAAATTTCGTACTCTTATGTTATTGGTCTTCAATACTTGCCTCAGGTTTGCACATTTCCCTGTAAATTGGAAAAAAGGAATTATAATATTTTTTAGAAAGAGGAATCGTCCCCCAGATCAACCGAAGTCCTATAGACCCATAACATTGTTGCCAATTCTTGGAAAGGTTTATGAACGTCTGTTAAAAATGCGAATTTTAACAATGATAGAGTCCAGTGGCTTTCTGGATAATAATCAACACGGCTTTCGTGAAGGTAAATCGACGATAACTGCACTGAACTCTCTAAAATCTTTGGTGGCCACTAAGTTGGGAAAATATAAGTACTGTGCTGCAATTTCTTTCGACATCTCGGGGGCCTTCGATGTCCTGGACTGGTCTGTTGCCTCTTTGATCATCAATACATTGCCAATTCACAGTTTTCTGAAATATACCTTTAAGAATTACATTACAGACAGGTTGATTGGTTTTCGTTTTCTGAGGGGCATCAGGTGGTTCAGGATTTTCGTTGGCTGCCCGCAGGGTTCATGTCTTGGTCCACTGATATGGACAATTGTTGCGGATGTCATATTGAAAAATAGTCGTAGTCTAAATATGGATTTGATCTCATACGCAGACGATTCAGTGGTGGTGGATGGTGAGGATACAAGACGGTCATTGGAGGTTAAGATGAATCGTCATGTTAATAATTTTGTAAATATATGCACTAATTTAAATCTGTCCATCAATCCTTCGAAGACGGTATCTATGATGTTTGGGACGAAAACTCTTAAGAAACGTAGACCAATATTTAAGATTCACCAAAAGAGTATACCAGTCAAGGACACTATGCTGTATCTTGGATTCACACTAGATAATTTATTCAGTTGGTTGCCTCACCTCGAATTGGTAAGGTCCAAAGTTACTGATTTTTCCTGCAACGTCAAGAGAACGAGAATACGTGACCAAGGTGTCTCTCTATATATTTTGAAAATTTGGTATCAGACGGTATTGTTAAAACAAATTAGCTACGGTCACGAGATATGGTTAAATGACCTGAATTATCACGGAAAACAAAGACTCTCATCATGTCAACGTGTAGCTCTTCTTTCCTTCGTTCGTGGGTATAGGACGACATCCACAGATGCATTGTGTATTTTGGCTGGTGTTCCACCGATTTTTATACAGCTCACTAATTCAGCTTTAAAATATGATGTATTAAATGGTCAGAAGTCTATTGATATTGGTGGTGATCAGATAAATTCAAGTAAGTTGGTAAGAAAGATCTACTCATACGAATATCCGTATTATTATAATAACCATAACATAAATTTTATTAAGCCTATGATGAGACACAATACATTTGCTGGTAAACCTGTAATTTTTACGGACGGCTCGAAGATGGGACAAGGTGTTGCGGCCGCTTATGCGATATATAGTAAATATGATACAATTTTCGAAAAGAGGATAAAACTTCAGAGTTACAATTCAATTTATCAGGCCGAACTAGTCGCAATTGCCGATGCCATAGAGTGGTGTCGCTCTTCAACCTATACAGTCTTTTATCTTTTCACAGACAGTTATTCGTCATATTGCTCTCTTCAGAGACTTTTTCCGAGTGATGATTTATTATTAAGAATATATGAAAATCTCAGATTTTTGAATAATAAAATTATACACATTGGCTGGGTCAAGGCTCATATTGGGATCCACGGTAACGAACGTGCGGACTTTCTGGCTAAATCTGTCATAATGAACGATGAATATGATATAGAAGAGTTCATTCCTATCCCAATAAGTATGCTGAAGGCTTGTTTAGTAAAGAAATTATCCTGCGATTGGCAAAGTTATTGGGATTCAAGCAAAAAGGGTAGGTTTACATATGGTATTCTTAGCAAGGTGAATTTTAATTTTATATGCTATTCACAGATCTGTGTCTATTTTTATACTGGACATGGAGCTTTCCCGTACTACTTGAAGAGAATGAACATATCTGAAAGTGACAAGTGTACGTGTGGGAAGAGAGGCGACGTCGAGCATTATTTATTTGACTCATGCCCGGTTTCGACGGAATATTTTGATTACATAAGAAACAGATCTGATTCTTGGAACATTGGAAGAGTTCTGGCGTGCCGGGGAAATTACAGTAAACTTCGCTGCATTTACAATAAATTAATTAATAATTTTTCGTTTTTCAAATATACATTCTAATATATTATGTATAATATATTTTTCTTCACAAGTTAGTGATTATTCTGTTTTCAGGTGGTTCTTGGTATTGTACAATGTAGGTCACTATTCTCGGACCATTTTAAAGATTTTTAAAAACAGTTATTCTTGAACATTTTTATTTTGATATTTTCAAGTTCAAGTGAAGTAACAATTGTGTCTTCGATATTGAGATCATATGGCCCACCTGAGATATAATAAATATACATCGTGACCGAATTTGTATATTTTTCTTTCTCACAATATCCTCCTGCCCCTTTTGGGGATATTTTAAAACTCTTTTAAAAAACATTTCTTCTGGACAGCTCTATCACAGTGCCATTAGGTGGTTCTTCAGTTTTTCTACAAGTTGTAGTGTTATTATTTTTGGATTATTTTACGGCTTTTATAAACAGTTATTCTTGGAACTTTTATTTCTGACACATTTACGATCAAGTGATGTATTAAACATGTCTTCGACATTAAGGTCATCTGTCCCACCTGTGACGTTCATGTGAAAAGTCTGTGGTTCTTCATGCTTTGCCGAAATGGTTTCTTTTGTCCAGAACTATTTTTGAAGTTATTGGGTAATTCTTGAGCTATGTACATAGTGCTGAGGTACTGCAAATGGACAATTTTGCAATTTCCAAAAGCAGTTTTCAAGGACATTTTATCTGAACATTATTACTTCGTAGCAGTGACTTGTTACATATGACTAACGTGATAAACATAGTTTTCCAGTGACTGATAACATGATATTCACGAATAGTTTGGTTAAGTTTCGTTCATACTGTATATGACTTTTTCTACTATGTTATCAAGTGTTATCAAGTGTTTGAGCTTGATCGTCTGTAAATTTACGTAATTTTTTGGTACACTGTCGGTGTTTTACAAAAAGTGTTCTTTTTTTTTTTTTTTTTTTGGTACTAATAATCTATGTAATTGTTGTATGTAGATATTTTTCGTTCTAGTGAGATTTTCACTATAGTTTGCTTCAATTAACCCTGTTTTTCTGTTTTTTCTGGGACTGTTATCTTGTATGTGGTTTTTGTAGTTGGTGGTGGGGGTTTTCCGCCGGAGCGTTGAACCTATGCCAAATTTGGTGGGTGCTCCGGTTGGGTGATCCTATGGTAACCCCCTTATAGATATGAAGATGCATTAAATGCTTCAATAACCAATGGCCGCCTATTTGTCTCCCATGTAAAACTAAAATTAATTAATTAAAATTTAATGAATTAATTAATATTTGAAAAAACTGTATTAACATCAATTGTCATTCAGTACAAGTTTAAAAAAATTTATTTCAACTTGATAGGATGAATAATAAGTATTTTATAAACGATTGAAAATTTGAACAAGATAGATAAATAAATAAATATAGGGAGAGTGTGAACTAATAGTAGGAATTTATGTACTGAATTATGAATTCATGAAAAATTCACCTTCTAAACTATTTTTCGTGAATTTTTGAAAATACATTAGAAGTTTTACCAGGTTTGAGCAGTCTTCTTCTGCTGAATTTCTTTATACTCCTTATTAGCCTCCGGTACGCTTTTTCAAGAAGGCTCACGTTTTGAGCACTTTATCGCCAGAGTAAGGGTTGGCGCGGGGATGAATTCAACGCTACGCACCCTTTTTTGTTCGTGACGTCGTACACGTAGCGAACAGCAACCTCATTCCTTTGCTGAGAGGAAGAGGTGTGCTTTTTAGGTAGATTTCGTAAGAAATACTACCTATTGCAGTCGTTACCATGGTGAGACTTTTGAAAAATTCCTTCATAACTTTTCATTATAGGACCCCAGGAACCCAAAACCACCCCCACCTAAAAAGTTTATATATATATATATATATATATATATATATGTATGTATGTATGTACTAAATTTTGTCCGCACGATAAAAGTCGCAATAATGCACGGATCGTCTTCAAACTCGCCAACAACTTTGAGATGGTTGATATCTCGGCGGGGATTGAAAATGGGCAAAATCGGCCCAAGGGAATGGAAATGGGGAGGGCTCAAAATTTTGAATACCGTCTTAACATGATTCTGATAAAACCAGCTCTTACACAACAATGACAGGAAAAAATAAATATTTTTCGTTAAGCAGTTGCCAACAATTTAAAAAAAAAACAATAAAATTCTTACCACAACAATTGTTTTTCTATTGCAAGATTTCACGTGAAAAATTAACTTAAATAAATAGTTTGACGAATTGAAAACAAATTGAATATTACGTCATTAGTTTTCTAGTGCAAGATTTCCGCATGAAAACTCAAAATGAAATAAATAGTTTGACGAATTAAAATATATATATATATATTGCGTCATATTGGAAATATTTCTGACCAAAAAATCAGAGTTATAACTTTTTACGGCTGCTCTTTCATCTTCACCTAACACTTCATATATAATGGCTGTTTCATAATAATAGAAGCCATCAGTTCATCAGAAGAAAATGAAGTAATGGAAATTCCGGGGGCGACACTAAATTCTGAAAAAGCAGAATTCCTGTTCTTTAGTCTTTTTTCTACTTTTTCCCAATCTTTTAACATCTGTCTGAACCTGACACGCAAAATTGCTATAAACAAACATTTTACACCCTACATTCTAAACGCACGGAGCAGAGAAAATACTCAGACATCATCCAAATATATAAAAAAGTCATTTACATCAGCCTGACATACTATATGGAACTCTGTCATATGTCCAACTTTTCACGGGGTTGAGCTTATTAACTTCGAACTGACCGGGGAGCATTATATAATTAAAAGGCAAAAGGCACGAGTTGTATTATCAACTATTGAACAACTTTTATTGAGGAAAAATAAAAGAAAACATAAAATATTATAGAGGTCGAAAGATTAATATTCAACAAGGAAAATTTTTAGAAACATGGGCATGGAGAAGATAATAAATAATCAGTAAGTAAATTATCGCGCAACACTTGCGTTTGAATTTTAAGATTATGATCCGACCCTGCAAGATAAAAGCACTCAGCAAAGAAAATGGTTAGATATAATTCTTATATAGCAAAAAGTCATTTACACCAGGTTATTTGATACATATTATTGTTATTATCATTTTTTTTGTATACACCCATTAAATCATAATTATGTAAAGAGGTTTGAGCAGAATTGATCGCTGCAATTATTGCCGCACACGCTTTATTTTCTCTATTATTTGCCACTTTTTCAGCATTAATCTGAACCTGTGACACGAAATTGCTATGAGCAAACATTTTACACCCTACACACTAAAAGCACACAGCAAAGAAAATGCTTAGACAACATCAAGTATATTTCAAAAGTTATTTACACCAGGTTGACATGCGTGCTATATGCGACTCCATCCTTGCGTATGTCCAGCTTTCCACGAGGTTGAGCTTATTAACTTTCAGCTAACGGGCCAGCAAAAAAAAAAAGGCAAAAAGCGCGAGTTGTATTATGAACGGCTGAATGCCTTTGATGTCGAAAAAAAAAAAAAAAAAAAAGAAAATGAAAATGGTAAAGAGGGTGAAATTTTTCTGTTTTTGAACGGAGTATAAGAGACTTTTAATGAAGATTAATACTTAGTAAGGAATTTCTTTTGGAACAAGCACATGAAGAAGGTAAATAATCAGTAAATAAATAATCATGCAACACTTGTATTTGAATTTTAAGTTGATGATCCGCACCTACACGCTAGAACCACTCAGCAAAGAAAATGGTTATACAGAATCCTAATATAGCAAAATGTCGTTTACACCAGGTTATTTGATATACATTATTGTTATTATTATTTTTTATTTTCGTAGGCCCATTAAGTCATAATAATGTAAAGAGGTTTGAGCAGGCTTCTTCGCTGCAATTCTTGACGTACACACTTTATTTTTTTCTATTATTTTTCTACTTTTTCAACATCAGTCTGAACCTGCCACACGAAATTGCTATAAACAAACATTTTACACCCTACACAATAAAAGTACACAGCAAAGAAAATGCTTAGCCGACATTCAAGTATATTTCAAAAAGTCATTTACACCAGGTTGACATACGTACTATATGCAACTCCATCCAGGCGTGTCCACTTTCCACGAGGTTGAGCTTATTAACTTCCAGTTAAAGGCCCAGCATGTAATTAAAAGGCAAAAGGCGCGACTTGAATTATGAACGGTTGAATGAACGGTTGAACGCCTTTCATGACGAGAAAAAAAAAAGAAAACGTAAAATGTTAGAGAGCGCGAAAAAATATCTTTAAACTGAGCATAAGAGACGTTTAATGAAGATTAATATTCCACAACGAATACTTGTACAAACAACGACACGCAGACAAGCTGTTAGAACAGAGTTAAAAAAAAATACATTGCTGAGAAAATTAGATTTAATCTTCATTTAAGAGCAGTCAGTTTTTTAAATGTGTAACAGTCTACTATATTTTAGATAAACATTAATGTATATAGTATTTGCGGTAATAGTAGAATTAAAAGTATTAAGAAACAGCTAATTGCATTAAATATTGTAGGTTAATGAATGAAAATAAAGAATTTTTGACTTTTATAAAGTGCAAATGTTATTTTAAATCTTGATGTTTAGAAGTTGTTTTTAAACGGAATATGAGTAATAGTTGTTTTTAATGAAGGCTAATAATAAAAAAGAGAGGTTTTAGAAACAAGTGCAGTGAGTAAGGTTGTTACTAACAACTTAAAAGTAACAAATTTTGCTCAGCCAATTAGTTTAAATTTTCGACTTAAAGCAGATGATGTTTGCTTTCTTCTATCTTTTACAAGAAGAAAGAATTGGATTCGTGAACAATTTCAAATTCCAGTTTTCGACGGATTTATATGTTTTAGAAAGCTCTGAACACGATTTCACTGTTTTTAAAAATGTCTGTCTCTCAGTCTATCTGTGACTCTGTGAGTCTGTCTGCATGTGACACAAATTTTGAGGGCGCTGTATCTCAAGAACTAATTCACGGAATTTAACAAAACTTTAGATTCAATTATACTTTGATATAAATTGGTGCTGATTAGTTTTTGATGAAAATCGCCTAAGAGGTAGCATTGCTATGTTGAATTTTTCAGGATTCCGCAATAGTTTTAGCTCAAGATCTAATATACGGAATTTTTATAAAACTTCAGATTCAGGTATACAGTGATATCAATTGGATTTTTACGATTTTCTACCTCAAAAACTAATGCAAGGATTTTCATCTAACTTCAGATTCAGGTATATCTTGATATCAGTTGGTGCTGATTAGGTTCTGGTGATTACCGCCCAATAGGTGGCGCTGCTATGCTGCATGTTTAACAATTTTCCCAATAGCTCTATCTTAAGAACTAAAGCACGGGTTTAACAAAAAATTCATATTTAATAACACGTTGGCATAAGTTGTTGCTTATAAGGTTTTGGTGTAAATCACCCAACAGGTGGCGCTGTGATTCTGCATCATTCTGTATTTACACGAATTTAGTGATAGTGATATCTCCAGAACTAATGCACGGAATTTCATCAAACTTCATATTCCGTTAGAAATTGACATACGTTGATGCTGATTAGGCTTTCGCGTAAATTATCTGCCGATATCTATTTTCGTCATAGTATGCTTTTAATTTCTTTGAGTAAAAAAAAAATTACGAAATCTAGCAAAATGTTAAAATTCTATTTCTTTGCTAGGAAAGTGTTTTTATTACGACCGAAGTATCATACGTAAAAGAGTTATAGAAAACAAATTTATCTGCGTTTGCAAAAGATAAAGTAAACATTAAGGGTGTTCTCAAATCCAAAAGGGCAACTTTCTGACATAAATTTTAATTTATTTTTGTTAGAAAATGCATGAAACTAGCTAGTGTTGTTATTCAGAAACTAAATCATTGAGCTGTTTTTTTTTTCATTTTTTTTGCAAACGCAATAGATCTTTCAGAAAATAGTGTCAAAATGGGAATTTTTAACCGAATTTCCGCGCGAAGGAAGAAAGAGCACTCAAGAGCGGGCGAAAAACGTGTTTGTCACGTGATCAAAATAGCTTATAACTCAACATGTAATTGATTGATCAAAAAAGGGAAAAACAGTTCAATTCCAAATCGCTTCCATGGCCAAGCTTTCTAATTTTATACCTTTCCGTTATAAAATTAATTTGTAAATGTGTCAAAACGTTTTGCATTTGTTGAGCAGAGAAATTACGAACAGCCTTAAGAAATTCAGACAGTAGATCGAAATTGCCCCTAATCTTAAATTACAAAAGGAAGAAAGATAGAGACATAAATGTCACTCGACGGACACTTTTTTAGAAATGCTAAAAGTTCATTTTTTAGATGGCAAGACTTCAATCGATGTGAGTCGATTTTTCAACATATCATAAGAGAGTTTATGAAAAAATATTTGCGACAGATCTAGTAAATATTAAAAAGTTGAGGGAACCGATTCAAGTTATTTCCTCCTTAAACACACGCACACACACAAAGAAAAAAAAATA
Organism: Maratus speciosus; assembly: GCA_963932465.1. Taxonomy (NCBI): domain Eukaryota; kingdom Metazoa; phylum Arthropoda; class Arachnida; order Araneae; family Salticidae; genus Maratus; species Maratus speciosus. Next base: position 12,325,780 of record OZ010799.1, read on the forward strand.
TGTTTGAAACGTTAATTTCATTAGATGGATAGTTTTTATAGATAAAACACTTAGTATCTAAAATAAAACATCAACTGATATCTTTTTTCATAATTTTTTTTATCATTATTCAGTGTTGAAACATGAAATTAAAAAATGTTAAAAGTTTATTTTCAAAACGATTGGAAATAAAGTCTACTTTTAAATGATGTATATAAAACTTGCTTTGGGGAGCCATCTACATATCAAAACAAACCCAAACTTTGTTTTTTTCAATGACAATACCCAAATTTGACGTCATAAATAAATTATACACCCTTCAAATAGCCTAAATCCAAATTTTCATGCAATTCGTAAGATTAATTTTCGATAAATTAATTATTTTAAAATGTGCATATTTTAGAGGCTGTATCCGAACTGAAGTTTGGTACTCAGTTGTCGAAATACTACAGAATGATTATGTCACTTCTATTAATGTATTATTTTTTGCCAATATGACATTTTCACACGCTTAATATGTTTCGACTATTACCAGCTCAAATATTTCAATAAACTGAATAAAATGTATTTTTTCAAATTATGCTTTCCTGCACATCATAGACAGCCCCTTAAACTATCATTTTGACGTTTTTCAATCATAATTCGGAACCTACTTGAAAGATAAATTTGAAATTAATAAATCGTATAACGCAGGATATAATAAATATAAATCTATTAAAAAAAATTGTGGGTTACAATTCAAATTTTTTTCATATATTAATTTCATAATTCATATTATAAAAATTTTAAATTAAAAACCCAATGTATTTATGTTTGGGGTTTTTAGTATTATAAACACACCCAAAATTATCACATTAGGATTATAATTTCCAGAGATATTAATAAAAATACCAAAATGCAATTTAACGTTAGAAGCTCTACATTTTGAATGTTTATAATTCAAAAACGTATCATTCAAATGACTGGAAATTTTGTTTCTAGGCATAGTTTGAACCGAAGATTTAAAATATCTTGTCAAACTTGGGTGTTGCCATTGAAAAAAACAAATATTGGTCCGGTTTTATTTATAGATGGCTCCCTAAGCAAATTCTATATACAGTGAATTCTCGATAAGTCGAATTCGAAGGGACCGGCAAAAATGTTCGAGTTCTCGTAAGTTCGACTTATCGAAAATCCTTAAATACATACAGAAAAAATATAAAAAATAATTCAATCTAAGTGATAGGAATTGAAATTATACTGTAATAACTGAGTCTGGCAAAATGAGCACTAAAGAAAAATACAATTTAATAGTATATAATATAAGGTACTTGCAAACTGAAATTTTTTGAAAAAATCTTGTTAATGATGACTGCTTGAAGGACCTTTTTTGTCTTTCATTGGTTAGAAAGTCGCTCACATTTTGTGAACAAAGGAAAAGAGAATCGTCCACACCGTCTCTACTTTCGAGATATTGCTGTAATGTCGTCATTGCCGCATGTGCTACTTGATTATTTGCTGGTGAAACCCAATTTACTTCCTCGTCGTCTTCTTCAGATTCAGAATCGTTCTCCACCTTTTTTATTGCTTCAACTATATCTGAATCACTAAGTTCTCCGCAAACTGCAACATTTTCGTCAATATTCAAAAACTCAGTATCGTCATCTTCAGAAATAACTTGATCTTGTTGATTTTCATTCACGACACATGAGTCCGCATTGCTTGCAAAGAAGCCACATCTACTGAAGCAATTTTTAATAGTGATTTGTTTCACATCGTTGTTCCAGGTAATCGAAATTAGTCTAATTGCTTCTAACACATCACACTTTTGATTTATTCCATTTTCGTCATCCTCGATTGCCTTCCGCACTAGACGTTTTCTGTAGGAATGCTTTAAACATTTAATTATTCCCTGATCTGCTGGTTGTAGCTTAGATGTTGCATTTAAAGGAGACATTCTAACTTGATAGATTTCAAGTTCAAAAGTTGACTGTGAGCTTTACACTGATCAACGAAGATCAATACTTTACGCTTTTTTGCATGAAACACAACATCCAAATTTCTGATGTATTCCTCGAACAATATTAGCGTCATCCAAGCTTTGTGATTAGATCTGTACTGTACGGGAAGTGACTTTTTATGCTTGAAACAGCGCGGATTTTTGTATTTACCGATGACCAGTAAAGGTAATTTTTGTATTCCAGAAGCATTTGCTCCGACAAGGACAGTTAAACGTTCTTTACTTAGCTTTCCACCGGAACATGATTCTCCCTTAAACATCATCGTCTTGTTAGGAAAACATTTGTAAAGCCCCATTTCATCCATATTGAAAACGTCGTCCGCACTATAACCTGCAAGAAGTTTGGGTAATGAAACTGTCTTCCATTCATCACACAGGGCATCAGATGCATCTTTTGCTTCACCGTGTAATGTCCGAAACACGATGTTATGTGTCTGGCTTTAAACTTTTCAAGCCACCCCGTGCTTGCAGTGAAACCTTCCACATTCAATAATTTAGCGAAATCCAGAGCTTTATCACGTAACATCGTACCACATAAAGGAATTACACTATTTTGTGTCCTGTAATATGTAAACCATTTTACGAGGGCTGTTTCGATATATGGGAAGGCACACGTCTTCATCCTTTTGCACTTTGGTTTGACACTTGACTTATGTCTTTTGAAAATGCTTTCCTTATCTTTCAGTATGGTAGATAGCGTGTTGGGAGGGGTACCATATTTCAGGACTATATCTTTTTTCTTTAAATTAGGATTGTCTTCAATATCGTTTATCAAATTTACTTTTTGTTCTAAAGTAAGAATGTGTAATTTCCGCTTCAACATTTTGAAAGCCCAAATGAAAACGTATCACGATTTGAAAGAATAAACACTAAAGCGACAAGACTCAACATTAAGGTAATGAACTTCAATGAAATCTCGATAGAATCGAAAAAAAAATCCTTGCATAAAAGCGTGAGAAATTTGACCAATTAGAATTCACTTAGCCACCTGCTCTGTTTCCAAAGTATAGATGTTGAGAAAAGGGAATGCGTAAAAGAGAAATGAATGGGGGTGGGGGGATGGTACGATTTCAGCTGAAATTCCAAACTCGCAGAGGCTCCACACTGACTGATGTAGGAAACAAAAATAGCGCTCTTCAAAGCCGGCGAAGTAGTGCAGAAAAGTTTTAACTAACAGAAATTGTCAGTATTAGGTAGCTTTCTTTACAAAAAGCTACCTATTGCAGCCGTTCGGAGGAAAGCGATTTCAAAAAATTTTGGTATATTTTCATCGGTCATGACCCCCAGACCCCGAAACCACCCTCCGTTCAAAATTGATATATATATATATATATATATATATATATATCCATATATATATATATATATATATATATATCTGACATATGTCACACTGTAACTCTCGTATTTATGAACCGATTTGGATATAATTCGGTGTGTACATAGTACATACCAATGTCTCGACCGAGTTCGTTGGCCAGCTTCATCCGCCATTTTGTTTCAAAATGGCGGCCATTTAAAAATTTTAAAAAAATTTAAAATTTAAAATGTGGTACTAAAAAATTAAAAATGGAAAAATATTTTTTTCTTATGTATTTGACCTTTATACAAAGACTCCGTAGCAGTTTTTGTTTCGTCTATATCTTAAAAAATGGCTGAGTTATAGCATTTTGAATTTCTAGCGAAGCTGACATTTTGAAACGTCCTGAATTTTGTCACGTGATAAAAGGCGTATTTATGAACCGATTTGGATGTAACTTCGTTTATACATAGTACAGACCAATGTCTCGAACGAGTTCGTTGGCCAGCTTCATCCGCCATCTTGTTTAAAAATGGCGGCCATTTAAAATTTTAAGAAAAATTTAAATTTGAAATGTGGTAGCAAAAAATTGAAAATTGAAAAAATATTTTTTTCTTATGTGTTTGACCTTGTAAAAAAGATTCGGGAGCAGTTTTTGTTTTGTCTATATCTTAAAAAATGGCTGAGTTATAGCATTTTGAATTTCTAGCGTGGCTGACATTTTGAAACGTCCTGATATTTGCCACGTGATAACAGACGTATTTATGAACCGATTTGGATGTACCTTGGTGTGTACATAGTACATACAAATAACTCAACCGAGTTCGTTGACCAGCTTCATTCGCCATCTTGTTTGAAAATGGTGGCAATTTAAAAAAAATAAAAAAAAATAAAATTTAAAATGAGATACCAAAAAATTGAAAAATGAAAAAGATTTTTTTTTTGTATGTGTTTGACCTTAATACAAAGATTCCGGAACAGGTTTTGTTTCGTCTACATCTAAAAAAATGGCTGAGTTATAACATTTTGAATTTCTATTGTGGCTGACATTTTAAAACGACCTGATATTTGTCACGCGATAACAGGCGTATTTATGAACCGATTTGAATGTAACTTGGTCTGTAAATAGTACATACCAATGTCTCGACCGAGTTCGTTGGCCAGCTTCATTCGCCATCTTGTTTCAAAAGGGTTGCCATTTTAAAAAAAAAATGTAATTTAAAATTTAAAATGAGGTATTAAAAAATTGGAAAATGAAAAAGATTTTTTTATGTGTTTGGCCTTGATACAAAGATTCTGGAGCAGTTTTCGTTTCTGAAAATATGTTTTTTTGTTTATATCTTAAAAAGTGGTTGAATTATAGCACTTTGAATTTCTATCATGGCTAACACTTTGAAACGATCTTGTATTTGTCACGCGATACCACACGTATTCGCCTATTTCGATGGAAGAAGGCATGTGGATAGTATACATCAATATCTCGACCAAGTTCGCTGGCCAGCTTCATCAGCCATCTTGTTTCAAAATGGCGGCCATTAAATTAAAAAAAAATTATATTTAAAGTGAGGTGCAAAAAAATTAGAAATTGAAAAAGGTTTCTTTCTTAAGTATTTGACCTTGATATAAGGATTCAGGAGCATGTTTTGTTTGTCTTTATCTTAAAAAATGTCTCAGATATAGCAGTTTCAATTTCTAAAGTGGGTGACATTTTGAAAAATCTGATTTTTTGCGTGCGACAGCACTCGTATATATCAACCGATTCCGATATGAGTGAGCATGTGCACTGCAATTACTAAGGTCTCGACCAAGTTCACTGGTTAGCGTCATCTACCATGTTGTCTTAAAATGGCAGGCACTTTAACAAATCGCCGAATTTGGCAGCCAAATATAAGTTACTTTAAATAAAAGCAGCTTGGATAAAGCTGACTAATTTCGCGATATTCTCATTCATAATGATTTAGTATTGATAAATATTACTATTGAATCTCCTACATTCGGTTTCCACTTAGCTGAGCTTCGTGTGTTTGAATAATATAAGTTGGCTTTTTAAAAATAAGGAATGTGAAAGCTACCTCTTCCTCCCGGCACTGGCCGGAAGGACTTTTTTGTGCTGTGGCTGAAAAATTAAGAAATTAATCGAATTATTGTTTTTTCTCTATAAGAAAAAAATCGACTTAAAAGATGTAGGCTTCGACAGAACGAGAAAGTTTAATATTGAATTGTAATAAAGGGCCCGGGACTTCGTGTAAACTTCGACTTAAACGAATATTCGACTTATCGGACTTCGACTTATCGAGAATTCACTGTACATCGTTTCAAAGTAGACTTTATTTCGAATCGATTGGTACTAGTAACTTTCTCCTATTATAATTAGTTGCAGAGTTAGTAGGCGGTGTTTACTTTTTTTCCCACAACAGTGCGTTAATCTAAATAAAGGTATTTTATCATTTTTATAGCATTTTTAACTTAGTTTGTTTTCATTATAAGTGATTATCATACATATTTTTACAAAATGTTAAAAGTTCATTTTCTTGTAGGAAAGTGTTTTTACATTGACCGGCTTATCAAACGTAACAGAGTTCATGAAAAAAGAAAGTTTTTGTGTTTTGAGAAAGATAAATTAAACATTAAGAAGTTTAGAAACTAGATCAAAGTTACCCCCAACCCTAAACTCAACATAAAAGAAATAATTAAAGATACAGATATCAATGTCACTCGACGGATATTTTTTAGAAATGTTAAAGGTTTATTTTGTAGATGGTAATTTTTTATTTTGATGGATTTATCAACATATCATAAGAGCGTTTATGAAAAAAAAAATTGCGTCAGGTCTAATAAATATTAAGAAGCAAAGAGAATATATTAAAGTTATCTCTTTCCTAAACTCAGAAAAAAGGATTGAAAAGTAAATTTGATTGGATAGATATTTTTTTAGAGATGGAACTTTTAGTCTCTAAAATAATGCATGAATTGAAGAGCTGAGTGGATGAACATGTTATGCTACATTTTCTAAAAAAAAAATTTATCTTTTTGATGAAAGCGTTATGAGGTATCCTATCACATGGTGAAGATAAAATACTAAGATTCTATTTAGTCTTGAAGATTTAAGACATTATTCATTAATATTTAATATTTAATAATGTCAATAATATTAATAATTTTTAATATTTGAGAATTAAATATGAATAAGTTATTCTGAGAGAGTTTAGTACCATGCCTGTTAATATTTTAAACACATGGTATCAAACAGAAAATAAATCATTAAAGTTCACAACAAAAACTTTCACTTCAAATTTCTTCAAATGTAATTTTTGTTACTTAACATGTTCTTCCACTTACCTCTTCAACTGATATCTCTTTTCAACATTTTTTTTTCAGTGTTAAAGCTTGAAATTTAATACAACTTTAAAAGTTAATTTTCTAGTAACCGACTTATCTACATATCATATATAGGAGAGTTTATAAAAATCTGTTTGCGTAAGATAAATTAAACAATAAGAAGTTCAGAGAGTAGATCAAAATTGATTTATTAGTAATTCTTGTTTCCAACAGAGATACTAGGGTATATCAATAAGTTTTTGCCCTCACATAGAAATAATTGAGTGAAATTTATGAAATTGCTACATTTTATGAGTCCTTTTCTGTATAGTCAGTGTGCACAATAACACATTTGTGCAACCGGTATTTCCAAGAGAGGGGGGGAGGACAGTGTCGCCAACTTGTATGGGCCCGTGGGGCTCGAGCCCACCCGATAATTTTTTCTCCTAACACAATTTCCCTTGTTTTTTTCACTACATATTTATTTATTATTTTAACCCTTTATCTACTGAATTATGAATTCATGAAAATTTTATCTTCTAAAGCATTTTTCGTGAATTATTTAAGCTGCATTAGAAGATAATCATTACATAATCATTTAATAAATTTTAGAAGGATTTTAGAAGGACTGGTGGATTTCGAAGGATTAATTATGTTTGAATTTATTGCGATTTTGTGCAATATTTATAACCCCACTCAAATCTTTTATTTTTAATATTTTTCTTAGTATTTTGTATAATTAGGAAATGTACAAATATATAATGTTCTTACTATAGAAATATTTCTGGATTGAACCCCCCCCCCCCCCCGCTTCCCCCAACGCCAAGAAAGCTGAAAATATGCAAAGGCAAAAGAAATCATCCTTTTAAAAATACTTCTGTTTTGTGTAACCCGTAATGCTTTTGGAACAAGATAAAGTAATGTATCTGTAACTCATTCTAAACTGTATTACAATTAATCGATGTATTAAATGAACTTTATAACAAGTTATTTTAATGGTACTTATAAGTACCGTCAGTAGATAAAGGGTTAAATCTAGAAGGTAAAAGATACAGTCATGAACGTTATTGGCTACAATATATGCCATAGATTTGTTCGAGAAAGAGAGTGTATACGGAGCATCTTAAAAAAAATCCAAAAGGTATACGGCGTATACCTACCTCCGTATGACCTCCACTACAGCCCTGTTAATCAGTGAGCATAAATCATGGAGTGAACATCATCTATTTTAGTGCTCGAACTTGATATTAATAAAGCTCATAAATGACTGAAATGTTTTATTTGTTGCGTTATTAATTTGTAATAATATTTGTGGTATTATAGTAAATATAATTGTTCTTATACAAAAGAATTCATGAATAACATAAACAAATAATAAAACATACCGTATCATTTTGATTAAAAATTTTGGGCCCACCCGAAAGTTGGCGCCACTGGGGGAGGATGTTCTCCAGGTGGCGCGATAGTAGACCCAAAGGGGGGCATTTTTCTAACTTTTACCAACCCCACATGTGACATATTATTGGAAAGGCCTGTGACCACTTATTCATGTGAGGGCAAAAACTTACTGATACACCCCCGTATTAATGTCACTGGATGGTTACTTTAACCCCTTAACTGCCGACGAAATCTTACGCGATCTTATGAGCCTTACTTAAATCGCATATTTCTGCAATTAAAGGTATATATTAGTTTTCTGAAATAACAGTAAGAAAATCCACATGTTATACTGCTATATATAATGGCCCAGGGGATGAAAATTGCCTCGCTATAGTTGGAATTCGCCATCTCTTTAATAGATGAATGTATTTTCTACAGCCGTATATATACGTCCGGAGCAGTTAAGGGGTTAAGGCATAGATTTTTTCATCTATATTAATATAAAGCATCTACTGTTATCTCTTTTTCTCATATTTTTATTTTTTGTTTCAGGAAAAAACATTAAATTTAACAAAATGTTAAAAGTTTATTTTTTTGTAGGAAAGTGTTTTTATTTTTACTGCTTTAACATACATAAGAGAGCTCATGAAAAAGAAAATTTTTGTGTTTGCGAAAGACAAACATTAAGAAGTTCAGGAAATAGATGAATATTAACCCCAAACGTAAACCCAAAATAAACAAAAGAAAGGAAGATAGAGATAACAATGTCACTCAACGGGCACTTTTTTTAGAAATGTCAAAAGTTTAGATTATAAGTAATTGATCGATTTTGATCGATTTATCAACGTATCACAAGAGAGTATGCGTGAAAAAATGTCGCGACCGATATAGTAAACATTAAAGACTTTCAGAGAATAGATCAAAGTTTTCGCTTTCCGAAACTCAAATTAAGTAACAAAAAATGCAATGCAAACAGTCAGTGGCGTAGCCAGGGAGGGGGTCCAAATGCTCTGTATACCAGAAATAGTGTAAAGTTTTCTTCGCCTTGATTAATAGCAGAAAATTCTTCGATTAGATACGACGAGCAGAACTTTACGAAATTAGTGGTATCCAGAGCGTTTTCACCCCACCCTGGCTACGCCACTGCAAACAGCGATGTGGTGGGCATTACACGAATTGATGCAGTTAAATGGTTTTTTTTAACTAAAGGTATAATAAACTTTAGATGCAATACAAATAGCGATGAGGGATGGCATTACGCACAAATTGATGCAGTTAAAAGTCTTTTAAAACTATGAGTACATTAAACTTCAGATGTATTGCAAACAGTGATGTAGGATGGCATTTAGGGATATAATGAACTTGATGCAATCCATACAGCAGTGTGGAATAGAAATACACACATACATGATGCAGTTAAAAGTATTTTAAACTAGGGGTTATTAAACTAGTTATTAAACTTCAGATGCAATGCAATCAGAGCTATGGGGTGACACTTGCATACAAATTTATTCCGTTAAATTTCTTTTTAAACTGGCATTACACGCAAATTGATGCAGTTAAGTCTTTTAAAACTATCAGTATTATTAAACATCAGTCTTCAGATGCAATGAAAGAAGCGCTATGAGATGGCATTTACATACAAATTATCGCAGTTAAATGACGTTTAAAACTAGGTGTGAAATAAACTTCACATGCAATCTAAATAGTGCTATGGAATGACGTTTACATAGAAATTGATGCAGTTAAATGACTTTTTAAACTAGGGGTATAAACTTCAGATGCAACGCAAACAGCGATGTGGAAGGGCATTACACACGAACTGATGGAGTTAAAATTATTTTTAAACTAAGGGTATAATAAACTTTAGATACAATGCAGACTGTTATCTGCTATGGCATTACACACAAATTGATGCAGTTAAATATCTTTTAAAACTAGGAGTATGTTAAACTTCAGATGTAACGCAAACAACAATATGGGATGACATGCAAAATTTTTTCGACATTAGTCAATTAATCTGCCCATAAAAAACCTGATGTTCCGCTGTTAATAAAAACAAGCATACATTTATAAAAAGTGTTCTTGTAACAATTTATTTTTTTCTGTTTAGAATTTATATAATATATTTCAAAATAACATTATTTGGCAAAAAGGTGTATAGTTTTGACAACATTGCAGAAATAAAGCTGTTAAGTGGTTTTGAACACGAATTGGTGCAGTTAAAAATACTTTCCCTGTATATATATGTTTTGATTTTTACGAAACACTCACTAGAAACATCTAAATATATTTTAATAAAAACAAGTTGGAAATTGCTCGTCAAACGTGGCAAATGAGGTGCGTTCGTACTATAACAAGGAAATATTTTTTGCATCGCATATTGTACTGAAGGTATATTTTACTGCACTTCAATAAGTGCATATCCATTTCATTCTGTTCGAAAGGTTGTAACATCCTTAAAATGCACTTGCAATAATTTATTCCCATCGGCCGTAATGTAACGGGAAACTTTTGACAGTCCTGTAATTAAACTATACATCCGATTTTCATAAAATTTGAAATGACGATGCGACAAAATTTTGAAACAATTATATATTTAAAATTTCAGACCATTCGGCTTGGTAGCTTTTGATCTGTTATATTCGGTCAGACGGACTGAACGACGACTATAGGTGCTACGTATTTATATAATTACGAACGCACCAAAAAATGGGAAACTGATATATGTTTTAATTTTTCACAAAATGAAGATTACCGAGCCCCCTTAAATCTAGAAACGTGGTACAACTGGATAGTATCCAAACGTCTGTAACTTCTAAGATATCTAAACAGTATCACTACAAGTTTCATAAACTTCGAAAAATCCGGTTACAAAAGTGAAAATACAAGGTGAGTACAAATGTTAGACCCGATTTTAAAAAATCATATTTTCGAAGCTACTGCACATATTACAGTAAGTGATACATGAATTTAAAGAGAAATATACTAAGTTTTTTTTTCAGTTATAAATGTTCGATGTGTGACCCTCTTGTTACACGGCACACGTCCAATCTCTTACCCATTCGTCCCAAACATTTTGTAGCATCACTCTGTCAATAGTTCTGAAAGCTTCACAAATGCGTTCTTTAAGTTCTGAACACTTTGTTTTCGGCATTGGTGGTACATAAACAATGCCATTGACACTTGACACTTAAAGAACGCATTTGTGCAGAAATCAGAACCATTCGCAGAGTGATGCTACAAAATGTTTAGGCCGAACTGGATTACAGATTGGACGAATGCCATGTAACAAGAGGGTCACACATCGAACATTTGTAACTGAAAAAAACTTGGTATATTTTTCTATAAATTCATGTTTAGGGAGTGAGTGGCGCCGATGGGATACGAACCAGGGATCTCATGATCAGGAGGCGAGAACGTTAGCGTCGAGCAAAAGGCCAAGCCAGTTATTCTAAGCTAGCAACTCGCTTTATACTGATCATGTGAGATGAGATCGCTACACATTCCATCCCCAGTGAGAAAGACTTATTGCTGACGTCGGACGAGCGATATGACCCGTGAATGATGCTGTCTTACGCATATGTGATGCGTGTGAAGACAGGCTTTGTGCTGTGAACGTTCACAGGCTTTGGTTGCAGGGGATGATTTATTTGGTGCTGCCATCTGTTGGTTATGAGAGGAGATGATTGCTGCTGAAGGTTGTTTATTTGTGTTTGTCCGGTTCACCACTTTGGAGAGTGGGTGGCGCAGATGGGATACGAGCCAGGGATCTCATGATCAGGAGGCGAGAACGTTAGCGTCGAGCAAAAGGCCAAGCCAGTTATTCTAAGCTAGCAACTCGCTTTATACTGATCATGTGAGATGAGATCGCTACACACTCCATCCCCAGTGAGAAAGACTTATTGCTGACGTCGGACGAGCGATATGACCCGTGTATGATGCTGTCTTACGCATATGTGATGCGTGTGAAGACAGGCTTTGTGCTGTGAACGTTCACAGACTTTGGTTGCAGGGGATGATTTATTTGGTGCTGCCATCTGTTGGTTATGAGAGGAGATGATTGCTGCTGAAGGTTGTTTATTTGTGTTTGTCCGGTTCACCACTTTGGAGAGTGGGTGACGCCGATGGGATACGAGCCAGGGATCTCATGATCAGGAGGCGAGAACGTTAGCGTCGAGCAAAAGGCCAAGCCAGTTATTCTAAGCTAGCAACTCGCTTTATACTGATCATGTGAGATGAGATCGCTACACACTCCATCCCCAGTGAGAAAGACTTATTGCTGACGTCGGACGAGCGATATGACCCGTGAATGACGCTGTCTTACGCATATGTGATGCGTGTGAAGACAGGCTTTGTGCTGTGAACGTTCACAGGCTTTGGTTGCAGGGGATGATTTATTTGGTGCTGCCATCTGTTGGTTATGAGAGAAGATGATTGCTGCTGAAGGTTGTTTATTTGTGTTTGTCCGGTTCACCACTTTGGAGAGTGGGTGGCGCCGATGGGATACGAGCCAGGGATCTCATGATCAGGAGGCGAGAACGTTAGCGTCGAGCAAAAGGCCAAGCCAGTTATTCTAAGCTAGCAACTCGCTTTATACTGATCATGTGAGATGAGATCGCTACACACTCCATCCCCAGTGAGAAAGACTTATTGCTGACGTCGGACGAGCGATATGACCCGTGAATGATGCTGTCTTACGCATATGTGATGCGTGTGAAGACAGGCTTTGTGCTGTGAACGTTCACAGGCTTTGGTTGCAGGGGATGATTTATTTGGTGCTGCCATCTGTTGGTTATGAGAGAAGATGATTGCTGCTGAAGGTTGTTTATTTGTGTTTGTCCGGTTCACCACTTTGGAGAGTGGGTGGCGCCGATGGGATACGAGCCAGGGATCTCATGATCAGGAGGCGAGAACGTTAGCGTCGAGCAAAAGGCCAAGCCAGTTATTCTAAGCTAGCAACTCGCTTTATACTGATCATGTGAGATGAGATCGCTACACACTCCATCCCCAGTGAGAAAGACTTATTGCTGACGTCGGACGAGCGATATGACCCGTGAATGATGCTGTCTTACGCATATGTGATGCGTGTGAAGACAGGCTTTGTGCTGTGAACGTTCACAGGCTTTGGTTGCAGGGGATGATTTATTTGGTGCTGCCATCTGTTGGTTATGAGAGGAGATGATTGCTGCTGAAGGTTGTTTATTTGTGTTTGTCCGGTTCACCACTTTGGAGAGTGGGTGGCGCAGATGGGATACGAGCCAGGGATCTCATGATCAGGAGGCGAGAACGTTAGCGTCGAGCAAAAGGCCAAGCCAGTTACTCTAAGCTAGTGACTCGCTTTATACTGATCATGTGAGATGAGATCGCTACACATGTATCACTTATTGTAATATGTGCAGTAGTTTCGAAAATATGATTTTTTTAAATCGGGTCCATCATTTGAAATAGCCCTGTATTTTTTGATTAAATTCCATGGAGAGCAAAACTTAAAATACATCAACTTAATCATATACAAATGGTATAAGCAACCTTAATACATTTTACAGGGTGTCCAGTCTCAACGGTGTCCAATGGCTAATTCCTAAACTGTTAGTCATAGACATATAGTTCCAATTACAAAAATGTTTAAAGTCAGGTAAAGAAATATTTTAAAAGCGATTTGGGTCAATAAAAACATTTTTTTTAATTACAAAATTTAAATTTTTATACTGTCCCCTGGTTCTATAAGTGATATTTAGTAAAATTTTCCTTTTACACCGACAAGTAATACGCGAAAAATCCCGTTATTCTGCAATTAAAATTGACCGAGTAATAGCTGTTTAAAGTTGGAGCATGTTTTTTGCTGCAAATTGGGGGTCATGCACAAATTCAGTCGAAATATAATTTCGTCAGATATATTAAAAAATGGTTCAGAGTAAAATTAACATTGCAATATAAATTTGAAATCTTTAATCATTCTGACATATTAATGCAAAATATATAATTTGTTATAAACATTTAAGAAGAAAGAAAAAACAGAATTTTTGTTAAATAAAATGATGCTAAATTAACAGCCTCAATTCTTTACAAAATTATAGGTATTTTAAAATATTATTAGATTACACTAGGCTGCAAAAGTTGGGTTATGTCGGGGTTTTTAGCTTTTGATAATTGATTTTTATGTATTCTGTACCGCTGAATCCGAAATTGATCTTCATTACCTACTATCATATAAAGATTTTCACGTAAATTTTAAAGTTAAGAAAAGAAAAATTGCTAAAATTTGATTCTATAAAATAAATGTGATTGTTTTGTTTTTAACTTTTAATGATTGATTTTAATGCATTTTTTTACCGCTGAATCGAAAATGTTTTTCATCTTTAACCATCACATGAGGATTTTTCGATATTTGCAAATTTCAAAGTTAAAAAGTTCAAAGTTAAAATTGAACCTCCTGCCCCATCTCATCGAACCACTCAGCTGTTTAGCTGTAAGAATCCCAGGATAAGCAAAAATATTGAATAAATTATTGAATAAAATAAAATAAAATATAATAAAATAAAATAAAATAAAATAAAATAAAAAATGTTTTACATATGTTTTATAGTATGAGATTTTCGCTATATTTTAACTTACACATTTACGATTTGCAAAACAATTCTAACGTGATGGTTAAAAATGAAGGTTATTTTCAGTTTCAGTTCTAAAAAGTAGGTAAAAATGAATTATCAAAAGTTAAAAAACAAAACCATCTCGCCTACTTTATAGTATCCGATTTTTGTTAATCTTTAAATTTGACAATTTCTGATTTGCGAAATATCGTGACGTGATGGCTAAAAATTAATGTGATTTTCGGATTCAGTTCTAAAAAATACATAAAAGTAAAAAAAAAATAATAATAACAACAATCGCAGTCATGTATTATCTAAACTAAAACTTTTTCTTAAACTTCTTGGCGGTAATCTATCCGAAATTTTTTGTGTTATCCTGTAAAATAAGTATAAATGGTGACCACCGAAAATCATTATAATATTAGATTGTTGTTGGATTTGCGCCAGTATGTAAAATGTAATCTCGATCGGATATTTAAAAGTGAATTAAAGTTCGAGTGAAAATTTTGAACTGGAAAAACATATGTTCGTTGAAGTAACATAAAAACTTATAAAAATAACATAAATTTTGTTAAAAGAAATCATAAAAGAAACAGTCTCAAGTCCTGACAAAATAAAACATGTTAATTTAGCCAATCTGAAACTTAATAAATGTTAACTTAATCGTAATACTTGTACGATTTTTTTGAAAGCGCAGATACACATGAAATAAGATCTTCGAATAGTTTAAGCACTTGGTATGTGACCCCTGAAAGCCAAGCCAAGCTCATTTGTTTTCAGAGCAGAAAAGTGGCATTTTTAAAGTTTCATAACTCGCTCAATTTAAGTGTTATATGAATGAAACTTTTTTTTTTCTTACTTGTCAGTGTAATAGGAAAATTTTACTAAATATAACTTATAGGAACGGGGGACCGTATAAAAATTTAAATTTCGTAATTTCTTAGGAAATGTTTTTATTGACCCAAATCGCTTTTAAAATATTTCTTTACCTGATTTAAAAGATTTTTGTAATTGGAACTATATGTCTATGACTAACGGTTTATGAATTAGCCATTGGGCACCATTGAGACCGGACACCCTGTATAATATTTTTAATTTTGCTAGCTTTTCTTCTTTTTGCTCACAAACAAATCTGTGTTATTGTTAAATTTGCACTAAAAAAAGAAATAAAATATTCCAGAATCCAGTCTCATTATCATCAAAGTAATGTTAATCCAAGGCATTAAACTAGACTCCTGACACGAATAAGTAAAACAACATACGAAAAAGGAGACCGTAACATTAACAAGGAGCCTTATTTTCATATAAATACCATCCGGAATATGTTAACACGATTTTTGTGGCAGTATACAAGTTTCTTTCTTAGAATAACAAGGCCGGCAAATCACCAAATCACGATCTGCGGCTTCTTCGGAATTCATAAGTACGCTGATCTGCCTAGATTTCTGTGTGCATGTGGTCACATTATAGGATTATATACGTCTCACCTTATTCCCGGATACATTGATACGTTATGAGTGATTTATTGTTGTTCATGTGGTGACATGAATAATTTGGACAGATCCGGTCAAGGGATAAATCATTAAAAAATTCCTACAGATGATTCAGTTGATTGCTTGGGTGTACATCGTGTAACACATATTGCTTTGTGCATGCTTTCCATATAAATGACATACATCATATCAAAATTATTATAGAAAGGACAAGAATGTTGAAACATAAAAAAATAAGCAATGAAACAAATTTCAGACGAATGGATACTTATTAGCTCTAAAAAGCGTTTGTCCCCATTGGCAGAAATGGTGATTTTGGTTAAAACATAAATTAATATTATGGCCAAAATAAATCATTTTTCCAGCTAAAATATTTTCATTTAACATTTTGTTAAAACTTATGTTTGTTTACGGACAAAAAAGTAAATAAATAAGACGAAGAGAGATATCAGTAGATGTTTTATTTTAATAACCTTATCAAAATAAATTTAAAATAAAATCCTATCCAATGACATTGATTACTATCTATCTTTTGTTATAGGTGATTTATTGTTGTTCATGTGGTGATCTGAATATTTTGGACAGATCCGGTCAAGGGATAAATCATTAAAAAATTTCACCTCATGGTTCAGTTGATTCCTTGGGTGTTACACTTTGTAACATACCGGGTGTCCCAAAAAGGACTGACTGATTTTAAAATTCAATAACTTGCAAACGGTGACAGATATTTAAAAAATTCTTGCAGGTGGGTTATGCAAAAAGTCAAAAGTTTTATTACAGTAATTTTCGATTTTAGTTCGAATTACAAACAATAGATGGCGCTGTAAGCAATAGTCGCTAAATACAGGCTCGATTTCTGGTCCTTTCTCTTATTTCATGCTGAAAAAGGAGATGGAAATGTATTATCCGGGCCACGAAGTACCAAAAATCGAGCCTGAATTAGGCGTCTATTGATCGCAGCGCCATCTATTGTTTGTAATTCGAACTAAAATTGAAAATCACTGTAAAAAAAACTTTTGACCTTATGCATAACATTCCTGCAAGAATTTTTTAAATATCTGTCACCGTTTGCAAGTTATTGAATTTTAAAATCAGTCAGTCCTTTTTGGGACACCCGGTATATTGCTTTGTGCATGGTTTCCATATAAATGGCATAAATCACATCAAAATTAATATAGAAAGGACAAAAATTCTAAAGCATAAAAAAATAAGTAATGAAACGAATTCCAGATGAATAGATACTTATTAGCTGCAAAAAACGTTTGTTTCCATCGGCAGAAAAGTTGATTTCGCTTAAAAAATATACTAATATTACGGTCAAAATAAAATTATTTTTCCAGCTAAAATATTGTCTGTTAACATTTTGTTAAAATTCCTGTTTATTTACGGACAAAAAAAAAAGGGACGAAGAGAGATATTAGTAGATGTTTTATTATAATAACCAAAACAAAACAAAACAAAAAAAAAAAAAAAAAAAAAATTCAATCCAATTATATTGATTACTATCTATCTTTCGTTATGGGTGATTTATTATTGTTCACGTAGTGACATGAATATTTTGGACAGATCCGGTCAAGGGATAAATCATTAAAAAGTTCCTCTGGATGATTCAACTGATTGCTTGGGTGTACATCGTGTAACATATATTGCTTTGTGCATGCTTTCCATATAAATGACATAAATCACATCAAAATTAATATAGAAAGGACAAGAATGTTGAAATATAAAAAAAAATAAGTAATGAAAGAAATTCCAGATACTTATAAATACTTATTAGGTCTAAAAAGTGTTTGTTTCCATCGGCAGAAACGTCGATTTCGGTTAAAAAATATACTAATATTACGGTCAAAGTAAAATCCATTTGTAAGATATGCTGAGAGGTCGGCCACGATAAATACAACTCTTTTCTAGCTAGAAAAATAACTTATAACATCTACTGATTCAGTTAAATTTTATGTTTTAAGTATTAAAAATAACAATTAAAAAAGATGTCAGTGGATGATTTATTTTAGGGGCTAAAAATTACATCGCTAAAAAAATATTCATCCAATCACATTTCTATTTCTATTTATTATTAACCATTTGGGAAAATGGTTATTGTCCTCGTCAGGGTAGGAAATCAAAAACATATCTGAAGCTTTTTATTGGTTTAATCAGCATTTTATTCGTTTTCTGATTTGTCTATACAGTAATCTGTATTTCCCTTTAATTTTAACAGAGATGGACAACAGAGTGTTGCTACTATGACAAAAAAGTAATAAAAACTACAAAAAAGATTAATAACTCAGAAACAAATTGAGATACAGTTTTCAAACAAATTGCATTTAAAAGTGCATTTTTTTTCTATACGACGGTGTAAAAAGTAATATTGTGGGATGTTTAGAAGTTTAAGAATGAAATTTCACTTAAAATGGGTAGTCAGATTTCTTGGAAATCTGAGGATGGAAAAGCTTTTTCCCGAACAGCCAATGAAATGCTTGGATAATACATAAGTTTCAGGTGGATAATACGTAAGTTTCCGGAAATCTGACGAATAGCAGGCGATTTTTGTCGCTTGCAATTTGTACGTGTAATAACACTATTAATGTTTAATTCATGGCGTACGTAATGTATGATCAATTCCGTGCGATTTTTTATGTCTTAAATTTTAGTCTTTGAAAAAATCATTTTCCAAATAGTCGTTGTAATTTGTTAAATTGCTCTTTTTTTTTTTTTCTTTTTTTTTTTTTAAGTTGTTGTTGTTGTTTTTGTTGAGTTTAGTTAATAGATAACTCTCCAAGCTACTATATAAATTTCATTATGTTTATTAAGTCTGTCGTTAAAGTCTTTTATGATATGTTGATAAATCGATCAAAATAATATATTTTAACATTTCAAAAAAAGTGCCCTTCGAGTGACATTGGTATATCAATCTTCATTTCTTTTGTTTATTTTGCGTTTAAGGTTGGGTGGTAACTTTGATCTTCCTGATCTTTTTAAAGTTTTATTTTTATTTTTTTCTCAAATACAGAGAGTTTTCTTTCTATAAACTATCGAATGTCTTATCTGTTTAATTCGGACGGTAAAAAAAAAAAAAAAAAAGAAAAAAAAAAGCAAGCTAAAATGCTGGCTTTTAATATTTTCTTTAATTTTATGTTTTCCCTCTATAACAAATAAGAAAAATTAGACGAAAAGTAATATCAGTAGATGTTTTATATTATAGATGTAAATTCTATTTCTTAAAGTATCCATTCATTGACAGTGGTCATTTCTATTCCATTATCCATTCATTTCTATTGGGACACAAGAAACATTTTAATATAGCAATTTTGATCTACTTTCCTAACTACGTAATGTTTACCTTGTCTAACGCATTTTATTTTTGTAGAGGGGGGGGGGGATGGGGGCGGGTTTGAAATATCCTATACAAAATATATTGATAAGCCCCCCCCCCCCCCCACCCGCTTAAAAAAAATTTCTAGCTTGAAAAAAAATTTATAACGTTTGTTCATTTTGTTAAATTTAGTGTTTTAATTCTGAAGAAAAATTATGAAAAGAGGAATTAGTTTCTGTTTTATTTTAGAAACTAAAAATTTCATCTCTAAAAATCTTTCATACAATCATATTTATATTTCTGTCTTTTTTTACTTCTTTGTTTATTTTGAATTTAGGAAGGAGAAGACATCGATCTACTATCTGAACATCTTAATGTTTTTATATCTCTTGAAAAAAATTTCCATAAACTCTTTTATGATATGTTGATAATTCGACCAAATTAAAAACTCCCTGTTAGCTAAAAAAATAAACATTATTGTTTCCATTTCTTAATGTACACATCCAGTGACATTGATATCGCTATTGGGAACAAGAAACTATTAATGAAGCAATTTTGATCTACTTTGTGAGCTTTTCAATGTTTGCTTTATCATACGCAAACTTAGGAGAGGGGTGGGAGGCGGATTTTGAAGTTTCCTATATGTAAGGCATGTTGATATGTAGGTCACAACAAACAAAAAAAGCTCTTTTTTCTTGCTAGAAAAATAATTTGTAACCTTTGTTTATCCTTTTAGATTTTATGTTTTATCTCAGAAAAAATAATGATAAAAAAAGATATTAGTTGATGTTTTATTTTAGAAACTAAAGATTTCATATCTAAAAAACATTCATCAAATTACATTTATAGTTCTATCTTTCTTTTTTGTTGATGTTGTTTATTTTGGGTTAGGGAAAAGAAAACTTCGATCTACTCAACTTTATTATGTGGATTAAAAATTTGTCGCAAAGATTTTTTGGATAAACTCTCTTATGCTATGTTGATAATTCGATAATAATAAAATATTTTAACATTTTGAAAAAAGTGTTTGTCGAGTGACATTGATACATAATCTTCTTTACTTTTGTTTATTTTATATTTAGGGTTGGGGTTGACTTTGATCTACTTTCTAAACTTTTAATGTTTACCTTATCTTTTGCAAAACACATAGAAATTTCTTTCTCCAAAACTGTCTTACATATAATAAGTCGGTCAGAGTAAAAATGTTCTTCAAGCTAAAAAATGAACCTTTATCATTTTGTTAAATTTCATGTTTTTTTTTCCCCTCCTCAAACAAAAAAGAAAACATTGCAAAAATAAATACCAGTAGATTTTCTATTTTTACAGATGAAAAATTTTGTTTTTAAAAAATACGCAGCCAGTGACATTGATATCTGTATTGCCGCCATTATAAAGGTATAATATAAAGTTTTTTTTTCTCTTTCTCGATCTATTAACGGACTTTAACTAAACAAATAAATTACTTGTTGCAAGATACTTAAATACATTTTTTTATTATTTACGGGCATTACGTTATAATATTTTGTGGTTTTTTGAACATGTGTATTACCGCGTTGCATGTCTGCAACATACACAATAGCCAATGTTACTTATACAGTGGGTTTTAAAATACGATTTTATTTATTGTTGGTATCTCCCAACACCTCAGTTAAACTAAATTAATATTTACTTAAAGTGATAAAATACTTTTAACAAGGCAAAAAATTACCTTTATTTATTCATATTAGGCATATGTTTCATTACTGCGACGGCAACATTCTCAATAATAAATATGAAACAAATATTTTAGCAAAAATTATTTTAATTTAAAACAGGTAAACAAAAGTCACGTGAACTCAAGCATTATGAAATTAATTGCAATATTAAAAATGGATATTTGTGAACATGAATTATTTAATACTATTGCTTCATTTTTCTGTAGAGCATCTCTTTCCAAATTTTAGGAAGCTCCATGGAGTCTGAATAATTGCATATACTCGCACTGCGTAAGAAGATTTTTATTGATTCATGGATAATGGATGCGAAGTAAAATTTTGATGGATAAATTATTCTACTATTTTTAAAATTAATCTATAAAGGCTCTTTATTATATAGTCTAGCTAAAGCTGTAGTTTTCTTGTTGTATTTGATGTCTGCTATGTGTTCTTTGATCCTAGTTTTAAGTTTTCTGTTTGTCATTCCCATATAAAATTGCAGCGTTCCATCTTCTTTGGTGAAAGGTATTTCATATGCCCTTGATTTGGTTCTATTGGGTCAATTTTCTTACATGCTATGTTTTAAATTTTACGGAAGGTTTTGCAAATATGGATATATTGTATTTATTGAGTTTATATTTCAATTTTTTGTAGAAACTAGGAAAATATTGTAAAGAGGATACTCTGAAATTTTGTACCTCGAAATTACATTTCTTTAAGTCTTTCAGTCTTTTATCACTTTAAGTAAATATTAATTTAGTTTGATGCATTCAAGTGATTTTCGCATAGTTTTATAACATCAGTTAATATAAATTGAATTACACAATTCAACAAACTTATACCTTTAGAATCTTCATTGTCATTTAATTTTGACACTGCGATAGCTAAATTTGAAGTATTAACATGTATTAGAGTTGAAATTTATGAAATGTATGTATAAATGTATGGAAATTTTAGGATTGGCACATCAGACTAGTCCAAAATATGATTTTATAGAGCTATTCAAGAAAACTTTTATGCCGCTTTTTTCTTCCCCAAGTAAAACGACAACAAAAAAATTACTTTCCTCTTAATATACTTATTCTTATAGATATCTTTTTTTAGCTAAGATATTTTTTCTCTTTTTTTC
This sequence comes from Maratus speciosus, assembly GCA_963932465.1. Lineage (NCBI taxonomy): Eukaryota > Metazoa > Arthropoda > Arachnida > Araneae > Salticidae > Maratus > Maratus speciosus. The sequence goes on from OZ010799.1 coordinate 12,347,978, forward strand.
GATATTACAAATAAAAAGTTACTTTTATTTTCCCGTATTTCATTATTTATCCGTGATTCGATGACAAAACCTTTACAAAATTTGAGCAAATATTTTAATTATAGGCGACGCATATTAAATCCGCTTAAGATGAAAATATTGAATTCAATAACAGGGGGATTTTTTTTGTTGTTGTTTAAGGATTATATAAGATTTTTAAGATGTTGAAATCGCGGTTTATTTAGCATACAAAAAAAGTTACTTTGCATAAAAGACATCAAATTACCAACAAAAAATTTCTGTTATTTTAATTTTTAAATATTTATAGGAGTAAGTCGTGTTTAAAAAAGTTCGATAATGAATATTTCAATTTAAATTTTGAGAAATAAACTATGTTTTTTTCTAAATTCGTATTTCGCAAAACCTATATTTCATTGTTTATCCGTGATCCGATGACAAAACCTATACAAAATTTGAACAAATATTTTAGTTATAGGCGATACATATTAAATCCGCTTTAGATGAAAATATTGAATTCAATGACAAGGGATTTTATTTTTTGTTTAAGGATTAACAAGATTTTTAAAATGTTGAAATCGCGGTTTGTTTAGCATATATAAAAAGTTACTTTCCATAAAATATATCAAATTACAAACAAAAAAAATTCTGTTATTTTATTTTTTTTAAGTATTTATAGGAGTAAGACATGTTAAAAAAAGTTTGATAATGAATATTTCAATTTAAATTTTGAGAAAGAAATTATATTTTTTTCTAATTATATTTTTTTATGCAAACGCTATTTTTAACATTGGGGCTCCAACAATTTAATATGAAGCTTTTTTTTTTCCTTTGTTAAACTACTGAAACCCCAACCTCTTTTGAGTATCGTTGGTAAGTCGATTGCCTAGAGGCTTTTTTTCAAATTTATGCATTAACCCTTTATCTACTGAATTATGAATTCATGAAAATTTTATCTTCTAAAGCATTTTTTGTGAATTGTTTAAACTACATTCGATGATTTACTTAATCATTTAAGGGGTCTCAGGACTCTTAAAATTGGAAAAGAAGAAAAAACAAGACCATTTTCAACATTTAATATCTTAAAATGTACTTGACTTTTAAGACAAAATTTTAATTGGGATAAAAGATGTAAGTATGTTCTTTCATTTCATGTATTTAAAAAATTGAAAGATGCAGAATTAGCATTTACAGGGGGCTCCAAACTGTGAGACATTTGACGAGCAGAAAATCGGCATAACAGCTTACGCGCACGATTACAAAATAAATATTGCAACTAGAATGAACATTTTAATGTATACTTATACTTCAGATTGTAATAATTAACCTGAACCTAAATAAATTTTTATTTAAAGCATTTTTATATTTATAATACAAAGTTTATTTAGCTAATGGAAAATTAGGAAAATTTCAACAGTATAATCACCTAAAAAAATATTTTTTGAACAATAAAAAAGGAAATTTTAGGTTCAGTTTATACAGACTAAAATGAAACATATGTTTTGAAAATTTCATGAAAAAATATTTAGAAGTTTTTGAGATATCGTCCGCGTTATGCCCCCAAAACGGCATTTGGAGAAAAATGACTTCAAAGTTTCGGAAACGACGCTACAGCTATTGTACGTGTATAAATCTAAAAGCCATAACTTCTGTTCTAATAGGGATTTCAAGGAAACAATTACACTGCTCAAAACAATTAAAGGATATTTGAAGTTTTATATAAAATAAAGATATAAACGAATTTTTTTTTGCCGAAAATAGAAGAAGAGAATCACAAATGCAAATTTTTCTGGTTTTCAAACTGTGGAGTATGCAAATTTTGAGTTCGACGTCAAAAACGTCGCTTCAGCGGCAGCGAATGAAATTTGACTTTCAACTGGATAAAAGATAATGAAGACAAAGATGATCGGCATTCAGTGATTGCTTTGTTTCGATGAGTACGATGTCTCAGCGAAGTCATTTGACAGATTCAGAAGCTTTGAGAATTGTTGGTAGGTTAGAAGGGGACCAAACTCAAGCCGAAGTAGCGCAAGCCATTGGAGTGTCACAAAGTGTCATTTCCAGGATCTGGAACCGTTTTTTTGAGAGTGGATGTGCAGACCGAAGACCAGGGCAAGGTCGTAGACGGGCAACAACGCCCAATGAAGATCGGTATTTAGCGTTAACAGCTCGGAGACACCGAACCATGAACGCTACTCTTCTCCAACAACACCTTCGCTCGGCTACAGCCACCGCGATTTCAACTCAGACTGTCCGAAACTGGCTCCATGCTGTAGGTCTGTATGCTCGCCGACCGATGGTATGTGTTAGATTAACATCAAGGCATCGTCGCGACCGCAGGGAGTGGGCAACCGAGTTTGTCAACTGGAGGAGAAATGAATGGAGCAATATTCTGTTTTCTGACGAGTCCCGTTTTTCTGTGCATCCGGATAATAGGCGTATTTTCATCTGGAGGGACCGTGGCAGTAGGAATAATCCTGCGTTCGTGCACGAAAGTGTCAGATTTGGCGGTGGAGGAGTGTTGGTGTATGGTGGCATCTCCATTGACGGGCGCACTGACCTCTACATCATTCTAGATGAGCTCTGACTGGTCGCCGATATAGGGATGAGATCCTCAGACCTATTGTAGTCCCTTACGCTGCAGCAATCGGAGATAACTTCATTTTAATGGACGATAACTGCAGACCACATCGTGCAAACCTGGTGGAGGATTTCCTTTTCGAGGAAGGAATCGTTCGAATGGAATGGCCAGCGTGTTCTCCAGACATGAATCCAATCGAGCACGTTTGGGACGCTCTAGGAAGACGAGTTTCTGGCCACCAACAACCCCCACAAACTCTCCAAAGAACTGGAAAGAGCTCTTCTGGAAGAGTGGGGCAGAATACCCCAACTCGTCATTAATAGCCTCATTGAGTCCATGCCTCAAAGGTGTTCAACGTTGCTGGCCGCCCGTGGAAACCATACCCCCTACTGAAAATGATTTTCTTTGAAGAAAACACCTTTTCTTATTCTTTTTTTCTCATATGCACAAATTGTGTTTTTTCCCTTTAGTACACAAATGCGCAATAAAATGCATTTTTTTCTGCCAAACATGTGTAATTTATTCTCATATAACCTACTATGTCTGTCGACCATGTATCAATCAGCTAAACAGTTTACCAGATACAAAATCCACCTAAAACTGTAATATCATTTATTTGTTTTGAGCAGTGTATATCAAAATGTACAGAAAAGATAGGAGTTTAACATCTAAAATATTTAAAATTTCGAAAGTTTTAAAGCTTTAAGAGTCCTGAGACCCCTTAATAAATTTCAGAAGGATTTGTGAAGGATAGGAGGATTTTAGAAGGATTAATTAAATTTGAATTTATAGGGATTTTGACCAATATTTATAACCCCACTCAAATCTTTTGCTTTAAATATTTTTCTTAGTGTTTTGTAGAATTAGGCAATGTACAAATATACCGTTCATACAATAGAAATATAGAAATATTTCCGAATTGATGAATCTCCCCCCCCACCCCCACCCCAACGCCAAGAAAGCTGAAAAGATGCAAAGGCAAAAGAAATCATCCTTTTAAAAATATTTTTGTTTTATGTAACCAATAATGCTTTTGGAAAAAGATAAAGCAATGTATCTATAACTCATTCTAAACTGTATTACTTACTAATCGATGTATTAAATGAATTTTATAACAAGTTATTTTAAGGCATCTGAATACCTTTAAAAGCCGATTTTCGTCCAAAATATCGATTTTTAAATTTTGGTATAATATAGTAGCCGGATTCTTTATCTTTCCAAATCTGAATTTTGTTTAGATCGTATTTAGAAGTCAAGTTATTGCCTTTATAAAATTACTAAGTATCAGTATTTTGAAACCGAAAATATCGTTCTGCTCACCGGAAGTCAGGTGAAGTGTTTGTTTACGTTTAGTGTTGTTTTAATATGAGCTTCAAAACTCGTTTTTTTTATTTATTATAAATTTTAAACTAATTAGAAAGAAAGTTTTAAAGCACAGATTTTGAATGTGGCAACATAAGTTTTCTAAAAACTTTTGGAAACAAGTTCAAAGCGTCTTTTACAGTAAGATTTTGAATTAAATTTTGTTTTTGCGTTTTCTGAAAATCAAATTTTTAACATTTTATGTTTACGAAAACATCATAACGGAAAAAATTATGGATGAATCTCTTTCAAAAAAAATTTTGTATGCTTTGCAAAGTGCAATACAGGGAATGAACTACACTCGTAACAGTAAGTGTATTAGTTTTTTTTTATTATTATTATTATTATTATTATTATTATTATTATTATTGATAAAGTTTCCAATTTGCAATAAATTTTTAGTAATTTTTGCTTCATCACTGATTAACTTTCTATATAGTTTTAAATATTTGACTCACAAATATGAGAGTAGTTCATTCCCTAGAAAAAGGTTTAATAATTATAATAAAGCTTACAAAATAAAAATATCTTGGATTAAAGTTAAGTTATGATGTTTTGCGGAAGTGATTATTTTCGCTGTTTTTTGCTTATTATTTCCCCAAAATATAAAAAAATAATTTGAAGTGTATAACTTTTTCTGTTTTATTTTACTTTTTTAATCACATCATGATATACAATGCAAAAAAAAGTCATATTTTAAAATAATTTAAAAAAAGTCCTCCGAAGTTATTCGGATACCTTAATGGCACTTATAAGTACCATCAGTAGATAAAGGGTTAATAAACATCGTACTATCTATACAGCCATTAGCAAAAGTTTAAGACCACCGATCTTAATGATAACTATTAACCCTTTGTATCACCACGTTGCATATCTGGTACGTAGCCAATAGCCAATGTTACTTATGCAGTGGGCTTTAAAAGACGATTTTATTGATTGTTGTTATCTCCCAATACATCAATTAATAAAAATTGTTCACAGAGTTCTCAACAGACGGCTACACTGAGTTAATTTTTCCTCCCAAAGTTTTATTTATACTTTGAGCAGTTTCGCATTGTTATTTCTAAAATGAACTTTCTAAGTTTTTTAAAATAAAAATGTCCAGAGAAGTCTAAAAATAGATTTTTTACAAAGGTGAGTTCGTATACTTTGCAATTTTGTATTGGAAAATTGACAGTATTTATGAAAAGTATAAAATTTTCTGTTTATTGCATATGTGAAAAAAGTCAATATATATATTTTTTTATTTTCTATGTTTTTTTATTATTTTTACATGTTTAAAATGATGTATTCTAACATCATGAGTAAGTATTTTTCAAATCAGAGTTGTTAATTCAGAAACGGTTAGAGCATTTGTTTTTCCACTAACCAACAATATTTTTTCGCATTTAAAAATACACACCAGCACTTAAGACGCACTTCCTGCAATTATCGCTCATAAACAACAACACTATAACCGAACTTATTTCAGTGCCCCTGTAAATGAACGCTAAATTCTATGCACATCGTATTCTACAGTAAGCATCTTGTGGTGCACCTCTGTGATATAATACATCCGGAAAAAAAGTTTTGTTGAATCAACAAAAATTTGGTTGGCCCAACAAAACTTTTCGTTTAAATATGGGTCAATGGAAATTTTGTTTGAATTAACAAAAAAATATAGTTGATTTTTTTTTGCAACTGCAACAAAAAAATTTTGTATCGGCAGAAAAAAAATGTAAATGAACGATAAATTCTTTGCACACCGTATTCTACAGTAAGCATCTTGTGGTACACCTCTGTGATATAATACCAAGTTAAGTACAGTAGAACCTCTTTTTTCCGAAACTCTTTTAACCGAAACTCTCGGTTAACCGAAATTCATTTTTAAAGCTTTTTTTCTTCTTTTTTCTAATATCACATTCCTTGTGTAAAAATCCATTTTGAAAGTTTTTTTTAACTATCATATTCCTTGTGCGCAAGCGGTCTTTTCAGAACTACGAGTACATATAAATATTTTCGATTCCCTTTCTTAGAGTTCCTTTGAATTTAACTTGAACACCCGTAAGCTGAGGAGTGGAAACATAAAAACGAACAAATTAGCAATTCTGAAGCCTTTGAATGTTTTGCAAAAGGTTTGGCATGGCTGGAACAGCAGAAAGTCTGTGATACTGGTGAACTAATAATATTAAAAAATTCCGTGGTAAAGTTTCAAAGCAAAGGCATCGAAACTGCGACAAACAAAACATTGTTTCAAACCCTTGTGAAATATGTAAAAGGACTTAATGTTTTAAATAACTTCAGAATTAATTACACCGTTTGGCACTAAAATCTTCTCTGTAAAATTAATGGATTGAAGCATTTCTTGGTTTTTTAGTTTAAAAAGTAATACATGCGTAAACGTATAGTTAAATTTGAGTAATTTTTAAACATATTAATGAAAATATGTAAAAGTTTCTTCTTTAATATTTTACGAAGTACAGTAGAACATCTTTTATCCGAAACTCCTTTAACCGAAACTCTTGGTTAACCGAAATCCATTTTTTAAGCTTTTTTTTTAGTATTACACTCCTTGTGTGCAAAATTCATTTTCAAAGCTTTTTTTTTTTTTACTTTTTTTTAAACTATCATATTCTTTGTGTGCAAGCGGTCCATTCTTAACTACGAGTACATATAACTATTTTCGATCCCCTTTCTTAGAATTCCTTTGAATTTAACATGAGCTACTGTAAGCAGCGGAGTGGAATGAACAAAACGAACAAATTAGCAATTCTGAAGCTTTTGAATGTTTTGCAAAAGGTTTGGCACGGCTGGAGCAGCAGAAAGTCTGTGATACTGGTGAACTAATATTATTAAAAAATTCCGTGGTAGAGTTTCAAAGCAAAGGCAATCGAAACTGCGACAAACAAAAGATTTTTTCAAACCTTTGTGATATATGTAAAAGGTACTTAATTTTAAAATTAAAAATCAGTTAATTTATTCTTGTTTCTATGTTGCTATTGCTTTATTTTTATTAAGCACTTGTTAGCATAATAAGAAATATTGCATATATTCTCCTTAATCTTAAAATTGAAGCATTCTGGATTATCCGAAAATTTAGATTTTCCGAAAGATGCTCGGTCCCAATTACTTCGGATAATCGAGATTCTACTGTATATCTAAAATAATCTAAGATTATTGAAATACATTGCAAATGATTTTTCCTTATAGACCATAATGTAATGTAATATTGTTGACCGTCTTTGTAAATGAACTATTAATACTACACACAGTTTAAATAGTGATCTTACTACACTAAACGTCAACAACATACACAAAATTAAGGGCTGTCCAAGTATATTTACGAGAGTTAGAGCTCGCACAGACAGAGAGACGGCTAGACAAACCGACATCATGAACACTTTTCAACTTTGTTCTTTTGAGTATCTTTGGAAAAGAACTATATATTCTACGTACTTAATTTTTAATACCGCACATGCCATAAGTAATCCTCAATAGCATATGTCAATTTAATGTCAATTGAAGTATATTTAAGCCAGATAGAGTAATGAGAGACACACGGCCTGACAAACCAAATTCCTAAATGCTTTTCAAAAAAGTAAGAATGTGTTTAAAAATTGCATGCTAATTTAGTACATGCGCATATTTGTCAGTTTTGATCTTTACAAAATAGATTTGAATTTTATAATTACGAGGTGGATCCCGTCGAATTTCGACGAAAGAAAATGTCTACAAAGGAGCTGTTGCATCAAATTTATAATACATCGACAACAATTAAATAATTAGAATAAAAAATCCATCTTACACTTGTTAGTTTAACTCTCCAAAGACATATTTTAACCTAAGAGTAATTAAATACTTTTTTCATAAACTTCTACTGTTAAAATTATTGAAAAATTAAACTTTATTCATATGCGTAATAAGTAACATATAATTGAGATAAGTAATTTTGATTAAGTTATCAATTATTGCTTGGTATTACGGAATGAAAAATCAGCAAAAATGATTTCACCTTGACATAATCATAGAATTTCTCCCCTTTAAATCTAAACCGAATCAAGTCATTTTCCACGTTTCACATCCCTATTAACCATTTAAAAACATTTTAAAGAGCAATAGGTTATTAATAAATATATTTTCAAGCTTGAAGTCACGTTTTTCAACTATTAAAACTTCCCATGTAAAAATTCCCACTCATGATTTGAAGTCTTAGTATAATCTCTGTACCTGCGCGTAAAAATTCCAGAATTTTATAATTTTTATATGTATTCAAGATGAAATATCTCTTTTTATCAAATAAAATTATCGTTTTCTTTTAAATATGACGTCATTTTCAGTTACTAAAATATTTTGCCTATTGTCTCAAACTCAATATCAGCGGAATGAAAAAAAAAATATTTTTAATTCTAATGAAAAATTGGCATCAGTAAGAATATAATCAATAAAGATGATTAAACCACTTTTAACAGAAATGACGTACTTCAGTTGCCACGATTAGAAAATTGGTATTAAAAACTGTAAAAAAATTAATATCTCAAAAATAAATTGAGATACAGCTTTCAAACAAATTGCATTTAAAAGTAAATTTTTTTCTGTATAAGACAGTGTAAAAATTTAAAATGTGGGATATTTAGAAGTTTAAAAATTTGCAGTAGCGAAAATTGCAAAACCAAAATTTCATTTCAAATTTCAAAGTGTTGCCATTCGCAGAATGACGTATGCGTTACGCACAGATATGTTTGGCCTTTATAGATAGATAACAAACATTCCGTATTAAAAAAAAAAAAAAAAAAAAAAAAAAAGAAAAGAAAAAAACGAAAGTTCAAAATATAAATGCTAATTACAGGACATTCTTTTCATTCCTATTCTCGAATACCTCACATACTCCTGTCTAACAAGATAATTGTATTTCTAATATAACAAAAATCCTCTTGGCACTTTCCTGACATAGTCACCAAGGATGAAAAAGTTTCGATATTTAATCTGTAAATGTAATAAAAAAATGTACCAGCGCAAGCTTTGAGATATTTATCTCCTCACCGTCATCACCTATAACAAACAGACCACCGAAAATATTCAGGTGACAGCTACAAACGTCAAAACAGGTCAGTAAGAACTCAAGGATGTATGAACATCCAATTTCCATTTCGTGTTTCTGCCGATATCAGCCGCAGACAGGAATTTTTAAGAATGACAAGTTACTACCTCGCTGAGAGGTGAAAAAAAGGTGAACGAAAAAAATGCAGGAAGAAAATGTTTTTCCTTCCTCAAAAATCATTTGTTTGGAGGTTGAAAGTATACACGTTGATTAATTTAAAGGTAAAAAAAAGTGCATATAAAAATATAAGAATGTAAACCTACTGTAACTTACTAGATGTAAATCAAACGTAATCTACTTGAAACTAGTCGGATGTGGCAATCCCAAAACCTTCTTCCGTCTCATACATGTTAATACTTCCTGAAAAATGCAGCATAGCAGCGCCACCGGTTAGGTGATTTACACCAAAATTTTATCAGCAGCAACTCATGTCAACTTCTGACAGAATCCGAAATTTGATGAAAATCCATGCATTAGTTTCTGAGTTAGAGCTATTGCGGAAAACTTAAAAAATTCTGCATAACAGCGCTAGCTGTTGGGTGAAGTACACCAAAAACTAATCAGGGCCAATTTTTATCAGGGGCTAACTGAATCTTAAGTTTGATGAAAATTCGTGCATTAGTTCTTGAGATACAGCTATTGTGGAAATTGTGAATAATAGTGCATAGTAGCGCCACCTGTTGGTCGATATACACCAAAAATTAATCAGCTCCAGTTTATATAAATGTCTAACAGAATCTAAACTTTTGTGAAATTCCGTGCAATACTTCTAGAGATAGAGCTCTCACAAAATTTTTGTTACATACAGACTCACAGAGTGACATACAGACATTTTCTTAAAACCACCAAATCGTGTTCAGGACCTTCTAAAACGTATGAATCCATCGAAATCCGGAAGACGAAATTTCCCACGAATCCAATACTTTCTTCTTATAAAGATAGAATAAAGTAAAAATAAACCAGGTAAGTGTTTTGTACGTTGTTTTCTGTTTAATGATCCGTCTGATTATTTTTTATTTAATACCTCGCATAATTTTGTTTGCTTAAGTCAATGCTAAAATTTCTGCAGCTTTCAGATCTGACCCTGTTTTGCTTTAGAAGAATTTAAAATTATAAACATCATAAAATTAAAATTAAATAAAAAAATACAAAGCCGTGGAATTAACATAATTGGAAAGTGTTTTCAATACTTTTAGCTATGACAATGGATAAATAGCCTTTAAAGAAATAGAAGAACATTAAAATACATATGTAACTAAAAGGAAATTTTCTGATATATAGAAAGACACGAAGATTGAAGGTAAACACGTTGATTAATTTAATGATATACGTGTTGTTGCATAGAAAAATATAAGAATGTTAATCATATACCTTCTAAAAATAAATAAACATCGCAAAATTAAAACGCCGTGAAAACAACAAAGTTGAAAACTGTTTTCACTACACTGTAAAAAAATCCGAGGAGTTTTCCTGTTGGAATCGGAAAAATAGTTGCCCTTATCGTACCGGAAAATTTTCCGACCCAGCTCGGAATAAAATCCGTAAAAAAAGGAAACATTCATTAACACGGTATTTTTTGGATTTTATCCGGTTTTACGGAATTTATTCTGATTTTACGGATTTTATTCCGAACTGGGTAGGAAAATTTTCCGGTACGGTAAGGGCAACTATTTTTCCGATTCCTACAGGAAAGTTAGTCTGTTTTTTTTTTTTTTTTACAGTGTAGATATACACATCTCAATGAATAGATAGCATTTCAAGAAATAAAAGAATATTAAAATATATCCGCAACTTAGAAAGACAATTTTCTAAGTAGAAAGGCTCATTCCTTTTTCACGATTAAAGAAAATCGTAAACGATTAAAAATATATAAGCCGACATATTTATAATAAAGAGTTTTTAAATATATTTAAAAATTCTAAATTATTTAAATAATTTGGTAAATAACTTCAAAAGATATTAAAATGTATCACAATCGGAAAGAATTTTTTCCGAACATCAAAGTTACTTGCTCACGGAGCCACCGACATGGGGCAAACACGAAACACAAGTAAATCCAGCATCGATTGAAACACCATCGATTGTGTTTCGTGTTTACCCCATGTCGGTGGCTCACGGAATATATATTCCCTCTTATGCTGCATTTGTAGCATTTCCAACCTGTAATAGTGAGAAGTTCCAGACTGGGTATCGTTCCACACTGTAAAAAAAATTCAGAAACGTTTTCGAAAGTAACGGAGACCTGTGCTGCACGATACTAACGGAAAGGTTTCAGATTCGAGCAGAAAACTGTTTCGGTTATAATACGGAACATTTCCGATTCGCAATGAAAGGTTTCTGAATATATCGGAAACCTTTCATTACAGATCGGAATGCTTTCTGAATACATATGAAATCTTTCTAGAGACTAAGAAATATTTCTGAATGTATAAAAAACCTTCTATTACGAATCGGAGAGGTTTCTGAATATATATGGAACCTTTCTGAAGACGAGGATTATTTTAAAATTTACATAAAAAAGCACAAATAACTGTACTAAAATTACTTGCAGGTGCATACATATAATATAAAATCATTTAAAATACATTAGAAATATCTCAAAAATACATTAAAATTTTTAATGTATTTTTAAGATATTTCTAATATATTTTAAATAATTTTATATTATGTGCAATACACCTGCAAGTAGTTTTAGTACATTTATTTGAGTTTTTTTATGTGAATTTTAATTATTTACTCAAGTTGAATTTAGCACTAGTATTTAAACATTCAATTATTGAAGATTATTTTGCGAAAGGGGCTTAGTTTAGTAAAATGGAAGAAGCCAGTTTTATTAAATTAATTTTTATGAAAGAGTCTTATATGGAAGTTCATTTCTGAATGATCTTTTTTTCTGAGTTTATATATATATATATATATATATATATGTATATATATATATATATATATATATATATATATATATATATATATATATATATATATATATATATATATATATATATATATATATATATATATATATATATATATACATATCTGCTTGGATTTATTCTGAAAAAAAAAATCAATATTATTATACCTTTTTCATAATTTAGATAAAATTTATTGCGTTTTAACATCTTGCAGTGATCTTTTTTTAACCATGCGGATTAACAAGTAACATTAAAGTTCCCGAACTGTATTATTATTGAAAATGGAATGATAAATTCTTTCGAAAAGCGTTTTATTTATTTTTTTAATCATTTATAGCATTATTTTTACTTATTATTTTAGCTCTTTGTTAGCGTTCCTTTGTTGCACAGATATTTTAATAAATAACATTTTATTATTATTAGTGCATGTACATAAGATATGATTGCAATTGATGTCATTGTTGATTCAATATCGTATTATGCTTTTTACAGCATAATATTAATAAATTTAAATGCCTTATAACTTAAAGCAAGAAATTTTGTGTATTATATTTTCATAAAATAAGCTGATGGTTAATAATCTAGAAATTTTTAATTTTGTTTACTGTAAAGTGCATAAGTTAAATAACAACAATAGTATCTTTTCTTTTTTCTCTCTCTTTTTCACAATTCAGTCTTGCAAAATCAGAAGAAAACATTTTTCTTTTCAAGCAAGAACATTTAGATGAACAAGTAAAATTCAAATCGCAAAAAATGCAATTGTTAATTTTTTCGAAGCATTTAAAAAAAAAGGTGTATGTGTGTGTGGGGGGAGGGAAGGGGGGGGGGGGAATTTACATATCTGAACCTGAGTGCTAAACAAGTTAATGATTTTAAAACGATTCTTTTTATTTTTCTAACAAAATTTGAGGAGAAAAAAGGTAAATATAAAAAATGAATTTTTGAAAGCTTATTAGGAAACAGCAAAACAAATGAATCAATTTTATTTACTATAATGATTTATAAAAATAAATCCTATAATTGTAAGAATAGTTTACTGTTTATTTATACTCACAATACCGTTTTTTTTACATAGAAGCAATCAATAATAAAGAAGTAAAATGACAATGAACCTTCAGCTTGTTCAATTAAAATATAATACATAAATTTTCTTTTAAGTTATAACGCATTTAATAATTTGTTCAGGACATGCCGTGAAAAGGAGAATACGATACCGCAATCAGTATGAACATGAAGTTTAACTATATTATCTTATTTGCATGCACACATGTATATATATATTATAATAAAAAAAATAGACAAAACAAAGTCTGATATATTAAAAAATAAATAGGTTATTAATTTCTTTTCGTGTATTGCAACAAAGAAAACTTATAAAAAAGGTAAGTAATAATAAATAATAGTAAGTAAAAGTAATACTGTAGATGATTAAAAAAAAAAAAAAAAATTACGATCGTTTCGTCTTCAATAATACTAAATTTCCAAAGCTCTGAAAAAGTCCATTGATAATATCCAAGGTACATTTCTTGCATAATTTTAAAACGCAATAAAAAATACCCACAAAATATAGCAAAAATGTTATAATATTAGTTTTTTTTTTTTTTTTCAAAATAAAAGCGAATTCAAATACACGTGGTAAAGCGTAAAGTTCCCTACGCCGCCATCTCATACACACGAGTTGACTTTCACTTTAGGCGGTTGCTTCCGGTTTCAGCGTAAGGAGACATAGTCGAAAAATACTCTGAGCGCATGCGTACAGGCGCTTTCACTGTTTCACTGTAAGTAAACTGAAACACTCAGGAACGTTCCGGGTTGTTTCAGAAAATAGAAATAGCTCTCACGTATCCGATACTATCAGAAACGTTCCTGTTAGAATGGTACAAGTTTTCACTAATTTTTACAGTGCATGTGGTTTAGCCGGTAGAACGTCAGTGGCCCGGGTTAGAGTCCCATCATGGAATCTTTTTAACTAGGTTGGCCTTTGCGCCTATTAAGCAATTAATTTGAAATTTGATTTTCATTTGCAATATTCATTATTATATTCATTATACCATTATTATATGATTGATATTTGATATTATCCTGCAACATACCCAGAATTTGGCTCAGTTTGTTTAAAGAATAATAAAACACGTAATATTCCACTTCCCTCCTTATTCATATTTTTTTCCCCAATGTTTTCCGGATCTAAAAACCTTCTCTTTTGCTCTTTTCGACACCACGTGAAGTTTGAAAATAAGACGCTAATAACTGTATTTTTGTATTCTCTGATGAAGGCTATGTATATAATTGAAAGTACTAAGAAGTATTAAAGTAATTTAACACCTTTTTTTAAATATTTTTTCATCTTTTAAGTAATTTGCGCCTAGTGTAATTTTAAGTTTAACTGCTTCACTAATATTTTATTTTTTTTTAAATAGTTACGTGGAAGATCAATATTAGCTGATATTTCGTAATCAATTACAATAGATACATTTACTAAACTAAACTCATCAGGATATTGTTTTAATATTACACAAAACCTGCATTATACACATAAAATTATTAAAAAGAATAACCAAACTTTTTCTTAGAATTTAAAGTGCAAACCACCAGCGGAGAGATATTTAATTAATTCAACGAGTTATTTTTCATTTCGGAAAAAAATGACTTTCTGTTGTAGGAATATTGATTCTGATCAATATATTCCGTGGATGAGAAATTTCGCCTTACTTAATTAGGTTGCAGTCAAACAATAACCTGTTGATCGGAAATCGATGACTGCAATCCTATCAGGAGTCGTGATGTCATTTATAATAATTGAAAAAGCAAGAGGCCGCAAGTAACTCTTAACCCTTTATCTACTGACGGTACTTATAAGTGCCATTAAAATAACTTGTTATAAAATTCATTTAATACTTCGATTAGTTGTAATACAGTTTAGAATGAGTTATAGATACATTACTTTATCTTGTCCCAAAAGCTTTATTGGTTACGTAAAACAAAAATATTTTTAAAAGGAGGATTTTATTTGCTTTTACATCTTTCAGCTTTCTTGTCGTTCAAGAAAGGGGATTTTTCAAATCGGAAATATCTCTATATTTCTATTGTAAGAACATTATATTTGTGCATTTCCTAATTTTAAGAAAAAAAATTAAAATAAAAGATTTGAGAGGGGTTATAAATGTTGCACAAAAATCCCTATAAATTCGAGTTTAATGAATCCTTCTAAATCCTTCAATCCTACAATCCTAAAATTTTTTAAATGATTATGTAAATCTTCTAATGTACTTTAAACAATTCACGAAAAATACTTTAGGAGGTAAAATTTTCATGAATTCATAATTCTGTACATAAGGGGTTAATTTTTTACACGATTTACTAAAATAATCGAAAAGCGCAGTACTAAAGGAAAGATTTAAAAGAAAATGCAAAATCATTTATCCGTTTTCATTTATACGGTTTTCAGATACACTATCAAAAGAATTTCTTCGTAAAACTTAAGAAGTTCAGACATAATGTTGCCGCATGACACCCCTCTAGTTGGGAATTTCTTTCTGCTATTTGAAAAATTTCTGTCTTAAGACAAGAGAATTTCAGAAAATTTTTATCTGCAGTTCGGGAATTTTTTTGGTGTTTTGATGGGAAAGGAGCATACGAAATAAATCCATTTTTAACACTTTATATCCTAAATTGTGAATAAAACAATTGCTTCACCTTAATAATTATTTACGTTAATGTCTAAGATATCCAGAACAACATGTATAATAATAATTTGATTCTTAGATAATTCTTTTAATTAAAACTGATTTAATACTTCTGTAGTAGAGCTATTTTTCAAAATATTTACAAAAATAATTAGATTAATTAAAAAAAAATATGCTGTCATGGAAATCTCACAACTCTTATAAGAACGGTGGAAATAAATGTATTGTGATCCTATCCGCAATAGAGAAGTATTTTGTAGTTACAAATTTTTCGTAAAACATTTTTTAATGGGATAAAAGTTACACCTAGGTAAATGGTTAAGAAAATAACCACATTAAAAAATATTTAGCTTCGACTGTTTCACTGTACTTTCTAAATACGACTGAGCAAATTATTTTGCATGAAAAATGCAATCTACTTTTATTAGTAGGCCAGTTAATTAAACTTTACATTGCATTTTCTTTAATGGTACTTAAAAGTACCTTCTGGAACAGGTCTACTATGCATAAATTACCACTCGATGGCGATTAACGAACAGCATGTTATACTCTAAAAATCAATTTCGTCAAAAGATGCAAAATGTACAGACAACAAGTTGCCAGAAAACCCCTGTAATTAAAAAAGATTTTTTCTGTTATTTGAAAAAAATTCCATCTTTTGACTTTAGAATTTCCGAGTCTTTTGAGTTTCCGTTCGTGACTTTTTCAATATCTGAAAGAAAATGGACACGCATGAAAATTCAGTTTACAACACGAAAATGTACAATGCAACACAGTTGCTGAAACACCCCTGTCATTTGACGAAAATGGAGTTTTAGGTTGGATAATTTTAGGTAGCTTTTGCGTTATATTCTTGAATTTTCTGTATTTTTGCAGAAAATGGGCAAATTAAAGCAGAAATTTCGGTGCTTTAGCGAAATAAAAAAAGGTAACGTAAATTATCAAATCACAGATTTTTTTTGAGAGTGCATAATTAAATATAGTAGAAATTTAAAGATAACAACGTTAAAAGCGCTAAAAATTTTAAATTTTAAGCATACCGGTTTCGGTAGCATATAGCATACCTTCCTCGAAAAATAACAGTGTTAAACGAATTGAATGTTTCCAACTGAGCAAAAAAATGCCCAGGCCGGGAATCGAACACAGATCCTTGACATACAAGGTTACCAATGTTAAAAGCACCAAAAATGTAAATATTAAGCATACCGCTTTCGATAGCATATAGCATACCTTCCTCTTATTATCCTTTTTTTCTCTTATCAAATATTGAAGCAAAAGATCTTCCACATAATAAACACTGTACTTAGCACTAGAATTGCTGGCATTTCAAAGGCAACAAACGCGGCAAAGGATTGCATGCTAATGGAGATTTGATTGCCGTAAAATGAACCGAAAAATATTTTAATTCAAACACGTTCATTAATCACTTCCAAAAGCCACTGAAGAACATAATACCTCTATTTTTTATTTATTTATTTATTTATTTATTTTTATGAAATCATTTAAGTTGTATTATATCAAAATGTTATTATAGAGCTATTTAGTACTGTTTGAAACACAATCAAAATATCAGTAATTTTCTTTTTTTTTTCTTTTATCATGTACTGAAAGCAATAGATATTTCGTATAATAATATTTAACACTTCTGCCTGACGATTAACTTTTTATATACTGACGGAACTTTTAAGTACCATTAAAGAAAATTCAATGTAAAAGTTATTTAATTCGTCTACAAATAAAGTAGGTTGAACTTTTCATGCAAAATAATTTGCACATTCGTATTTAGAAAGGACAGTGAAACAGTCGAAGCTAAATATTTTTTAATGTGGTTATTTTCTTAACCCTTTATCTAGGGGTAACTTTTATCCTATTAAATAAAGTTATACGAAATATTTTTAAAAACAAAACACTTCTCTATTACGGATAGGATCACAATACATTTATTTCCACAGTTCTTATAAGAATTGTAAAATTTCCATGACATCATTTTTTTAAATTAATTTAATTATTCTTATAACAACATGTATAATAATCACTTATAAACAGATTAAGTTAAATAATGTTATAAAAAGTGATAAAATAAGCACAGTTCTTATAAGAATTGTAAAATTTCCATGACATCATTTTTTAAAATTAATTTAATTATTCTTATAACAACATGTGTAATAATCACTTATAAACAGATTAAGTTAAATAATGTTATAAAAAGTGATAAAATATCTTTATTAAGATCGACGATCGTTTCATCGCACAAACGGCGACATTTTCAAAATCATTCACAATACAAAATTTATCCACGCTCGCAAATAGCTAATATAATTTTTATTTTTATTTTATGTTTGCAATGTTTTTCATTATGCATCATATCTCGCGACATTTTTTGCTATGTTATTGTTTTTAAATTATGTGAAAATATTTTCTGTTGTGAATGATTTTGAAAATGTCGCCGTTTGTGCAATGAAATGGTCGTCCATCTTAATTAAGATATTTTATCCCTTTTTGTAGCATTATTTAACTTAAGGGAGTCCGGGACACAAAAATCTTCAAATTTTCATTTTTTTTTTTTTTTTTTTTTTTATTGGATTAAAAATTTCTCTGCCGTTTTCTGCTTAAAATGATGTTTAAATCATGTTTCTACCTTAATTAGAATAGGAAATATTAATTTTTTCGTTTTGGTTTGTTTTCAAAATCTGCCTTTCAAGCTATGGTTGTCACGGAAACGAGTTCTTGTGAAACTGCGTTTTTCTTCATGATAGGTTTTTTCACCATTTCTCATATTTAAATTCTTATAACTCGAGAACCGTTAAAGATACAGGGTTGAAACTCGGAACATATCTTTTTCAATTATTTTCCTTTACTTTTGAGCCAGCATATTTGAAAAAAAATATTTACTTTTGAAAATATGATTTTTTTTTTTAAGTTGCACCACTTTTTTTGTAATTTTTTCGTTAAATATTTTTAATTTTTTTAAAAATTAATATTTTTTAAAATGCTGGCTCTAAATTAAAAAATATATATTTCTGTTTATTTAAATGAAAAACAATTTAAATTCTACAAATAATATTTCGAGTTATAACGATTTTAAGTTATACCACTTTTTTCATAAATTTTAAATTTAATTTTTTTTTAAAAAAAGCTATGAGAAGTTTTATCATTTGATTTTTTTTACAAATGATATGGTTAACCATCACAACAAAATTCAAATTTTAACTCAATAAATAAAAATGTGTCCCGGACCCCCTTAATCTAATTATTCTTGAAAATATTTTGCAAAAATAGCTCCAACTACCGATTCATTAAATCACTTTTAATTAAAAAAATTATCTAAAAATCAAATTATTGTATTTTTTTTCTGGATATCTTAGACATTACCATAAATAATTATTCAGGAAAAGCAAGTTTTTTTATTCACAATTTAGGATAAAAAAGGTTAAAAATGGATTTCTTTCGTATCATTTTTTCCCATCAAAACACCAAAAAAAATTCTCGTACTGCAGATAAAAAAATTTTGAAATTCTCTTGTCTTAAGACAGAAATTTTTCAAATAGCAGAAAGAGATTACAGGGGTGCCATGCGGCAACTTTCTGTCTGAACTTTTTAAGTTTTATGAAGAAATTCTTTTTGATAGTGTGTCTGAAAACCGCATTGATGAAAACGGATAAATTATTCTGCATTGTCTTTTAAATGTTTCATTTAGTTCTGTGATTTTCGATTATTTTAGTAAATCATTTAAAAAATTAAGAGCTACTTGCGGCCTCTCGACTTTTTCAATTATTACAAATGACATCACGACACCTAATAGGATTGCAGTCATCGATTTTCGATCAACAGGTTATTGTTTGACTGCATCCCAATTAACTAAGGCGAAATATTTCATCCACGGAACATATTGATCAAAATCAATATTACCACGGCAGAAAATCCTTTTTTCCGAAATGAAAAATAACTCGTTGATTTAATTAAATATCTCTCCTTTGGTGACCTGCACTTTAAATTCTAAGAAAAAGTTTAGTTATTCTTTTTAATATTTTTAGGTGTAAAATGCAGGTTTTGTATCATAATAAAACAACATTTTGATGAGTTTAGTTTAGAAAATGTATCTACAGTAATTGATTACCAAATATCAGCTAATATTGATCTTCCACGTAACTATTTTAATGAAAATAAAATATACTTTTAATAAAATAGTGCTGTTTACTGTATTAGTGTACTAGCGTACTGTATTAGTAACTGTCTTAGTACTGTATTAGTACTGTATCTACTGCATAGTACTGTATTAATACTGTATTAGTACTGTATTAGTTTTGTATAGTAACCGTATTAGTACTTTATTAGTACTCTATTGTACTTTATACTGTATAGTACTCTATCAGTACTGTACAGTAGTGTATAATAACTGTATTAGTATCATACTGTATTAGTGTATTAGTGTAATATATTAGTGTTTACTGTATTAGTGTATTGCTGTTTACTGTATTAGTGTAGTACTGTTTACTGTATTAGTGTATTACTCTACTGCATTAGTGTACTGTATTAGTGCTCTACGGTTACAATTTTATTGAGTCATTCATTTATGTTTACTTTTCAAATTTAAATAAGTTTTGAAGTGCTTTCCTCCAACGATATTTTATTTACTCTACACAAGCTGCTTTTTTCGACGCAACATATGTTCATCCATATGAATATTGTTCCCGATCAAATGGACTGTAAACCATTTCCGAAGGTGTGAAACTTTGCTTGTGTTAATTAGGAGTCAGCCAGCCAATAACTTGATGACCAGAAATCGATGACCGCAATCCTGTCAGGCATTTTCGTGTCACGTATGCTGACGAAAACCCCCAAAGGAATATTAATTGGTAGTATATTTTTCTTCCATTTTTAATCTGTATTACTCTGATGTTTTGTACTGTATACAACAGCATTAAATCAGAAATTTTATATAAATGGAAAACTGTTTCTACTTTTCATTAATTCATTTCTCAAATTATATGTTTTTAAATTAGTGTCCTATAAACTTACATGTTTATCTATTGATAAAATGTTTAATGCATAATGCTACTTTGCTATGTTTGATAACATAGAAGTTACTTATGATCATTCATATAAACCATATTTTTTCCGTCTATCTTCCTCCTTTTAATGATGAGCGTCGAAAAATTAGTTGTACATTAACATAGTGTATATATAAAAATAAATGTAAGTTCCCCTTATATAAATATACTATTATAGTTTCACAAATAATTATAATTCCTCGTTTTGTATTTATATGTTAATGTTAATTTTGTGCACATACAATATATATAGTATATATATATATATATATATATATATATGTTACTATACTTTTTTTAAATGACATTAAAAAGACGTATAAACGATTGAGTAAATGCCAGTGTATATTTAGTTATCCTTTTTCAGTATAGTCAGTGTATCCTTATATAAATATACTATTACAGCTTCACAATTAAATTTCATTTTTAAGCATATTTTTTCGCTCTATTTTCATTCTTTTAAAGACGAGCGTCAAAAAACTGATTGTACAGTAGTTTTTTGTGGCCAAAGAACATATAAAAAAATTGTAAGTTTCCTTTCATAAATATGCTATTACAGTTTCACTTCTAAATTTGATTTCTGATCATATATTTTTCCTCTATTTTCATTCTTATAATGGTGAGTATAAAAAAGCAGGTTGTACATTAGCTTTTGGAGGCCAGTGTATATATATAAACAAATTTGTAAGTTTCCGTAATTTGATTTCTCATCTTGTATTTACATGTTGATGTTAATTTTTAAGCACATACATAACGTAATATATATATATATATATATATATATTTCTATACATTTTTAAACGTGATACATTGAAAAAACGTATAAACGGCTTCCTGCGGCTATTACGTTAATCACTTACATTTATTTTTACGAAATAAACTTTGAATCTCTTCTCTCCAACGAATAGATATTTTATTAATTTAATCTACAGAAGTAGCTTCTTTTTTTCCAATAACCTGATGACCGGAAATCGATGACCGCAATCCTGTCAGGAGTGGCGATATCACGTATGTTGATGAAAACACTCAACGGAATAAATGACAGCATTGCTTCCTTCAATTTTTAATAGGTAGTCTTCTCATGTAATATGTAATATAATACTGCATTAAATAAAAAGTATATAACATATAAAATGGAGTATTGTTTCTACTTTTCATTAAAATTTTTAATTCATACTTCTCATTAAATAAATAAATAAATATATATATATATATATAATATATATATATATATATATATAACATATATATATATATATTAGGGGGCTCTGCCCCCTGTAAGCTACGCTCGCCAACCCCCGTTCAGACGCCGCAGAATCTGAAAATCTAAAAATCTAATGGGTTTTAAAAATATTAGAGAAGAGTAAATTATACTGAAAAAGCTGTGCAGATCTCCCTGTAAACGGGTTTCTGTTCAATTCCGTTTGATTGCAAAAATTTAATGGAGAATAAGTTGCTGTTAAGACATCCAATGGTTGTTTTTGTTTTTGATTAAAGAGGATCAGTTAAACATTTGAAAAGAAGCTAAAATAAAATGAATTAAGCATTCAGAGTCTTTGTCAACCGATATTTTAAAACAACCTCTATAACAATAGCCTAAATCATGTGGCTATCATCAACAGTTCCGGGAGGAACACTTTGCTTTTTATACTCTATGTGCCATTTTGATACTTTAATGTTATCCAGGCACAGGTGATAAGTCGCCAAATATTATTCTATCCCCATCATTTCATCTATATTATAATAGTTCAAGTCATCAAATGCCATAAAGAAATACGATCTGATCACTTCGCCTTTCATATGAAAGTTTGGAACAAATGTCATATATATTGGCGCGATTTTTTTTCAACGCCAATTTGGGGAACACATCAACAGCATAAACAACAACATCCGGCTTACCATATCAAGCAAATTAACGATACTTTAGCGCCAGTTAAGTACCCGTTGCGTATATGACATTGGCGTCCGAAAAAAATCGCGCCAATATGGGGCCGTATATGACATCTGTGCCGAAAGAAAAAATAGCCGGGTGCAAATCTCACCAGTATCTTTTTTTCAACTCGACAGTTAGCATTTTTTTTATTGTTCGAGTGGTAAATTAAAACATTGATTTGAAGTTGAAATTAAATGTCATGGTTTGTTACATAATTTAATAATTCGCCAGATGTCATATACGCACCGCATGTTTGGCACTTTTTTTTTCTTTTTTTTTTTTACGAAAATTTGGCGAAAGCCTCGTTTTCGAATACCAGTTACATATGTATTTTTGGTACTACTTAGTTATCCCGTCGACAAAAAATCTATCGCGAACTATAAGATTAAATGTCAATAATGCTTGATCGTAAATGTCACATTCACTTGACTTTTAGCAAGTTACACGTGTTTACGTCATCAAGTGATTTTTATTTCGACGTTTCATTTTTATATTTATTAATGTTATACTAATTTATTTGTTCTTTCGTTATTTAAAATAAAATTTTTTTCAATCTGTACAATTTGGCGAGTGGTTTGGCGATTTGTATAATTTGCGAAACTGGGTGACGGAATAACTACTACATTGTACCGTATTTTTTAATTATTTTCTATTATTTTCAAAAGGAAATAGCAAAAAAATAACTAATTACTATAGAACAAAATAATTTATATAAATTTAAAAAAGAAATAAAAGTAAATATGCATTTATTATTAAATAAACAACAATAGCCGGGTTACCATGTCTATCAAAATAATGCCATTTGTGCGCCAATTAGGTACCCCGGTGCGTATATGACATCTGTGTCTAATATTTTTCTTTTCGTTTTTTTTTTTTTTTTTTTTTTTTTTTTTTTTTTTAAAGAAGTGAAAGCCATCAATTTAAATGTTTCATTTTTAAATGAAAGTTTTGTATTTAATAAAATGATAACGAAATACAAAAAAAAAGCATTATTCTTAGCATAGATTTAAAGGAGGCCCAACTGTCGCCAAATTAATTTAAAATAGTAACCTTTTCTGAATTATGAAAAAAAAAATTCAGTTATGATTAACATTTCAGTTGCCATCATTAGAAAAAATGTATTTAAAATTAGAAAAAAATTAATATTTCGAAAACTAATTCGAATTTAAAAATTCTAATACCAGTTTTGAGATCTGTGGATCAACACGGATTTTTGGTGTTAATTTCATCGCAAAGTATTCTGTATTTTAGGAGAAATCGCTGTGAAACAAAATCAGTTGTTTAATCAGTCGATTCAAAGAATCGATACATTTCAGGCGTTTCATATATTCGTTTCATAAATTCGTTTCATTAGGATTTTATATATATAGGGTAGATATATATATATATACAGCGTGGTTAAAATTAAACTGACGATACTCAGAGGCTCATAGCTCATATTCTACTGAACGGATCCAAATGAAACTTCAGATATATGTTATGCAGATCACGCGGCCTAGGTTTTCGTAAAAAAGAGAAAAAAGTTTGAAATTTCGCCATCAGATGGCGCTGTACTACTAAAATCCTATGTAAATGAGTAGCTAGTGCAATTTCGCTATAAAAGCGGTACTTATGGTTCAAATAAATCCTTATTCCGCAGTGAACATGCAGCTAAACAAGGAACGCACCTTGATTGTAAAAGTCTTATCAGAATGAGAGCAATGTTTCGGCAACACTCCGTGGTTATCGACGGATGAAAAACTTAAGGAGAGGACCCATGTCGGTAAGTGCAGTTCAATGCATGAATCGTAAGTTTGAAAAAAACTGGTTATCTGTATGTTGCACCGGGAAGAGGACGACGTGCAACTGAGCCTGCGATTGTGATGGAAGTTGCGATTGCAACAACTGAAACATCTGCAAATTCTTCAAATGCTACTGTAAGTGGCCGCTCAATAGCACAAGCATTGGACATTTTGTGGGGAACCGTGCTCATGATTTCATTGATTCTGAAGCTCTACCCTTACAAGATGCATATCATGCAACAGTTGAAACCGCAAGAACACTCTGCACGTCTTGATTTTGCGTTGCTTTTTCTGTCGATGATGCAAGTGGATGACTACTGACCACCGCATATCTTATGAACAAACGAAGGTCATTTTCACTTAGATAGTGCTTTGAAGACACAGACCTGCCGCATATGGGGTTCCACCAATCCTCATGCCGTGCAACAACATTCCCCTCACGGCTTAGTGTGGATTCACGGCGAATTTTATTTTAGACCCGTATTTTTCGAGGAAGTCACAATGAATAGGTTTGTTCGGCGTACAGTAACAGATGACCGACACAGCAGACACCTGGATAATCATGTTGTTCCGACGTTAAGACAAACAGGCTGTTGGACTACCACAATATTCATGCAAGATGGAGCAATTGCTCATACGGCGAGATGTGTAAAGAATGTTATTCAAGCCAACTTCTCTGGTGAACGTGTCATCTCGCGTACTTTCCCGATTTGCTTTCAAGCAAGGTCACCAGATCTGAACTCTTGTGATTTCTGGCTTTGGCGTTTTTTCAAAGATAATCTTTATCAAGTACGTGTAACTAATTTAGCAGATTTGAAAGCTACATCGTACGCCATGTCTCCCTTATTCCTACTGATATGTTGCGGGCGACCGTTGATAAAGCAATGGTACGCTTTCAGCATATTGTTGACCGATAAGGTATACACCTAGAATACACAGGTGTGTAAATAAATAAAATATCCCGTTATTCTTTGATTTTTGAATTGTTATCTTTAATTTTACATTTCTAAAACGCCACCTGCTGGAAAAATTTGAAACTTTTTTTATTTAAACCTCAGCCGCATTATCTAAATAACATGCATCTGAAGTTTCATTCGGATCCGTTCAGAAGAACCGGAGTTATAAGTCTCTGAGTGCCGTCAGTTTAATTTTAACCACCCTGTATATATACACTTTTCATTATTCCTACTGATATGTTGCGTGCGGCCTTTGATAAAGCAATGGTACGCTTTCAGCATATTGTTGACCGACAAGGTATACACCTAGAATACACAGGTGTGTAAATAAATAAAATATCCCGTTATTCTTTGATTTTTGAATTGTTATCTTTAATTTTGCATTTCTAAAACGCCACCTGGTGGAAAAATTTGAAACTTTTTTTTATTTAAACCTCAGCCGCATTATCTACATAACATGCATCTGAAGTTGTTCAGGAGAACCGGAGTTGTAAGTCTCTGAGTGCCGTCAGTTTAATTTTAACCAGCCTGTACATATACACTTTTCATTTCATTTCTCATTTTATATGTTTTTGATTTTAGGTTCCATAAAATTATATATTTTTTAACCAATAAAACGTTTAATGAGTAATGATAATTACTATTTAATTAATAGGGAATTAAATAGTTTAGAAGTTATTTATGATCATTCATATAAACTGTATGTTTTTCCTCTATTTGTGTTTTTTTTTAATGATGAGCGTCACAAAACTGGTTGTACATTAGCTTTTGAAGGCCAGTGTGCGTATAAAAAATTATAAGTTTCCTTACATAAATGTACTATTACAGTTTCACTTTCAGTTAAATGTGATTTCTAATTTGGTATTTATATGTTGATGTTAATTTTTCCCACATATATGTACTGTGGGATGCAAAATGATATTAAAGATGCAAAAACAAAGAAATTAGTTTGCTTTTTTTAAGCAATTGCGCAAATCCTTATGTTAAAATTAAATACCGTAGCCTTCCTCTTAACAGGCCTCCGCTTTAACCAGCCGACTTTTTACACCAACATCAGGCAAAATTCAGAAAGGAAATTTTTGTTCTCATTTCTTTATGGTTAATTACCTCAAATTTACATAATGTATAATAATTTCAACTTCTTATAAAGTTATGTGACAAGATTTTCAACAATTTAATTTGTATTGAATATTGTTCATTATTTGTTATTAGTGATAATTACGACATAAATAGTTAAATAGTGACAACTACTATTCATTTCACAAAATATAGGAAATATGTATTTTTTTAAAACTACACAAATTAATAAAATAAATGCATCCTACGCTTTTAATTAATTAATATGCAGTTACTTATTTAAATATTTTTACTTCTCTGGTTTAACTGGTTTTTCACTTAACCGGCTAACCCCCGGTTCCGTTTAGGCCGGTTACGAGGGAGGCTACTGTACTTGATATTCCAATTAATATTAAAGTAATCGTCTGCAAAAATTGAATATATATTTTTTAATCTATTTTAAAATATGTATTTTGCTAAATTTACGCAGGCGCAAAATGATAAGAACGCAGTAAATATTTCTAATATCAAGGGACGTGATTGGCGGATATTTTCGCATATCATTTAAAACCTCATTTACAAGAGATTCTGAGCGCGTTCGTTTAGTTTCGAAAACGTTTGGATTGCAGGGTGTGCAAAATGCTTTATGATTTCGAAAGAGGGCAAATTCATGATTACAACAACATCGGAATGTCACTTGAAATAATTGGTGTTAAAATTAAACGCTCAAAGACTGTCATTTTTAATTTCTTTCAGAAACCAACTATTTATGTTACTACAAAATCTACAGGGAAGCCTAAAATTCTTTCGAAATGATCCGAAAGTTTGCTTTTTCGCACTTCTAAGTAAAATAATGACAGCAATGGAACTTGGAAACCAAATAGAGACGCCAGCAACAGTATCGACTGTACTAAGAACAATAAAAATGTCGAGAGTTCTTAAAAATATAAAACCACGTCGGTGTTCGCGTTTAACTTTTGGCAATAAAAAAGCCCGCATTCCGTTTGTAGTGAAATGCTTGAAGCAACAAACGAATTGGTCTAAAATTATCTTCAGTGGTGAAAAGAATTTTAATTTCTACACTCCGGATGACAATCATTCGTATTGGCATGGCTTTCAAAAAGAAAAGGACCTATTTTCCCCGCGTCAGTTAGGTAGAGGCTCCATCAATGTTTTGTCTGCTTTTTTCTCAGAAGATAAGCTTAGAATTGTTGTTCTAGACCAGGGTCGGCAAACATTTCAACATCCGCGTGCCAATTTTTTCCAAAAAAATCTCTATAATAATAGTCTAAGTCATGTGACTGTCATCAATAGTTCCGGGCTGACCGCTTCGCTTTTTATATGCCAGGTCACCATTTTTTACATTTTTTATTTTTCTCGTGGTAAATTAAAACAATGCTTTGATATTGAAATTAAAAGTCGTGGTTTTTGGTATTATTTATTCTTTTTCTTTTCTTTTTTTTTAAAAAGGGAAAGAAAAAGTGAAAGTCATGAATTTCAAATTAAAATTATTCATTTTAAATAAAATGAGTGAAATTATTATATTTTAGATGAATTTAATGAAATATGAAAAAATGCGATTGGAAAGACAATGTTTGATGATTTATCACTTGCGCCTGGCTAGCATAAAAAGGTACTACTTAGTTATACCGTCGACCCATTTCGCCAAATTTTATAAATCGCCAAATTATATAAATTGACATAATTTTTATTTTAAATAGCGAAAGAACAAATAAATTAGTATAACATTAATAAAAATACAAATAAAACGTCGAAATAAAAATAACTTGATGACGTAATCACGTGTAATTTGCTTAAAAACAAGCAAATATGACATTTACGGTCAACCATTATTGATATTTAATCTTATAGTTTGGCGATATATTTTTGGTCGTCGGGATAACCAAGTAGTAATCATAAAAATACGGAGTTCTTGATTTCTCTACTAGAAACTTCTGATTTGGCGAAGTATTGAGAAAGTAAAGTAAATTTTGGATAAAAGTAACATGGTACAATGTTTAGCACACATCTAACGGAGACCAAACTGGTCGCCAAGGGCGGCTAGTACTTTATATATGATCATAACGGGCCAACAAATTTAGCAAGTGAAAGTAGCGAAGTTGAAATAATGTTTTTAGGATTTAAATTATATGGGTAACATTTTGTAATATACTTACGTATTTAAAAAAAAATCCTATTTCTTTTGTTACGTCTTAGATGCGAAATAATTCAAGTCAGCTTCATATTTCAGTTTTTTTTAAGAGAATGCGAGTTGAATTGGAGCCATGTGACAACAGATTTCTACTTTGGTTTTGCATACTTTCAGTTTCCGAAAAAAAATATATCAGAAAAAATATGAAAATGGCTGCTTTAAAAAAAGTCTTTCTTGGAATTGTTTTCGAAATTCCAAGTTATCATAATTTCACCATCGGCAATTTTGGTTATGATTGTTATTTTCCGACAATCTCTTAATTTTCTGTTAATCTCAAAAATTTTGGAGCCAATTTTGGACTAGAATGGGATTTATAAAGTTGCTTTTCAGTTTAATAAATCTGTATGATAGAGAAAACCAACCTAATTTAGAAGTGCAACTTGTGCATTTTCGCCGTATGAAAGACTAGGGCTGTAAAGTAAGGAAACTGACATTTAAAATAAAATTCTGATTGATTTCTTATGTAAAATTGTTTAACAACTTTTTAAATGAACAGAGATTTTTACTCAATATACATTATATTTACTCAATATTTTTAACATCTGAATTTATAAAACGAAAAGTGCTTCTACAAAAATCCAACAAAATAAAATCTACCAAGCAAAAAAATGATGCATATAAGTAAGCAGAAGTTTCCCTTCTTGACATACGTATTTTGTAGGAAGCAATCGTAATGATTTTGTTTGTATTTCTTTACAAAACTTCAAAACTGAATTATCAAAAATAGTATTTGTTAATTACCTTGTTTTACACAGGAGGCCTTAAACTATTTTAATGTATATCATGAGTCTATGCCGTGCCGAAAATATTGCACGCGTGCCATAGGGTCACCTTCCCTGTTCTAGACGGTTACAAAAATACACATACCTATATTCACATGTTAGAATGCATTTGTTGAACTTGAGCGAAAAAAATACTTTAACTAAGTTTTCAGCAAGACAATGCCTAAATTCACTCTGAAAAAAAAAAAAAAAAAAAAAAAAACCCACAAAGAAATTGTTTGAAGTTAAATAAGACTGTCAAACTTGATTGGCTAGCCAATGGTCCAAACATAAATACCATGAACAACGTTTGGGTTATTGTACGGTGCAATATATAACAAAAAATGTTCCAATCGTGCAGTATGACACGAAAGCAGAATTAAAATCTGGAATTTGAGAGACATGACGTGTTTTGTCATCTCGACAAATTCAAAACTATGTAAACTCTATGCTACAATGTTGCATTGAAATTATTAAGCACACAAGAAGCCCAATTGATTTGTAATCTATAATAATAAAAGAACAGATCGCTGTGTGTGTGTGTATGTGTGTGTGTCGGCGATGGCTAGCAAAGTCTACGGCACGTACGAGGCTCAAAATTTTTCTGAAGAGAGTCCAAGACCTCTCCTAATGCACCTGGCCTTCAGAATTTTAATATTCTAATTAATAGCTGAGTAATTAATTTACAAACGCAACTCACTTTCATCAAAAATACGCTTTTTTCTCGGCTTTTTTTAATCCGCTTGGTTTTGGTTGGTTGGTTGTATAAAGTTTTCTCAGAAGAAATTAAATGAACCGGGATGCTTTTTCAAGAAGGCTCACGTTTTGAGCACCTTATCGCCAGAGTAAGGGTTGGCGCAGGGATGAATTCAACGCTACGCGCCCTTTTTTGTTCGTGACGTCGTACGCGTAGCGAACAGCAACCTCATTAATTTGCTGAGAGGAAGAGATGTGCTTTTTTTCATTTGTTTTTTCCGCAAATATAAAAAGCTAGACGAAATGTTATTTCGCCGTGGTTTGCAATTAGAACCTTGCTTAAAACAAAGATCTTTTTCGGATTAAAATAACTTTTAATTGCACAAATATGTATAATTCAAACATAAGTTATATTTTTTTCAGTTCTATAATATTCATTTATTTCATTAATTCGCTATATGTTCGAAGAAATTGAGAACGTATTTTAAAAACAGACGTAAAAATTTTCTTTAATAAATATAATTGTATTGGTCATGTTTTTATGACACAATTGAACATAGTTTTATTAGTATTATTACTGAATTATTTTTTTTTATTATTATTAAGCAGCATAATTATGTGACGTGTTGATTGCATTAATAAAACACATTTTCACTGAAATAATTCATTAAAAATTGATTGTTTTTAATTTAATTGCGATTAGAAGTTAATAGGAGGTTGAAACTAAAATCAATTCGATTATAATTAGATTGAACGATAAAGCATACATTATTTAGCCGTATCCTGCAATTAAATATATCAGCTAAAATAATTGCAAGTTGATGCATGGAATTAAATCAATTACTATTATTACATTTTAATAGTGTTAAATTTTTTATCATTATTTGAGTTTTTATGAAAAATTGGTCTGTCCCTAGTGCACAAAATTAAAAACCATTAAAATTCTTCAGTTTTTTATTTTAAAATTTTTGCCATATTTTTAAATATTTTTTCGCCTTAGTTGTTTTATTTATTATTTAAAAATAATAATTCGTCATATTTGAATAAATCATGTAAATTCTTCTCTCGAATGAAATCCCCCCCCCCCCACACACACACGCACACACACTTTATATTTCGTCATTCTGCACACATATTGCTCTATTTATTAAGTTGAAGTGGCAATAAAATAATGCTCAATCGTCTGAGGCAACCTCCCATTTCGAATTTTCTCTCCCCCCCCCCCCTCTCCTCCATCACACTATTTTTTGCCCATTTAAAATTCATTGTTGCCTTACAGAAAAGATTAGTTAAAATTGCGTTATGTAACTATAATGTTAACTATTCCTTCGCTTATCCATAACAGTGCATGAAGTTTACTGTTTTGCTCTATCTGTTGATTTTTAAATAACAAATAAATAATTTACCATAAAAAAAGATAAGGAAACAAATAGAATGAAAGATTTTAAAAATAATAATAAGGATTAACCTTTTGTGCGCACGCTTTCATTTTTTTTAAATTCTTTACAGTTTTTTTTTAATTTTCTGTCCTATTTATTACTTTGAAGTAATTATAAGTAAAAGACCAATTATTCAAATTCTGCGCCCCCCCCCCCAAAAAAAACTTAAATATTCCAAGTTTTTAATTTTTTGGTTTGTTTTTTCTATTTGTTAATTGATAAATTTAACTATTTAAATCTATAGCCCCTCACTATCATATCAGTTAAAAAATTTCTCTAATGATTTTATTTGTTACTTTGAAGTAACAAAAGATAGTCATTCAATTTTCCTTCTACTCCACCTCCCCTTAAGAATTTCATCTCACATTAAAAAGGCAATTTCTAAACATCCTGTTGGGGGGTGTGAAAGGTTTTTTTTTTTTTTCTTTCTTGGTTTGGCCTATTTTCACTCGACTTTGGGGGCTGTTTCTGCAGAATGATTTGGTATTAAATTAATTATATAAGTTCATCGCAAAAAATATAGTAATTTTCTGCCACAGGTATTTTTTTAAATCTGTATTATATACATCAAAATGCACTGAAAATGCATTAATTCATGATCCCCATAAATCCATCTTTATATGTAATCAACTATCTAAATATATGAAAGTAATGAGTTTTTGTTTAAGAGGTATGGAATCAATAATGCTCAATTGAATGGAAATTTAGATTTTTGAGGGGATCAAATAATCAAAATTTTAGTCTATATCATCAAAAATAATAAAGGCCTTCGATAAAACAGAGTATAAGAATTCGTAATACAATTTCTTTCCAAGAAGATTTCTTTTCATCTAGAACACATAACTGAAAATATTTCTTTAATTTAGGTAGGACTAAAATATGCTAGTTCGTCTTCCGCCATCTCGGTTCAAAACAAAACACGACGACGATTGGCGTTAGAGCTAGCTGAACGCTCTTGCTTTCGCCAACTCGCCAAGGCTGGTGCTGAAAACGTGAGCCTTCTTGAAAAAGCAACCGGGATAGCAATGACATTTGGTGTGTTCAAGATGCACCCGCGCCGTGCGCGCGAGTTTAGGGAGACAGGAATATGGAGTGGGTCATTATCGTAGATGCAATAAACGTTCAGCTCGTTCACAAACAAATCACGGTTTGATTAATTACGGTACTAATTATAAAGATATTTTGTTGCAAATGAAAGGCGGGCTAGATGGCTGAATGGATAGCTCTTTGAACTCGACACTAAGGGCTATGGGCTCAAATCCTTCGCGCCCCAAATTATTTTATAAGTTTTTTTTTTTTTTTTGGTTGCTTTATATTTTTCATTATAAATAAGATATTTTTGATAAAGATAAATTTTTATATTTATAATACAGAAGCATGTGTATTTCTATTATGATAATAAAATACTTATTTAAATACCAGAAAATGAGGTATTTCGCAGTGAAAGTTTTACATTTGAACGCCTTTTAATATTCAAAGTGATATTAAGCAAATGAGTATAATACGTTATTAAGCAAATAAGTATAATACGTTAAATATACGTAGTAAAAAAATATACGTTTGCGCTTAGGATAATTTCTTGATGTGTTTCTTTCCTTTTTTTTTTTTTTTTTTTTTTTTTTTTTTTTTTTTTTTTTTGAGTACTTTAAGAGTGAATTTTTGTCAAGACTGGGATGCAAATCACATTTTACGGTGTTAAAATCAACATGGAAAATATTGTAAAAATAAAATGTAATAGATGTACAAGATTTTAACTAAAAATATCTGTACATACAGTAGAACATCGATTATCCGAAGTAATTGGGACCGATCATCTTTCGGAAAATAGAAATTTTCGGATAATCGAGAATGCTTCAATTTTAAGATTAAGGAGAAATATATGCAGAATTTCTTATTATGGTAACAAGTGCTTCATAAAAGTAAAACAATAGCAAAATAGAAACAAGAATAAATTACCTGAATTTTAATTTTGAAATTAAGTGCCTTTTACATATATCACAAGGGTTTAAAAAAAATGTTTTGTTTGTCGCAGTTTCAATTGCTTTTGCTTTGAAGCTCTATCACGGAGTTTTTTAATATTATTTCACCACTATCGCAGTGCTAGGTCCCTATATCTAAAGCCCCTTTTTAAGCAGTTACACCATTATTGCGCATTTTTAATAAATATCATTCTAATGATTATTTCATATCCTATGATTAATTTTGACAAATTGAAGATCTAAAACGCTAAGTACTAAAACGGTTTAACATGTTTTCATGTTAGGGCCCTGATCTCAACTATCAGTTGTCACCTTTTGGGCCCCCTATTATAACTCCCATAAAAATAGTCCGATTCACTAGCTTTTTTTTCTCTAACAACATCTTGGGTTCTCCAGCTATTACACAAATGAAAAAAAAAAATTGCAGACTTCAGCTACGACCAGTTTTGAATATTAATCGCCTTCTTGGGCCCTCGGTGAAGCTTCTTTAAAAATGATCCGAATGCCTTGCAATTTCCTTTACCATTGTTCTAGCATTATCTGATTACTTTAAAAACTACTAAAAAGTATATTTATACTAAACTACATATCACTTAAGTTCCTGACCCCCTGGAATATCCGGTACAGGGCCCCTTGAAGCTTTTGCACCAGAAATTGTTAATAGATTGCCCCTCTTAATTCGATCTTCATTTTTGGAACCAATTTTTCAATTTATTTATTCTCCCGTTTCTATATTCC
This sequence comes from Maratus speciosus, assembly GCA_963932465.1. Classification (NCBI taxonomy): domain Eukaryota; kingdom Metazoa; phylum Arthropoda; class Arachnida; order Araneae; family Salticidae; genus Maratus; species Maratus speciosus. The sequence continues at coordinate 12,382,198 of OZ010799.1, forward strand.
AGTTAAAATTTTGGGACACCCTAGGGCAGGGTTGGCGAACCTATGGCACGCGTGCTAGAGTTGGCACGTAAGACAATTTCTCTGGCACGCGAAAAAATAAATTTTATAATTATTATACAGACGAAATTTAATTTCTATTATAATGAATAAAATTTTGTTTCATACGGACAGACCATCACAAATAAGGTAATTATTTTTGCATGAAAAGAATTTTCTTTTCTTGCGATGTTATGCAGCGTTTGCGACATGTATTTTGCCCTTCTGTATGCTTTTTATAATGCTGTATTTTTCAAATTATTTTTTTAGACAGTCCCTTCAATAAGATGGCAAATGGATCCAATTTATAAAACTATCAAAATATGAATCAGGTATAAAGCATTCTCCATCGAACATACAACAGTAAAAATCTCATCAATAATTTATTGATACAATGCTTAATGCAACTTGGATAATCATAACTAGATGCATAAATAATAAGGTCAAAAATTTCTAAAATAAAATTTCGTATTTTTATTTCCTTATCATAGTGAAAATTATTACATAAACGAATCATATTTACGAATTAAAATTTTAATTTAATGGTTTATTCAAATATGCAGAGAAATAGCATCTGATTTTTTAACTAGCGTTTTGTATAAACATCGTACTTTGCAAAATTATTTTATGTCAAAATGTGGCACGTTACACCATTGATAGATATTGTTGGTGAATGTTTGGCACGCGCACGTAAAAAGGTTCGCCGATCCTGCCCTAGGGTCCCGTAGGGCTCGATCCGGGACCCCTTGAACATTTTGTTTGCCATGTATTTTTCACCCCATAATTTTCTCACCTTCTCATTGCATAATTTTAAAATTGGGTTTTAGACTCTTCTCCCTGGACCAACACCTTCATATTTTTACTGGGGCCCTAGGGACCTTTTTAAGCATTTATCCCATTTTGTGCGCATTTCTTTAAAATATTATTCTAATGATTATTTTATACGCTATGATTAATTTTGACTAATTGAAAATCTAAAACGCGAATTACTATAAAATTTAAACATTTTTTCATTTTACATGTTTTCATTTTAGGGTCCAACGACCAGCTATCAGTTTGACCCTTTTGGGCCCCCTTTTATAGACCCTTTAAAAATGGGCCGATTCACGAGCTTTTTTTTTCTAACAATTTCTTAGATTCTCCAGCTACTACATGAACAACAACAACAAAAAAAAATTGCAGACTTCAACTACCACCAATTTTGAATATTAATCGTCTTCTTGGGGCCTTCGTTGCAGCTTCTTTAAAAACTATCCTATTCTATTGCAATTTTCTTTAACTTCGTTTTAGCGTCTTCAATCTACTTTAAAACCACTACTAAATTTTCGTATACCCAACTACTTTCTAGATAACACTCTGACCCCCAGGGCCCGGTCTTTCTTTATACCTCAGCTACCATCTTTTTCGAACATTAATCTCCTTTTCCAGCATCAACTTACGTCTACTCACTACAGCCGTAAATTAAAAATCGCGTTACTTTAAAGGTACCTTTAGATGAGAGATTTCATCCATTTATTAAATATGTGTTAATGCTAACTGTAATTCATGGAATTTACAAGGGTAGGGGCATCTTCCACCGCTTGTTGGCGCAATATTTCCTCGGGTTTAAGGGCCCAATTTCAACGGGATTTGCTTCCTTCAACTTGCATTGCAATTCAGCTACTTTCTGTATTACGAAATTTTATCTTGGACTATAGTTACCAACATTTTCTAACATTAATGGTGCATTCTTTTTTATTATTATTCTATGGGCTTGATTCCTACGAGGTTTGTCTCACTCAGCTTGGTTTTTGATTGTCTCCAGCATGTGCGGGCACTTCCGGTAAATGCTACCATAGATAGGAGGGAACTAGATTACAGGTTCCTTCGAAAAGGAGTTTGATGGGAACACACTAGAAGCTGCGGAAGAAAATGGGGCTTCCGAAATTAGGTTCATTTAAAACAATTTCCAAAGATATAAAATCATGCAAACTTAAGTTTTGTTTAAGGTTATTATTTACAAACCCCGGGCAACGCCGGGCGGGTCTGCTAGTATTTCTATAATTTAGATAAATCTGTTTCGTTCTTATCATTTTGCTCCCAGTGCATATCGAGTAAAAATCCAACGTGTTATAATATATTTATAACAATTGTTTTAGAATGTATTCTTTATATTTATATTATTTAGTTTTATAAATTAAATTTATATGGTTTATATGCGGATTAATATAATTATATTTTTTATTTAGAGAATTACATGGTCGTTCATATCATTTTACACCCCGGTGTAGCATATATAGTTGTACATATACAGTAAAATCTCCCTAAAGCGACCACGTTCCGATCCGATCAAAATTGGAGAGGTGGCTTCGAGAGGTGATCTCTTAATGGAGGTCATGTTTAATTCTAGATTTTAATTGTTGAAAAAAGGTAACAATTAATGTTACTGATTTTTTTTTCCCATTAAGACAAAATATGAAAATTTAAGTTTCAAAACAAAAGTTAATTATATAAGTTAATTACTGAAGAGTTTAAAACATTAATGCATTGACGTTTGCTTTGATTTTACGGTTTTATCTTTTATAACTCTTATTTCCAAGTCCTTTTGATGTTCAATAAATAATGCATTTTTTTTTTTTTTTAGTCAGGAACAAATAATGACGATTTCATTAATTTATCTATTTCTTTGAGAGTTTCCTGACAGAATAGGGCATGGACCGTCATTCTTAATTTGTCATCAGAGTTAAATTTATTGCCTAAAAAGGCACAAAGGGGATAAAACACTTAAAAGTTACTGGAATAAAAAAAAAATCTAAACTTAGTTTAGAAGTTTGATGAATAATGAGCTCTCCGGAATTATTTTTCTAATAAAAACTTCTTCAAGCAACCAGAAAAAAACGGAATTTGTTTCATTTTCTTCAAAGAAATGGGTCGCTCATGGAGGGAGTTCAGCTGGGATGGTCTTTGAATGGAGGTAAAATTAGTATTGAGCCTATGGGAATAAATTTCGTTCCATGAAAAAATTATCTTTCAGGGAGGTGGTCGCTTAATGAAGGTGGTCGCTCAGGGAGGTTTCACTGTATAAGTATTACTATACATTTTTTTTTTTAAGATGATACATTGGAAAAACGTATAAACGATTCTCTTTGGTTATTACATTAATTATTCATTCTATTGTATTTTATTTTTTAAAATTTAAATAAGTTTTTAAGCGTTTTTCTCTAACGAATTGATGTTTTATTAGTTCCATCTACAGAAGCTGTGTTTTTTCTGTTTGGCGCAACATACTACATTCTTCCGTATGAATATTGTTTCCAATCAATGGATGCTAAACCAATTCCGAAGGTGCGAAAGTTTTATTGAGTTAGTTAGGAGTCAGTCAGGCTGATGACCGGAAGTCGATGACCGCAATCCTGTCAGGAGTAGCGATGTCACGTGTGCTGATGAAAACTCTCAAGGAAGAAATTGGCAGAATTCTTTCCCTTTAATTTCTCGTGTGTATTACTCTACTGTATTAGATAGTATGCTACTGCATTGAATGTAAAAAAAAAAAAAAAAAAAAAAAAAAAAACATGAAATGGAGTATTGTTTATATATATATATATATATTTTAATTCTGTTTATCAGGGCTCGCAGCCTTCCTAAAATTTTCGCAATTTGCTACCACTAAATTAAAACGATAATCTTTGTTGTATAATTCCATTGTAGATGTTAAAAGAATCTACCACGAAGAATTCTTATTTAAAATATTGGTATCAAAGTGCGAAAATTTTAGGAACGGTGCGAGCCCTGGTTTATACATTCATTTTTATTCTTTTAAGTTTATTTTTACAAATTTAAATAAATTTTGAAACATTTTCTTCCAATGAATTAATGTCTTATTAATTTAATCTACAGAAACTGCTTCTTTTTATTGCGCAATATACATTCATCCATAGAAATATTGTTCTCGATCAATGAATCCTAAACAAATTCCGAAAGTGCGAAACTTTGCTTGAGTTAATTAGGAGTCGGTCATCCAATAACCTGATGACCGGAAATCGATGACCACAATCCTGTCACTAATGGCAATGTCACGTGTGCTGATGAAAACACTCAAGGGAATAACTGGCAGTATTTTTCCCTTCAATTTTTAATGTGTATTACTGTGCTGTATTAGTGTACTACTGCATTAAATGAGTAATTTTATATGCAATGGAGTTCTTTTTATATATTTTTTCTGTTTATGCATTTTTTTTTTATTTATGTCATTTTTGCAAATTTAAATAAGTTTTAAGTTCCTTTCTCCAACGAATTGAGATTTCATTCATTCAATCTACAGAAGCTACTTTTTTTTTTGGCGCAACATACATTCATCCATATGAATATTATTCCCGATCAATGGATCCTAAACCAATTTCGAAGGTGCGAAACTTAATTGCTTGAGTTAATTAGGAGTCAGTCAGCCAACAACATGGTGACCAGAAATCGATGACCGCAATCCTGTCAGGCGTGGCGATGTCACGTGAACTGTGGAAATTCCCAAGAGAATAATTGACAGTATTTTTCCTACGGTTTTTAATGCGTATTACCCTGCTATATTAGATAGTATACTACCGTATTAAATGAGAAACATAACATGCAATTGAGAACTGTTTAAACTTTTCATTAAAAAAATGTTTTATATATATATATGTTTTTTTTTTTTTCATTTCTCTATTGATATATTTTTCAAGTTAGGTCTCATGAAATTATATATATATATATTTTTTTTCAAATGATAAAATGTTTAATGGATAATGAGAATTGCTCTGATGTAACTACACTGAAAAAAAAAAAAAAAAAAATCCGTTGAAATACGGAAATTGTACCGGCAATCGAGACGCCAGCAGTATTTCCGTATTTTAACGGAAATTTTTTTTCGTAAATTCCCGAAAAAATTCTGCTTTTTCACAAAATTTTTCCGGGGTTTCTGATTTTTCCGTATTTAAAATTTTCCGTTTCAAGGACAAAATATAACAATTTTTCAAGAAGAAACTTACATATTTAAGAACTTGACACTTCGCTTTTCAAGAACACGTTTACATAAAGATCAGATAATCACAATTTAATTCAAACAACACTAAATTAACAACACTTATCCTGGCGGGATTCGAGCCAAGGAACTGTCCTCTTTCAGATTAGTGACCTTAACGATTAAACCAGGCTTCACAAACTACATGTTCAAATACCGTTACTTATTTCACATATTTCTTGTAAAGCAAAGGCTAACATGTTAAACAAGGAAGATATTTTCGAAGAGATAATATTTTTCAATTGAGTGTACAATTCTGAATATTTCACACATTTTTTCCATATAACTTTGAATATATAGCTTTTTAGTTTCATGCTTTATAAAAGGTAAATTTTACTATTTAAAATATTACATGTGTGAAAGAATGTACTGAGAGAAAAGAATGCTTCTTTTTTGCAAAATTTAAACATTTTTATTTTAATTTTATATATATTTATTTATTTATTTATTCATTTAGTTTTACAAGAACAACACTCACAATCTTTTGAGTTTCGGGAAGAATTGGTGAAATTAAACTTGCTAAAATAACATTTTAATCTGATAGACGATTGTCTTAATGATTCAAAATACAGAAAAAATGGTCAGCAGCGAAATTTTTTTTATTTAACTGAAGTTTATGTTAAACTTGCGAGTTTAATTTTCCTTACAATTTTACCACTATAACTTTTTATTTTCTTATAAATTTTTACTTATAATGAATTTGCATAACACCAACAGGACATTCAAATAAGAAATAATAAAAATGTAGTACTTTTAATACAGAATTTTTGTATAACATTATCTTAAAGGGGTGTTAAAGAAGGGACGGTAAGGTAAAAAAGGGGAACGGTATAGGAAAAAGGAACGAGATGGGAAAAAAAGGGATGGTAAGGATGGAACGGTAAGGAAAATTACCACCTACTTTTAGGCAAATCATGTTAAGGCTAACTGATAGCCACAATGTCCATTGATTTTTAGAAACAGCTATTAACATTGAATTAAATTATTATTTTTTTTTTAATTTACCACTAAAAGTGCAAGAATAAACCTTGGGGACGGTAAGACTACCAATAAAGCCACGATCTTGAAATTGATATTTAAAGCCTGATTTAAATTCTGCAATCAATTTCCTGTCAAAGAATTTTAGACATTTTTTCTCTAGCATACTTCTGCATGAGAAAAAACTTGGAAAAAAATCTGTAGCTGGAATTTTAATAATGTTTGTTTTGAAAAATTTAACAATACAACATAAAAAAAAAAAAAAAAAAAAAAAAAAAAAAAAAAAAAAAAAAATTGTCTATGTGTTGTACACATGAATCAAATGAAAACTCAATATAAAAATGTATAAATTTATATAACAGACGCAAAATAATATAGTTATAAATGAACTAATTTCCATTCATCATTGGAGCAATAATGTTAAAATTCGCCAATATTTCCATAATGGAGTTTTAGGTAGCTTTCACTACGAAAAGCTACCTATTGCAGCCGTTCGGAGGAAAGCAATTTCAAAAAATTTTGGTATATTTTCATCGATCACGACCCTCAGACACCAAAACCACCCTCCGTTCAAAATTGATATATATATGTATATATATCTGACATATGTTACACTGTAACTCTCGTAATTTTGAAGCGATTTCGATGTAATTCGGTGTGTACATAGTACATACCAAAGTCTCGACCGAGTTCGTTGGCCAGCTTCATCCGCCGTTTTGTTTCAAAAAGGCGGCCATTTAAATTTTTAAAAAAAATTTAAAATTTGAAATGTGGTACCAAAAAATTAAAAATGGAAAAATATTATTTATGTATTTGACCTTTATACAAAGATTCCGGAGCAGTTTTTGTTTCGTCTATATCTTAAAAAATGACTGAGTTATAGCATTTTGAATTTCTAGCGTGGCTAACATTTTGAAACGTCCTGAATTTTGTCACGCGATACAAGGCGTATTTATGAACCGATTTGGATGTAATTCGGTGTGTACATAGTACATACCAATGTCTCGACCGAGTTCGTTGGCCAGCTTTATCCGCCGTTTTGTTTCAAAATGGCGGCCATTTAAATTTTAAAATTTCAAATGTGGTACCAAAAAATTAAAAATGGAAAAATATCTTTTACTTATGTATTTGACCTTTATATAAAGATTCTGGAGTAGTTTTTGTTTCGTCTATATCTGAAAAAAATGGCTGAGTTATAGCATTTTGAATTTCTAGCGTGGCTGGCATTTTGAAACGTCCTGAAATTTGTCACGCGATAAAAGGCGTATTTATAAACCGATTTCGATGTAATTCGGTGCGTACATAGTACATACCAATGTCTCGACCGGGTTCGTTGGCCAGCTTCATCCGCCATCTTGTTTAAAAATGGCGGCCATTTAAATTTTTAAGAAAAATTTAAATTTGAAATGTGGTACCAAAAAATTGAAAATTGAAAAAATATTTTCTTCTTATGTGTTTGACCTTGATAAAAAGATTCGGGAGCACTTTTTGTTTCGTCTACATCTTAAGAAATGGCTGAGTTATAGCATTTTGAATTTCTAGCGTGGCTGACATTTTGAAACGTCCTGATTTTTGTCACGTAATAATAGGTGTATTTATGAACCGATTTGGATGTACCTTGGTGTGTACATAGTACTTACAAATATCTCGACCGAGTTCGTTGGCCAGCTTCATCCGACATCTTGTTTCAAAATGGCGGCCATTTAAAAAAATTGAAAAAATTAAAAAATTAAAATGAGATACCAAAAAATTGGAAAATGAAAAAGATTTTTTTTCGTATGCATTTGACCTTAATACAAAGATTCCGGAACAGTTTTTGTTTCGTCTATATCTAAAAAAATGGCTGAGTAATAGCATTTTGAATTTCTATTGTGGCTGACATTTTAAAACGACCTGATTTTTGTCACGCGATAACATGCGTATTTATGAACCGATTTGGATGTAACTTGGTCTGTACATAGTACATACCAATGTCTCGACCGAGTTCGTTGGCCAGCTTCATTCGCCATCTTGTTTCAAAAAGGGTTGCCATTTAAAATGAGGTATTAAAAAGTCCTTCCGGCAATGCCGGGAGGAAGAGGTAGCTTTCATATTCCTTATTTTTAAAAAGCAAGCTTATATTATTCAAACACACGAAGCTCAATTTAGTGGAAACCGATTATAGGAGATTCAATCCTAATCTTTATCAATACTAAATCATTATGAATGAGAATTTCGCGAAATTAGTCAGCTTTATCCAAGCTGCTTTTATTTAAAGTAACTTATATTTGGTTGCCAAATTCGGCGATATCTTGAAGTTCATGCCATTTTAAGACAACATGGTGGATGAGGCTAACGAGTGAACTTGGTCGAGACCTTAGTAATTCCTGTGCACATGCTCACTCACATCGGAATCAGTTGATATATAAAAGTTCTGTCGCAGGCAAAACATCAGATTTTTCAAAATGTCACCCACATTAGAAATTCAATCTGGACCATTTTCTAAGATAAAGACAAAACAAAAAATGCTCCGGAATCCTTATATCATGGTCAAATACTTAAGAAAGAAACCTTTTCCATTTTCTAATTTTTTTGCACCTCACTTTAAATATAATTTTTTATTTAATTTAATGGCCTCCATTTTGAAACAAGATGGCTGATGAAGCTGGCCAGCGAAATTGGTTGAGACATTACGATATACTATCCACATGTCTTCTTACATCGAAATAGGTTAATAAATACGCGTGTTATCACGTGACAAATATCAGATCGTTTCAAAATGTCAGCCATGCTAGAAATTCAAAGTGCTATAATTAAACCATTTTCTAAGATATATACGAAACAAAAACTGATCCGGAATCTTTGTATCAAGGTCAAACACATAAAAAAAATCTTTTTCATTTTTCAATTTTTTGATAACTCATTTTAAATTTTCAATTTAAATTTTTTTTTTAAATGACAGCCCCTTTGAAACAAGATGACGAATGAAGCTGACCAACGAACTGGGTCGAGACATTGGTATGTACTATGTACACACCAAGTTACATCCAAATCGGTTCATAAATACGCCTGTTATCGCGTGACAAAAATCAGGTTGTTTCAAAATGTCAGCCACAATAGAAATTAAAAATGCTATAACTCAGCCATTTTTTTAGATATAGAAGAAACAAAAACTGTTCCGGAATCTTTGTATTAAGGTCAAACTCATACAAAAAAATCTTTTTCATTTTCCAATTTTTTGGTACCTCATTTTAAATTTTAAATTTTTAAAAAAATTTAAAATGGCCGCCATTTTGAAACAAGATGGCGAATGAAGCTGGCGAACGAACTCGGTCGAGAAATTGGTACGTATTATGCATACACCAAGGGACATCCAAATAGGTTCATAAATACGCCTGTTATCGCGTGACAAAAATCAGGTCGTTTCAAAATGTCAGCCCCGCTAGAAATTCAAAGTGCTATAACTCAGCCATTTTTTAAGATATAGACGAAACAAAAACTGCTCTGGAATCTTTGTATCAAGGTCAAACACATCAGAAAAAAATATTTATCAATTTTAAATTTTTTGGTACCACATTTCAAATTAAAATTTTTTTAAATGGCCGCCATTTTTAAACAAGATGGCGGATATGGATATATATATATATATATATATATATATATATATATATAAACTTTTGAACGGAGGGTAGTTTCGGGGTCTGGGAGTCATGATCGATGAAAATATACCAAAATTTTTTGAAATCGCTTTCCTCCGAACGGCTGCAACAGGTAGCTTTTTGTAATGAAAGCTACCTAAAAATTGGAAAATGAAAAAGATTTTTTTATGTGTTTGGCCTTGATACAAAGATTCCAGAGCAGTTTTTGTTTCTGAAAATTTGTTCTTTTGTTTATATCTTAAAAAATGTTTGAATTATAACACTTTGAATTTCTAGCATGGCTAACATTTTGAAACGATCTTGTATTTGTCACGCGATAACACACGTATTCGCCTATTTCGATGTAAGAAGGCATGTGGATAGTATGCATCAATACCTCGACCAAGTTCGCTGGCCAGATTCATCAGCCATCTTGTTTCAAAATGGCGCCATTAAATTAAATATATATATGTATATTTAAAGTGAGTTGCAAAAAAATTAGAAATTGAAAAAGGTTTCTTTCTTAAGTATTTGACCTTGATATAAGGATTCAGGAGCATTTTTTTTTTCTTTACCTTAATAAATGGCTCAGATATAGCAGTTTCAATTTCTATTGTGGGTGACATTTTGAAAAATCTGATTTTTTGCATGCGACAGCACTCGTATATATCAACCGATTCCGATGTGAGTGAGCATGTGCACAGCAATTACTAAGATCTCGACCAAGTTCACTGGTTAGCCTCATCCACCATGTTGTCTTAAAATGGCAGGCACTTTAAGAAATCGCCGAATTTGGCAGCCAAATATAAGTTACTTTAAAGAAAAGCAGCTTTGATAAAGCTGACTAATTTCGCGAAATTCTCATTTATTATATTCATAAAAATTAGTTTTGAATCTCCTATATTCGGTTTCCACTAAATTGAGCTTCGTGTGTTTGAATGATATAAGTTGGCTTTTTTAAAATAAGGGATATGAAAGCTACCTCTTCCTCCCGGCACTGTCCGGAACGACTTTTATCATGCTTCAATAAATTTTTTCACACTTATATGACGTTATATATTCACCACGTCCTACATATTTCCAATATGACGTAATATTCCATTTTTTTTATTCATCAAATTAAATAAATAATTATAATTTTTCACATTGAACTCATAAAAGAGAAATATTGTGACGTAACATTCACTTTTGTTTTTAATCCGGCAAACTATTTTTTTTTTTTTTTTTTTTTTTTTTTTTTTTTTCACGTGGAAATCTTGTAATAGAAAATTAATTGCTGTGGTTAGAATTTTATTATGGATTTTTAATTGCTGGCAACAGCTATAACGAAAAATGTTTAAATTTGATTGGAAATTGCTGTTAAATTTGTGGTTTTTTTTTATTCCGATTCCGGATTACTTTCTAATACACATGCATGTGACATTTTGAAATTCTGGCTTCCAAACTGTGGATTTGTATAGCATTACAGACAGGCAGACAGACAATTTTTCATTTTTATATATTAGATCAGCTGCATGCTCCTTTTTTCTGTATTTAAATTTCCTCCTAGTCATCCCAATTTAGTAATTCTTTGATCTGTCTGCTCTAATTAATGATATCTCGTATACTCCTGAATAATTCTCAAAATTAATTGGATCAATTTTAGTGCAAATAATATTCTTCAATTTCGGAGGTGGCTTGGCTGATGAATGAATAAAAATTACTCTGGATGAGGTGAAAGATGTCAACAGTCAAACAAAACTATTTTACTGTTTTTAAAGTTTTAATCTTACACCTTTTATCCGTTTATGTACTGAATTATGAATTCATGAAAATTTTATCTTATAAAGCATTTTTCGTGAATTGTTTAAACTGCATTAGAAGATTTACACAATCATTTAATAAATTTTAGAAGAATTTTAGAAGGATTGAAGGATTTAGAAGGATTAATTAAATTTGAATTTATAGTGACTTTGTGCAATATTTATAACCTCACTCAATTCTTTTATTTTAAATATTTTCCTTAGTATTTCGTAAAACTAGGACATGTACAATTATAATGTTCTTACGATAGAAATATAGAAATATTTCTGAATTGAAAAATCCCCCCCCCCCCCCTTTCCAACGCCAAGAAAGCTGAAAAGATGCAAAGGGAAAAGAAGTCGTCCTTTTAAAAATATTTCCGTTTTGTGTAACCAATAATGCTTTTGGAACAAGATAAAGTAATGTATCTATAACTCATTCTAAACTGTATATTACAACTAATTGGTGTAAATTAAATTAATTTTATAACAAATTATTTTAATGGTACTTATACGTACCGTCAGTAGATAAAGGGTTAAACAATTAGAAATAATATATTATTACCAAGGTGTATAATTGTTATATATTTACTACATGGTATTAAAATAAATTTCCTTTATTGCTTATTAACCCTCTGAGCGGTTTGGACGTATTTTCCGTTACTCAAAAACAACTTTAATGTGTTGTAGACAAAAATATTTTAAACAGAATTGTATTTCAAGATGTGTACCAAATAAAGCAGCATGAAATGTACTATAGAAACAAACAGGGAAATAAAATTTTAATTAAAATTATTTTTATAAGCATTTTTGTGAAAATGCAGGAAAGCCCTCAAGACGTTCGGAGGGTTAAACTTAGATAAACGTCAATTTTCTAATAATTTCATTATCATATTTCAGATATGTTTTAAATTTCATGTGCGAATCACTTAAAGTGGATAGATTAAAAATATTAAAAGTAAAAATAGATTTTTTCCCTTTTAAAACATCGTAACAGAATCTTAAAAGAATACATTAACAGCTTGCTATAAATAAGTCAAATACTATTTTAAAATCACAATGAAAAATAAACTGTAATATTTCCTTTTTAACGGTCTCAAACTAAAAAAGATATTAATAAGATTTCATTTTTTTCAATATCGTAAAAATACTCTAGCTTTTTACATACATAGAAAGAAAAATATATTACAGCGAGTTGTTTAAAAATACATATAGATCGCGCCATAATTTTTATCGGTTTTACTTATGTAAAAAGTACTATTTAGCCATTATTGGAAAATCATTGAATATATTTTTAATATAGAGCCATATTTAGCCAATAATGGATTTCAATAAAAACAATATCGCTGTAAGACAAGCACATACAACAATTAATTATTTTGCTTTCCAAACTGGATTTATATAGATTTATAATCTCAAAATGTCAGTTACGGAAACTGTGCTGTTTTCTTAGAAAAATGAAACAATTCCGTAAATTTTTACGGAAAAATTTGTGTATTTTGACGGATGTTTTTTTACAGTGTATACTTCTGCATTAAATGAACATTTTTATATGTAATGGAGTACTGCCTATATTCTTCAATAAAATAATTTTTTTATACTTTTAATTTCTTTATTTACATGTTTTTTGAAGTTAGATCCCATAAAATGATATATTTTTCTAATGATAAAATATTAAATGAATAATATGTATTATTCTGTGTGTTAGATAGTATACAACTATATTAAATGAGAAATTCTATATGTACTGGAGTATTGTTTGTAGTTTTCATTGAAGAATTTTCTTTATTCTTTTAAATTCATTTCACAACATATATATATATTTTTACAAGTTAGGTCCGATAAAATTATGTATTTTTTAATAATAAAACGGTTAGTGAATAATGAGAATTACTCTGCTATATTATATAGTATAGTACTGCATTAAATGATAAATTTTTATATGCAATGGAGTATTGTTTATATTATTCACTAAAAATCTATGTTTGTACTTTGTCTTTCGTGTTAATTTATATGTTTTTGAAGTTAGGCTCCATAACAATATTTTTTTCTAATTATAAAATGTTAATGAATAATCATACATACCATTTCTAATGTCAAAATCGCACTTCAGTTGATTCAATATACACTAGAAACCATATTGTATTACAAACGGGAGAAAATAGAAATATCAGATAAGGCGAAATTTTTGAAATTCCTCTTGAAATAGAAAAAATTTGTAAGGACAACATTTATAACGAAGCTCACATATAGCAAATAATTGTTACACATCAGCTTCGTTACAAATAGTTTCTACTGCAATCAGTGTATATAATACGTGAATTATCACATTGCTAACGAAGCGTAGAACCACCAATGTGATTAATATCCAAGCCCGGAATCGAACCCGGAACCTTTGGAATAGTGCTCCAAGTGCTCGACCATTTAAGCTACAAGGACGATGCCCAGCTTAGCATTTCCCACATATGTTGGTAAGGCTTCAACTGCAGCACAAGATGGAATAGTCTTCATGAGCACACAATCCTGTGGCGAAACATGAGACAGAAACAAACCCAGCATAGGTGAACACATACTAACACATTCATTTGTTAACTAATTTTCAGCAGTGAAATTACGCTCGAAATTATTGAATATATAATACGTGAATTATCACATTGCTAACGAAGCATAGAACCAAGCGTGGAGTCGTTAGCAATGTGATAATTCACGTATTATATATTCAATAATTTCGAGCTTAATTTCACTGTTGAAAATTAATCGAAAAATTAATTAAAATTTATATATGCAATCAATGTAATTATATATTAATAATCTGAATCTATAATGTGTACTCATTAAGATCTTCCAGGACTTCGAAGAAAATATGAAAATGCCCCGCATAATTAAAATTTCGTTATTATATTTGATCTCTCATTGCAAATTTGTGCGTTGGAATTAATTTTCAATTATATGATATTTCATATACATATATATATTTTTAATTTGTCAGAATGATCCTCTACAAAAGAGCATAAATGATGCTCCACTAAATTTTTACACTTTGTGAAATTAAATATACTAGATGGATCAGCTCCCTGCTCGCTAACGCTCGCCAAGCCTCGCCAACACTCGTGAATTGCAACGCTATTCACATTGGCATCGCCTCGCGATCCCTGCTCGCTTCGCTCGCTCACCACTATTTACATAACTCTAACCAGAAAGAATATTATCATAAATCATTTTCACATACGAAATTTACAGATATTTTAAATGTATAAAAAAGTAATGGAAAACTTCCTTGGAAATACCAATAAAAATGCATTTTTTTTTGCCTATAATTTTTGCACAGAACGGCTGAAATTCATTTTAAAATTTCTGAAAAACACTACGGAGATGCTAATAAAGTGTAAAAAAAGTTTTCTAAATGACAATCTTGATCAGAAAGCTCATTCGCTGAATGCACACATCATCGTAAAATGAACGAATGGCGCTGCTATTCATACATTGATCAAACGATTTGTCTTTAAAAAGAGATTCTCTCTCAATTTTGATTTTCTGAATGTATCGGATCAAGTGACCGTAAATTAACCACTGAGAATCGTCGCTGTGACTTTTTCCAAATGGCGAGGTATATATTCAGGCTCATTTTCGCGCCACGTAAGAGAAATATATATACAGATTCAGAAACTGTATTTTCGAAACAATTGGTATTTTACTGAGAGAGATTTAACACACTTATTTTTTCTTCTTTCAGAGCAATATTAGAAGATATGTTCTATATTTATGGAATAAAACCCGGGTTTCCAGAATAGACGACATATGTGAAAAACACTCTTTTTTTAATTTAAAACTCTAATGGATCTTTTTACATTTAATTTATGATTTTTTTTTCTTTTTTGATATGCACAAAAACAGTATTTGTGATAGTTTATGCAATTATACACATATTACATGTTTAAAGACTGGGAGGTATCCACTATTCAGAGATAAAAGCGTAGAAATTGAAAAAGTGTTCGTTAAATAGAGGTGTCCGCTTTTCGGGAGCCTTTCTTATGGAGGTTTTATTATATGTAGATTTTTCACCTTAAAAAATATTTTTGATATGCTTCTGAAAAATTGGGTTAACCCGAAACCCACCCGTTGCAAGTTTCAAAATCCAAACCTCGAAACAATGAAAGTCAACCCGACCTGCAACATAAAAGTAGAAGTCAACCCGACCCGTTTCGATCCACAGTTCGGGTAAAAACCGATTATCAGACCCGATGCAGGACCTAATTGGAAAGAAGTAGAGTTTTCATGCGCTTTATGACTTCACATTACACTGAATGAATATTTTATAATGTTAGTCATATGTAAACAAGTTGGAAATTGCTCGTCAAACGTGGCAAATGAGGTGCGTTCGTACTATAACAAGTTTTATAAATATTTTTTGCACCGAATATTGTACTGAATGTATATTTTAGTACACTTCATAAGTGCCTACCAATTTCATTCTGTTCGAAAAGCTATAACATAATTAAAATGCACTTGAAATAATTTTTTTTCCATTGGCCGTAATATAACGAAAAAATTTTGACTGTCCCTGTCATTAAACTATAGGGGAAGACGGGGTACAATGAAACAAAATTTACTAATTTTTTTTTTTCCTATCCACAATTTTGCGTGCACAAAATATAATTAATGCATATTTTAAATCTTGTATTTTCCCCATCTAAATAAATTTTATTAGGTTCTAAACAATATCTTTATGCTTGAAAAATAACAAAAAATAAATGTCTTACAGTATTTCATTGTACCCCGTATGCAGGGGTACAATGAAACACATACTGGGGTACAATGAAACACTCCAAATGATGGAAACAATTTTCACCCAGTATAGTTTATTTTATGAAAAATGAGATAAATTAAAAAACAAAACTTGATTAATAAGGCACTTGATGAAAATATTATAGTCTAAGATGAAAAATAAGAAAATTCTATTAGTTTAAGAAATACCTTTCATTTTATATTAAATTGGTTCAAGTCAGTTTCAAAAATTAGCATTTCTGCTTATATTTCAGTTGCTCCTGAAGGAATATGGGGTGGTAGTTTCAACACAGTGAGTTTTTTTTAAATGTAAGTTTCTAAAAAAAAAAAAAAATTAAAACAAGGTTGGAATCTTTTTATATCAAGTACTTCACATTTGTCCTCATTTAAATGTATGATTTCTCCAACGGTATATATTTCCTTATGTTTCCATTTATACGGATACTGCTTGTGCCATACATGTTGTGTGTGGATATCTCATTCTTAGTACCTCGATGACCAGCTGGGCCTGGAAAAAAAATTCTGGATCATCATCAGAGTCTGTAGCAGGCAGAGTTTGTTTTCAAATCAATCCTTTCTTAGCTTTTTTCCTCTTTCTATTTTTTAATTGCTTAACAAGAGCATTTTTTACTGACCTGGTTAGAACAAAACTCTTTTTTTTTTCTATTTTCCTACTCTTACTTCAAATATATCCTATTTACTACTTTTATTACTATAATAAAACATGTTTCATTGTACCCCGTCTGCAAGTGTTTCATTGTAGCACGCGCTGAGGTTACTAAATAAAAATTTATTTTTTAAACTTCTAATTTTTTTTTTTTTTTTTTTTTTTTTTTTTTAGTTTGGTTTTGGAGGTATGAAGACAACAACCCAAAGATAACAATGTATAGAAAAAATAATTATTACATATAACAACAAGGAAAAAGAAACAAAATTACTTTTAGTAAAGAAAGTTACTTTCAATGGTATAAAAGCAATAATCTTGTATTGCTACTGTTGTAGAAGTGTGAATGTATCCAAATCACATCAGTAATTGGAACATATAGTTGTATAACATATATATAAACTGCAACTCTCTATGACAAATTTGATTGATTTTACAAGTAATGTTTCATTGTACCCCTTGTTTCATTGTACTCCGTCTCCCCCTACATCCGATTTTCATAAAATTTGAAATGACTCGACAAAATTTTGCAACCATTATATATTTAAAACTTCAGACCATTCGGAAGGCTGTAACATCATTAAAATGTACTTGCAATAATTTTTCCCATTGGCCGTAATGTAATGGAAAACTTTTGACTATAATTGTAATTGGACTATACATCCGATTTTCATAAAATTTTAAATGACTCGAGAATAACTTTGCAACAATAATATATTTAAAATTTCAGACCATTCGGTTGGGTAGTTTTTGCGCTGTTATATGCAGACGGACAGACAGACGGACTGAAAGATGACTACAGGTGCTACGTATTTATATAATTACGAACGCACCTAAAAACGTTGTTTCTACCTAAAACTATTGTAAACGTGTGGCAAAAATTTCTGGGTATTTATAAGACTTTTCTGTATGAGATATGAAGAAATTTAACAAGAAATTTAAAATTAATTTTATTTACATGACTTTTATTATTAAATAGCTGTACCCGACCACGCGTTGCTGTGGCTCAGTCAGGCTAAATGGAAAAGAAAGAAAATAGAAAGTGCACGTTTCTAATAAGTTTAATTTCACAATACTTGTAAGTATACAATATTCTTTGTTGTTACATTGTCTGTGCAGATATAGAGATTGTTTAATTTGCCGAATCTGGAAGACGAAACATATAATTGCCCATGTGAGAAGCAATTCATGTCTAGATCTAAACCGCAGAATTTTAAAGCTTGGCCCTAAGCTTTGTTGATGGATATTACAAACGCCAATCAAATAGGTAATTGAAATCTCTTAAATTGAAATTGCGCATCCATTGGAATCAAAGGAATGCGAGGAATGAGCACAGCTTCACCTTTGGAAGGTCCTGTCAAGATTGTTGCTTCTACGAAGTTGCTCATTATTTTTTTACTGCAAGCCGCGTGCCGTTGCAAAGATTTGTCTTGTGTATATTTCACAACATCATAATTGGCAGGCCAATTGTCAATTGCAGTACGTGCGGTGGCATCTCTGGCAAATCGAGTGAATTAAAAAGATTTGTGCCGAGTTTTAACTTATGGCATTGAGTTCACAGACTATTCACACTAATTGTATATTATACTCTTATTTAAAAGAATAATGCCCATTGAAAAATAAATTAAGGGAGATTACTCCCGTCCCCCCCCCCTTATACTTAACCCATGAAACTCCAAATCTAATCAGAGAAACGCCTTATCAGAATAAACCGGTATACCAAATTTGAAGCAAATCGGATAATTCTGCAGGAAAAACCCATTTATCTAAATTAATGGGCATTAGGCCCCGTTCGCCCCTTTATACTTAATAAATGAAATCCCAAAACAAATCAGAGAAGCGCCTTATTAGATACAACCTATTCACAAAATTTGAAGCAAATCGAATAATTCTACACAAAAAACCAAGTTATCTAAATTAAGGGAGGGAATTAGCTCCCCGTTCCCCTTTTACACAACCTATAAAACACCAAAACTAATCAGGAAAGCACTTTATCAGAATGAACCTATTTACAAAATTTGAAGCAAATCAGATAATTCTGCATGAAAAACTCATTTATCTCAATTAAGGGGAGATTAGCCCCCGTTGCTTCTTTTATGCTTAACCAATGAACTCCCAAAACTAATGAGGGAAGCGCCTTATCAGAATGAACATATTTACAAAATTTGAAGCAAATCCGAAAATTCTGCATGAAAAACTCATTTATCTAAATTAAGGGAGGATTATCCCACCCCCCTTTTTCCTTTTATACTTAACCAATGAACTCCCAAAACTAATCCGGGAAGCGCCTTATCGAATGAAACTATGTACAAAATTTGAAGCAAATCGGATATTTCTATCAAGAGTTATCGCGTTACATACATACATACAAAACCCGCGGGCACATTAGCTCTCAAGCTTTAATAGTTCTGAGCTAAAAAGAAATTAAAAACACGAATTAAAAAAAAACACACAAAGAAAAAACAAATATCATAAAAATACTGACGAAATATTTGAGTAATGTGTCTCTCCGTAGAGCATAGTAAGGGGAGATGCATAATATGAAAGAGTGGTCAAAGGGCTCTCTAATGATATACCACATAATGAATGTCAAAAAACATTAAAAAAGTACCCGGTGGTATGCAATTGTGGGGTGGGGTGCGAGGTTCATAGTAGTAAAATAAAAACATTCAAATGCAACACAATCGGTGAATTTCAAAGAAATCGGTGGAGAACTTTCGGAGGTTTAAGATTGCGTGCAAGCGAACATTTAAATTTTTTTATATAGAAATGTGCCCCCACGGGGGGAAAGTGGAATGAGGGGGACGGTAGGTGTATAATATGAAAGAGTAGTCAAAGGTCTTTCTAATGATATGTCACATGACGTATGTCTGAAAAAATTAAAAAAGCGCCCGCAGGTGGTGGCGAAGAAATTGGAGGAGGGAGGAGCGAGAATCGTGATAGGCATATAAAAATACGCGCGTATTCGAATGCAACGCACTCCATGAATTTCAAAGCAATCAGTGAAGAACTTTCGGAGGTTTCAGATTTTGTAGAAACGAACTTTTATATTTTTATTTATATAGAAATGTGCCCCCGCGTGGGGAAAGTGAGGGGAGCGAGATTCGAGGTGCATAATGTGAAACAGTAGACCAAAGGTTTTCTAATAATATATCAAATGATGGATTTTAGAAAAAAATTAAAAAGCGCCCCTGGTGGGGGTGGTGGCAAATAGGGGAGTGGGGAGCGAGGTTCATAATAAGTATATAACAACACTTCCGTATTCGAACTCAACCCGTGAATTTCAAAGCAATCGGTGAAGAACTTTTGGAGATTAGCAATTTTGAACAAACGAACATTTACATTTTTATTTATATAGATATAGATCAGATGAGTGTGTCAGAAACCACACTCTGAAATATCATGAATTTTAATAACTATGCCCCCTCCCCCACGCACACATATATACTTATTTTTAAATGTTTCAATTTGCTGTGTAAGATATTATAATAATGTTAATGCAACAAAATAAATTTTAAACTTGAAGCTACTAGATATGTTTTGCTAATTAAAGGAAATTAAATAAAAATGAAAAATATTTTCCACAAAGCAGGAAAGTCCTTATTAGTTTTAAATAAACTTGCGCGATTAAATATAAAATAATGTATTAAATACACAGGGAAAATTACATTCTGACAAATTATTAATAATGCATAATTTAAATGTAATGTATGCTATGGGAATTTTACTTATTAAAATATTTTTGTACTAAAATAATTTAGAAGTTTTCCAGAAAATATGAACGCATTAAAATAACTGAAAAATAACATCAATAAAAACATAGAAAATGAAATTTGTATAATAATTTAATTTTAATACTAATTACAAATTTATGCCTAAATATTTGATTAAACAGTTAAATATACAAAATAACATATCATTAAAATTAATTTATTTTTATCACAATTTATGTAAAAGAATTTTTTTTAATTATATACTGATAGAAAACAAATTATTATTCTAGTCCCAGCAATTAGTCGACAAATAAACATTAAAACTATTACATTATTGAAATAAATTGAATATATTTAATTGAAAAATGGAGATTTTGATAACATATACGCAAATTATAATGGTTATTTTATTATTTATCGAAAAACAATGTAATTTTTTGTGAGCTAAATATGATGTATAATGTTAGTATAGTAATGTAGTAATTAGTACAGTAAAGTTAGTATAGTAATAGTCGATAATTGATTTAATAAAGGTACATAACACATAATAGTTTAATTTATGCAATTGTTATATTTACTCTATTAAATTAAATAGTATAAGATTATAAATAGCATTAATTTCTCTAATAATGATTGCATTATTATTTTAATGATCGTAAGATGTTAATGTGTTGAATTGGATGAATAGAGTAAGATTATCATTAATATTCGTGCATTATAAATATTATATTGTTTTACAATAAATTTCAATAATTAATTAATTTAACTATACAGTACATTAAAGTAAATATACAAGTAATATTTAATGAAAATATGTTAAATAATGAGTAAATTGAATTCGAAAAGGCATATTATCTAAATAGGTTCATTTAAGCTATTTTGAGTATAATGAATTAATTTTAAGACTATCTTGACTTTCGTTTATGACAAACCAATTTATTGAAAAACTTTTGTTTATGTTCAATAGATGGAACTAGTTATACCTTTTGTATGGGGTCATCCATTAATTATGTTACACTCTGTTAAAATAAATACGCAAATAAAATTTAATGATGTATGTTAAATGATGAATAAATTGAATTCGAAAAGGCAAATTGTCTAAATAGATTCATTTAGGATATTTTGAGTATAGTGAATCATTTTTTGAAGACTACCTCGCTGTTATCACAAACCAATATGTTGGAAAACCCTTCTCTATCTTGTTTATGCTCAACAGATGGCGTTAGTGATACTTTTGTGAATGGGTCATCCATTAATTATGCCACACTTCAAAAGTGGGGAGGGACTTGGCAAAGTGTGACCATACAGATCAAATTGTACGTCGAAAGTCACAGTTTCTTTCGGCTTTCTTTACCAAAAGATCTGTGGTTTGTTGCGACCTTTTTTTTTTTTTTTTTTTTTTTTTTTTTTTGTTACCTGTTCAAAGATTTGGAAGGAAAGCGCGCCAAATCATCAAAAACATTTCGTCATGAGAGTTCATAAGCATGTCACAGACCCTCCTCCACTATTTGTCGCATTCTCTTGCAGTGTGACGAAAGAATCCCAAATCAAAGAAGCCGAAAGAGAGCACCGCCTTGTGTCTCGTACATGTCTGTCAGTTTCAGTGTGACAGGGGATGAGATGTTGGTTAATTCGTTGTGATGTCACAGGCAAAATATGATGTAAGCAATTTTAAAGGGATTGTTTGCAAGCAGTATAAATAAAATTAACATTTTTTTTTCCTTCTCAGGAAGTATTAGGTATATTTTTCATTTGTATCGCAATTTCTAGAAGTATTGCAATATTGTTGAAACAGCACCGAAAAACAGGCGGTAAATCACATTTAAAATAATAAAACTTCGCATTAAAAAACCATAAAATCAGAACAATAGACAGAAAACGTCTCGATCTGGAAAATATAGCAGCCTATCATCAGCCGACGGGCTGTTATACTTTCTAGCTCGAAACGCGTCCTGTGTATTGTTCTGATTTTATGGTGAGATATGCAAAGTTCTATTATTTTAATTGTAATTGCAATGTTGTTTTTCTCATCATTATTACTAAATGTGACAAAACGCGTGATGTCATAATTGGATAGGGGGTATCATTGCGAGTGTGAATGCCTGTGGTATAGGAGGGGCCAAGATGGAGAAAATGGTTAAAAAAAACCACAAAATTTACGTGACGTAAGTAATGAATAACCCCTTATAGCTTAGAAAAAGGCTCACACTGCATCAATTTATGTGCCCTACATGTAAAATCATGAAAAACTCTTAATGTAATGTAATTCATGTAATTAGTAGTGTTATTGCATGGGCGGAGAACCTTTTCACATCCGTTTGCCATATCTTATCAAAAAATATTTTACTTCATCATGATATGCAAGAAAAAAAATAGTCGGTCAAATTAATTAATCAAAAATACCTGAATTTTTGTTTATGGTGGTTAAAAAAATATGAGTAGTATAGACGTAGGTATTACAATATGACCGGACGCGAGTGGAGGGTTAAGCAAGTTGAATAATGATAAGAAACAAGTCGGAAATTGTACGTCAAACGTAGCAAATGAGGTGCGTTCTTACTATAGCGAAGTTTAATACCTTACGAACCCTTACGAATTCGTTTGTCCCTGTATACAATTTACAGCAATTATACACACAACGTAACATGCAAAAATTTAGTTAAACTTGAAAACTTATATCACAACTAAAAATGCACTTCCAGAAATCATCGCTAATATATAGTATTTCGGATACAGTATCGTGTCCAAAATCTTTTGTGTGTCTTTGTAAATACTATGCATTTTCTATTACACAGGAAGTAACTTGTAGTAAACTGCAGCAACGTATATCAATTTCATTGTATGTGAAATAGTTTAACATAATAAAAATACGCCAAACAAATGTTTCCCTCCATAGCATTGTGTAACGGAATACTTTTCTGCGACCCTGTAAATGAATAATAAATGTTCTTTGTACCACATATTCTACAAAATGTGTATTTCAGTAATCTTCATAAAAGCATATGAATTTCATTATGTTCGAAAGTGTGTAACATCATTAAAATGAGCTTGAAACTATTTTTTCCCATTGGCCGTAATGTAACGGAATACTTTTGGCTGTCCCTGTAGTTGAAATATACATCCGATTTTCATACAATTTCAAATGACTCGACAAAATCATGCAACAATTACATATTTTAAATTTCAAACCATTCGACTGTGTAGTTTTTGCTCTGTTATATGCGGACAGACAGAGAGACGGACCGAACGAGGACTATGGGTGCTACGTATTTATATAATTAAGAACGCACCAAAAAATCAGTAATTAAAAATTTCATATTGGAATTATAAAATTCAAATACATAGTTTAATGGAACGAAAAATGCTCTCATATACATAAAAAGGGTATAACTGGTTAGCGTATCTAAACTTCATTTACTAATCCTATAAATATACAAATTATATTTTAAATGATTTATTTATATATTTTCAAAAAAAAAAAAAAAAAAAAAAGAAAAAGAAAAAAAAACTCGTCTTTGGTGAAAAGAATAAATAGTTCATTGACTCACATATGGCGTCGAAAAAATAAGTATTTTGTATTGTCTTGAATTCGAACATACATCTTCAGATTCTTTTCTTAGCTGCACTTGATGATCATTGATTTTTGGTCAAGAGCGTTCGCCCAAGTGACTCCCAATTAGGTCGGAAAACAACATTTCACCTGAGATTGTTTTCCGACACATATCGATCGCGGTGTCTTTCAGCAGAAAGTGATCCTTTTATGAAACTCAGGAGCTATCCATTGGATAAGAAAAGAAAAATCTCATATATTGTCAAGTGATTTAAGGAAATAAATAAATATGGTTTGCCTATTTATGTATATTAGAAGAAAAAAGAGTTTGTATATTTAAAAAAAAAAATGTATAATCTAATATGTGTTAAAAGGAGGAGATTGATGAAGAAAAACAGAATATATGTCTTACATTTTTCATGTAAAAACTTATCCTTTTGTATTTATGAAAGAATCAATTATCAGGTTAGTGTCATAAGGGAATTTGGAAACTTTAAACTCATAATAGATTTTAGGCGATTTTCTTCTTCTTCTTCTTCTACTTCTTTTTTTTTTCTTTCTTTGATTCTTTCCTTCTTTTTATTTATTTATTTATTTATTTTATTTTTTTGAAACAGAAAAAATTGACATTTAAATTATGTAATATATCAAAAATTTACGAATATGTCGTTTAGGTCTCCAACCAAAAATGAACCTGCAGAAACTTAAATATACGCAGTGTATCATAAACCATGGTGGAAACATTAGGGAGCGATAGAAAACAAGTACTTAAATACGAGGGAAAGTCAGTAAATAGGTTACAAACCGATATGAGAGGTCGGAAATTAGTAGTAAATTCTTTCCAACTATGCCAATAGGTGTCAGAACTATCCAACTGTAAGATGTTAAATTCGAATTTATCAGACAACTTCTGAACAAGATGAGCAGAGGCGTACAAATGTTGTTGACGAAGAACGAAGTGGTCGTCCTGTTGAGATTTTGTTACAGAAGAAACAGTGCGAAAGGTTGAGGAAATGGTTACAGCTGACAGACGAACAACAATAGACAGGTATAAAAACTGCAATAGAGTGTTCACATGGTTTAGCCTGAGTCGACTGATGCACACGTTAAATGTGAGGTATATAGGTGGCTGAGATAGTAGTCTAAAGACTTATATGCAGCAGGTATTGAAAGCCCATAAAGAGATGGGACAGATGCATGAATGTAAATGGCAATTATACAGTGAAATAAGCATGCTTTTCAAGTATGTATTTTGGTCTCCCTTTTTCTTATTATGTGCGTTCGTAATTATATAAATACGTTGCACCTATAGCCGTCGTTCGGTCCGTCTGTCTGTCTGTCCGTCCGTTCGTAAGTCAGTCCGCATATAAGAGGGCAAAAACTACCCAACCGAATGGTCTGAAATTTTAAATATATAATTGATGTAAAATTGTGTCGAGTCATTTCAAATTTTATGAAAATCGGATTATTAGTTTAATTACAGGGACAACTAAACGTTTTCTGTTACATTACGGTCAATGGGAAAAAATTATTTCAAGTGCATCTTAATGATGTTACAGCCTTTCGAACAGAAGGAAATTGATATGCACTTATGAAGTGCACTAAAAAAATCCATTCAATACAATATGCGGTGCAAAAAAATATTTATAAAACTAGTTATAGTACGAACGCACCTCGTTTGCCACGCTTGACGTGCAATTTCCAACTTGTTGTCTTTTGTAACCTACTTAATGACTTACCCTCGTACAAATTCTCCTACAATGCAT
The DNA here is from genome assembly GCA_963932465.1 of Maratus speciosus. Taxonomy (NCBI): domain Eukaryota; kingdom Metazoa; phylum Arthropoda; class Arachnida; order Araneae; family Salticidae; genus Maratus; species Maratus speciosus. The sequence continues at coordinate 12,408,120 of OZ010799.1, forward strand.
ACGAGGAACTCAAGCTGCGTAACGCTAGAGGGCAGTACTTGTAGTGTCATGAATCTTGTAGTGTCAGCTATTTATCTTAATCGTGAAGTTATTGTTAATGATAAATCTGATTCCACGATGCTCTCTGCAGCTTGGAAAAACCTTTTCAGTACTTACCATATAAGTTAATTTTTGTATTAATTAATTTCAGTCTATTTTTTATTTTATTCATTTATTTACTTTTATCTCATGTGTTCTCATAGTTTAATATGTATGTGATCCCTTTATTATAATTTATTTTTATTTTTATTTTCATGTATTTTTCCCCCCCATTTTGCTTCCTTATTCCCCTTCTACTCTGTGTTCTTTTGTTTTGATTATACTCTTCTGTGATTGGTTGTTGTCTCCTGCTATCCTATTGTCTGTTGATTTCTAATTTCCTATTGGCTGTTTCTTAAGATTGTTTTCACTTCCCTTCTCTTATTTAAGTCTTACTGCTGCTTTCATAGTAGAAGCGCGTCTTTTTGCGCCTGACGAAGAAAGACTCACATCTTTCGAAAGGCCTAGCGCATTTAAGGTTTAGATGGTGTTTTAAGAAGTTATTTTAGTTCGTAATCCTCAATCAGTTTGGAAACCAGTATATCACCCAAGAGAGTTTTCGGAAAAGAACCGATAGTGGCGATTCTAATTAGAATGAAATTATTTTGAGAAAATAGTTAATTGTCTTTTAAACAATAAAAAAAGTCTCTTCCACGTATGAGAAGGATTACCTTTTTTTTAATGCATAATGATTATATAAGTAAGATTTTTCCATTAATTTTTAAGTGAAACATTCTTTACAGACTATAACACTATTACACACTATAAAATCCTAATAAATTAAGATTTTGCTATTATAAAAAAAAGTTATTTCTGACAATACTTATCTGGCCTGCACTGGATACATTCATTAATTTTGAGAAAAAGCCTTTGTCCGATAATCCTAACATATCACCCAAGAGAGTTTTCGGAAAAGAACCGATAGTGGCGATTCTAATTAGAATGAAATTATTCTGAGAAAATAGTTAATTGTCTTTTAAACAATAAAAAAAGTCTCTTCCACGTATGAGAAGGATTACCTTTTTTTTTTAATGCAGAATGATTATATAAGTAAGATTTTTCTATTTTTTTTTAAGTGAAACATTCTTTACAGACTATAACACTATTACACACTATAAAATCCTAATAAATTAAGATTTTGCTATTATAAAAAAAAAGTTATTTCTGACAATACTTATCTGGCCTGCACTGGATACATTCATTAATTTTGAGAAAAAGCCTTTGTCCGATAATCCTAACATATCACCTGAGAGTGTTTTCGGAAAAGAATCGATAGTGCTATCTCATTAGAAAGATGTTCTTTTGAGAAAATGATGAATTGTTTTATGAGAAATAAAGTTGTCTCTTTCCCGAATCTGAAGGCATTTCTTTTCATGATGTCGAATTATATCAGTTCCGCATTTCCATTTATTTTAAAATAAAACGTTCTTTTCCGTAGCTAAAACATTAAAAATTTAAGATTTTTGTATTATATTAAATTAATGCAATTTTTGCCGATTCTTTTCTGTGCACAGCTCGATACATTCATTAATTTCTGGAAAAAAGACTTCGTCCGAATAATCCTAACATACCAACTGACTGTGTTTTCGTAAAAAAATCGATAGTTGTATCTCATTAGAAAGAGATTCTTTTGTGAAAATGATGAATTGTCTTATGAGCAATAAAAACGTCTCTTTCTCGTATGAGAAGAATTCTCTTTTCAGGATCTAGAAAGGCTTGTCCTTTAAGTAAAACATTCTTTTCCATAGCTAAAATTCTAAAAAAATTTATTTTGGTTTTACAATAAAATTAATTTTGTTTATGCTCATTCTTTTTTATCCTGCACTCGGTACATTCATTAATTTCTAGAGAAAAAACATTGTCCAATTAATCCTCAATCCGTTTGGAAAACAATATATCTCCTAAGAGTGTTTTCGGAAAAGAATCGATAGTTGTATCTCATTATAAAGTGATCGTTTGAGAAAATGATAAATTCTCTTATGAGCAATAAAAACGTATCGTTCTCGTATGAGAAGGATTCTCTTTTCAGGATCTAGAATGATATCAGTAAGGCTTGTCTTTTAACCGCTTGGGGACGAGAGACCGGTATACGTGCCGCATAAGGGGCTCAGAATCCGTGACTATTCTCACCAGTAAATTTTTATTGTAAATTTCGCCTTATTTAATTCGAACATTTTCCAGATTCAATTAGGCTAAAATTTCTGTTTTGAAAAACCGGTGATAAAAGATTAAAAATTCTGTGAAGGACACTCGTCCCGAAGGGGTTAAGTAAAACATTCTTTTCCATAGATAAAATTCTAAAAAATTATATTTTGATTTTACAATAAAATTAATTTTATTTATGCTCATTCTTTTCGGTCCTACACTCGATACATTCATTAATTTCTAGAGAAAAAACTTTGTTCAACTAATTATCAATCTGTTTGGAAAACAATATATTGCCTAAGGGTGTTTTCGGAAAAGAATCGATAGTAGTATCTCATTATAAAGAGATCATTTGAGAAAATGATAAATTGTATTATGAGCAATAAAAACGTCTCTTTCTCCTATGAGAAGGATTCTCTTTTCAGGATCTAGAATGATACCAGTAAGACTTGTCTATTAAGTAAACATTCTTTTCCATAGCTAAAATTCTAAAAAATTATATTTCGGTATTACATAAAAATTAATTTTATTTATACTCATTCTTTTCTGTCCGGCACTCGATACATTCATTAATTTCTAGAGAAAAAACTTTGTCCAACTAATCCTCAATCAGTATGGGAAACAATATATCGCCTAAAAGTGTTTTCGGAAAAGAATCGATATTAGTATCTCATTTGAAAGAGATTCTTTTGAGAAAATGGTGAATTGTCTCATGAGCAATAAAAATGTCTCTTTCCTGTATGAGAAGGATTACTTTTTCATGATGTACATATTGATATAAGTTCCGCTTTTCCATTTATTTTTAAATAAAAAGTTCTGTTTCGTAGCTAAAACATTAAAAATTTAATACTTTTGTATTATATTAAATTAATGCGATTTTTGCCGCTTCTGTGCAGCGCTCGATACATTCATTAATTTCTGGAAAAAAGACTTTGGCTGAATAATCCTTACATAACATATCACCTGAATGTGTTTTCTTAAAAGAATCGATAGTGGTATTTCATTAGAAAGAGATTCTTTTGTGAAAATGATAAATTGTCTTATGAGGAATAAAAACGTCACTTTCTTGCATGAGAATGATTCTCTTTTCAGGATCTAGAATGATATCAGTAAGGCTTGTCCTTTAAGTAAAACATGCTTTTCCATAGCTAAAATTCTGAAATATTTTTTTTGGTTTTACAATAAAATTAATTTTAATTAGGCTTATACTTTTTTATCTTGCACTCGATACATTCATTAATTTCTAGAGAAAAAACTTTGTCCAACTAATCCTCAATCCGTTTGGAAAAAAATATATCGCCTGAGAGTGTTTTTCAGAAAAGAATTGATAGTAGTACCTCATTATAAAGAGATCATTTGAGAAAATGATAAATTGTCTTATGAGCAATAAGAACATCGCTTTCTCGTATCAGAAGGATTCTCTTTTCAGGATCTTGAATGATATCACTAAGGCTTGTCCTTTAAATAAACATTCTTTTTTATAGCTAAAATTCTAAAAAATTATATTTTGGTTTTACAATAAAATTAATTTTACTTATGATCATTATGTTCTGTCCTGCATTCGATACATTCATTAATTTCTAGAGAAAAAACTTTGTCCAACTAATCCTCAATCCGTTTGGAAAACAATATATCGCCTAAGAGTGTTTTCGGAAAAGAATCGATAGTAGTATCTAATTTTAAAGAGATCATTTGAGAAAATGATAAATTATCTTATGAGTAATAAAAACGTCTCTTTCAGGTATGAGAAGGATTCTCTTTTCAGGATCTAGAATGATATCAGTAATGCTTGTCCTTTAATTAAAATATTCTTTTCCATAGCTAAAATTCTAAATTTTTTTATTTTGGTTTTACAATAAAATTAATTTTATTTATGCTAATCATGTTATGTCCTTCACTCGATACATTCATTAATTTCTAGAGAAAAAAACTTTGTCCAACTAATCCTCAATCGGTTTGGAAAACAATATATCGCCTAAGAGAGTTTTCGGAAAAGAATCGATAGTAGTATCTCATTATAAAGAGATCATTTAACAAAATGATAAATTGTCTTATGAGCAATAAAAACGTCTCTTTTTTGTATCAGAAGGATTCTCTTTTCAGGTTCTAGAATGATATCGGTAAAGCTTGTCCTTTAAATAAACATTCTTTTCCATAGCTAAAATTCTAAAATATTATATTTTGCTTTTTACAATAAAATTAATTTTACTTACGCTTATTATATACTGTCCTGCACTCGATACATTCATTAATTTCTAAAGAAAATACTTTGTCTAACTAATCCTCAATCCGTTTAGAAAACAATATATCGCCTAAGAGTGTTTTCGGAAAAGAATCGATAGTGGTATCTCATTTGAAAGAGATAATTTGAGAAAATGATAAATTATCTTATGTGTAATAAAATCGCCTCTTTCTGGTATGAGAAGGATTCTCTTTTCAGGATCTAGAATGATATCACTAATGCTTGTCCTTTAAGTAAAATATTCTTTTCCATAGCTAAAATTCTAAAATTTTTTATTTTGGTTTTACAATAAAATTAATTTTATTTATGCTCATTCTTTTCTCTCCTGCACTCGATACATTCATTAATTTCTAGAGAAAAATCTTTGTCCAACCAATCATCAATCCGTTTGAAAAACAATATATCGCCTAAGAGTGTTTCTGGAAAAAAATCGATAGTAGTATCTCATTATAAAGAGATCATTTAAGAAAATGATAAATTGTCTTATGAGCAATAAAAACGTCTCTTTCTCGTACGAGAAGGATTCGCGTTTCAGGATCTAGACTGATATCAGTAAGGCTTCTCCTTTAAGTAAACATTCTGTTCCATAGCTAAAATTCTAAAAAATTAAATTTTTGTATTACAATAAAATTAATTTTATTTATGCTCATTCTTTTCTGTTCTGCACTCGATAAATCATTAGTTTCTAGAGAAAAAAATTTGTCGAACTTATCCTTAATCAATTTACAAAGCAATATATCGCTTAAGAGTGTTTTCGGAAAATAATCTATAGTGGTATCTCATTAGAAAGGGATTCTTTTGAGAAAATGATGAATTGTCTCATGAGCAATAAAAATGTCTCTTTCATGTCTGAGAAGGATTCTTTTTTCATGACGTAGAACGCTTTCAGTGAGGCTTTGCCATTTATTTTTACGAGGGTGGTTCAATAATTATTTTCCCGAGTGTGTATAAAAAATTTGTACTGTAATGGTTGATGTGGAATGTTTAAGCCTAATGTCTTAGATGCCTATATGCTCAATTTCAGAACTGTAGCTGCTATATTAACATTTTTTTTTCGTTTTTCGTGTGAGATGCAGCACCTAGCGTGAAAGGGGTGGGGGGTAGGTGACAGTGAATGAGACGTGGCTACTGTCGTTTGGACTCTGGATCGCAGTGATTTAGCCATGTCTCGTGCACTGTCACAAATCTATCACAGAACTGCTTCAGGTCTGGCCCGATAAGCTCGAAACCAGCCCCCGCGCCCTCTTTTAAGGTAGGTGTCACCTCTCAAACCTAAAACGAAAAAAAAATTGTAGCCCTTTGCATTCGAAGTCTTTTTTCATTCGTATTACCTGCAACTCGAAGCCATTTTAGTTACATCTTATTATTTTTTTAATTCTTTATGATTACAAATGTTATAATATATAATATATATATATATATATATATATAAATTTATTACATTTTGTAATCGTCCAAAGTGTGATACCTCCCGAAGCAATTGCCAATATGTAATCTTAGCTTTTCTAGACAGGTATCACAAAATTATTTGCATTGTCTCCGTAGCGGAGCCCTCTAGTTTGAAGAAAATTTTTAAATGGCTCCGCTCCAAAGCCCTCGAGTGCAAAGGATTAATATAACAGCTACGGTTGCGAAATTGAACATATAGGAATCTAAGACATTAGGCTTCAATATCCCACATCAACCATCGCAGTACAAATGTTTTATACACACTCGGGACAATAATTATTGAACCACCCTCGCAAGTAAAACATTCTTTTTTACAGCTAAAATCTTAACACTTTTAAGATTTTGTTATTATAATAAATTCAATTTCATTTCCGTCTATTCTTTTCTGTCCTGCACATGATACTTTTATTAATTTCTGGTTAAGAGGTGTTTTTGAAACAACTTCTCAATTAGTTTGGAAAACAACATTTCGCTCGGGAGGGTTTTCGGAAACGAATCGATAGTGGTATCTCTTCAAAAATACATCTTTTTGAAAATATGATAAATTTACAATCTCAATAAAAATGTTGGTGATTTCCGTTAGCTGGGCAGAAAACTCGCCAATATCATTTTTTCCTTCCCCAGTACCAGCTTTAATTTTTCACTTTTGTTAATTAGTAACAATACTTTGACGATAAAATAGAAGGTAATGTTTAATAGTATTATTTTTCTTTTTTATGTATTTGAAATTAAATGAAAGAAAGGCAAGTGTTTTAAATTTAAATAATAAATGTATTTCAAGTATCAATCACGTATTTTAAATAAAAAGAGTGATGGGTTTCTGTTTTAAATTAAATGAATGAATACGAATATGACCGAGATGCGAGCGATATTTGGCGATTTATCATATTTTGGATTTCTAACTTAAAACACCCCATTATATGTCGAATTCGTCAATACCCTATATTCCCATACTTTAGATCTTCATACTTTTTAAAAAATTGATAGTTTAGTTTAAGTCAGAATGTAAAAGAGAAAATAAAGTAAAATTAGGCCGTACACTGTAAATTAAAATGTCTGAAATTCAAACACTTAAGTGTCTGAAACGGAGTGTTCAGTTTTCAGACATTTTAAAATGTCTGAATTTTTTCAGACACTTCAAACGTCTTAATAGCATCCATTTTTTTTGTAAGCATCATACGTAGCCATGTTTGACCACGTTGAATTTTGGAAAAATATTTGGCTGGGGTCCTGCCCCCCCCCCTCCCCCTACAACCTGATTTTCTGGTGCTCCCAATTTTGGTACGCAATTTTTGTTAAGCTGATAATTTAAATCTTTTACGACATTTTACTGATTATAATCAATATTTTGAACTTCAGGAGTAGAACAAGATTAAAACAAAAAATATTTATCTAAATATTAGATTTTTAAAATTTGTTTTATTTTTAATCTTATTTTACTTTAAAAGTTCAAAATATTGATTATAATCAATACAATTTCGAAACAGATTTAAAATATAAGCTTTACAAATATTGCACATCAAATTTGTGGGCACTAAAATCGTAGGGGGGCGGGGCACGGCTCAGTATGCCCATTCTTTAATCAAGAAGTTTTTTTGCAAAAAATGCAACCCTGCATTATTGTTATCTCAATTGAGATGTCCGGTATTCGGGAGTATCCGTTGTGGAAGTTAATGGACATTCCCGAATAGCTATTCTGAAACATCTATTTAGCGAATACTTTTTAATCCGCATGCCATACATATTTGTATATTTTTACCTCACAAAAGCAGACATCTCCGATTATCGGACAAATTCAGCGGCAAGGGCTATTGAGGGCTTTTAAAGTACATGGATAAATATATATATTTCTTATAATCTTGTCCTACTCTACTTCATATAATTTAAAAATAGATTTTTTAAATATTTATATTGCCACATAGGCAATTTTACATATATATCAGATGATAATCACAACAGCTATTTAACTATGAATAAATAAATAAATATTCTACTTTACCCTTTGCACTCGAGGGCTCCGGAACGGAGCCATTTAAAATTTGTCTTCAAACTCGAGGGCTCCGCTACGGAGACAATGCAAATAATTTTGTGATACCTGTCTAGAAAAGCCAAGATTACATGGTATTACAAAATTATTTGCATTGTCTCCGTAGCGGAGACCTCGAGTTTGAAGAAAAATTTTAAATGGCTCCGCTCCGGAGTCCTCGAGTGCAAATGGTTAATATTGAGAAAAAAATTACTTCGGTATTTTGTTTATTTATATTTTGTGTTTTTTAATCTTCTCCTACCCTAAAAATTCAAAACTTTCATTATAATCAGTGCAAGATTTAAGGTATCAACTTTACGAAAATTTCATACAAAATCCCCCCCCCCCCCCTCCCCGACAAAAAATAAAAATCCTTATCATTTAAAAATTAGATTTTTTAAAAATTTATATTGCCACATGGGCTTATTGTTATCATTCCTATGAGCTACTAAACGAGACATCTTTAAAGCAAAATAAAGCCAAAAAAAAAAGTTAGCACATGATATCACTGTGATACAAACTTGCTATGCTTATCAGTAAAGTCTAATTGGAAAATGACCTTCGAATCCACGCATGCAGCGAAATCTAAATAAACAAATGATTTCCTTTTTCCTGACTGGCTTACTTCTATGTTTCCAAATCAAAAGTTTTCACACATTAAAAGATTTAATAGCTTTAGAAATATATCTAAGAAATACTTAAGATAAACATTCATTTTCAATTATATATAAACTTCATGAAAATCAATTGATTTTTTTTCCCAAAAGCGAAAGTTTATAAATATATTTTTTAATTTCAGCTGAATATTGTTCAATGGAAAAAAAAGGGTAATCCCGAAAATCCCGGAATTTTCCAGTAAAAATTCCGGGATTTTCGGGATTAAAATTAAAGCGGGATTCCGGGATCTCAATCCGGGATTGTAATCCCTAGCTAGGAAGTAAGAAAACTTTAGGAGATCTTTCAAAGATTTTTTTTTTCTATTTCCTTGTGGTCGAGTATGAGATAAACATTAGCCATTGAAATTGAAACTAAGAACTGTCATATTGACAACAAAACAAAACAAGAGAATGAACTTAACTTTTAAATATGTCTGTTTTTTAGTGATGTTATTACTTTAAATTTGAGAAAAAAGATGAGAATAAATAATACATAATTTGTAATAAAAAACAACGTCATAAATTTAAAAATATATACTTCTAGAATTAGTGTTTTTTTTTTTTTTTTTTTTTTTTTTGCAAAAAGATTCAAAACTAATTAAATTTCATGTAAGATTTTGTTTAGTACAATAAATAAAATCATAAAAGACACTAATTTTAGTACTATAAAGAAATTATAACACTTACTTCAATCGCTGTTTGCAAGAGGTAAGAAATATTCCTCGATTTGAAATTTTAAAAACTACCACAACCACAGTGAGGGAGAAAGACTTTCATCAGTTTAAAAGGTAATCCCATAATACATCCGACTAGCCATATTTAAAGAATGAGATGTTTCATCCTCAAAACAGGACCTGCCAGACAAAAGTTTCTTTTTTTTTTTTTTTTGCCAGCTTCGACAGGACGAAGATGAATAATACAATATTATTGATATAAATTGATACGAGTTAACACTAAGCCCATTGCACACGCTTTGTAGAATTTCCGGGTGTAATCTTCAACCGTTGTCTACTTCTGTTCTGTGTCTATCCCGCCCTTGTATCGACGACAGCTTCTAAGAGAGATTTGATGTCGAGCACACACGTCAGATGTATGTATTCAATAAATAAATAATCCAAGTTAATACGAATTAAAATCACAGTACTTCACATTTCGCAAAAAACGAATTAAAATACACGCGTACATAAAAACAAACTTTGTTTGAATTACAACGTATACCACTTCGAACGAAGACATCTAAAACGCATGCGCAACTGGGAGTGCTAGTGCCCCCTGGTGGTTATTGCGTCGGAAGAATCAAAACGTCTTAAATTAAGAAACGTTTAAAGCAATGAAGTGTCTTAAAATAAGACGTTTGCGGATATTTTAGACATTATTCTCAGTTCGTTTACAGCATGGTCATAGTAAGACACTTATGTATCTTAAATAAAGACATCTATAATGTCTGAATTTTCAGATTAAGACACTTAAGTGTCTAAAATTCTTTTTCAGTCACATATGTGTCTAAATTTAAGACGCTTCTATTTGCAGTGTATAAATTTCTTGATAGTCTTAGTTTTTTTTTTTTTTTTTTTTTTTACTTAACTTTTCTTTGCGTAAAGAATAGCTATAGATTTTTACTTAAAAACTTAACCCAATAGACATTTAGTTCAAAAAACAAAATGTCACCTGAGGGTGTCTTCGAAGATGAATTGATTGTAGTATCTTACGGAGTATTTTCGCAAAAGAAAGTCTGATTGATAAATTAGGGACAGGCGGGGTAATTGTGATCGCCGTCATATTGGAGAAAATTGTGTATGGTAAAATTTGTTTCAAGCTCAGATATCAACCTGATAATGTATATTTCATCTTATGTATTCTTTATTACTAGTCTGAAGCCTTTTAGAGATCCGAATAGCAATTTGAAACTAAGTCTGTACAATTTTTGACAAACGGATTTGTCACTTTGGAGTTCAAAGTTGTCTCATTTACCCCAAACAAATGTGTATTGGCAAGTATAAAGAATAAATATAGTGGTCATAATTTCCCCACTAGTGGTCTTAATTACCCCAAACTTATGTGATTCTGAGTTTGTTTGTTTGTTTGTTTGTTTTGTTTGTTTTTTTTGGGGGGGGGTTGGTATTTATAACCATCCTTTTAACTTAAAACAAAAAAAATAGCTATGAGATTTAAAACTTTTAAAAGTTGTTCTTAAAGGATCAAAGTTACTTCCTATGTACTAAAAACACCACTTTTCCAAATAGAAATAAGAAGAAAAAAAAATAACAGTGTTGAAAATGTAAAAAGTGGTCATAATTACTCCTCCTGACCCTACCTAATTATTTTTTCTTTAACTCAAAAAACTTCTTAAATGTAAAAAAAAAAAAAAAAAAAAAAAAAAAAAAAAAAAAAAAACTTAAAATACAGGGTATCTACAAATTAGTTGGGCAGTTTCGTAAGTTAAGAACTTCCGAAATATTAAATGAAATTAACAAGTTGAAAGTCAGACTAGTAGTAATATTGCCGAAGTTTATTCATAGATGGCGATAGGTGTCATAATTGAAGTTATCGCTTAGTCAGCGGTACTCATTCTTGTTCAGCATTGCGATAATGGAAACGTACAACGGTCCTGAAAAAACGAAATGCTGTCTTTGGTTTAATGAAACTCATTTTGCTGTGCAAGTACGACCCTAACGCCATCTATGAATAAACTTCGGCAATATTACTACTAGTCTGACTTTCAACTGGTTAATTTCCTTTAATATTTCTGAAATTCTTAATTTATGGAATTCCACAATCAATTTGTAGACCCCCGATATATTTATTGAGATAATTTTTTTCAGAAATTTTGCTTCATCAAAACGTCCGCAAAAAAAGGTCTGATCATGATAAATTTTCGCAATTAATTGCTCTTGTAAAGTAAAAACTTCTTAAATTTAAAAAACTTAAAAACACTTTAAAAAAACTTCTTAAAATAACTTTCTTTTATGTATTATATATAAGGTCAGACGTTGATGTTTGGTTAAAATATTGACCCAAATCTCTTAATTAGTTCGAGAAACGAACTTTCACCTGAGTGTGTCTTCGGAGATGAATTGATTGCAGTATTTCTCCGAGTATATCTGTAAAGAAGGTCAGAATCATAAATAACACAGTTATTAATCGTCATTAAAGAAAATATTTCGCAAAAATTATGCTAATGACATATAATTCTTCAAAATGCTAAAAAATGATTGATCTTCAATTTTTTCATTTTTTTTTTTTTTTTTTTTTTTTTTTTTTTTTTTTAAGTATCACTTACTTTAAATATTCATACTTTTTGTATTGATTCTTCACTTTAACTCGGAGTATAAAAGAGAAAATAAAGTAAAATTATGCCGTATGATGTAGTCGTAAATTTTCTTTCACTTCTTAACTGTTCTTTCCGTATTAAGAATAGCCATCCATTTTTTATTATGAACTTGACCCAAATGACTCTTACTTAGTTCGAAAAACAAAATTTTATTTGAGAGTGAGTTCGGAGATGAATTGATTATAGTATCTCGTGAAGTATTTCCGCAAAAGAAAGTGTGATTGATGAATCACTCAATCTGCATTAAAAAAAAAAAAATCATAAAAATGATGCTAATGATATATATTTCTTCAAATTACTGAAAGATAATTGATAGAATTTGTGATAGAATTTTTTCAAAGATTTTTTTAATAGTATTTTAAAACATACTTTTAGATCTTCACATTCTTAAAAAAAAAAAAAAAAAAAAAAAAAAAACTTGGTTTTTTAGTTTTTGTCGGAGTGTAAAAAAGAAAATAGAGTAAAATTATGTCGTATAAAGTTTAATTACATTTAATTTTCTCTTACAACTTTGACAAAAATGACTCTTATTTATTTCGTAAATCAAAATTTCACCCGAGAGTGTCTTCGAACTGATGTCTCGCGGAGTAATTCGTAAAAAAGAAGTGTGACTGATAAATCACCTAAAGAACATCAAAGAAAATATTTCCTAAAAATGCTGCTAATGAAACAAATTTCTTAACAAGTGAAAATTAAATTTAAAAAATAAAAAAACCCGACTGCGTAAAAAGAGAACTAATTAATTATTTCTCATCAATGTGAAACTATTTTTTATATTACTTACCTATATTTTTTTATTTGCTTGTATTTGTCACATGACTTTTAAGTTGTGTTTAATTGTTAGATGTCCTATCTATAAACGCTGTTCTGATGAGGCCAGTAGATGTCTATGAAGGTTAGAGTTGCAGTAAAGCTAGAGATCCTACCTACACAACTTGCAGGTTGTGTAATATTTAAACAGAGCTCCTAACAGTAAAATAGTCAATGAAACATCGTCTTCATTTTGAAAGACCTATCCAATGATATTCCACTCAATAGGGTGCGTAATTTTTTTCATCTCTACCGCCATTTTGTATTTTACGGTCGCCATTTTGAATTTATGAAAACAAAACCTAGCCTACACCCATAGGACGGTTAAGACGAATCGATAGAGACCTCATTCATTAAAATCCATCCAGCAGTTGGGATGTTTTGAGGGTATAAAGAAATCCACTTACCCAGATACGCGTGAAACTCATAATCCTTCTTGGCAGTCGGGTAAAAAGAAGTGTGACTGATTAATCACCCAAACGACATTAAAGAAAATATTTCTTTAATATTCATTAAAGAAAGAAAAAATGCTGCTAATGAAACAAATCTCTAAAAATACTGAAAAATGATTTATCGAATTTGTGATTGAATTTTCTCGAAGAGATTTTTTTTTCCACTATTCCCTTATTTTAAATCTATTTTATACTCATGTATTTTATAGTCATCATTTAAAATTTTATATTTTTATACTTATTTTAAAATATTTACTTATCTTTCGAAAAAGTGAAATATTTAAAGTAAATCAGACTGTAAAAAGAGAAATAAAAAAAGTAAAATTATTTATTTTAAATATCTTGATATAGTCCAAAATGTTCTTTCACTTTAAAAAACGACTTAAATAAAAAAAAAAAAATGCTTCTTATAATAATTTTATTTTGTATATTATATTTAAGGGTAGCCATTGATTTTTGTTCAAAAACTTGACCCAAATGACCGTTATTTAATCTGATTTTTTTTTTTTTTTTTTTTTTTTTTTTTTTTTTTTTTTTTACCTGAGATTGTCTTCGGAGATGAATTGATTGTGATATCTCGTGAAGTATTTTCGCAAAAGAAAGTCAGAGTCATAAATTACCCAATCGTCATTAAAGAAAATATTTCTTTAAAATAATGGCAATAATGTATGTTTCTTCAGAATATGAAAGATGAAGGATCAAATTTGTGATTGATTTTTTTTTTTAATAGATTCTTTAGGAATGTATGGAGTGTAAAGGAAAAAATAAAGTGAAATTGAGCCGTATAAAGTTTCTTTCCATAGTGTACATTTTATTTCACTTGTTAACTTTTCTTTCCATAATATACTGAAGAATAGGCATTGATTTTTGGTCAGAAACTTGTCTCAAATGACTCTTATTTAGTTCGAAAAACAGAATTTCACCTGAGATGGAGATGAACTAATTGTGGTACCTCGTGGAGTATTTCCGCCTGATTTATAAATCACCCAGTCGGCATTAAAGAAAATATTTTGTAAAAATGATGCTAATGACATACATTTCTTCAAAATACTGAAAGATGATTGATTGAATTTGTGATTGAATTTTTTCTATATTTTTTTAAACAATCCCATTCTTTAGACATTCATACTTTTTAGGGTTTCGTTCATCTGACGAAACTCTATGTGTCTCACTCCTCTGTCTGTCTGTCGCAGAGCCCGTTCTCAGAAACTATATATACTAGAGACTTGAAATTTTGGATTCTTATAGCTGAACACCTCACATCAAACGACAAATCATAAAACTTTGGAAAAGGCCTATATTTACCCCTCTGGGCTCTAACTTGTGTATTTTAAGGTTTTTTTCTAACTGAGCCCCTAATTAAGAACTTGAAATTTTGGATACTTTTAGCTGAACACCTCACATCAAACGACAAATCATAAAATTTTGAAAAAGTCTTATATTTACGCTTCCGGGCTCTAACTTCTGTATTTTTAGCAATTTTTCTAACCTCCACCCTTTTCAGCCGGAATGCACTTTTCTAAATTTTGCCGACACTCTTTTGACCACTCTTTCATATTATGCACCATAGCCGTACATATTTTAGTTCCAATTTTTACCACCAGGTGTTGCCTACCTATCTCGGGTGCTATGGGCCCGATCCTCTCGACTAATATACAGTAGCCTCCCGCTTAACTGGCCTAAACGGGACCGAGAGTTAGCTGGTTAAGAGAAAATCCGATTAAAGCGGGGAAATTAAAAAAAAATTAAATAAGTATCTGCGCAATTTAATTAGTTAAACCCGTACGATGCATTTAGTTTTTCCATTTGTACAGTTCTAAAAAAGTACATATTTTCTATATTTTGGGAAATGAATACTAGTTATAATTAGCTGAATTGAAAGAAAAATTATCACTAATTACAAATAATGAAAAATTTTGAACGCAAATTGTTGAAAAACGTGTCACACACATTTATAAGAAGTTAAAATTGTTCTACATTATGTATATTTAAGTTAACCAACCATAAAGAAATCAGTGACCTACTTCTGTTGAAGGCAAGATGCCCCACATTATGTAGCATAATTCATCCATTTCTTTAACATCATAAGTTTAACCGAGGAAGATGTTAGACGCTGCTCACCATAGCGTAGCGCCAATTCTAATGCTTTTAACCCTTCCGTATGAGGAATTTTAGCAGTGTCAACTTCAACTGGATCATCATCAGGATCGTCTTCGTATTAATCAGCATGAGTTACAGTCCTTATATCCTCGTCAAATAATGTTTCATGCTTGAGATCTTTATCAGACTCAAACAAATCTTATACATCTTCAACGGTGATCTGTTCGCACCCCTCAAGCTTTTTAAATGTTTGTGCAAAACAGTTTGCAGATAGATCAGATATTACAGAGTTCCGGGAGCAGTTGCACTTTTGACCATTAAAAATACAAAATCTCAAATCTTCCGGGGGGGAACATCTCATTGTTCCTGTGGAGAGGAATCCCCCTCCGGGCCACATCCTGAATTCAACACTGGTGTAGGTCAACACGTATCCATTTAGAACCGACGTTCTCCTTTCTGAATTATGCCTTCTTCCCATCGGGATTGCATTTCAACTCGAAACCGTAAGCTGAATTCCCGAGGCCGTCATCCCTGAATTTTGCCTGCTGTTGGAAAAAAAAGTCGGCCGGTTAAAGCGGAGTTCCGGTTAAAAGGAGGCCGGTTAAGAGGGAGGCTACTATATCTACGAATAGTTTGTAAAACGGAGTTTCGTTCGGGTAGAGCTTTGTTTAGAATAGAGTGCGCCGCCTGGTTGCGAAATGTGGAACTAACAGATTATGCAAAAGATCAAATGTTTTGAAAGGAATATTAAACGAAACCCTCTGCGCGATCTGTGGTCACACTTACCCACTTTTTTAAATTGATTTTTTAGTTTAAGTAAAAGAGAAAATAACGTAAAATTATGCCGCACACAGTTCTTGATATTATACTCTTAATTTTTTTTCCCCTTCTTGACTTTTCTTTGTGTATTATACTTAAGGGGCTACTTCAGTGTTTTTTACTTTTTTGATTTTGTTCGCAGATATTTTTAATGAGGATGCTTATGCTTTCGAAACCGGTTCCGAAAATGAAAGCACCCTCATTAAAAATATCTGTAAACAAAATTGAAAAAGTAAAAAACGGTCTTTCTACAGATCGATCTCAGCTATCCATTGCAAAAATTGTCATTTAAAAATATTGAAATGTAACCGAGATATATTTATGAATTTCTTCCATAGGATTAGAATTAGCGAACAAGTCTTTTAGCTTATCAAATCTTGATTCAAATGACCCTTATTTAGTTCGAAAAACTAAATTTCACCTGAGCTGAAGATGAATGATTGTGATATCTCGTGGTGTATTTCCGCGAAAGTAAGTCTGACTGATAAATCACCCAGTTGGCATTAAAGAAAATATTTTGTAAAAATGATGCAAATTATTTTACTTCAAAATGATTTTACTTCAACTAATGATATTACTTCAAAATATTGAACGACGATTTGTCGAATTTGTGATTGATTTTTTTTCGAAGAGATTATTTTTAATACTACTTCATTTTAAAGCTATTTCATACACTTTTATACTTATTTTAAATTTTTTATTTATTTTTCGTAAAAGGTTAAATATTTAAAGAAGGACAGAGTGAAAAAGAGAAATAAGAAAGTAAAAATATACCTCTTAAAATTCTTGATCTAGTCTTAAATGTTCTTTCCCTTTAAAATCTTCTTAAATTCAAAAAAAAAAAAAAAAAAAAGAACTTTGAAAATAACTTTATTTTGTATATTATACTTACGGATAGCCATTGATTTTTAGTTAAAAACCTGACCCAAATGACTCTTATTTAGTTCGAAAAACAAAAATTCATCTGAGATTGTCCACGGTGATGAATTGATTATGATATTTTGTGGAGTATTTCCGCGAAAGTAAGTCAGACTGATAAATCACCCAGTCGAAATTAAAGAAAATATTTCGTAAAAATGGTACTAATGACATATAGTTTTTCAAAATACTGAAAGATGATTGATCGAATTTGTGATTGAATTTTTTCAAAGAGTTTTTTCTTTTTTAAAACAATCCCATATTTTAAATTTTCATGCTTTTTTGAAATTGATTCTTTAGTTTAAGTCGGAGTGTAAATGAGAAAATAGAGCAAAATTATGCGGTATAAAGTTCTTGATATAGCCTTAAATTTTCTTTCACTTCTTAACTGTTCTTACTGTATTATACTTAAGGACAAGCATGGATTTTTGATTTAAAAAAAATTGACCCAGATGACTTTTATTTAGTTCAAAAAAAAAAAAAAAATAATAATAATACCTGAGTGTGTATTCGGATTGATTATGGTTTCTCGGGGAGTATTTCGTAAAAATCAAAAAACCCGACTGCGTAAAAAGTGAACTAATTAATTATTTCTCATCAATGTGAAACTATTTTTTTATTTATTTGTATCGATGTCTTTTAAGTTGTGCTTGATTGTTAGTTCCTATCTATAAACACTGTTTTGACGAGGCCTATAGATGCCTATGATGGTTAGAGTTGCAGTAAAGCTGGAGATCCTACCTACACAACTTCCAGGTTGTATAATATTTAAACGGAGCTTCTGACTGTAACGTAGTCAATGAAACATCGTCTTCCTTTTGAAAGACCTATCCAATGGTATGCCATTCAATAGGGTGCGTAAAATTTTTTTTTTTCGTCTCTACCGCCATTTTGTATTTTACGGCCACCATTTTGAATTTTTAAAAACAAACCTAGCCTATAACCATCGGACGGTTAAGATGAATCGATAGAGACCTCATTCATTAAAATCCATCCAGCCGTTGGGATATTTATAAAGAAATCCACATACCCAGATACGCGTGAAACACATAACCCTTCTTGGCAGTCGGATAAAAAGAAGACTGACTAATAAATCACATAATCGACATGAAAGAACATGTTTCGTAAAAATGCTTCTAATGATACATATTTCTGCAAAATACTGAAGGATGATTTACCGAATTGGTGACTGAAATTTTTCAAAGAGTTTTTTTTTTTTTTTTTTTCAATAATCCCATACTTTCAATCTTCATCCTTTTCTTTTAATGTTCTTTAATTTAAGTCGAAGTGTAAAAGAAGGCTTTTGATTAAAAACTTAACCAAAATGTCTCTTATGTAGTTTTGTCTTCGGAGATGAATGAATTGTGATATCTTGTGAATTACATGAAATAAGGTTTCCGTGAAAATGCTGCTAATGCGGTATACTGAACGATGATTTAGGGAATTTGTGACTGAATTTTTTCGAAGAGCTATTCTTTTAATAATGCCTTATTTTAAATCTGTTTCATACGTTTATACTTATTTTAAATTATTTACTTATTTTTCGTAAAAGGTTAAAGATTTAAAGTAGGTCGGAGTGAAAAAGAGAAATAAGTAATTGGATGTGCCAATCCCAAAACTTTCTTCTATCTCATGTCCATATTTCATTTTAATTAGTTTTATTAGTATTTTTATTAGAATTATGCATAACTTCCTGACACTTTTCGATGGTATAATATTGAAAATTGCACAAAAATCGTTATTACAGCGCCCCTACCGGCGGATTTTATCCAAATTCAGGGAGGACCTTCTTGCCATGGCCAAAAACATACACAAAAAATTTGGTTCAATTCTATGCATAACTTGATACACTTTTTGATGGTACAATATTCAAAATGCACAAAAATCGCTATTAAAGCGCCCTCTACCGGCGGATTTCTTCTAAATTAATGGAGAACCTGCTTGCCATAGCCAAAAACCTTTTAAAAAATTTGGTTGAATTCTATGCATAACGTCATACAATTTTTGATGGTACAACGGCGACACACGGACATACGGACAGAGAGACATTTTGCATAAACATGTTTTTTGTGATCTCTGACTTCTAAAACGTGTGAATCCGTCGAAAACCAATACAAAGACTCTTATATAGTGCGAAAAACAAAATTTCACCTGAGATTTTGTCTTCAAAAATGAATTGATTGTGATATCTCGTGAAATTTTTCCGCAAAAGTAAGTCTGGCTGATAAATCATCGAATTGGCATTAAATCAAATATTTCATAAAAATGATGCTAATGATACACATTTTTTCATAATACTGAAAGATGACGGATGGAATTTGTTTCAAAGAATGTTTTTTAAATAATTCCATACTTTAAATCTTCATACATTTTTAAATGATTCGTCAGTTTAAGCCGGAATGAAAAGAGAAAATAAAGTAAAATTATGCCTTATAAAAATCTTGATATAGTCTTAAATTTTCTTTCAATTCTCATCTTTTCTTTGCGTATTATACTTAAGGACAGTCATTGATTTTTGGTCAAAAACTTGACCCAAATTAATCTTCTTTAGTTCAAAAAACAAAATTTTATTCGAGAGTGTCTTCGGATTAACTATGCACTGTAAATAAAAATGTCTGAAATTCAGGCACTTAAGTGTCTGAAATGGAGTGTTCAATTTTCAGACATTTTAAAATGTCTGAAATTTTTCAGACACTTTCAGCGTCTGAATTTCAGACACTTCAAACGTCTGAATCCCATCCATTTTTTTGTAAGCATCATACGTAGCCATGTTTGACCACGTTGAATCCTGGAAAAATATTTGGCTATGGTCCTGCCCCCCCCCCCCCCAATACAGCCTGATTTTTTTGGTGCTCTTAGTTTTGGTATACAATTTTCGTTACGCTGATAATTTAAATCTTTTACGACATTGTACTGATTATAATCAATATCTTGAACTTCAGGAGTGGAACAAGATTAAAAAACAAAAAATATTTATCTAAATATTAGATTTGTTTAATTTATTTTGTTTTTAACCTTATTTTACTTTAAAAGTTCAAAATATTGATTATAATCGGTACAATTTCGAAACAGATTTAAAATATAAGCTTAACAAATATTGCACATCAAATTTGGGGGCACTACAGTCGTATGGGGACGGGGCACTTCCCAGTTTGCCCATCCTTTAATCAAGAAGTACTTTTGCAAAAAACGCAACCCTGCATTATAGTTGTCTAAATTGAGATGTCCGGTATTCGGGAGTATCCGTTGTGGAGGTTAATGGACATTCTCGAATAGCGAACACCTCTATTTAACGAATACTTTTTTAATCAGCAGACATACATATTTGTATATTTTTACCTCATAAAAGTAGACATCTCCAATTATCGAACAAATTCCGCGGTCCCCGAAGTGTTCGCTGTTACGGGCTTTTAAGGTACATAGATAAATATATATATATATTTTATAATCTTGTCCTACTCTAAAAGTTCAAAATATTTATTATACTCGGTTGAATGTCGAAAAAGATTTAAAATATCAGATGTACGAAAATTGCAAAAATCCCCCCCCCCCCCAAAAAAAAAATGAAAACTCATAATTTAAAAATTAGATTTTTTAAAAAATATATTGCCACATAGGCAATTTTACATATACAGCACTTGATAATCACAACAGCCATTTAACTAGGAATAATGAAAATAAATAAATAAATATTCTACTTTAATAACATTGGGGAAAAAACGACTTTGGTATTTTGTTAAATATATTTGCGTTTTTAAACTTGTCCTACTCTAAAAGTTCAAAACTTTCATTAAAATCAGTGCAAGATTTAAGATATCAGTTTTACGAAAATTTCATGCAAAATCCCCCCCCCCCCCAAAAAAAAAAAATGAAAATACTTATTTAAAAATTATGTTTTAAAAAAATTTATATTTCCACATGGGCAAGTTTTTATGTAGATCAGAGGGTAATCACAAAAGCTATTCAACTATCAATAAAAACAAATAAGTACATATTCTATATTAAAAACATGAGGAAAAAATAACTTATGGTTTCCAAACTTCTTTCGTCTTAAATATATACAGTAACATCTGTCATTTTTGTATTTTTCGTATAAGTGCATATAAATAATGTTAGCACAATTTTAAATACGAAATCTAGTTATAGGATTTTACTTTTTCCCATTATAAATTTCAAATTACTTTTTTATTAAAAATAATAAAAAAATCAGTATTAGAGTTGATTGCAAATCAAATACATATGTATATTTTTACAGGCAGCTTCATATAATAGACGAGTCTCATTTACTTTATTTATCTTTTTTTAATCTGCGGTTTTAAGCCAGGAAGTAAGAAAGCATTAGGTCATCTTTCAAAGTTTTTTTTTCTTTACTTCCTTGTGGCCGTCGTTTACTGTGAGATAAGAATTATCCATTGAAACTAAGAACTGACATTGAATATATAATTCGTAATAAAAAACAACGTCATAAGTTTAAAAATATATACTTCTAGAATTAGTGGGGTTTTTTGCGAACAGATTCAAAACCAATTAAATTTCATGCAGGATTTTGTTTAGTACAATAAATAAAATCATAAAATACACTAATTTTAGTACTATAAAGAAACTTACTTCAGTTGCTACAAGAGGTAAGAAAAATTCCTCGATTTGAAATTTCAAAAACTACCTCAGTGAAGGAGAAGGGCTTGCATCATTTTAGTACGAAATTCCATAATATATCCGACTAGCCATATTTAAAGAATGAAATGTTTCATCCTCAAAATAGGACCCGCCAGACAAAAGTTTCTTTTCTTTTCTTTTTTTTTTTTTTTTTTTTTTGCTAGCTTCGACAGGACGAAGATGAATAACACAATATTATTGATATAAATTAATACGAATTAACACTAAGTCCATTGCACACGCTTTGTAGAATTTCCGGGGGTAATCTTCAAGCGTCGTCTACTTCTGTTCTGTGTCTATCCCGCCCTTATATGGACGACAGCTTCTAAGAGACATTTGATGTCAAGCACACACGTCAGATGTATGTATTCAATAAATAAATAATCCAAGTGAATAAGAATTTAAATCACAGAACTTCACATTCCGCGAAAAACGAATTGAAATACACGCGTACATAAAAACAAACTTCGTTTGAATTACAACGTATACCAACTTTGAACGAAGACATCTAAAACGAATGCGCGACTGGCAGTGCCCCAGTGCCCCCTGGTGGTTATTGCGTCGGAAGAATCAAAACGTCTTAAATTAAGACACGTTTAAAGCAATGAAGTGTCTTAAAATAAGATGTTTGCGGATATTTTAGACATTATTCTCAGTTCGTTTACACCATGGTCATAGTAAAACGCTTATGTATCTTAAATTAAGACATCTATAGTGTCTTAATTTTCAGATTAAGACACTTAAGTGTCTAAAATTCTTTTTCAGTCACATATGTGTCTAAATTTAAGACGTTTCTATTTGCAGTGTGGTTTCTTACGGAGCATTCGTAAAAAAAAGCCTGTCTGATAAATCACCCAATTGACATCAAATAAAATATTTCGTGAAAACGCTGCTAATGATATATATTTCTTCAAAATACTGCAGGATGATTTGTCGAATTGGTGAATGAATTTTTTCGAAGAGTTTTTTTTTCTTTTTATCCGACTGCCAAGAAGGATTATGTGTTTCACGCGTATCTGGGTATGTGGATTTCTTTATACCCTCGAAACATCCAAACGGCTGGATGGATTTTAATGAGTGAGGTCTCTATCGATTCGTCTTAACCGTCCGATGGTTATAGGCTAGGTTTTTATGAATTCAAAATGGTGGTAGAGACGAAAAATTTTTTTTACTCACCCTATTGAGTGGCATATCATTGGATGGGTCTTTCAAAATGAAGACGATGTTTCATTGACTATTTTTCAGTCCGAAGCTCCGTTTTTATATTACACAACATGGAATTTGTGTATGTAGGATCTCTAGTTTTACTGCAACTCTAACCTTCATAGACATCTATAGGCCTCATCAAAACAGTGTTTATAGATAGGAACTAAATATTAAACACAACTTAGAATTCATCAATACAAGTAAATAAAAAAAAAAATAGGTAAGTAATATAAAAAAAAGTTTCACATTGATGAGAAATAATTAATTAGTTCGCTTTTTACACAGTCGGGTTTTTTGATTTTTTTAATTTAATTGCATGTTATTTTTTAATAATGTCTTATTTTAAATCTATTTTTCTTCCATACTTATTTTAAAATTTTTACTTATTTATCAAAAAAAGGGAAATATTTAAAGTAGGTCGGAGTGAAAAAGATAAATCAAAAGTAAAAATATGCATTTTAAATATCTTAATATAGTTTCAAATGTTCTTCCACTTTAGAAAGCTTCTTAAAAATTATAAATAAATAAATAAATACTTCTTTATAATGACTTTATTTTGTACATTATACTTAACGATAGCCATTGATTTTTGGTTAAAAACTTGACCCAAATGACTCTTACATAGTTCGTAAAACAAAATTTTAACTTAGAGTGTCTTTGGAGATAAAATGATTGTGTTTTCTCCTGAAGTATTTCCGCAAAGAAATTCTTAATGATAAATCACCAAATCGGCGTTAAAGAAAATATTTCGTAAAAGCGATGCTAATGATATATTTCTAGCAATCAAATTTTTTCAAAGAGTTTTTTTTTTTTTTTTTTTTTAATAATCCCATACTTTAAATCTTCATACATTTTTAATTGATTCTTTGTTTTAAGTTGGAGAGTAAAAGAGAAAATAAAGTAAAGTTATGCCGTATAAAGTTCTTGACATAAAAAATTCTTAAATTTTCTTTCACTTCTTATCTTTTCTTTGCGTATTATACTTGAAGGGAGCCATTGATTTTTGGTCAAAAAACTTGATCCAAATGATTCTTGTTTAGTTCAAAAATATAAATTTCACCTGAGTTTGTCTTCAGAGATGAATTGATTGTAACATCTTGTGGAGTATTCCCGCGAAAGTAAGTCTGATGGATAAATCTTCCAATCGGCATTAAAGGAAATATCTCGTAAAAATTCCGCTAATGGTATATATTTCTTCAAAATACTGAACGATGATTAATCGAATTCGTGATTGAATTTTTTTAATAGATTTCTTTTTAAATAATGCTTTACTTTAAATCTATTTTATACTTTTATACTTATTTTAAAATATTTACTTATTTTTCGAAAAAGGTGAAATATTTAAAATAGGTCGGAGTGAAAAAAAGAAAAAGAAAAATGTACAAATATGCCTTTTTAAATTCTCGATATAATATTAAACGTTCTTTCACTTTAAAAAGTTTCTTAAATTGAAAAAAAAGACTTTTAAAATACTTCTTATGATAACTTTATATTGTACATTATACTTAAGGATAGCCATTGATTTTTAGTTAAAACTTTAACCTAAATTACTCTTATTTAGTTCGAAAAACAAAATTTAACCTGAGAGTGTCTTCAAAGATGCATTTATTGTGGTATTTCTGTAAAAGACGGTCAAACTCATACATCATCCAATCGGCAATAAAGAAAATATTTCTTAATAATGATGCTAATGTTATATATTTCTTCAAAATATACTGAAAGATGATTGATCGAATTAGTGATTCAAATTTATTTTATTTTTTTAATAATCCCATACTTTAAATTTTCATGCTTTTTTAGCTCACAGGCTATTAAAGCCTGGGAGCTTATGTGCCCACCGGTTCTGTATATGTACGTACGTACTATGTATGTATGTACGTAATGCGATAACTCTTGATAGAAACATCCGATGTGCTTCAAAAAAAATTTCTAGGTTCATTCTGATAAGGCGCTTCCCTGATTAGTTTTGGAGGTTCATTGGTTAATTATAAAAGGGGACAGATGGGCTAGTTCCCCCCCCCCCTTAATTTAGATAAATAGTTTTTTCATTCAGAATTATTCGATTCGCTCCAGATATGGTACACCGGTTTTTGTTAAGGAGCTGCCTTGATTAAATTTGGAGGTTTATTTGTTAAGTATAAAGGGGGGGGGGGCAGGGGATAGTCCCCCCATTAATTTAGATAAATAGGTTTTTCATGTAGATTATTCGATTTGCTTCAAATTTGATATACCAGTTTATTCCGATATGGCGCTTCCTTCATTAGATTTGGAGGTTCATTGGTTTAGTATAAAAAAGGGGAAGGGGGGCAAGTCTCCTCCCTTTAATTTAGATAAATGGATTTTCATGCAGAATTATCCAATTTACTTTAATTTTTTTCTATGTTCATGTTCATTCTAATAAGGAGATTTCCTGATTATATTTGGAGGTTCATTAGTTAAGTATAAAGGGGGGAAGGGGGTTAGACCCCCCCCTTAATTTAGCGATACGGTAATTTCATGCAGAATTATCTGATTGGCTTCAAATTTGGTATATCCGTTTAGTATGTTAAGGAGCTTTCCTTATTAGATTTGGAGGTTCATTGGTTAAGCATAAAGGGAAGAAAACGGGGACTAATGAATAATAGACATAAATAAGAATATAATATACAATTAGTGTGAATAGCCTGTGAGCTCAGTGCGATTAGTTTAACTGGGTACTTTTCTTTTATTAAAATTTATTCTTTTGTTTAAGTCGGAGTGTAAAAGAGAAAATAAAATAAAATGATGTCGTATAAAGTTCTTGATACAGTCTTAAATTTTCTTACACTTCTTAACTTTTCTTTGCGTATTTCTTTTGCGTTCTTAAGGATAGCCGTTGGTTTTTATTTAAAAACTTGACCCAAAGTACCCTTATTTAGTTTGAAAGACTAAATTTTATCTGAGAGTATCTTCAGACTAGTATATATACTAATCTATAACTGTTTTGCAGGTATGCGTAAAACAGTTAGGATATTTTTAAGACTGTACAAGGTTGTTCCTAAAATTGTGCTTCCAAATGTGTTATAAATTTTACAAATTGCTTCTTTAGGTATCATGTTTCATTTTATAAAGCATTAAGCTTTTCTTACAGTATTTTGAATGTGCAGAAAAGTGTTTCATAATCTATTTTTGATACGTTATATTTTTTCTTGTTTAATCTGCATTCAGCGTAAGGATTGCAATTGATTTCAGGTCAAAAGACTTCGTAAACTGACCCTCAATTGATTAGAAAAAACAACATTTCACTTGAGAGTGTTTTCGAGCAGGACTACCTTGGCAGAGGAAGCCAACCTACACAACTTCCAGTCCTTGCCCAGACCCCTTTTACTTTCTTCTATCTTTACAATAAGAAAGTATTGGATTCGTGAAAATTTTCGACTTTCGGTTTTCGACGGATTTACACGTTTTAGGGGTCAGAGATTCCAAAAAATTGGTGTGGATTAGTTTTTGGTGTAAATCGTTCAACAGGCTGCGCTGTTATGCAGCATTTTTCACGATTTCCACAATAGCTCTATCTAAAGAACTAATTAATCGATTTTCAACAAACTTCAGATTCAGGTGCACCTTGACATAAATTAGTGCTGTTTATGTTTTTGTGAAAATCGCTCAACAGGTGGCGCTGCTATGCTGTATTTTTCAGAATTTCCACTATAGCTCTATCTCAATAACTAATGAACGAATTTTCATCAAATTTCAAGTTCAGATATACTTTGATATGAATTAGTGGTAAAGTGGTGTAATTTCTTGTACTATTTAAATGATTTCATTGACGTGATTTATATAGAAGAAAGTTTTGTGATGGCCGCAACGTACTAGTTCGCTCTGTTGGAATAAACCTCAACTAAGCTACTTAAACCTTGAGGATGATTCATCTAATTGAAAAAAATTTCTTCTCTTCATTATGACGAAAACCGCAATCTTTTTTTTTTCTTAAATAACAAGTTTTTTTTTTCTTTTTGCAATTTGAGAGTCAATAAAATTCTCACTTTTAGAGCGAGCCAGTTTGCAGCTTTTTCTACTTGGCTATATGTTTTTGAATACAGATCAGAAGAGTGTTTCATCAAGAACAGATCTTTCAATGGAATTCATGAGTTTTTTTTAGTTGCGTTCGTAATTATATAAATACGTAGCACCTATAGTCGTCGTTTAGCCCGTCTGTCCGCATGTAACCGAACAAAAACTACCCAACCGAATGGTCTGAAATTTTAAATATGTAATAGTTGCAAAATTTTTGTTGAGTCATTTCAAATTTTATGAAAATCGGATGTATTAGTTTAATTAGAGTGACAGTCAAAAGTTTTCCGTTATATGACGGCCAATGGGAAAAAACGATTTCAAGAGCATTTTAATGATGTGATAGCCTTTCGAACAAAATGAAAGTGATAGGCACTTATAAAGTGCACTAAAATATACATTCTGTACGATATGTGGTGCAGAAAATAGTTATAAAACTAGTTATAGTACGAACGCACCTCATTTTCACGTTTGACGTGCAATTTCCAACTTGTTTCTTAAATAACAAGTTTTTTTTTCTTTTTTCAATTCGAGAGTCAATAAAATTCTCATTTTAGGAGGGAGCCAGTTTGCAGCCCCGGTACCTGGCTATATATTTTATAATACGAATCAAAAGGGTATTTCATCAAGAACAGATCTTTCACTGGAACTCCTGAGTCGTTCTTTAAGAAACTGAAATTTTTTATTTTTATATGACGTGAAAACAGTTTTATCTGGTAAAGAGATGTAGTGGGATATCAGCACTGTTATAAAGAGAGTGTAGTATTTTGATGTGAACGTTCTATCGATACTAATCTGAGTGCGCAAAAGCGACATCTGTACTTTCTTTTATTTTAATTTTCCAAACTTTGTTTATGCCGTGTGTTTCTGAATCTGCGGTTAGGGATTGTCGCTGTGATTTCATGCAAGTTTGGTTACGTTGGTCAATCTGCTGAGTATGAAAGCAAGAACGAAAATTCATATCAGTGGATCTTTGTTCGAATCCTACTATGAATGCATCCCAGACCATTCAACTGGAGTAACTTCCGCCACGTGCCGTGAGAGTTCCAAACGTAAACAATCAATTAGAGTGGAGTTGTCAGTTCCGTAGGAAGTTTATACTTCAATAAATTGAATCACCGATCATGGTTTGTTGTTTTTAGTGACATTTGAATTTCTGTGAGTTACTATTTATTTGCAGCGTTACTCTGCTGGACAGGTTCAGACTGTTGTTGAAGTAATACCCAATATTCGAATCTTGAATTTTTTGATCTAAGGACTAAATTACTGTCAAGTGAAGCGTAGAATGGGTCAAATTATAGAAGCTCCATCACAACCTTTCCCAGTTAAATTTAAATAGTAATATTTTTTAAACTCTACTTTGGTTATGTTTGCATCTCAAAGTGACGGCCTTGCTGGGTACGCTACAAAGAAAGGCATCAATTCTGGTGCTCTGAATAAAATGATTATATTAAGTTAATATAATAATGAGTATTGGAAACTCAGAGTTATTCTAGAATACAATTTGGTGGTTGAACATTATTATTTTCTTTGGATGAAGGAAGAGTTCTTAAAACGTATGATGAAAAAAACTGCCTTCGATTAAAAACGCAAAAACACAGAAAGTTTTTCTGAAACAGCGAATTTTATTTCTTTTCTATTTCAAAATAAGTTAAAAATTTAAAGTAGGTTAAAGTGAAAAACATGAAGATCTAAGGGAAATTTCCTAGCATTATTTTAAATCCATTTTAAGTTCCTTTTTTCTTTGTGCACTGTACTGAAGGATAGTAATTAATTTCTGGTCAAAAGACTTCTGCCGTATGACACCCAATTAGTTCCGAAGACAACATTTTACCTCACAGTGTGTTTACTTGGTACTGTTTTATATCCACTTAAAAAGAGTTATTAATTTCTAGTCAAAAGACTTTAAACATATGACTCAATTAGTTCAGAAAACAACATTTTACCTCAATTTTTTCTTGGTATTGTTTTAAATCCACTTTCACTTATATCCTTTCATTTGTGCCCTGTACTGAAGGATAGTAATTAATTTTTGGTCAAAAACGTCGCTCACATGACTCTCAATTAGTTCCGAAAACAACTTTTTACCTCGGAGTTTTTTTCTTGGTATTGTTTTAAATCCACTTTCACTAATTTCCTTTCAATTGTGCTCTGTACTGAAGGATATTAATTAATTTCTGGTCAAAAGACTTCCACCACATGACTCTCAATTACTTCTGAAAACAGCATTTTACCCCAGATTGTTTTCGGAGAGGAGTCGATCGGGGTATTTCAGTTGAAAGAGATTCTTTTGAGAAAATGATTGGTGTTGTTTTAAATCCAATTTCACTTCTTTCCTGAACTGTACTGAAGGATATTAATTAATTTCTGGTCAAAAGATTTCCACCACATGACTCTCAATTAGTTCCGAAAACAACATTTTACCTCAGAGTGTTTTCGGACAGGAGTCGATCGGGGTATTTCAGTTGAAAGAAATCCTTTTGAGAAAATGATTGATGTTGTTTTAAATCTAATTTCACTTCTTTCCTTTCATTTGTGAACTGTACTGAAGGATATTAATTAATTTCTGGTCAAAAGACTTTTACCACATGACTCCCAATTAGTTCTGAAAACAGCATTTTACCTCAGAGTATTTTCGGAGAGGAGTCGATCGGGGTATTTCAGTTGAAAGAGATCCTTTTGAGAAAATGATTGGTGTTGTTTTAAATCCACTTTCACTTCTTTTTTTTTTTCATTTGTGCACTGTACTGAAGGATATTAATTAATTTCTGGCCAAAAGCCTTCCACCACATGACTCTCAATTAATTCTGAAAACAACATTTTACCTCAGAGTGTTTTTGGAGAGGAATCGAGCGGGGTATCTCGGCAGAAAGAGATCATTTTGAGAAAATGATGAATTATCTTGTGGATATGAAATATGTTTCTTTCTTGGTAGGTAAAGAAACACTTTTCTTAGTATACCGATTGTCCTCAAAAGGATGGACACTTTTTTTAATTAAATTATTTGAAAACGGTTAACGATAGAAAATCCCAGTTTGTTGTAGTTGTATTAGAAAATCAATAATTTTTTATTCCTATGATTTCAAAATTAGTTTAAAATTTCGCCAGTAGGTAGCGTTATAAACCAAAAAATCTAAATGAATATATATTTTTAATATTCACCATTTGCAGTAATGACTTGATGTATTAACTAAAGTATCAGCTTTTGAGAAAATTGTGAATTGTGGCTATTAAATATGTTTCTTTCTTTTCTAAGTAAAGAAACACTTTTCGTGATGTAGAGATTATCCCCAAAAGGATGGAAACTTTTTAAAATTAAATTATTTGAAATCTTTTAACGATAGAAATTCTCCGTTTGTTGTACCTTTATTAAAGAGTAATAAATTTTCTTCCATGTGATTTCAAAATTGGTTTAAAAGGCTGCCAATTGGTGTCGCTGTAAGCTAGAAAATCTGAATGAAGATTTTTTTAAAAAATATCCGCCATTTGTAGCAATAACATGATGTAATAACAAAATTAGCCGATTCTCTCTAATTTCGCTTGATGTCTAATCATGGATGTTCTCTCATGCCTTACTTATCAGTTCAGCTAAACTTGTTAATTATGTAGGTAAACTTTATCTTTTAAGTGTCCTCACTGAAAGAAGTCGCAAGAATTCAAATAAGGCGATTAGGAAGATACATTGAATTATATAGAAAAATAGCTTACAGCCCACCTGTTGGCGATATTTTAAATTAATTTGAAATCGTATGGATAAATTTTTACTGCTTCTCTAATACAGATGCCACAAACGAGGCATTTCTATCATTAAAATGGGAGGATTGAACTTTTTGCCTATATATTATAAATAAATGGACAATGTGAAACAGCACAAATTGTAAATATATGTATATAAAATGGAGCATACAGCTCTTTCGGAGCTTCTAAATCTCCATCATCATTGCAAAGATTGCAATTTGTCTTTAAAACATAGAAAAAGGCGAGGAGGAGCAACGCAGCAAATAGCTTGAGACCAACAGCGAAATGGCGGTTACTGTTGAAAAACAACAGTGGAGTTAAACGTTCCCGCGTACATGAGGAGTCCAATGAGAAGCGCTAAATGATTCTGGAAGAGCTTAAGGAGAAAGGAGGAAACTCTCTTCTCTTCCTTCATTTTCCTCCTTGAATTTTTCAAATCGTTTGCTTTAAAAATGTTGTAGTTTAAATAGTATTTTAACCTTCATCATACTTTAATCCTTTGTTATTCAACATATCCGATTTGAAAAATATTCACTCAGATGTTAGAATACATCATTTTAAGAATGTAAGAAAAAAACCCCTAGAACATAAAAAATTATCGATTAAAAGACAATTTTCCAGTCTGCAATAAACAGAAAAATATACTTCTCTTAAATATTGTCAGTTTTATAAAACAAAATTGTAAAGTATATGAACTTACCCTAGTAAAAAAATTATTTTTGAACGTCTTCAGCCTTTTTAATTTTACAAAATTTAAGAAGTCCATTTTAGCAATAACAATACGAAACCGCGCAAATGATAAATAAAACTTAGGTATGAAAAATTAGCTCAGAGTCGCCATCTGTTGTTAATCCTATGAACAATTTATATTAACTGCTGTATTAGGAGATAGCAGCAATAAATAAAAATGTTTTTTAAAGCACATTGTATGGGTAACATTGACTTTTGTGTAATTTGCAGATGTGGAACACAGTGATACAAAAGGGTTAAGTTGACATAAAACTGGACTTACGCTGTAAAATTGCTACTAAAATAATTACTAAATCAGTTTCAATTGTAAATCATTATGTGAAGTGTCCACAGAGTATTCTCAACGTAAATCATTCAACTACCCCAGAAAATGACTATGAAACTAAAGTCGAAATGTCGGGTATTTTTAAATGTGTTTTTAAAGCTTCAATATCAATTTTAGTAAACTATGCGTTGATTAACAAAATGTAATTATTTTAGAGTTAGGTTGATTCATTAAAGTACCTCGGAGTAAAAAAAGTGAAGATTAATCGTAGCTAAAATCATACAGATCTTTTTAAAATGTTCTTTGTATTTTCTTGAAATATCTTTCAGTTCTTTACTTCCTTTTTCTGTGCTGCCTGGGTGAATAATTATCGATTTCTGGTCAAAAGGCTTGCCCCAAATGAGTCTCAATTAGTTCCGTAAACAATATTTCACCTGAGAGTGTTTTCGGACAGGAATCGATCGGGGTTTCTCAGCAGAAAGAGGTCTTTTTGAGGAAATGATGAATTATCTTATGAACAGAAAATATTTTTCTCCCTCGTATCATATAGTATAGAAACTCCTTATTTATGATCTAGAGAGATTTGATGAATTTGTAAAACATATTGCAGGATGTTATCATATTAATGTTTTTTCGTGTCAACTATCGAATTTATCTTTAATGTTTTGTGCATTATGGAAAATTGAAATTTACAAGATTAGAATTATAGAATTAAATTATAATTGTTCTTTTGGGGTTTGCCCGGAAAAATATGATGCAAGAAAAATGCTTCAAAGTGAATGAACATCAAACCTAGGATACAAACGATTAAGCTCAGTCAATTAAAGTATGTCAGGTTAAAAAAGGTGAAGATTATTCGTGGCTAAAATCATGCAGAACTTTTTAAAAAGTTCTTTGTGTGTTCTTAAAATATCTTTCTGTTCTTCACTGCCTTTTTCTGTGCTGCAAGGGTGAATAATCATCGATTTCTGGTGAAAGACTTGCCCCAAATGACTCTCAATTAGTTCCGTGAACAATATTTACTCTTAGATTGTTTTCAGACAGGAATCGAACGGGATTTCCCAGCAGAAAGAGGTTATTTTGTGAAAATTGTGAATTATCTTATGCGCAAAAATCCTTTTTCTCCCTCGTATCATATAGTATAGAAACTCCTTATTTATGATGTAGAGAGATTTGATGAATTTGTAAAACATATTGCAGGATGCTATCATATTAATTTTTTTTCGTGTTAGCTATCGAATTTATCTTTAATGTTTTGTACATTATTGAAAATTGAAACTCACAAGATTAGAATTATAGAATTAAATTAAAATTGTTCTTTTGGGGTTTGCTCGGAAAGATATGATGCAAGAAAAAGGCTTCAAAGTGAATGAACATAAAATCTAGGATACAAACGCTTAAGATGAGTCAATTAAAGTATGTCAGGTTAAAAAAGGTGCAGATTATTCGTGGCTAAAATCATGCAGAACTTTTAAAAATGTTTTTTGTGTATTCTTAAAATATCTTTCTGTTCTTTACTGCCTTTTTCTGTGTGCCAGGGTGAACAATAATCGATTTCTGGTCAAAGTCTTGCCCCAAATGACTCTCAATTAGTTCAGTAAACAATATTTCACCGGAGATTGTGTTCGGACAGGAATCGATCGGGGTTTCTCAGCAGAAAGGGGTCCTTTTGAGGAAATGATGAATTATCTTATGTGCAAAAAACATTTTTCTCCCTCATGTCATATACTACAGAAGCTCTTTATTTATGATGTAGGGATATTACGAATTTGTATAATATATTGTAAGGTGTTATCATATTAATATTTTTTTCGTGCCAACTCTTGAATTTATCTTCAATGTTTTGTGCATTATTGAAAATTAGAAATCACCAGATTCTAATTATAGTATTAAATGATAATTGTTCTTTAGGGGTTGTCCGGAAACATATGATGCAAGAAAAATGCTTCAAAGTGAATGGAGGTAAAATCTAGGATACAAACGGTTAATTTGTTCAATTAAAGTATGTCGGTGTAAAAAAGGTGAAGATTATTCATGGCTAAAATCATGCAGAACTTTTTAAAAAGTTCTTAGTATTTTCGTAAAATACCTTTTAGTTCTTTACTTCCTTTTTCTAAGCAGCCTGGATGAATAATCATCGATTTCTGGTCAAAGACTTGCCCCAAATGACTCTGAATTTGTTCTGTAAACAATATTTCACCTCAGAATGTTTTCGGACAGGAATCGATCGTGGTTCAGAAAAAGGTACTTATGAAGAAATGATTAATTATCTTATGCACAAAAAACATTTGTCTCCCTCGTATCATATAATATTAGTGATGTAAAATTCCCAGGCATTTATAAGTTGGGGGCAAATGCTGAGGTAAAAATGCCCGGGCAAATGTCCAAAAGTCAAAAATGCCTGGGTATTCATGCATTTCTGAGAAATATTGAATTAATTGTCAGACAAAGACTTATTGATAATACTCATTGATCAAATCTTACATATAATTGATCCAATGTGATATACAATCTTTGTTTATCCAGTATTACAGTCTAATAAACTAAGTTCTATTAGAGTATTTGTTTTCAACAAAACTCATTAAATGGTTCATTTTTTTTCTGAAATATCATAATTGTAGGAAGATATTATTTGACAACTAACACTAATACATTTAACATACAAACTACTTTTATTTCAATATTAAATACACTAAGGGTAACATATATTAAGCCAGGCCACCTAATAAATTGTTTATTAGTTATTAGATTTCATTTTTATTTTAGAAAAAAAAAATTATTGTATACATTTATAAATTACACAATAAATTACTGAAAAAATGACTTCTACTTTAACTTTACATATATTATTTATTATTCAATAAAGAATATTTATTGAAGATTTTTATTATTCAATAATTCTTTATATATGTCGTAGGCTAATTGAGAAATCCGGCTCTTTGCAAAGCGCCGGGCTAATTGGAGAATCCATCTCCCTTTTTCCAATTAGCCTGATATTTTTCAGGCTTATTGCAAAGAGCCTAGAAAGCGTTAGGCTAATTGAAAAATGACCACTTATTATCCGATCAGGGTGATATTTTTAGCTCACAGGCTATTAAAGCCTGAGAGCTTATGTGCCCGCCGATTCTGTATGTACGTGTGTACGTACGTACGTACGTATGTACGTAACGCGATAACTCTTTATAGAAAAATCCGATTTGCTTCAATTTTTTTTTCTAGGTTCGTTATGATAAGGTGCTTCCCTGATTAGTTTGGGGGGTTCATTGGTTAAGGATAAAGGGGGAAAAGGGGGGCTAGTCCCCCACCCTTAATTTATATAAATGGGTTTTTCATGCAGAAATATTCGATTTGCTCCAAATTTGGTATACCGGTTTATTGTGTTAAGGAGCTTCCCTGATTAGATTTGGAAGCTCATTATTTAAGTATAATGGGGGGAAGGGGGCTAACCCCCTTAATTTAGATAAATCGGTTTTTCATGATGAATTATTCGATTTGCTCCAAATTTGGTATACCGGTTTATTAAGTTAAGGAGCTGACTTGATTAGATTTGGAGGTTCATTAGTTGCATATAAAGGGAGGAAAGGGGGGCTACCTCCCCCCCCCGTAATTTAGATAAATGGGTTTTTCATGCAGAAATATGCGATTTGCTATAAATTTGGTATACCGGTTAATTATGTTAAGCAGCTTCCCTGATTACATTTGGAAGATCATTATTATGTATAAAGGGGGGAAAGGGGTGCAATTGCCTCTCCCCTTAATTTAGATAAATGCGTTTTTCATGTAGAATTATTCGATTAGCTCAAATTTGGTATACTGGTTTATTATGTTAAGGAGATGGCTTGATTAGATTTGGAGGTTCATTTGTTAAGTATAAAGGGAGGAAAGGGGGGGCTACCCCCCATTAATTTGGGTAAATGGGTTTTTAATGCAAAATTATTCGATTTGCTCCAAATTTGGTATACCGATTTATTATGTTAAGAAGCTTCCCTGATTAGATTTGGACGTTCAATAGTTAAGTATAAAGGGAGGAAAGGGGGGGCTAGACCCTCCCCCCCTTAATTTAGATAAATGGGTTTTTCTTGCAGAGTTATTCGATTTCCTCCAAATTTCGTATACCGGTTTATTATGTTAAGGAGCTTCCCTGATTAGATTTAGAGGTTCATTAGTTAAGTATAAAGGGAGGAAAGGGGGGCTAACCCCTCCTTAATTTAGACAAATGGATTTTTCATGTAGAGTTATTCGATTTGCTCTAAACTTCGTTTACCGGCTTATTATGTTAAGGAGCTGCCTTGATTAGATTTGGAGATTTATTGGTTAAGTATAAAAGAGGGACAGGGGCTAGTGTCCCCTTAATTTAGATAAATGGGTTTTTCATACAGAATTATTCGATTTGCTTCAAATTTGAGATACCAGTTTATTACGATATGGCTTCCTTCATTTAATTTGGAAGTTCATTGGTTAAGTACAAAAGGGTGGAAAGGGGGACAATTGCCCCTCCCCTTAATTTAGATAAATGTGTTTTCATGCAGAATTATCTAATTTAGTTTAAGTTTTTTTCTAGGTTCATTCTAATAAGGAGCTTTTCTGATTAGATTTGAAAGTTCATTGGCTCAGCATAAAGGGAGAAATGGGGAGCTAATACCTCCCTTAATTTAGTGAAATGGTTTTTCATGCAGAATTATCTGATTTGCTTCAAATTTGGTATACCAGTTTATTATGTTAAGTAGCTTCCCCGATTAGATTTGGAGGTTCTTTGGTTAAGTAGAAAGGGGGGCAACGGGTATTAATACCTTCATTTATTTTTCGAGGAGCATTATTCTTTGAAATAAGAGTAGCTAGTACAATTAGTGTGAATAGTCTGTGAACTCAATGCCATCAGTTTAACTGGGCAATTTTCTTTTTATTAGGTTTATTAACGCGTAATCCTACCCAAACCCGAAAACTAAATTACAACAGACCGTACCCCGATCCGAGCAAGACAAAATAATTTGAGTCAACATGCAACCCGAACCGAACCTGAGAGTTCCATTTGAAAAACCCGAAATCCCGAACCAAATCTGATAACCGACAAAAATATTCCAAAGATCCATAATTCCAAAGATCCGAGCAAGACAAATTAGTTTCCGTGATACACAACGCTACCAGAACCTAAAAATTCCATTCGAAGTCAACCTGAAACCCGTCCTGAACCAAATCTCTACCGACAAAATATTCCAAAGAACTATAACCTGATGCAAGCCAGACAAAATAATCTCCGTCCACCGGCAACCCGTTCCGAACTTGAAAGTTCTAATTGAACTCAATCCGAAACCTGGTTGTGGTCGGTTTTCGGGTTGACTTCAAATGGAACCTTCAAGTTCATATCCGGTTGAAAAAAAATTAAAATAAATCAGATAATTCTGCATGAAAACCCATTTATCTAAATTAAGGGGAGGGGCAATTGCCCCCTTTCCCCCCTTTTATACTTAACCAATGAACCTCCAAATCAAATGAAGGAAGCCATATCGTAATAAACTGGTATATCAAATTTGAAGCAAATCGAATAATTCTGTATGAAAAACCCATTTATCTAAATTAAGGGGACACTAGCCCCTGTCCCTCCTTTATACTTAACCAATAAATCTCCAAATCTAATCAAGGCAGCTCCTTAACATAATAAAACGGTATACGAAATTTGGAGTAAATCGAATAACTCTGAATGAAAAACCCATTTATCTAAATTAAGGGGGGGGGGGTCTAGCACCCCTTTCCTCCCTTTATACTTAACTAATGAACCTCCAAATCTAATCAGGGAAGCTCCTTAACATAATAAACCGGTATACGAAATTTGGAGCAAATCGAATAACTCTGCATGAAAAACCCATTTATCTAAATTAAGGGGGAGGTGGTCTAGCCCCCGTTTCCCCCCTTTATACTTAACTAATGAACTTCGAAATCTAATCAGGGAAGTTCCTTAACATAATAAACCGGTGTACCAAATTTGGAGCAAATCGAATAATTTTGCATTAAAAACCCATTTACCTAAATAAAGGGGGGGGGGGTACCCACCCCCCTTTCCTCCCTTTATATTTAACTAATGAACCTCCAAATCTAATCAAGCCATCTCCTTAACATAATAAACCAGTATACCAAATTTGAGCTAATCGAATAATTCTACATGAAAAACGCATTTATCTAAATTTAGGGGAGAGGCAATTGGCTTCTTTCCCCCTTTATACATAATAATGATCTTCCAAATGTAATCAGGGAAGCTGTTTACCATAATTAACCGGTATACCAAATTTATTGCAAATCGCATATTTCTGCATTAGAAACCGATTTATCTAAATTACGGGGGGGATAGCCCCCCTTTCCTCCCTTTATATGTAACTAATGAGCCTCCAAATCTAATCAAGGCAACTCCTTAACTTAATAAACCAGTATACCAAATTTGGAGCAAATCGAATATTTCTGCATGAAAAACCCTTTTATATAAATTAAGGGGGATGGACTAGCCCCCCTTTTCCCCCTTTATCCTTAACCAATCAACCCCAAAAACTAATCAGGGAAGCACCTTATCAGAATGAACCTAGAAAAACAAATTGAAGCAAATCGGATATTTCTATCAAGAGTTATCGTGTTACGTACATACGTACGTTCGTACACACGTACATACAGAATCGGCGGGCTTTGATAGCCTGTGAGCTAAAAATATCACCCTGATCGGATAATAAGTGGTCATTTTTCAATTAGCCTAACGCTTTCTAGGCTCTTTGCAGTAAGCCTGAAAAATATCAGGCTAATTGGAAAAAGTTAGATGGATTCTCCAATTAACCCGGCTCTTTGCAAAGAGCCTAGGCTGTTTGCAAAGAGCCGGATTTCTCAATTAGCCTACGACATATATATTCCTTAGATTTCATTTTTATTTTAGAAAAAAAAATATTGTATACATTTATAAATTACACATTAAATTACTGAAAAAATTACTGCTACTTTAACTTTACATATATTCTTTATTCGTTATTAGATTTCCTTTATTTTAGAAAAAATAATTGTATACAATAATTGTAATGGTATTTATATTATAAACTCTAATACGTATTACAAGTTGTGTCAAAGTGTATTTTTTTTTTAAGTTTTATAAATGCCCAGATTTTGGGCACTTAAAAAAAGCTTTGGGCAAATTCCCAGGCAATTGCCCATTTCATGAAAGTCCAGCCCACTGGGCATTTGCCCGACCCACATCACTATATATTATAGAAACTCTTTATTTATGATGTATAGAGAGATATGATGAATTTGTAAAACATGTAGCAGGGAGTTATCATATTATTATTATTATTATTATTTTTTTTTTTTTTTTTTTTTTTTTTTTTTTTTTTTTTTTATGTGAACTACCGAATTTATCTCTCTTGTTTTGTGCATTTTAGAAAATTGAAACCATACGATTACAATTATAGAATTAAAAGATAATTGTTCTTTAAGGGTTGTCTGGAAACATATGATGCAAGCAAAATGCTTCAAAGGGAATGAACATGAAATCTACGATATAAACGGTTAAGTTGATTCAATTAAAGTATGTCGGAGTAAAAAAGTGAAGAATATTCGCGACTAAAATCAAGCAGAACTTTTAAAAAGTTCTTTGTATTTTCTTGAAATATATTTCTGTTCTTTACTTCCTTTTTCTGTGCTGCCTTGTTGAATAATAACCGATTTCTGGGCAAAAGACTTGCCCTAAATGAGCCTCAATTAGTTCCGTAAACAATATTTCACCTTAGAGTGTTTTCGGACAGGAATCGATCGGGGTTTCTCGGCAGAAAGAGGTCCTTTTGAGGAAATGATGAATTATCTTATGTGCAAAAAATATTTTTCACCCTCGTATCATATAGTATAGAAACTCTTTATTTATAGTGTAGCGATAACGAAGATTTAGTATAACGAAGATTAGTGTATGTTAAATTTGTAAAACATATGGCAGGGTGTTATCGTAATATTACTTTCTTTAATCTTCAGTAGAAGAAGTATTGTAATCGAAATTGTTTAGACTTCCAGTTTTTAGCGGATTTGCAAGTTTACGGGTCAGAGATCCCAAAAACATGTTTATACAGAATGTCTGTATGTCTATGTCTGTCCGTGTTTCCGTGTGTCGCCATTGTACCATTGAAAAGTGTACGAAGTTATGCATGGAATTGAACCAAATTTTTTGTGTATGTTTCTATCGTAAGAAGAAGATGATATCAAATAATAGTACAGCCCAGGATGGCACCATCTAGGAATCTAACAGAAGATAATAAATATTATAAACTGAAAAAAAAATTAAACCATGCAGAACTTTAAAAAAATTTCGTTATTGTCTTTTTTTATCTCTGTTACCTCAGTTTGCTTCCTGTACTTTAAGGTATTCATTGTCGAAGGTTTTGCTTCAAACGATTGTAAATTAGTTTGCAAAACAGTATTTCCCACGAGAGTATTTTCGGTCATGACTCCATTGGGATGGCTCAAGGAATTCCTTAACAAACTAGTCTGATGTGGCAATCCCAAAATTTTCTTCTATCTCATACATGTTAATAGTTCCTGAAAAATGCAGCATATCAGCGCCACCGATTTGGTGATTTAAACCAAAATCTAATCAACAAAAATTTATGTCAACTGCTAAATGAATTTGAAGGTTGATGAAAATCCGTTCATTAGGTCTTGAGATAGAGCTGTTGCTGAAATCGTAAACAACACTGCATAGCAGTGCCACCTGTCGGGCGATTTACACCAAAACTTACTCAGGACCACTTTATACCCTAACTGAATCTGAAATTTGATAAAAATTCGTGCATTAGTTCTTGAGATAGAGGTATTGTGATAATCATTAATAATGCAGCATAGCAGCTCCACCTATTGGGCGGTTTACACCAAAAAGTAATAAACACCAAATTATATCATGAACTAACTTAATC
Organism: Maratus speciosus; assembly: GCA_963932465.1. Lineage (NCBI taxonomy): Eukaryota > Metazoa > Arthropoda > Arachnida > Araneae > Salticidae > Maratus > Maratus speciosus. The sequence goes on from OZ010799.1 coordinate 12,448,720, forward strand.
TGAAGTTTTATGAAAATCCGTGTATTACTTCTTGAGATACAGCTATTGCAGAAATCTTGAAAAATGCAGTATAGCAACGCCACCTGTTAGGCGATTTACACTAATCACTAATCACTAATCACCCACTCGTGGACAGCCAAACTTTTGGTATAGGAGCTGATTAGTCCACGAGGGGAAAACACATATCTACTACCCCGCGGAGACTCCAGTACTTGCGAACAAGCCCGGAAGCTCCAGCAGGCTGGAAGACACTGCTTAATGAAAATTACATGATTATTACAGGTAATTCACAATGGGTTGCACTATTGAGCAAACCCGAGAAATTTTACAGTTATAGTTGATGATGAATAGTTAAAATTATGTCATAAAATAAAGTTAATATAGGTACAGAAAACTAATCAGTACCAGTTTATATAAAGATCTAACTGAATCTAAAGTTTTGCGAAATTCCGTGCATTTCTTGAAATAGAGCGCCCACAAAAATTTTGTCACACAAGCTCACAGAGTGACAGAGAGACTCACAGACAGACATTTTCTAAAAACCATCAAATAGTGTTTAGGACCTTCTAAAACGTACGAATTCATCAAAAACCCGAAGTCGAAATTTTTCACGAATTCAATAATTTCTACTTGTTAAGCTAACAGTAAGAAAAATAGAATCATTGAAGGTCTGATTATTCTATCAGCATTAAAGCATACTTTCATTAAGAATGGTGGCAATGATAACTTTATTCAAATTACAGAAAGATGTCATATTTTGAATTCATGATTGATTTTTTTAAATAATTTTTTTATTGATATTTTAAATCAAATTGAAATGTTCACCATTATTTGGCAGATTCATTAAAATATATCGAAATAAAAGTATGAAAAACCTCGTTAGATATAATCATGCAGAACTTTTTAAGAATTTATTGATATTGGCTTAAAATCTTACGTATAATCCTACTGTATTTTATTGATTTACTCATACTTTCATTAAGAATCGTGGTAATGATAACTTTATTCAAATTACAGAAAGATGTCATATTTTGAATTCATGATTGATTTTTTTAAAAAAATTTTTATTGATATTTTAAATCAAATTGAAATTTTCACCATTATTTTGGCAGATTCATTAAATATATCGAAATAAAAGTATGAAAAACCTCGTTAGATATAATCATGCAGAACTTTTTAAGAATTTATTGATATTGGCTTAAAATCTTACGTATAATCCTACTGTATTTCATTGATTTACTCAGTTTTCATTATTTAGTTATTTCTATAGTCCTTAATTTTTTGTTAAACTCTCATTTTTTTTTTTTTTTTTTTTTTTTTTTTTTTCGAAAAACAACTTTTCGCCTGAGAGTGATTAATAACAGATTTTTTCAAATAGTGTTTTTGTAATTATTGTTATTAATGTTATATTTCAAATAACCGTCACTCTATAAGAGGAATTTTTTAAATAGATTGGAGTAAAAAAGAGAAAAACCTTTCGTGTCTAAAATCATACAGAATATGTTTTAAAAAGTTTATGGCATTGTCTTAAATTTTCCTTCAGTTTTTTACATTCTTTTGTATGCAATGCTTAAGGATAATCATCGATTATCTAGTCAAAAGACTTGCCCCAAATGACTCTCAATTAGTTTGGAAAACATTTCACCTGAGAGTGTTTCTTTACATGAATCGATTGTGGTGTCTCATGGAGTATCTCAAAAGAAAAAGATCTTATATGTAAGCCATGTTATTGGCATTAAAATAACGTTTTATTAAGAACGATTATAATAATATCAATATTCAAAATACCAAATATTACCTATAAAAAATTAAAGATCTTATTTGTAAGCCATGTTATTGGCATTAAAATAACGGTTTATTAAGAACGATTATAATAATATCATTATTCAAAATACCAAATAATACTTATAAAAAATTTAAGACTGATTTTTTCGAATATTACTACACTTTTAATTATTAATGTAATATTTTAAATGTATTTGAAATATCCACCACACTTTAAGATGAATTATGAGAGTAAGGTGGAGTAAAAAAGTGAAGAAATCTCGTGACTAAAATCATTCAGAACCTTTAGAAAGTTTATTGTGTTGTTTTAAACTCACTTTCAATTCTTTACGAAAGATCTCATTTATAAGTTATGTTATTGGCATTAAAATAAAGTTTTATTAAGAACGATGGTAATGATAAATTTATTCAAAATACCAAATAATTCCTATAGAAAATTTAAGATTGATTTTTTTCGAATATTACTATATTTTTAATTATTAATGTAATATTTGAAATGTATTTGAAATATCCACCACACTTTAAGATGAATTATGAAAGTAAGGTGGAGTAAAAAAGTGGAGAAATCTCGTGAATAAAATCATACAGAACTTTTAGAAAGTTTATTGTGTTGTTTTAAACTCACTTTCAATTCTTTACGAAAGATCTCATTTATAAGTTATGTTATTGGCATTAAAATAACGTTTTATTAAGAACGATGGTAATGATAAATTTATTCAAAATACCAAATAATTCCTATAGATAATTAAGACTGATACTTTCGAATATTGCTACATTTTTAATTATTAATGTAATATTTTAAAATATATTTGAAATATCCACCACAATTTAAGATGAATTATGAAAGTAAGGTGGAGTAAAAAAGTGAAGAAATCTCGTGAGTAAAATCATACAGAACCTTTAGAAAATTTATTTTGTTGTTTTAAACTCACTTTCAATTCTTTACAAAAGATCTCATTTGTAAGTCATGTTACTGACATTAAAATAACGTTTTATTAAGAACGATGGTAATGATAACTTTATTCAAAATGCCAAATAATTCCAATAGAAAATTTAAGACTTATTTTTTCGAATATTACTACATTTTTAATTATTAATGTAATATTTTAAATGTATTTGAAATATCCACCACACTTTAAGATGAATTTTCAAAGTAGGTTGGAGTAAAAAAGTGAAGGAATTTCGTGATTAAAATAAATACTGAACTTTTTAGAAATTTTGTCTCATTGTTTTAAATTCACTTTTGAAATTCACAATTTCACATTTAAATTCACTTCGTTTAGGATCGAAAGACTTGTTCCACGTGACTCTCAATTAATTGGCAAAACAAAATTTCTCCTGGTTGTGTATCTGAACGTAATTTGATTTGAGTGTCTCATAGTGCTTTTCATAGAAAAACATCTTATTTTTAAATCATCTTATTGGCATTAAGATGATATATTTTTTTAAGAACGATGTTAATTTATTCAAAATACAAAATATTTTCTATTTAAAATTTAAAACTGATTCTTTCAAATATTACTACATTTTTAATTATTAATGTAATATTTCAAATGTATTTCAAATATCCACCACACATTAAGATGAATTTTCAAAGTAGGTTGGAGAAAAAAAGTGAAGGAATTTCGTGACTAAAATAATACTGAACTTTTTAGAAAGTTTATCGCGATGTTTTAAATTCACTTTCGAAATTCACAATTTCACATTTAAATTCACTTTGTTTAGGATCGAAAGACTTGTTCCACATTGTTCCACGTGACTCTCAATTAATTGGGAAAACAAATTTTCACCTGGTTGTGTACCTGAACATAATTTGATTTGAGTGTCTCATAGTTTTTTTCATAGAAAAAGATCTTATTTTTAAATCATCTTATTGACATTAAGATGATTTTTTTTTTTTTTTTTTTTTTTTTTTTTTTTTTAAGAACGATGGTAATTTATTCAAAATACAAAATAATTCCTATTGAAAATTTAAGACTGATTTTTTCCAAATATTAGTACTTTTTTAAATGTTAATGTCATATTCTGAATGTATTTCAAATATCCATCACCCTTTAAGATGAATTTTCAAAGTAGGTTGGTGTAAAAATTAAAAAAATTTCGTAACTAAAATCATACAGAACTTTTTTGAAAGTTTATTGCGTTGTTTTAAATTCAATTTCAATTCTTTACAATCTTTTGTGTACAATACTTGAGGACAGTCATTCATTTAGGATCAAAAGACTTGTTCCACATGACTCTTAATTAATTGAGAAAACAAAATTTCACCCGGGTGTGTATCTGGGCATAATTTGATTTGAGTGTCTCACGAGAAGAAACTCTTCATTAGAAATCACACTTTTTGCATTAAAATAATCTCTATAAATAAAAACCTAAGTCATATGACTGTCATCGACAGTTCCGGGTTGGCCACTTCGCTTTTTATATGCCAGGCGGCTATTTTGGTATTTGGCGCAGGCGATAAATCGCCTAATATTGTTCCATAGCCGTCATTTCATCTATATTATAATTGTTCTAATCATGTGACTGTTATAAAGAATTACACTTTTCATAAGCAAGGCGGTCATATTCAATTAAAATGATCTTTTCGAATAAACTTACATAAAAGTTGTCATGATTGCAAAGAATTCTTGGTACTTTTATGTTAGCCGGCTTGTTGCCAATAGTATTTTTTAATTCGCCACTGAGCATTTTTTATTTTTCGCGAGGTAAATTAATACAATACTTTGATTCTGAAATTAAATGTCATGGTTTATGATAGCATTTATTATTTTTCTTTTCTTTTCTTTTCTTTTTTAAGAAGTAAGAAAAGGTCATGACTTTCAAATGTTTCTGTTTTAAATTAATGTTGTGTATTTTAAATAAAATCAGTGAAAGGATTACATTTTAAATTAAAGTAATTAAATATGAAAAAATGCGACGGTAACAATGTTTGGCAATTTATCCCCTGCGTCCGACTAGCATAAATATACCAAGTTCTTGATTTCTCTATCAGAATCTAGCGATTTGGCAAAGGATTGAACAAGTAAATTACATTACGAATAAAAGTATTATGATAAAGTACATAGCATTACATTTAAGGGAGACCAAATTGGTCGCCAAGGGCGGCTAATTTCTAAAGAATAACGGTAATAAAAATACAGATAGTAATATATAATAAAGTACAGAAATATAAAATACAGATAGTAATATATAGTAATATAGTAGACAGATGTAATACTGTCAAATTATTATAGTACTTTTATAATAGATTTTTTTTATATAAATGACGTCCATAATTAAACGACCCTACTTTAAATTTGTCTACAGATGAAATTATTGTTCATAAAGTTGTGAAATTTTGTGAAAGACATTATAAAAGAATGGGAATTTGTTTAAGCGAAAAGAATTCAAAATTTCCCAACCAGAAGGAGTTTTTTAATGAATTACACATTCTGCACACCTTTACGATAGTTTAGAAATTTTATTTATTGACTTTGCCTGATCTTAAAAGACGGCATTTCACGACATGTTCTTTGTATTTCCCAGAACACACTGCGTTCAACTATGGGTCAATATGCTATGTTGAGATTTCAGATGCCATCTGAAATTGAGGACCATCATGTGGAACATGTTTGCTTGTATTAATATTTGTAAACTACCGTAAATGTATGCTAAATGTGTATTTTGTTAATAAACGCCCTTTGGCGAAATTTTGAACTTTTTTTTTTCTTGCTCAAAGACATTTTCATACCTTTATTATGTCCTCAGCAAAATTTCACAACTCTCTTAATAATACTTTCGTCTGTAGACAGTTAGTTGTTTAATTATGGACACCTTTTAAATATAAGTAAAAAAAAAATGCAAAGAACTTTCGCATTTAAAATGAAGCTGAGATTTAAAAAAAAATTCTTGGTATTGTCTTAAATTCTCTTTCGCTTCTTTACTTTCTTTAGTGAAAGCGAATAACTGTTTTGTTCTGTTAGTTTAAGCATAGTAATGAAAGTGTCCTTGAGGGAAATCATTGATTTATGGTCAAAAGATTTATCCCAAATGACTCTCAATTAATTAGGAAAACAACAATTCGGTTTAGATTGGCTTCCGGACGTGTATTGACTTGGGAGTATCATGGAGTACCTCACCAGAATGTCTAATTGATAAATCATATTAATGGCATTAAGTGCACATTTATTACGGTGTTAATAATAACTTTACTAAAATTTCCGAAAGATAGCATACTTCCAATATAGTATTCAACTTTTCAAATGGATTTTTTTTAATAAATCCATGTTTTAAATCTATTTGAAATCTTCATCATCATTTATCCCTTAAATGCACAGTGTAACTTAGGAGTTACATGATCATTTTTTGCCATTTAGCGCTTTCTATTGTTCTTTAGGCGAACTATTACACTGGTCAACAAATTTTAACTTTTGCTCTATCCTAAAACAGAAGTTTCTCGTTTTTTATGCTCATTCCGAATCTAGTTTTAGATTTACTCCAGCACGTCAAGTTTGAGAGGTATTTGCATATTTCAATTTATGCAAATTTAGTAAAATTTATACAATTATTTGCAAATTTAAGGTATAAAGCAATATCAGACAGGGTTTTTTGTTTTATATTATGATTACTACGTAATTTACTTCACAAAAACGTTGCTTCTGAGATTATACTGACATGTGACTGTGAAATATTGTACCTATTTGCATATTTTTCATGTTTTTCTAATAATATTTCTCGACGTTCAAATATTTCTGCCGCACGAGTACGCTAATACGTTTCTAAACCAGTTTTTTAAGCTGATTTCAAATCTTGTATCTGTTTTCTTCTATCACGTCTAGTTTTTGGAAAAAAAGTGAAATTTTAGTTTTTGTTTAAAAAAAACAGAAATAAGCTTTTTATGATACTTTGTGTAATAAACTTCAACTTGTTACGATAGATTCTACTACATATTTTTTTTTCGATTATATAAATTTTTGTTTATATCTCTGATATGAATCTGACCCTGTTCATCCTCTTGTCAATGAATTACACAGCCCTAAAAAGCATCTTATATCAAACCTGTGTTAATGTCGTGCAAAAGTAGAAATTCATCTTACTCAAAAACTAGACATGACATAAGAAAACAGACTGCAGATTTTAAATCAGCATATAAATCTAGTATAGAAAAACATTACGTCAATTCTGTGGCAACTATTTTAAAGTTGATAGTGATGTAAACATTACACCATTGAAAAATATGCAAATTAGGCTTAATAAAATGTTAAGAATGTGCAAATCGGGACTTTTACCTAAAGCAAATAGTCAGGTAGTCATTATCTAGAAAACGTAATTAGATGTGACATATATTGTATCTCAAATTTGCATAAAATAGCACAAAAAGCTTAAATTTGCATAAATTTAAATATGCAAATTTCTCAAATCCCGGACCACCTAGAGCTAAACGGAAAGCATATTCGGAATCAGCGCCAAAAACTTATTTAGAATCAACTAATTTTAGTTCTAGGACAAAACCACTGTTGTCCAGTGTTATGTGTTACTTACGCGTAATAACATGCATTTAAGGTCGTGAAGTCTGTTTTTACCCGACTGACAAGAAGGGTTATGTGTTTCATGCGTATCTGGGTATGTGGATTTCTTTGTACCATCGAAACATCCAAACGGCTGGATGAATTTTAATGAATGAGATCTCTATTGATTCGTCTTAATCGTCCGATGGTTATACGCTAGGTTTTGCTTTTATAAATTCAAAATGGCAGCCGTAAAATACAAAATGGCGGTAGACACGGAAAATTTTTTTTACTCACCCTATTGAGAGGCATATCATTGGATAGGTCTTTCAAAATGAAGAGGATGTTTCATTGACTATTTTACAGTCAGAAGCTCCGTTTAAATATTACACAGCCTGGAAGTTGTGTAGGTAGGATCTCTAGCTTTACTGCAACTCTAACCATCCTAGACATCTATAGGCCTCATCAAAACAGTGTTTATGGATCGGAACTAACAATTAAACACAACTTAAAAGTCCTCAATACAAGTAAATAAAAAAAAATAGGTAAGTAATATAAAAAATAGTTTAACGTTGATGAGAAATAATTAATTACTTCGCTTTTTACGCAGTCGGGTTTTTTTATTTTTTAAATTTAATTTTCACTTGTTAAGAAATTTGTTTCATTAGCAGCATTTTTAGGAAATATTTTCTTTAATGTTCTTTAGGTGATTTATCAGCCACACTTCTTTTTTACGAATTACTCGAATTTAATTGTTCTGATTTGTTATCATGGTGAGGTAACAACAGCTTTGGTTGATACTGATATCGATGTGCTCGACTGGCGTTTTATCTCTCTCTTTATAAGGTAGTCATTATTCTTGTTCTGAAAATTATTAAAAGCAATAAAAAATTATTATACAGTTGATTAGCTGTAATTGTGCAGTACAAGCACTTTAAAGTAAGTATATAATTTAAAGTTATCCTTTTTTGAGCTATTTTTGTTATGTAACTTAGAAGAGATTCAAATCTAATGTTTTCCGAACAAAATAAAAAATTATGCTTGAAGAGTCAAGTTGATTTTTGACGGTTTAACAGCTTAACAATATAAAAATACTATTGCATCTAAACTCATGAAAAGCTTTCTAAAAAGCCTTTATGTTGTTTTATACTAACATTCATTTGTTTGTTTACATTTTTACTTTTTTCTATCTTTACAAGAAGAAAGTATTGGATTGGTAAAAACTTTCGAATTCCGGTTTTCGACGGATTTGCACGTTTTAGGGGTCAGAGAACACGAAAACATGTTTTTACAAAATGTTTGTCTATGAGTCTGTCGGTCTGTCTCTCCTTCTGTCTGTGTGTATGTGTATGACACGAATTTTGTGGGCGCTGTATCTCAAGAACTAATGAACGAAATTTAATAAAACTTTAGATTCAGGTAGTCCCTGATATAAACTGGTGCTGATTACTTTTTGGTGTAAATCGCCAAACAGGTGGCGCTACTGTGCTGCATTTTTCACGATTACCGCAATGGCTACTATATCTCAAGAAATAATGCACGGATTTCTGTAAAACTTCAGATTTCGTTAGTCCTTGATATAATTTCGTGCTGATTACTTTTTCGTTTAAATTGCCCAACAGGTAGCGCTGCTATGCGGCATTATTCATGATTATCGCAATAGCTCTAACTCAAGAACTAATGCACGATATTTTCACCAAACTTCAGATTCAGTTAGTTCTCGATATAAATTAGTACTGTTTCGTTTTTAGTGTAAATCGCCCGACATGTGGCACTGCTAAGCTGCATATATCACGATTTCCTCAAGAACTGTATCTCAAGGACTAATGCATGAATTTTCATCAAACTACAGATTCAGTTAGTCCCTGATATAAAATGGTCCTGATTAGTTTTTGGAGTGAATTGACCAACAAGTGGCACTGCTATGTAGATTTTTTTACGATTTCTGCGATAGTTCTACCTCAAAGACTAATGCACGGATTTTCATCAAACATCATAATCAGTTACAACTGAACATAAGTTGTTGATTATTAGATTTTCGTGTAAATCACCTAACCAGCGTCACTTATACGCTTTATTTTTTAAGAAATATTAACATGTATGAGATAGAAGAAAGTTTTGGGATTGCCACATCGACTAGTTTATACTGTATTTAAAGATCATAATTAATTTTTGGACAAAACATTTTCACCAAAGGACTATCAATTCGTAAGAAATTCAATATTTTAACTGCTAGTGTTTCCGAACATAAATATACGGTGATTATAATTAAAATCCAACTTTCAAAATGCTGTAAAAAAAGAACCACTCTTCAGAATGACTTCAAATTTAAATTGAATATACTAGAAGAAAGGGGAAAAGGTTGTGGCATAAGAAAAAAAAACAAAGTACATAAATAGATGGTGCTGTAAACGGCATACTATGCAAATTAAAAGACACTCATGCGCACGACACATTGCATGTGTCATAAAAACTTAGGGTATGTACGTTCACCTCATTTTGCATCTAATCAGCTTGTTAGGAGTTTTTCAATGGAGAATCGTGCTCTACTGGTGAAGCTCTTTTATAAAAACGGCGACTGTGCGCTTGCAGCTTTAAAGAAATTCCGGTCATTAAAGGGAGAAAAGGTTTATGGCATAAGAAAAAAAGTCTAAAATACATCAACATATGGTGAAGTAAACAGCATACTATGCAAATTAAAAGACACTCATGCACACGACACATTGCATGTGGTATAAAAACGTGGGCTATGTGGCGTTCACCTCATCTTGCATCTAAGCAGCTTGTCATGAGTCTTTCAATGGAGGATCGTGCTCAACTGGTGAAGCTCTTTTATAAGAACGGCGAATGTGCTCTTGCAGCTTTAAAGAAATTCCGGTCATTAAAGGGAGAAAAGGTTTATGGCATAAGAAAAAAAGTCTAAAATACATCAACAGATGGTGATGTAAACAGCATACTATGCAAATTAAAAGACACTCATGCGCACGACACATTGCATGTGATATAAAAAAGTCGGGTATTTGGCATTCACCTCATCTTGCATCTAAGCAGCTTGTTAGGAGTCTTTCAATGGAGAAACGTGCTCTACTGGTGAAGCTCTTTTATAAGAACGGCGACTGTGCTCTTGTAGCTTTAAAGAAATTCCGGTCATTAAAGGGAGAAAAGGTTTATGGCATGAGAAAAAAAAGTCTAAAGTACATCAACAGATGGTGATGTAAACAGCATACTATGAAATTAAAAGACACTCATGCGCACGACACATTGCATGTGATATAAAAACGTCGGGTATGTGGCATTCACCTCATCTTGCAACAAAGCAGCTTGTTAGGAGTCTTTCAATGGAGAAACGTGCTCTACTGGTGAAGCTCTTTTATAAGAACGGCGACCGTGCATTTGCAGCTTTAAAGAAATTCCGGTCATTAAAGGGAGAAAAGGTTTATGGCATAAGAAAAAAAAGTCGAAAGTACATCAACAGATGGTGCTGTAAACAGCATACTATGCAAATTAAAAGACACTCATGCGCACGACACATTGCATGTGATATAAAATCGTGGGCTATGTGGCATTCACCTCATCTTGCATCTAAGCAGCTTGTTAGGAGTCTTTCATTAGAGAATCGTGCTCTACTGGTGAAGCTCTTTTATAAGAACGGCGGCTGTGCGCTTGCAGCTTTAAAGAAATTCCGGTCATTAAAGGGAGAAAATGTTTATGGCATAAGAAAAAAAGTCTAAAGTACATCAACAGATGGTGAAGTAAACAGCGTACTATGCAAATTAAAAGACACTCATGCGCACGACACATTGCATGTGGTATAAAAACGTGGGCTATGTGGCGTTCACCTCATCTTGCATCTAAGCAGCTTATTAGGAGTCTTTCAATGGAGAATCGTGCTCTACTGGTGAAGCTCTTTTATAAGAACGGCGACTGTGCTTTTGCAGCTTTAAAGAAATTCCGGTCATTAAAGGGAGAAAATGTTTATGGCATAAGAAAAAAAAGTCTAAAGTACATCAACAGATGGTTCTGTAAACAGCATACTATGCAAATTAAAAGACACTCATGCGCACGACACATTGCATGTAATATAAGAACGTGGGCTATGTGGCATTCACCTCATCTTGCATCTAATCAGCTTGTTAGGAGTTTTTCAATGGAGAATCGTGCTCTACTTGTGAAGCTCTTTTATAAAAACGGTGACTGTGCGCTTGCAGCTTTAAAGAAATTCCGGTCATTAAAGGGAGAAAAGGTTTATGGCATAAGAAAAAAAGTCTAAAATACATCAACAGATGGTGATGTAAACAGCATACTATGCAAATTAAAAGACACTCATGCGCACGACACATTGCATGTGGTATAAAAACGTGGGCTATGTGGCGTTCACCTCATCTTGCATCTAAGCAGCTTGTCATGAGTCTTACAATGGAGGATCGTGCTCTAATGGTGAAGCTCTTTTATAAGAACGGCGACTGTGCTCTTGTAGCTTTAAAGAAATTCCGGTCATTAAAGGGAGAAAAGGTTTATGGCATAAGAAAAAAAGTCTAAAGTACATCAACAGATGGTGAAGTAAACAGCATACTATGCAAATTAAAAGACACTCATGCGCACGACACATTGCATGTGGTATAAAAACTTGGGCTATGTGGCGTTCACCTCATCTTGCATCTAAGCAGCTTTTTAGGAGTCTTTCAATAGAGAATCGTGCTCTACTGGTGAAGCTCTTTTATAAGAACGGCGACTGTGCTTTTGCAGCTTTAAAGAAATTCCGGTCATTAAAGTGAGAAAAGGTTTATGGCATAAGAAAAAAAAGTCTAAAGTACATCAACAGATGGTTCTGTAAACAGCATACTATGCAAATTAAAAGACACTCATGCGCACGACACATTGCATGTGATATAAGAAAGTGGGCTATGTGGCGTTCACGTCATCTTGCATCTAAGCAGCTTGTCATGAGTCTTTCAATGGAGGATCGTGCTCTACTGGTGAAGCTCTTTTATAAGAATGGCGAATGTGCTCTTGCAGCTTTAAAGAAATTCCGGTCATTAAGGGGAGAAAAGGTTTATGGCATAAGAAAAAAAGTCTAAAATACATCAACAGATGGTGATGTAAACAGCATAATATGCAAATTAAAAGACACTCATGCGCACGACACATTGCATGTGATATAAAAAAGTCGGGTATTTGGCATTCACCTCATCTTGCATCTAAGCAGCTTGTTAGGAGTCTTTCAATGGAGAAACGTGCTCTACTGGTGAAGCTCTTTTATAAGAACGGCGACTGTGCTCTTGTAGCTTTAAAGAAATTCCGGTCATTAAAGGGAGAAAAGGTTTATGGCATGAGAAAAAAAAGTCTAAAGTACATCAACAGATGGTGATGTAAACAGCATACTATGAAATTAAAAGACACTCATGCGCACGACACATTGCGTGTGATATAAAAACGTCGGGTATGTGGCATTCACCTCATCTTGCATCTAAGCAGCTTGTTAGGAGTCTTTCAATGGAGAAACGTGCTCTACTGGTGAAGCTCTTTTATAAGAACGGCGACCGTGCATTTGCAGCTTTAAAGAAATTCCGGTCATTAAAGGGAGAAAAGGTTTATGGCATAAGAAAAAAAAGTCGAAAGTACACCAACAGATGGTGCTGTAAACAGCATACTATGCAAATTAAAAGACACTCGTGCGCACGACACATTGCATGTGATATAAAAACGTGGGCTATGTGGCATTCACCTCATCTTGCATCTAAGCAGCTTGTTAGGAGTCTTTCATTAGAGAATCGTGCTCTACTCGTGAAGCTCTTTTATAAGAACGGCGGCTGTGCGCTTGCATCTTTAAAGAAATTCCGGTCATTAAAGGGAGAAAAGGTTTATGGCATAAGAAAAAAAGTCTAAAGTACATCAACAGATGGTGAAGTAAACAGCATACTATGCAAATTAAAAGACACTCATGCACACGACACATTGCATGTGGTATAAAAACGTGGGCTATGTGGCGTTCACCTCATCTTGCATCTAAGCAGCTTATTAGGAGTCTTTCAATGGAGAATCGTGCTCTACTGGTGAAGCTCTTTTATAAGAACGGCGACTGTGCTTTTGCAGCTTTAAAGAAATTCCGGTCATTAAAGGGAGAAAATGTTTATGGCATAAGAAAAAAAAGTCCTTCCGGCCAGTGCCGGGAGGAAGAGGTAGCTTTCATAATCCTTATTTAAAAAAAGCCAACTTATATCATGCAAACACACGAAGCTCAATTTAGTGGAAACCGAATATAGGAGATTCAATTACTAATTTTTATCAATATAATGAATGAGAATTTCGCGAAATTAGTCAGCTTTATCCAAGCTGCTTTTCTTTAAAGTAACTTATATTTGGCTGCCAAATTCGGCAATTTCTTAAAGTGAAACAAGATGGCTGATGAATCTGGCCATCGAACTTGGTCGAGATGTTGATGTATACTATCCACATGCCTTCTTACATCGAAATAGGCGAATACGTGTGTTATCGCGTGACAAATACAAGATCGTTTCAAAATGTTAGCCATGCTAGAAATTCAAAGTGCTATAAATCAACCATTTTTTAAGATATCAACAAAAGAACAAATTTTCAGAAACAAAAACTGTTCCGGAATCTTTGTATAAAGGCCAAACACATAAAAAAAATCTTTTTCATTTTCCAATTTTTTAATACCTCATTTTGAATTTTAAATTTAATTTTTTTTAAATGGCAACCCTTTTGAAACAAGATGGCGAATGAAGCTGGCCAACGAACTCGGTCGAGACATTGGTATGTACTATGTACAGACCAAGTTACATCCAAATAGGTTCATAAATACGCCTGTTATCGCGTGACAAAAATCAGGTCGTTTAAAAATGTCAGCCACAAGAGAAATTCAAAATGCTATTACTCAGCCATTTTTTTTTAGATATAGACGAAAGAAAAACTGTTCCGGAATCTTTGTATTAAGGTCAAACACATACAAAAAAAATCTTTTTCATTTTCCAATTTTTTGGTATCTCATTTAAATTTTTTTATTTTTTAATTTCTTTAAATGGCCGCCATTTAGAAACAAGATGGCGGATGAAGCTGGCCAACGAACTCGGTCGAGATATTTGTATGTACTATGTACACACCAAGGTACATCCAAGTCGGTTCATAAATACGCCTGTTATTACGTGAGAAAAATCAGGACGTTTCAAAATGTCAGCCACGCTAGAAATTCAAAATGCTATAACTCAGCCATTTCTTAAGATATAGACGAAACAAAAACTGCTGCCGAATCTTTTTATCAAGGTCAAATACATAAGAAGAAAATATTTTTTTCAATTTTCAATTTTTGGTACCACATTTCAAATTTAAATTTTTCTTAAAAATTTAAATGGCCGCCATTTTTAAACAAGGTGGCTGGTGAAGCTGGCCAACGAACCCGGTCGAGACATTGGTATGTACTATGTATAAACGAAGTTACATCCAAATCGGTTCATAAATACGCCTTTTATCGCGTGACAAAATTCAGGACGTTTCAAAATGTCAGCCACGCTAGAAATTCAAAATGCTATAACTCAGCTATTTTTTAAGATATAGACGAAACAAAAACTGCTCCGAAATCTTTGTATAAAGGTCAAATACATAAGAAAAGAATATGTTTCCATTTTTAATTTTTTGGTACCACATTTCAAATTTAAAATTTTTAAAAAAATTTTAAATGGCCGCCATTTTGAAACAAAATGGCGGATGAAGCTGGCCAACGAACTCGGTCGAGAGATTGGTATGTACTATATACACACCGAATTACATCCAAATCGGTTCATAAATACGCCTTTTATCGAGTGACAAAATTCAGGACGTTTCAAAATGTCAGCCACGCTAGAAATTCAAAATGCTATAACTCAGCCATTTTTTAAGATATAGACGAAACAAAAAATGCTCCGGAATCTTTGTATAAAGGTCAAATACATAAGAAAAAAATATTTTTCCATTTTTAATTTTTTGGTACCACATTTCAAGTTTAAAAATTTTTTAAAAATTTTAAATGGCCGCCATTTTGAAACAAAACGGCGGATGAAGCTGGCCAACGAACTCGGTCGAGACATTGGTATGTACTATGTACACACCGAATTACATCGAAATCGGTTCATAATTACGGGAGTTACAGTGTGACATAGGTCAGATATATATATATATATATATATATATATATATATATATATATATATATATATATATATATATATATATATATATATCAATTTTGAACGGAGGGTGGTTTCGGGGTCTGGGGGTCAGGATCGATGAAAATATACCAAAATTTTTTGAAATCGCTTTCCTCCGAACGGCTGCAATAGGTAGCTTTTTTGTAAAGAAAGCTACCTAAAAGTCTAAAGTACATCAACAGATGGTTCTGTAAACAGCATACTATGCAAATTAAAAGACACTCATGCGCACGACACATTGCATGTGATATAAGAAAGTGGGCTATGTGGCGTTCACCTCATCTTGCATCGAATCAGCTTGTTAGGAGTTTTTCAATGGAGAATCGTGCTCTACTTGTGAAGCTCTTTTATAAAAACGGCGACTGTGCTCTTGCAGCTTTAAAGAAATTCCGGTCATTAAAGGGAGAAAAGGTTTATGGCATAAGAAAGAAGTCTAAAATACATCAACAGATGGTGATGTAAACAGCATACTATGCAAATTAAAAGACACTCATGCGCACGACACATTGCATGTGGTATAAAAACGTGGGCTATGTGGCGTTCACCTCATCTTGCATCTAAGCAGCTTGTCATGAGTCTTTCAATGGAGGATCGTGCTCTAATGGTGAAGCTCTTTTATAAGAACGGCGACTGTGCTCTTGTAGCTTTAAAGAAATCCCGGTCATTAAAGGGAGAAAAGGTTTATGGCATAAGAAAAAAAGTCTAAGTACATCAACAGATGGTGATGTAAACAGCATACTATGCAAATTAAAAGACACTCATGCGCACGACACATTGCATGTGATATAAAAACGTCGGGTATGTGGCATTCACCTCATCTTGCATCTAAGCAGCTTGTTAGGAGTCTTTCAATGGAGAAACGTGCTCTACTGGTGAAGCTCTTTTATAAGAACGGCGACAGTGCTTTTGCAGCTTTAAAAAATTCCGGTCATTAAAGGGAGAAAAGGTTTATGGCATAAGAAAAAAAAGTCTAAAGTACATCAACAGATGGTGCTGTAAACAGCATACTATGCAAATTAAAAGACACTCATGCGCACGACACATTGCATGTGATATAAAAACGTCGGGTATGTGGCATTCACCTCATCTTGCATCTAAGCAGCTTGTTAGGAGTCTTTCAATGGAGAAACGTGCTCTAATGGTGAAGCTCTTTTATAAGAATGGCGACTGTGCTCTTGTAGCTTTAAAGAAATTCCGGTCATTACAGGGAGAAAAGGTTTATGGCATAAGAAAAAAAGTCTAAGTACATCAACAGATGGTGATGTAAACAGCATACTATGCAAATTAAAAGACACTCATGCGCACGACACATTGCATGTGATATCAAAACGTCGGGTATGTGGCATGCACCTCATCTTGCATCTAAGCAGCTTGTTAGGAGTCTTTCATTAGAGAATCGTGCTCTACTGGTGAAGCTCTTTTATAAGAACGGCGGCTGTGCGCTTGCATCTTTAAAGAAATTCCGGTCATTAAAGGGAGAAAAGGTTTATGGCATAAGAAAAAAAGTCTAAAGTACATCAACAGATGGTGCTGTAAACAGCATACTATGCAAATTAAAAGACACTCATGCGCACGACACATTGCATGTGATATAAAATCGTGGGCTATGTGGCATTCACCTCATCTTGCATCTAAGCAGCTTGTTAGGAGTCTTTCATTAGAGAATCGTGCTCTACTGGTGAAGCTCTTTTATAAGAACGGCGGCTGTGCGCTTGCAGCTTTAAAGAAATTCCGGTCATTAAAGGGAGAAAATGTTTATCTCATAAGAAAAAAAGTCTAAAGTACATCAACAGATGGTGAAGTAAACAGCATACTATGCAAATTAAAAGACACTCATGCGCACGACACATTGCATGTGGTATAAAAACGTGGGCTATGTGGCGTTCACCTCATCTTGCATCTAAGCAGCTTATTAGGAGTCTTTCAATGGAGAATCGTGCTCTACTGGTGAAGCTCTTTTATAAGAACGGCGACTGTGCTTTTGCAGCTTTAAAGAAATTCCGGTCATTAAAGGGAGAAAATGTTTATGGCATAAGAAAAAAAAGTCTAAAGTACATCAACAGATGGTTCTGTAAACAGCATACTATGCAAATTAAAAGACACTCATGCGCACGACACATTGCATATGATATAAGAACGTGGGCTATGTGGCATTAACCTCATCTTGCATCTAATCAGCTTGTTAGGAGTTTTTCAATGGAGAATCGTGCTCTACTTGTGAAGCTCTTTTATAAAAACGGTGACTGTGCGCTTGCAGCTTTAAAGAAATTCCGGTCATTAAAGGAAGAAAAGATTTATGGCATAAGAAAAAAAGTCTAAAATACATCAACAGATGGTGATGTAAACAGCATACTATGCAAATTAAAAGACACTCATGCGCACGACACATTGCATGTGATATAAGAAAGTGGGCTATGTGGCGTTCACCTCATCTCGCATCTAAGCAGCTTGTCATGAGTCTTTCAATGGAGGATCGTGCTCTACTGGTGAAGCTCTTTTATAAGAATGGCGAATGTGCTCTTGCAGCTTTAAAGAAATTCCGGTCATTAAGGGGAGAAAAGGTTTATGGCATAAGAAAAAAAGTCTAAAATACATCAACAGATGGTGATGTAAACAGCATACTATGCAAATTAAAAGACACTCATGCGCACGACACATTGCATGTGGTATAAAAACTTGGGCTATTTGGCGTTCACCTCATCTTGCATCTAAGCAGCTTGTTAGGAGTCTTTCAATGGAGAATCGTGCTCTACTGGTGAAGCAGTTTTATAAGAACGGCGACTGTGCTTTTGCAGCTTTAAAGAAATTCCGGTCATTAAAGTGAGAAAAGGTTTATGGCATAAGAAAAAAAAGTCTAAAGTACATCAACAGATGGTTCTGTAAACAGCATACTATGCAAATTTAAAGACACTCATGCGCACGACACATTGCATGTGATATAAGAAAGTGGGCTATGTGGCGTTCACCTCATCTTGCATCTAAGCAGCTTGTCATGAGTCTTTCAATGGAGGATCGTGCTCTACTGGTGAAGCTCTTTTATAAGAATGGCGAATGTGCTCTTGCAGCTTTAAAGAAATTCCGGTCATTAAGGGGAGAAAAGGTTTATGGCATAAGAAAAAAAGTCTAAAATACATCAACAGATGGTGATGTAAACAGCATACTATGCAAATTAAAAGACACTCATGCGCACGACACATTGCATGTGATATAAAAAAGTCGGGTATTTGGCATTCACCTCATCTTGCATCTAAGCAGCTTGTTAGGAGTCTTTCAATGGAGAAACGTGCTCTACTGGTGAAGCTCTTTTATAAGAACGGCGACTGTGCTCTTGTAGCTTTAAAGAAATTCCGGTCATTAAAGGGAGAAAAGGTTTATGGCATGAGAAAAAAAAGTCTAAAGTACATCAACAGATGGTGATGTAAACAGCATACTATGAAATTAAAAGACACTCATGCGCACGACACATTGCATGTGATATAAAAACGTCGGGTATGTGGCATTCACCTCATCTTGCATCTAAGCAGCTTGTTAGGAGTCTTTCAATGGAGAAACGTGCTCTACTGGTGAAGCTCTTTTATAAGAACGGCGACCGTGCATTTGCAGCATTAAAGAAATTCCGGTCATTAAAGGGAGAAAAGGTTTATGGCATAAGAAAAAAAAGTCGAAAGTACATCAACAGATGGTGCTGTAAACAGCATACTATGCAAATTAAAAGACACTCGTGCGCACGACACATTGCATGTGATATAAAAACGTGGGCTATGTGGCATTCACCTCATCTTGCATCTAAGCAGCTTGTTAGGAGTCTTTCATTAGAGAATCGTGCTCTACTCGTGAAGCTCTTTTATAAGAACGGCGACTGTGCTTTTGCAGCTTTAAAGAAATTCCGGTCATTAAAGGGAGAAAAGGTTTATGGCATAAGAAAAAAAGTCTAAAGTACATCAACAGATGGTGAAGTAAACAGCATACTATGCAAATTAAAGACACTCATGCACACGACACATTGCATGTGGTATAAAAACGTGGGCTATGTGGCGTTCACCTCATCTTGCATCTAAGCAGCTTATTAGGAGTCTTTCAATGGAGAATCGTGCTCTACTGGTGAAGCTCTTTTATAAGAACGGCGACTGTGCTTTTGCAGCTTTAAAGAAATTCCGGTCATTAAAGGGAGAAAATGTTTATGGCATAAGAAAAAAAAGTCTAAAGTGCATCAACAGATGGTTCTGTAAACAGCATACTATGCAAATTATAAGACACTCATGCGCACGACACATTGCATGTGATATAAGATCGTGGGCTATGTGGCATTCACCTCATCTTGCATCGAATCAGCTTGTTAGGAGTTTTTCAATGGAGAATCGTGCTCTACTTGTGAAGCTCTTTTATAAAAACGGCGACTGTGCTCTTGCAGCTTTAAAGAAATTCCGGTCATTAAAGGGAGAAAAGGTTTATGGCATAAGAAAGAAGTCTAAAATACATCAACAGATGGTGATGTAAACAGCATACTATGCAAATTAAAAGACACTCATGCGCACGACACATTGCATGTGGTATAAAAACGTGGGCTATGTGGCGTTCACCTCATCTTGCATCTAAGCAGCTTGTTAGGAGTCTTTCATTAGAGAATCGTGCTCTACTCGTGAAGCTCTTTTATAAGAACGGCGACTGTGCTTTTGCAGCTTTAAAGAAATTCCGGTCATTAAAGGGAGAAAAGGTTTATGGCATAAGAAAAAAAGTCTAAAGTACATCAACAGATGGTGCTGTAAACAGCATACTATGCAAATTAAAAGACACTCATGCGCACGACACATTGCATGTGATATAAAAACGTCGGGTATGTGGCATTCACCTCATCTTGCATCTAAGCAGCTTGTTAGGAGTCTTTCAATGGAGAAACGTGCTCTAATGGTGAAGCTCTTTTATAAGAATGGCGACTGTGCTCTTGTAGCTTTAAAGAAATTCCGGTCATTACAGGGAGAAAAGGTTTATGGCATAAGAAAAAAAGTCTAAGTACATCAACAGATGGTGATGTAAACAGCATACTATGCAAATTAAAGGACACTCATGCGCACGACACATTGCATGTGATATAAAAACGTCGGGTATGTGGCATTCACCTCATCTTGCATCTAAGCAGCTTGTTAGGAGTCTTTCATTAGAGAATCGTGCTCTACTGGTGAAGCTCTTTTATAAGAACGGCGGCTGTGCGCTTGCATCTTTAAAGAAATTCCGGTCATTAAAGGGAGAAAAGGTTTATGGCATAAGAAAAAAAGTCTAAAGTACATCAACAGATGGTGCTGTAAACAGCATACTATGCAAATTAAAAGACACTCATGCGCACGACACATTGCATGTGATATAAAATCGTGGGCTATGTGGCATTCACCTCATCTTGCATCTAAGCAGCTTGTTAGGAGTCTTTCATTAGAGAATCGTGCTCTACTGGTGAAGCTCTTTTATAAGAACGGCGGCTGTGCGCTTGCAGCTTTAAAGAAATTCCGGTCATTAAAGGGAGAAAATGTTTATCTCATAAGAAAAAAAGTCTAAAGTACATCAACAGATGGTGAAGTAAACAGCATACTATGCAAATTAAAAGACACTCATGCGCACGACACATTGCATGTGGTATAAAAACGTGGGCTATGTGGCGTTCACCTCATCTTGCATCTAAGCAGCTTATTAGGAGTCTTTCAATGGAGAATCGTGCTCTACTGGTGAGCTCTTTTATAAGAACGGCGACTGTGCTTTTGCAGCTTTAAAGAAATTCCGGTCATTAAAGGGAGAAAATGTTTATGGCATAAGAAAAAAAAGTCTAAACTACATCAACAGATGGTTCTGTAAACAGCATACTATGCAAATTAAAAGACACTCATGCGCACGACACATTGCATGTGATATAAGAACGTGGGCTATGTGGCATTAACCTCATCTTGCATCTAATCAGCTTGTTAGGAGTTTTTCAATGGAGAATCGTGCTCTACTTGTGAAGCTCTTTTATAAAAACGGTGACTGTGCGCTTGCAGCTTTAAAGAAATTCCGGTCATTAAGGGGAGAAAAGATTTATGGCATAAGAAAAAAAGTCTAAAATACATCAACAGATGGTGATGTAAACAGCATACTATGCAAATTAAAAGACACTCATGCGCACGACACATTGCATGTGGTATAAAAACGTGGGCTATGTGGCGTTCACCTCATGTTGCATCTAAGCAGCTTGTCATGAGTCTTTCAATGGAGGATCGTGCTCTAATGGTGAAGCTCTTTTATAAGAACGGCGACTGTGCTCTTGTAGCTTTAAAGAAATTCCGGTCATTAAAGGGAGAAAAGGTTTATGGCATAAGAAAAAAAGTCTAAAGTACATCAACAGATGGTGAAGTAAACAGCATACTATGCAAATTAAAAGACACTCATGCGCACGACACATTGCATGTGGTATAAAAACTTGGGCTATGTGGCGTTCACCTCATCTTGCATCTAAGCAGCTTGTTAGGAGTCTTTCAATGGAGAATCGTGCTCTACTGGTGAAGCAGTTTTATAAGAACGGCGACTGTGCTTTTGCAGCTTTAAAGAAATTCCGGTCATTAAAGTGAGAAAAGGTTTATGGCATAAGAAAAAAAAGTCTAAAGTACATCAACAGATGGTTCTGTAAACAGCATACTATGCAAATTTAAAGACACTCATGCGCACGACACATTGCATGTGATATAAGAAAGTGGGCTATGTGGCGTTCACCTCATCTCGCATCTAAGCAGCTTGTCATGAGTCTTTCAATGGAGGATCGTGCTCTACTGGTGAAGCTCTTTTATAAGAATGGCGAATGTGCTCTTGCAGCTTTAAAGAAATTCCGGTCATTAAGGGGAGAAAAGGTTTATGGCATAAGAAAAAAAGTCTAAAATACATCAACAGATGGTGATGTAAACAGCATACTATGCAAATTAAAAGACACTCATGCGCACGACACATTGCATGTGATATAAAAAAGTCGGGTATTTGGCATTCACCTCATCTTGCATCTAAGCAGCTTGTTATGAGTCTTTCAATGGAGAAACGTGCTCTACTGGTGAAGCTCTTTTATAAGAACGGCGACTGTGCTCTTGTAGCTTTAAAGAAATTCCGGTCATTAAAGGGAGAAAAGGTTTATGGCATGAGAAAAAAAAGTCTAAAGTACATCAACAGATGGTGATGTAAACAGCATACTATGAAATTAAAAGACACTCATGCGCACGACACATTGCATGTGATATAAAAACGTCGGGTATGTGGCATTCACCTCATCTTGCATCTAAGCAGCTTGTTAGGAGTCTTTCAATGGAGAAACGTGCTCTACTGGTGAAGTTCTTTTATAAGAACGGCGACCGTGCATTTGCAGCATTAAAGAAATTCCGGTCATTAAAGGGAGAAAAGGTTTATGGCATAAGAAAAAAAAGTCGAAAGTACATCAACAGCTGGTGCTGTAAACAGCATACTATGCAAATTAAAAGACACTCGTGCGCACGACACATTGCATGTGATATAAAAACGTGGGCTATGTGGCATTCACCTCATCTTGCATCTAAGCAGCTTGTTAGGAGTCTTTCATTAGAGAATCGTGCTCTACTCGTGAAGCTCTTTTATAAGAACGGCGACTGTGCTTTTGCAGCTTTAAAGAAATTCCGGTCATTAAAGGGAGAAAAGGTTTATGGCATAAGAAAAAAAGTCTAAAGTACATCAACAGATGGTGAAGTAACAGCATACTATGCAAATTAAAGACACTCATGCACACGACACATTGCATGTGGTATAAAAACGTGGGCTATGTGGCGTTCACCTCATCTTGCATCTAAGCAGCTTATTAGGAGTCTTTCAATGGAGAATCGTGCTCTACTGGTGAAGCTCTTTTATAAGAACGGCGACTGTGCTTTTGCAGCTTTAAAGAAATTCCGGTCATTAAAGGGAGAAAATGTTTATGGCATAAGAAAAAAAAGTCTAAAGTACATCAACAGATGGTTCTGTAAACAGCATACTATGCAAATTAAAAGACACTCATGCGCACGACACATTGCATATGATATAAGAACGTGGGCTATGTGGCATTAACCTCATCTTGCATCTAATCAGCTTGTTAGGAGTTTTTCAATGGAGAATCGTGCTCTACTTGTGAAGCTCTTTTATAAAAACGGTGACTGTGCGCTTGCAGCTTTAAAGAAATTCCGGTCATTAAAGGAAGAAAAGATTTATGGCATAAGAAAAAAAGTCTAAAATACATCAACAGATGGTGATGTAAACAGCATACTATGCAAATTAAAAGACACTCATGCGCACGACACATTGCATGTGGTATAAAAACGTGGGCTATGTGGCGTTCACCTCATGTTGCATCTAAGCAGCTTGTCATGAGTCTTTCAATGGAGGATCGTGCTCTAATGGTGAAGCTCTTTTATAAGAACGGCGACTGTGCTCTTGTAGCTTTAAAGAAATTCCGGTCATTAAAGGGAGAAAAGGTTTATGGCATAAGAAAAAAAGTCTAAAGTACATCAACAGATGGTGAAGTAAACAGCATACTATGCAAATTAAAAGACACTCATGCGCACGACACATTGCATGTGGTATAAAAACTTGGGCTATTTGGCGTTCACCTCATCTTGCATCTAAGCAGCTTATTAGGAGTCTTTCAATGGAGAATCGTGCTCTACTGGTGAAGCAGTTTTATAAGAACGGCGACTGTGCTTTTGCAGCTTTAAAGAAATTCCGGTCATTAAAGTGAGAAAAGGTTTATGGCATAAGAAAAAAAAGTCTAAAGTACATCAACAGATGGTTCTGTAAACAGCATACTATGCAAATTTAAAGACACTCATGCGCACGACACATTGCATGTGATATAAGAAAGTGGGCTATGTGGCGTTCACCTCATCTTGCATCTAAGCAGCTTGTCATGAGTCTTTCAATGGAGGATCGTGCTCTACTGGTGAAGCTCTTTTATAAGAATGGCGAATGTGCTCTTGCAGCTTTAAAGAAATTCCGGTCATTAAGGGGAGAAAAGGTTTATGGCATAAGAAAAAAAGTCTAAAATACATCAACAGATGGTGATGTAAACAGCATACTATGCAAATTAAAAGACACTCATGCGCACGACACATTGCATGTGATATAAAAAAGTCGGGTATTTGGCATTCACCTCATCTTGCATCTAAGCAGCTTGTTAGGAGTCTTTCAATGGAGAAACGTGCTCTACTGGTGAAGCTCTTTTATAAGAACGGCGACTGTGCTCTTGTAGCTTTAAAGAAATTCCGGTCATTAAAGGGAGAAAAGGTTTATGGCATGAGAAAAAAAAGTCTAAAGTACATCAACAGATGGTGATGTAAACAGCATACTATGAAATTAAAAGACACTCATGCGCACGACACATTGCATGTGATATAAAAACGTCGGGTATGTGGCATTCACCTCATCTTGCATCTAAGCAGCTTGTTAGGAGTCTTTCAATGGAGAAACGTGCTCTACTGGTGAAGCTCTTTTATAAGAACGGCGACCGTGCATTTGCAGCATTAAAGAAATTCCGGTCATTAAAGGGAGAAAAGGTTTATGGCATAAGAAAAAAAAGTCGAAAGTACATCAACAGATGGTGCTGTAAACAGCATACTATGCAAATTAAAAGACACTCGTGCGCACGACACATTGCATGTGATATAAAAACGTGGGCTATGTGGCATTCACCTCATCTTGCATCTAAGCAGCTTGTTAGGAGTCTTTCATTAGAGAATCGTGCTCTACTCGTGAAGCTCTTTTATAAGAACGGCGACTGTGCTTTTGCAGCTTTAAAGAAATTCCGGTCATTAAAGGGAGAAAAGGTTTATGGCATAAGAAAAAAAGTCTAAAGTACATCAACAGATGGTGAAGTAAACAGCATACTATGCAAATTAAAGACACTCATGCACACGACACATTGCATGTGGTATAAAAACGTGGGCTATGTGGCGTTCACCTCATCTTGCATCTAAGCAGCTTATTAGGAGTCTTTCAATGGAGAATCGTGCTCTACTGGTGAAGCTCTTTTATAAGAACGGCGACTGTGCTTTTGCAGCTTTAAAGAAATTCCGGTCATTAAAGGGAGAAAATGTTTATGGCATAAGAAAAAAAAGTCTAAAGTGCATCAACAGATGGTTCTGTAAACAGCATACTATGCAAATTATAAGACACTCATGCGCACGACACATTGCATGTGATATAAGATCGTGGGCTATGTGGCATTCACCTCATCTTGCATCGAATCAGCTTGTTAGGAGTTTTTCAATGGAGAATCGTGCTCTACTTGTGAAGCTCTTTTATAAAAACGGCGACTGTGCTCTTGCAGCTTTAAAGAAATTCCGGTCATTAAAGGGAGAAAAGGTTTATGGCATAAGAAAGAAGTCTAAAATACATCAACAGATGGTGATGTAAACAGCATACTATGCAAATTAAAAGACACTCATGCGCACGACACATTGCATGTGGTATAAAAACGTGGGCTATGTGGCGTTCACCTCATCTTGCATCTAAGCAGCTTGTTAGGAGTCTTTCATTAGAGAATCGTGCTCTACTCGTGAAGCTCTTTTATAAGAACGGCGACTGTGCTTTTGCAGCTTTAAAGAAATTCCGGTCATTAAAGGGAGAAAAGGTTTATGGCATAAGAAAAAAAGTCTAAAGTACATCAACAGATGGTGCTGTAAACAGCATACTATGCAAATTAAAAGACACTCATGCGCACGACACATTGCATGTGATATAAAAACGTCGGGTATGTGGCATTCACCTCATCTTGCATCTAAGCAGCTTGTTAGGAGTCTTTCAATGGAGAAACGTGCTCTAATGGTGAAGCTCTTTTATAAGAATGGCGACTGTGCTCTTGTAGCTTTAAAGAAATTCCGGTCATTACAGGGAGAAAAGGTTTATGGCATAAGAAAAAAAGTCTAAGTACATCAACAGATGGTGATGTAAACAGCATACTATGCAAATTAAAGGACACTCATGCGCACGACACATTGCATGTGATATAAAAACGTCGGGTATGTGGCATTCACCTCATCTTGCATCTAAGCAGCTTGTTAGGAGTCTTTCATTAGAGAATCGTGCTCTACTGGTGAAGCTCTTTTATAAGAACGGCGGCTGTGCGCTTGCATCTTTAAAGAAATTCCGGTCATTAAAGGGAGAAAAGGTTTATGGCATAAGAAAAAAAGTCTAAAGTACATCAACAGATGGTGCTGTAAACAGCATACTATGCAAATTAAAAGACACTCATGCGCACGACACATTGCATGTGATATAAAATCGTGGGCTATGTGGCATTCACCTCATCTTGCATCTAAGCAGCTTGTTAGGAGTCTTTCATTAGAGAATCGTGCTCTACTGGTGAAGCTCTTTTATAAGAACGGCGGCTGTGCGCTTGCAGCTTTAAAGAAATTCCGGTCATTAAAGGGAGAAAATGTTTATCTCATAAGAAAAAAAGTCTAAAGTACATCAACAGATGGTGAAGTAAACAGCATACTATGCAAATTAAAAGACACTCATGCGCACGACACATTGCATGTGGTATAAAAACGTGGGCTATGTGGCGTTCACCTCATCTTGCATCTAAGCAGCTTATTAGGAGTCTTTCAATGGAGAATCGTGCTCTACTGGTGAGCTCTTTTATAAGAACGGCGACTGTGCTTTTGCAGCTTTAAAGAAATTCCGGTCATTAAAGGGAGAAAATGTTTATGGCATAAGAAAAAAAAGTCTAAACTACATCAACAGATGGTTCTGTAAACAGCATACTATGCAAATTAAAAGACACTCATGCGCACGACACATTGCATGTGATATAAGAACGTGGGCTATGTGGCATTAACCTCATCTTGCATCTAATCAGCTTGTTAGGAGTTTTTCAATGGAGAATCGTGCTCTACTTGTGAAGCTCTTTTATAAAAACGGTGACTGTGCGCTTGCAGCTTTAAAGAAATTCCGGTCATTAAGGGGAGAAAAGATTTATGGCATAAGAAAAAAAGTCTAAAATACATCAACAGATGGTGATGTAAACAGCATACTATGCAAATTAAAAGACACTCATGCGCACGACACATTGCATGTGGTATAAAAACGTGGGCTATGTGGCGTTCACCTCATGTTGCATCTAAGCAGCTTGTCATGAGTCTTTCAATGGAGGATCGTGCTCTAATGGTGAAGCTCTTTTATAAGAACGGCGACTGTGCTCTTGTAGCTTTAAAGAAATTCCGGTCATTAAAGGGAGAAAAGGTTTATGGCATAAGAAAAAAAGTCTAAAGTACATCAACAGATGGTGAAGTAAACAGCATACTATGCAAATTAAAAGACACTCATGCGCACGACACATTGCATGTGGTATAAAAACTTGGGCTATGTGGCGTTCACCTCATCTTGCATCTAAGCAGCTTGTTAGGAGTCTTTCAATGGAGAATCGTGCTCTACTGGTGAAGCAGTTTTATAAGAACGGCGACTGTGCTTTTGCAGCTTTAAAGAAATTCCGGTCATTAAAGTGAGAAAAGGTTTATGGCATAAGAAAAAAAAGTCTAAAGTACATCAACAGATGGTTCTGTAAACAGCATACTATGCAAATTTAAAGACACTCATGCGCACGACACATTGCATGTGATATAAGAAAGTGGGCTATGTGGCGTTCACCTCATCTCGCATCTAAGCAGCTTGTCATGAGTCTTTCAATGGAGGATCGTGCTCTACTGGTGAAGCTCTTTTATAAGAATGGCGAATGTGCTCTTGCAGCTTTAAAGAAATTCCGGTCATTAAGGGGAGAAAAGGTTTATGGCATAAGAAAAAAAGTCTAAAATACATCAACAGATGGTGATGTAAACAGCATACTATGCAAATTAAAAGACACTCATGCGCACGACACATTGCATGTGATATAAAAAAGTCGGGTATTTGGCATTCACCTCATCTTGCATCTAAGCAGCTTGTTATGAGTCTTTCAATGGAGAAACGTGCTCTACTGGTGAAGCTCTTTTATAAGAACGGCGACTGTGCTCTTGTAGCTTTAAAGAAATTCCGGTCATTAAAGGGAGAAAAGGTTTATGGCATGAGAAAAAAAAGTCTAAAGTACATCAACAGATGGTGATGTAAACAGCATACTATGAAATTAAAAGACACTCATGCGCACGACACATTGCATGTGATATAAAAACGTCGGGTATGTGGCATTCACCTCATCTTGCATCTAAGCAGCTTGTTAGGAGTCTTTCAATGGAGAAACGTGCTCTACTGGTGAAGTTCTTTTATAAGAACGGCGACCGTGCATTTGCAGCATTAAAGAAATTCCGGTCATTAAAGGGAGAAAAGGTTTATGGCATAAGAAAAAAAAGTCGAAAGTACATCAACAGCTGGTGCTGTAAACAGCATACTATGCAAATTAAAAGACACTCGTGCGCACGACACATTGCATGTGATATAAAAACGTGGGCTATGTGGCATTCACCTCATCTTGCATCTAAGCAGCTTGTTAGGAGTCTTTCATTAGAGAATCGTGCTCTACTCGTGAAGCTCTTTTATAAGAACGGCGACTGTGCTTTTGCAGCTTTAAAGAAATTCCGGTCATTAAAGGGAGAAAAGGTTTATGGCATAAGAAAAAAAGTCTAAAGTACATCAACAGATGGTGAAGTAACAGCATACTATGCAAATTAAAGACACTCATGCACACGACACATTGCATGTGGTATAAAAACGTGGGCTATGTGGCGTTCACCTCATCTTGCATCTAAGCAGCTTATTAGGAGTCTTTCAATGGAGAATCGTGCTCTACTGGTGAAGCTCTTTTATAAGAACGGCGACTGTGCTTTTGCAGCTTTAAAGAAATTCCGGTCATTAAAGGGAGAAAATGTTTATGGCATAAGAAAAAAAAGTCTAAAGTGCATCAACAGATGGTTCTGTAAACAGCATACTATGCAAATTAAAAGACACTCATGCGCACGACACATTGCATGTGATATAAGATCGTGGGCTATGTGGCATTCACCTCATCTTGCATCGAATCAGCTTGTTAGGAGTTTTTCAATGGAGAATCGTGCTCTACTTGTGAAGCTCTTTTATAAAAACGGCGACTGTGCTCTTGCAGCTTTAAAGAAATTCCGGTCATTAAAGGGAGAAAAGGTTTATGGCATAAGAAAGAAGTCTAAAATACATCAACAGATGGTGATGTAAACAGCATACTATGCAAATTAAAAGACACTCATGCGCACGACACATTGCATGTGGTATAAAAACGTGGGCTATGTGGCGTTCACCTCATCTTGCATCTAAGCAGCTTGTCATGAGTCTTTCAATGGAGGATCGTGCTCTAATGGTGAAGCTCTTTTATAAGAACGGCGACTGTGCTCTTGTAGCTTTAAAGAAATCCCGGTCATTAAAGGGAGAAAAGGTTTATGGCATAAGAAAAAAAGTCTAAGTACATCAACAGATGGTGATGTAAACAGCATACTATGCAAATTAAAAGACACTCATGCGCACGACACATTGCATGTGATATAAAAACGTCGGGTATGTGGCATTCACCTCATCTTGCATCTAAGCAGCTTGTTAGGAGTCTTTCAATGGAGAAACGTGCTCTACTGGTGAAGCTCTTTTATCAGAACGGCGACAGTGCTTTTGCAGCTTTAAAAAATTCCGGTCATTAAAGGGAGAAAAGGTTTATGGCATAAGAAAAAAAAGTCTAAAGTACATCAACAGATGGTGCTGTAAACAGCATACTATGCAAATTAAAAGACACTCATGCGCACGACACATTGCATGTGATATAAAAACGTCGGGTATGTGGCATTCACCTCATCTTGCATCTAAGCAGCTTGTTAGGAGTCTTTCAATGGAGAAACGTGCTCTAATGGTGAAGCTCTTTTATAAGAATGGCGACTGTGCTCTTGTAGCTTTAAAGAAATTCCGGTCATTACAGGGAGAAAAGGTTTATGGCATAAGAAAAAAAGTCTAAGTACATCAACAGATGGTGATGTAAACAGCATACTATGCAAATTAAAAGACACTCATGCGCACGACACATTGCATGTGATATAAAAACGTCGGGTATGTGGCATTCACCTCATCTTGCATCTAAGCAGCTTGTTGGGAGTCTTTCATTAGAGAATCGTGCTCTACTCGTGAAGCTCTTTTATAAGAACGGCGACTGTGCTTTTGCAGCTTTAAAGAAATTCCGGTCATTAAAGGGAGAAAAGGTTTATGGCATAAGAAAAAAAGTCTAAAGTACATCAACAGATGGTGAAGTAAACAGCATACTATGCAAATTAAAGACACTCATGCACACGACACATTGCATGTGGTATAAAAACGTGGGCTATGTGGCGTTCACCTCATCTTGCATCTAAGCAGCTTATTAGGAGTCTTTCAATGGAGAATCGTGCTCTACTGGTGAAGCTCTTTTATAAGAACGGCGACTGTGCTTTTGCAGCTTTAAAGAAATTCCGGTCATTAAAGGGAGAAAATGTTTATGGCATAAGAAAAAAAAGTCTAAAGTGCATCAACAGATGGTTCTGTAAACAGCATACTATGCAAATTAAAAGACACTCATGCGCACGACACATTGCATGTGATATAAGATCGTGGGCTATGTGGCATTCACCTCATCTTGCATCGAATCAGCTTGTTAGGAGTTTTTCAATGGAGAATCGTGCTCTACTTGTGAAGCTCTTTTATAAAAACGGCGACTGTGCTCTTGCAGCTTTAAAGAAATTCCGGTCATTAAAGGGAGAAAAGGTTTATGGCATAAGAAAGAAGTCTAAAATACATCAACAGATGGTGATGTAAACAGCATACTATGCAAATTAAAAGACACTCATGCGCACGACACATTGCATGTGGTATAAAAACGTGGGCTATGTGGCGTTCACCTCATCTTGCATCTAAGCAGCTTGTCATGAGTCTTTCAATGGAGGATCGTGCTCTAATGGTGAAGCTCTTTTATAAGAACGGCGACTGTGCTCTTGTAGCTTTAAAGAAATCCCGGTCATTAAAGGGAGAAAAGGTTTATGGCATAAGAAAAAAAGTCTAAGTACATCAACAGATGGTGATGTAAACAGCATACTATGCAAATTAAAAGACACTCATGCGCACGACACATTGCATGTGATATAAAAACGTCGGGTATGTGGCATTCACCTCATCTTGCATCTAAGCAGCTTGTTAGGAGTCTTTCAATGGAGAAACGTGCTCTACTGGTGAAGCTCTTTTATCAGAACGGCGACAGTGCTTTTGCAGCTTTAAAAAATTCCGGTCATTAAAGGGAGAAAAGGTTTATGGCATAAGAAAAAAAGTCTAAGTACATCAACAGATGGTGATGTAAACAGCATACTATGCAAATTAAAAGACACTCATGCGCACGACACATTGCATGTGATATAAAAACGTCGGGTATGTGGCATTCACCTCATCTTGCATCTAAGCAGCTTGTTGGGAGTCTTTCATTAGAGAATCGTGCTCTACTGGTGAAGCTCTTTTATAAGAACGGCGGCTGTGCGCTTGCAGCTTTAAAGAAATTTCGGTCATTAAAGGGAGAAAAGGTTTATGGCATAAGAAAAAAAGTCTAAAGTACATCAACAGATGGTGAAGTAAACAGCATACTATGCAAATTAAAAGACACTCATGCGCATGACACATTGCATGTGGTATAAAAACGTGGGCTAAGTGGCGTTCACCTCATCTTGCATCTAAGCAGCTTGTTAGGAGTCTTTCAATGGAGAATCGTGCTCTACTGGTGAAGCTCTTTTATAAGAACGGCGACTGTGCTTTTGCAGCTTTAAAGAAATTCCGGTCATTAAAGTGAGAAAAGGTTTATGGCATAAGAAAAAAAGTCTAAAGTACATCAACAGATGGTTCTGTAAACAGCATACTATGCAAATTAAAAGACACTCATGCGCACGACACATTGCATGTGATATAAGAACGTGGGCTATGTGGCATTCACCTCATCTTGCATCGAATCAGCTTGTTAGGAGTTTTTCAATGGAGAATCGTGCTCTACTAGTGAAGCTCTTTTATAAAAACGGCGACTGTGCGTTTGCAGCTTTAAAGAAATTCCGGTCATTAAAGGGAGAAAAGGTTTATGGCATAAGAAAAAAAGTCTAAAGTACATCAACAGATGGTGAAGTAAACAGCATACTATGTAAATTAAAAGACACTCATGCGCACGACACATTGCATGTGGTATAAAAACGTGGGCTATGTGGCGTTCACCTCATCTTGCATCTAAGCAGCTTGTCATGAGTCTTTCAATGGAGGATCGTGCTCTAATGGTGAAGCTCTTTTATAAGAACGGCGACTGTGCTCTTGTAGCTTTAAAGAAATTCCGGTCATTAAAGGGAGAAAAGGTTTATGGCATAAGAAAAAAAGTCTAAGTACATCAACAGATAGTGATGTAAACAGCATACTATGCAAATTAAAAGACACTCATGCGCACGACACATTGCATGTGATATAAAAACGTCGGGTATGTGGCATTCACCTCATCTTGCATCTAAGCAGCTTGTTAGGAGTCTTTCAATGGAGAAACGTGCTCTACTGGTGAAGCTCTTTTATAAGAACGGCGACCGTGCATTTGCAGCTTTAAAGAAATTCCGGTCATTAAAGGGAGAAAAGGTTTATGGCATAAGAAAAAAAAGTCTAAAGTACATCAACAGATGGTGCTGTAAACAGCATACTATGGAAATTAAAAGACACTCATGCGCACGACACATTGCATGTGATATAAAAACGTGGGCTATGTGGCATTAACCTCATCTTGCATCTAAGCAGCTTGTTAGGAGTCTTTCAATGGAGAATCGTGCTCTACTGGTGAAGCTCTTTTATAAGAACGGCAACTGTGCTCTTGCAGCTTTAAAGAAATTCCGGTCATTAAAGGGTGCGAAAAAAGGCTGTGGTCCGATGTCTGCCAAAAATCTAAAGAATATGATTTAGAAATTCAAAGAGACGGGTAGTTTTGAAGTGAAATCTGGAAGAGAGAGGAAATCAATTGCTTCGACTACAGTAGAAGATGTGGCCACAGCATCAGAGGAAGAGACGAGCAGTTGTGTGCAAACGTGCAGTCCATGGGGAATTGCCCGATCTTTAGACATGCCTGTGAGCACGGTACATAAAATTATACGCAATATCCTGCATTGCTATCCTTACAAAATTACCCATGTTCAGGCGTTGCTTCCTGCTAACTTGCTACGAAGACTGACGTTTCCTCTGAAATTTCTTGTTCGCATGGAAGTGGACAATGAATGACCATGGAACATTCTGTGGACAGATGAAGCCCATTTCCATCTCCAAGGATTTGTCAACACACAAAATTGCCGGATATGGGCTAAAGAAAATCCATTCGAAACTCATCTAGTACCGATGAATTCGACAAAGGTAACTGTGCAGTGCGTTTTGACGGCGTAGTGTATGGTAGGGCTATTTTGTTTTCAAGGAGATGTTACCCTGCGGGTCGCGTTACCTCTACCGTGAATGTTAAACGGTATGAGAGTCTTTTGCAATACCAGGTCATTCCAACACTTCAACAGCTGTGCTTTTCTGGATAGAAACATTTTCATGCAAGATGGCGCCCTTCCGCAAATCGCAAAGTCAGTCATGCAACTGCTCCAGAGGCATTGCGGAAATGCTCGACTTATCAGACGTCATAATTCAACAGCCTGGCCTTCAAGATCACCAAACCTCAATCCTTGTGAATTATGGCTGTGAGGTTATTTTAAAACTGTTGTGCAGAGTGGCCCGATTGCAAATTTAGGTGAATTGAAGTCACGGATTACGCAACACATTCACAACGTCACCCCTGAGACACTCCGGTATGTTGTGGAACATTCCGTTTATCGTTTTCAACTTGTCGCGGACAATGGTGAACAGCACATGAAACCTGTCTGCTGCATGTCTAGCGGTAATTAAAAACCAAATAGTTATGTGCTTTTTATGCAGTTTTGGACCCGCGGACAGTTAAAATCCGAATCATTATGTGCTTTTTTGCGGTTTTTTGGCCAATTAGGACAATTAAAAACCGATTTTTCCATGCAATGTGGTACGACCTTACCGTGGTGGATGAGCTTCCACTAACAGTACCACAACTTTTGACTGATTTGGAAGTCATTTTTTCCGTCAAACAACCAAAACACTCATGCACATTGAATAGTACGGTTGGTTCACTGTGCAACTCATGCCAAAGCCGTCATATTTCGATTAAAAATGTCACTTGTAACCGAATACACTTTCGTTATGCCGCTTACAGCGCCATCTATTGATACACTTTGGAGGTTTTTCTCTCTTATGTCATACCATTTCCTTCTTCTGCCAGTGTATCCAGTTCAAATTTGAAGTCATTCCGGTTCATTTTGAAGACATTCCGGTTCATTTCGACAGCATTTTGAAAGTGGGACTTTAATTATAATCATCCTGTAGATTGGGAAACCATTTGAAATGTCTCAACCGAAGATCTGACTCAATAATGAACTTATCGGTATTTAAAACTATATTTATTAAGAATTATTTAATAACAGTTTTATTCAAAATACAGAAATATATGTTTTATTACTAATTTAAGATTAAATTATCTATATATAGATCATTTTAATTGTGCCACATATTAAATCTCCATCACCATCTAAGTAAATTATTTAGAAAAATCGGAGTAATAAAGTAAAAAGCTCTGAAACCAAAATAATGCAGAACTTTTTAGATATTTCTTGATATTATTTTAATCTCGTTCTAAGTTCTTTGTAGAACTTTAAAAAAAAGTTTTTGATAAATTCTTAGTTATTTTTCCACTTCTTTAGTTTTATTAGTCTATTAAACGACAGTCATTGACTTCTGGTCAAAAGATTTGTTTTAAATGCATCTCAATTTGTAAAGCAACATTTCACTTGAGATTGTTTCTGGAGAATAATCGATTGTGGTATGTCATGCAGTGTCTCAAAAGAGAGAAATCTGATTATTAAACTAAATTATTAGCATTAACACTTTTTTACTTCCTTTTATCTTTACAAGAAGAAAGTATAGGATTCATGAAAATTTTTACTTTCTTCTATCTTTACAAGAAGAAAGTATTGGATTCATGAAATTTTTCGACTTCCGGTTTTTGACGGATTTACACGTTTTTCGGTTCAGAGATTCCAAAAAACAAGTTTTTATAAAATGTCTGTCTGTGAGTCTGTGAGTCTGTCTGTATGTGACAAAAATATTGTGGGCGCTCTATCTCAAAACTAATGCACGGAATTTAATAAAAATTTATATTCAGGTAGTGCCTGATATAGTTTGGTGCTGATTAGTTTTAGGTGTTAATCGCCCAGCAGGTGGCGCTGCTATACTGCATTTTGCAGGATTTCCGCAATAGCTCTATCTCAATCTAATGCACGGATTTTTATAAAACTTCAGATTCAGTTACTCCTTGATATGAGTTGGTGCTGCTTATGTTTTGGTGTAAATCGTCCAACAGGTGGCGCTGCTATGCTGCATTTTGCAGGATTTACAATATTTTCGCATTAGTTCCATCTCAAGAACTAATACATACATTTTCATCAAACTTCGGATTTAACTAGTCCTTGATATGAAATTATGCTGATTATGTGTTGGTGTAAATCGCCCAATAGGTGGCACTGCTGTGCTGCATTTTGAACGGTTTCCTCAATAGCTCTATCTCAAGAACTAATGCACGAATTTTCATCAAGCTTCAGATTCAACTACACCTTGATTTATATTGCTGCTGATTATGTGTTGGTGCAAATCGCTCAACAGGTGGCGCTGCTATGCTGCATTTGTCATGATTTGTGCAATAGCTCTATCTCAAGAACTAAAGCACGAATATTCCCCAAATTTCATGTTCAGTTAGACGTTGACATAAGTTGATGATGATTAGGTTCTGGTGTAAATCACCCTATAAGTGGCGCTGCTATGCTGCATTTTGCTGGATTTACACGATTTCTGCGATAGTCATATCTCAAGAACTAATGCACGGGATTTCATCTCTTTAGAATCCTTATGATTAGCAGAGATTAGCATTTAATTTTGACAAAGTGATAACGAATTTTGAAGTAGTGACATGTATGAGATAGAAGAAAGTTTTGGGATTGGTACATCCGGCTAGTTTTTTAATTTATTCAATGTAAGGGAAGATTCACATTGCAAATTTATGACTCATTTTTTTCAAGTATGGATTTTTTTAGGTCATATTTTAAATCTGCTTCAACTAATCACCGCCCTTTAAAATGAAATCTTAAAGTAGGTCGGAGTAAAAAAAAATAACTGGAAAACAGAAATTCTGCTTTTTCAGAATTTAGTGTCGCCCCGATGAAAAAAAAATGTATATATAAATAGTACAAAACATATTTCAATTTTAAGACTTACAGCACTTGCATTTATTTTATGTAAAATGACGTCGTTCGCACCCGCTTAAGAATTCCACATTTACGATCCACTCTTAAACATCCACAGTAAAGCATGCATAGGCGTCACTATCGTAATATAATACACAAATGCAGCAAAAAGATGCCGTTATTCGAGAAACTCGACCAAAAAAAAGGCTGTCTAATGATTCATATACCTTCATTTGTTTATAACATTAATATAGATACTTAAAATTAAATATTGCTTATAATAGCTCCATGTTTTAACAGAAATCATTCGTTTATATTTTTTCAAAATAGCACGTATTTTAATTACATTTTCTTTTGATTGTTATGAAAAAATGGCAACAAAAATATATAATTAATATTTTACAACTATTTTTCCTTTATTTTCTACAGAAATGGTGTACTTGGGTTGCCAAAATTAAACAAATGGTGCTAAAAACTGCAAAAAAAATGAATATCTAAAAAATAAGTGGAGGAGCAGTTTTCAATCAAATTGCATTTAAAAGTACTTTTTTTTGCAATACGACGGTGTAAAAATTGAAAATGTGTGGTGTTAAAAGTTTAAAAAATTGCTATAGAATATTTAATCGTCCTGCTTTGTTTTACGGCTGGCTTCTGTAAGGTAACGTTATTTTTTGGAGACGGCACGAAATAAGCTGGGAGAAAGTAATAGCATACCGTACCGAGGGGCTAAAAACATTTCCATTTAAAATCATTCAGAACATTTTATAAAAGTTTATGGCATTGTCTTAAATTCTCTTTTAATTCTTTACTTTCTTTTGTGTACCACGCTTAAGGATAAGTCATTAATTTTGTGGTCAAAAAACTTGTTCTACATCACTCTCGATTAGTTAGCAAAAAACATTTCACATTAAAGTGTTTTTGGATACGAGTTATTGTGTTTTATTTAGTACCGATAAAGAAAAAGATTATTAAAATCTTCTACAGACATTAAGATAATTTTTTTTTTAATAACGATGGGAATGATTATTATTTTCAAAATACAGAAAGCCTCCTATTGTAAATTTATGGCTGATTTTTCGAAATAAAGTTCTTTTTTTTTTTAATTATTAATGACTGATCATGACTGACCAAAGGCTGTTTTTTTAATGGCACACTTTAAATATATTTCAAATCATCATCACACGTTAGGATATTTTAAAGTAGCTCGAAGTAAAAATGTGAAGGAATTTCATGAGTAAAATCGTGCAGAACTTTTTATTGGCATTGCCTTAAATTTTTCTTTAATTCCTTATTTTTTTTTATTTTTTTTTTGTGTGTGTGTGTACAATGTTTAAGGATAAATCATTGTTTTATGGTCAAAAGACTTGTTCCATATCACTCTCAATTAGTGGGGAAAAAACTTTTCACCTGAGATTGTTTTTGGACATCAATCGATTATTGTGTTTTATGGAGCGTCTAAAAAGGAAAAGATCTGATTTCACTGTTCAACAAATTTGAACTTTTGCTCTGTCCTAAAACAGAAATTAGTTATTTTTTATGCGGTTTTTTGTGCTAATTCCGAATATAGTTTTAGATTTTCTCCAGCACGCCAAGTTTGAGAGATGTTTGCATATTTCAATTTATGCAAATTTAGTAGATTTTATACAATTATTTGCAAATTTAAGGTATAAAACAATATTATACAGGGTTTTTTGTTTTATGTTATGATTACTAGCTAATTTACTTCATAAAAACGTTGTTTCTGAGATTATACTGACATATGACTGTGAAGTGAAATATTGCACCTAATTTGCATATTTTTCATGTTTTTCTAATAATGTTTCTTGACGTTCAAATATTTCTGCCGCACGAGTATGCTAATATGTTTCTAAACCAGTTTTTTGAGCTGATTTCCAATCTAGTATCTATTTTCTTCTATCACGTCAAGTTTTTGAAAAAAGTGAAATTTTAGTTTTTGGTCAAAAAAGCCAGAAATAGCTTTTTATGATACTATGTATGATAAACTTCAACTAGTTAGGATAGATTCTACTACTTATTTTTTTTTTTCGATTATATAAATTTTTGTTTATGTCTCTGATATGAATCTAACCCTGTTCACCTTCTTGTCTATGAATTACACACCCCTACAAAGCATCTTATATCAAACCTGTGTCAATGCCGTGCAAAAGTAGAAATTCATCTTACTCAAAAACTAGACATGACAAAAGAAAACAGACTGCAGATTTGAAATCAGCATAAAAATCTAGTCTAGAGAAACTTTACGTCAATTCTGTGGCAATTATTTTGAAGTTGATAGTGATGTAAACATTACACCATTGAAAAATATGCAAATTAGGCTTAATAACTGATAAAAAATTTTAAGAATATGCAAATCGTGACATTTATCTGAAGCAAATAGTCAAGTAGTCATTATCTAGAAAACGTAATTAGATGTGACATATATTGTATCTAAAATTTGCATTAAATAGCACAAAAAAGCTTAAATTTGCAAATTTCTCAAAACCTGGACCACCTAGTTTTCCTAAACGGAAAGCATATTCTGTATCAGCGCCAAAAACTGATCCAGAATCAACTAATTTTAGTTCTAGGACAAAACCACTGTTGTACTGTGTTATTAAAAGCTTCTACACTGTAAAAAAAAATCTGTGAAGTTACTAAAGTTTTTCTAGGAAACTTGGATTCCTAGAACTTTTCATGTAACGGCAACAACAAAATTTCATGTAACAGACACACTTTTGCGCCGAAAATCAAAAAATCTGTAAGGTTACGAAGAATTTTTTTGGAAACTGGGATTCCGAGAACTTTTCATGTAACTGCAGCCAGGGTTACAAATAAAAGTTTAGTAAGATTACTGAAATTTTAGCAGATTCATTTGTAAAGTTACAGATTTTTGTAGCTTTACAAAAACTAGTTTTGTAGATTTGCAGCTTTTTTCGTACCGTTACAGGTGAAAGTTTAGTAAGCATGTAACTTTACATCTGTAGAACTACAGATTTTTTTTTACAGTGTATGGGCAGTAAGAAAATATTTTTTAAGAACAGTGATAATGTTGTTTTTTTTCAAAATGCAGAAAGATTTCTAATCTAAATTTATGATTGGTATTTTCAAATGGTGTTTTTTTAATGCCATACTTTAAATCTATTTAAATTATTGTCACACATTAGGATGGATTTTTAAAGTAGTTTTAACTAAAAAATTGAATAAATTTTATCACTAACATAATGTAGAACTTTTTTAAAAGTTTATAGCATTGCCTAAAATTTTCTTTTAATCGTTTACTTTTGTCTAGAATGTTTAAGGATAAGTCAATGATTTTTGGTCAAAAGACACATTCCACATGTCCCTCAATTAGTTGGGACAAGCATTTCATCTGGGAGTGTTTTCAGACAGGAATCGTTGTGATGTTTTATGAAGTGCCAAAAAAGCAAAAGATCTTATTATTAAAAACTACTATGGACATTAAGAAAATATTTTTTTATCAAAGATGGTAATGATTATGCTTTTAAAAATACAGAAAGATTTCTATTCTAAATTTATGATTGATATTTTCAAATGGTGTTTTTTCAGTGGCATATTTTTAATCTATTTCAAATTATTGTCACACATTAGGATGGATTTTTAAAGTAGTTTTAACTAAAAAATTGAATAAATTTTATCACTTAACATAATGTAGAACTTTTTTAAAAGTTTATAGCATTGCCTAAAATTTTCTTTTAATCGTTTACTTTTGTCTAGAATGTTTAAGGATAAGTCAATGATTTTTGGTCAAAAGACATATTCCACATGTCCCTCAATTAGTTGGGACAAGCATTTCATCTGGGAGTGTTTTCAGACAGGAATCGTTGTGATGTTTTATGAAGTGCCAAAAAAGCAAAAGATCTTATTATTAAAACCTACTATGGACATTATGAAAATATTTTTTTATCAAAGATGGTAATGATTATGCTTTTAAAAATACAGAAAGATTTCTATTCTAAATTTATGATTGATATTTTCAAATGGTGTTTTTTCAGTGGCATATTTTTAATCTATTTCAAATTATTGTCACACATTAGGATGGATTTTTAAAGTAGTTTGAACTAAAAAATTGAATAAATTTTATCACTAAAATAATGTAGAACTTTTGTAAAAGTTTATAGCATTGCCTTAAATTTTCTTTTAATTCTTTACTTTTGTCTAGAATGTTTAAGGATAAGTCATTGATTTTTGGTCAAAAGACATATTTCACATGTCCCTCAATTAGTTGGGACAAGCATTTCACCTGAGAGTGTTTTCAGACAGGAATCGTTGTGATGTTTTATGTGCCAAAAAAGCAAAAGATCTTATTATTAAAAACTCCTATGGACATTAAGAAAATATTTTTTTTAACAAAGATGGTAATGATTATGTTTTTAAAAATACAGAAAGATTTCTATTCCAAATTTATGATTGATATTTTCAAATGGTGTTTTTTCAGTGGCATATTTTTAATCTATCTCAAATTATTATCATACTTTAAGATGGATTTTTAAAGTAGTTTGAACTAAAAAAATTGAACAAATTTTATCACTAAAATAATGTAGAACTTGTGTAAAATTTATAGCATTGCCTAAAATTTTCTTTTAATTCTTTACTTTTGTCTAGAATGTTTAAGGATAAGTCATTGATTTGTGGTCAAAAGACATATTCCACATGACTCTCAATTAGTTGGAACAACCGTTTCACCTGGGAGTGTTTTCAGACAGGAATCGTTGTGATGTTTAATGAAGTGCCAAAAAAGCAAAAGATCTTATTATTAAAAACTCCTATGGACATTAAGAAAATATTTTTTTAACAAAGATGGTAAGGATTATGTTTTTAAAAATACAGAAAGATTTCTATTCTAAATTTATGATTGATATTTTCAAATGGTGTTTTTTCAGGGGCATATTTTTAATCTATTTCAAATTATTGTCACACATTAGGATGGATTTTTAAAGTAATTTGAACTAAAAAATTGAATAAATTTTATCACTAAAATAATGTAGAACTTTTTAAAAAGTTTACAGCATTGCCTTAAATTTTCTTTTAATTTTTTTTTTTTTTTTTGTCTTCAATGTTTAAGGATAAGTCATTGATTTTTGGTCAAAAGACATATTCCACATGACTCTCAATTTGTTGGGACAAGCATTTCACCTGGGAGTATTTTCAGACAAGAATCGTTGTGATATTTTATGAAGTGTCAAACAAGCAAAAGATCTTATTGTTAAAAACTCCTATGTACATTAAGAAAATATTTTTTTAACAAAGATGGTAATGATTATGTTTTTAAAAATACAGAAAGATTTCTATTCTAAATTTATGATTGATATTTTCAAATGGTGTTTTTTCAGTGGCATATTTTTAATCTATTTCAAATTATTGTCACACATTAGGATGGATTTTTAAAGTAGTTTGAACTAAAAAATTGAAGAAATCCCGCGCACAAGTAAAGGTGAGAAAGAGAAAAAAAAAATGCTGTTGAAACAGCGTTTGTCAAGTTTTGGTAATGATAACTTTATTCAGAATACATAAATATGTCATATTAAGAATTTGGATTTGAATTTTTCAAATGTTTTTTTTTATTATTATTAGTGCCATATTTTAAAATTACTTTAAATGTTCATCATCCTTTTAGTTGTCAGTTTAGTTTAGTCCTTAAAATAATTATCAGTAAAAAATATATATAAAGAAAGTATAGAAATTACGGAAATATAATTACTTAAAACTTTTTAATAAGTTCTTGGTATTGCCTTAAATTCTCTTTTACGTCTTTACTCTACTTTTATTCGTGAAAGCAAATAACTTTTCTCTGCATAAGAACAGTACTGATATTGTATTTAAGGGTATAAACATTGATTTTTGGTTAAAAGATCTGCCTCATGCGACTCTGAATTAGTTCGGAAAACATTTGATCGTCAGTGTCTGCGCAGATAAGGCTCTAACTGCTAAATTACTTTGTCGATATTAAAAGTAATGCTTCTTAAGAAAGATATTTATGATACTTATTCAAAATACCGAAATATGTCATACTGCAAATTTATGATCGAATTTTTCAAACAGTTTTTCTTTCTATTTTCCTTTTTTTATTTAATGTCCTTTTTAGATACGTTCCTAATTATATAAATACATAGCACATATAGTCGTCGTCCGGTCCGTTCGTCTGTCTGCATATAACAGCGCAAAAACTACCCAATCGAATGATTTGAAATTTAATATATATAATCGTTGCAGAATTTTGTCGAGTGATCTCAATTTTTATGAAAATCGAATCAAAACTTAAAAATATATTAATAAAAGTTTTCTTCATTCTATTAAATCGTATCATACGTAATTAATTCAACGATATGCCATGACAGGTCATGATTCTACGTTATCATGGTGATGGCGTCCTATAATTTCCGTATTACTGAAATTAAATGTATATAATGTAATGTATAAATTTTGTGTTCATGCAATTTTGCATAACAGTGCAACAGCTATTGCACCAAGATCTGAATATTTAGGAAACTTGTTAAAGTACGAACGCACCTCATTTACCACGTTTGACGTAAAATTTCAGACTTGTTTAGAGATACAGCATTTATAAAAACATAGTTTATTTTCTTTATTGACACTGATAATTGAAAACGGTCAAACTTTTATCAGAGTTTCATTAAAATGGGTCTCAATTATTGTACATATTTTTAGTACATTATTACAGCAACAGATAACATTATCTAACAATATTTCCATAATATTGGTGAAAAGTTATCATAAAAATGTAGAGTATTTATAATAAAATACCAATATTAGAGAACTATTTCGATTAAATTAGAAAATATTGCATTATAATATTTTTTCAATGACAGTTAGTTCCAACATAAAACAAAAAAGAAAAGCGGCACGTGATCACTATTCTTTTGCACTTA
Organism: Maratus speciosus; assembly: GCA_963932465.1. Classification (NCBI taxonomy): domain Eukaryota; kingdom Metazoa; phylum Arthropoda; class Arachnida; order Araneae; family Salticidae; genus Maratus; species Maratus speciosus. Next base: position 12,492,429 of record OZ010799.1, read on the forward strand.
GGCATCCAATAAATAAAAGTTATACATCGATACCAATTAAAATACTTTCATTCTTGCAATTCTGAAACTAAACCAGAAAATTAAATAATAATATAAAAGTAATTTCCCGAGCACTTCTAAGAATTTCTACGAAATTCTATTCATTTTAAAAAATTCATACCTTCGAGCGATTTTCTTTGACAGCAGCACTCATTCTCTTTTTTAACCTTTGCTCGTACAATCTTTTGTTTCCGATTAATTAGGTGCAAAAATTATTCTTATTGTTCTAAACTGATCCACAGTAAGTGTACTCTACATGCTTGATTTTTAACATTTTGGATTTTCTGACCAGTTACACAAAGATTCATTTTCAGAAATTTACTTTTTACAAGATAAAATGTTTATCCACAATAGGTATATATTTCAACAGTAATCGACATAGATTGTGTGTGTGTGTGGGGGGGGGGGGGACGAATATTAGTTAGCGGAAGTAGTGGATGGTTAATTATGATAAATTAAAAAAAATATTAATATGTATATAATTATAAAAAATACTAAAAAAAAGTAGCGGGGTTGTAATTAAGGTAATTTTATAAATATTTTATACAGTTAAAAGAAATTGTACGATAAGAACAAAATTTTAAAGTATTACCATTCTACTTTTTGATTCTTTCATAGTCTACTCTATATTTATGTGTTTCCACTTTATAACATTAACTAGCAAACCCCGCAGCTTTGCTCGCGTAATAGTTGAAATATGCCAAGTGATATTTGCGTGACTATTTTTTATTAGAAGAATGGAATAATTCAAAAATTACAAATTAGCCACTGTTTGACTAAACTTCATTATAAAAGTGAAATTGACAGAAATGAGATTTTAATTAATGAGAACTAAAACTAATTCCAAATAAATGATAATTTAGAAATTATTTTCAGGCTTTTGTGCTCATTTCATACGCTCATTTCAATATTCATTTGAAGTTTTGAATTTTTTAGAAACCGTCTTAACACATTTAGATCTTAAAATTATCCATCATGTCAAATTCCAACACTGTAAACTGAAATGTCTGAAATTCAGACATTTAAGTGTCTGAAACGCAGTGTTCAATTTTCAGACGTTTTAAAATGTCTTAAAATTTTCAGACACTTCTTGCATCTGAATTTCAGACACTTAAGTGTCTGAAACAAGAGTGTTCAAATTTCAGACATTTTAAAACGTCTTAAATTTTTCAGACACTTCTTACGTCTGAATTTCAGACATTTCAAATGTCTTAATTGCGGCCATCTTTGAGCCTTTTTTTTTTTGGGGGGGGGGGAGGGGTGCATAAATATGAAGCCATCTTTGACCATTTTTTTTCTAAGCCATATACGCAGCCATGTTCCACATTGAATCATTTTTTATAAATGGAATAATTTGTTACCATAAAGCAGAGCTGGTTGCAACCTGGGTAAACTGGGATGCTTCTCTGCCCTCTGATTTTAGGGTACTCCAGTATATAGTAATTAACTACAATATAAATACTATACTATACTTACTACAATATAAATGCTATTACTATATGAATAGTAATTAACTACATTCATTTCTTTTGACTTTAATTACTAATACACATTTCCAACCCAATTGTAAAAATGAAAAATACTGACAAGACTCAGACAACACCACCTAGAAAGTCCTACAGGATTCTAAACTCAATGGTAGGAGGAAAACACACAACAATTAAAGAAGAGGTTCTGGTATAATCATATTAGATCGAAAATTAAAGAATATTGTTTTAACAAATTTTTAAAAAACATATGGAAGGTGGGGGGATTTAAAATTTCGAAAAATACATGGTAATTAATACAGAAATAAATTAATAAGAGAGAAAACATGCCTAACAATAGTATAAAAATATATACTCAGATCGAACATAATTATTAAAATATTCTACATTATCATATATAAAATAATCCTAAAAATCCGATTTTTGTTTCCCCCAAATTAATTTTTTTTTTCATGGATCACTCTTCTCTCTCCCCATTAAATACATAAAAAGTGACTTGAGAAAGAAGTCAAAAACATATTTTCTTTTCTGTTAACATAACGATAAAAATAACTTATAAAAACAAATGATAGTGTTGTGGGATTTTCTCCTTAAACACTGAGTTACCAATACTCTGAATCCTGTATATGACTATACGCTAAATAGTAATTAACTACATTCATTTCTTTTGACTTTAATTACTAATACACATTTCCAACCCAATTGTAAAAATGAAAAATACTGATAAGACTCAGACAACACCACCTAGAAAGTCCTACAGGATTCTAAACTCAATGGTAGGAGGAAAACACACAACAATTAAAGAAGAGGTTCTGGTATAATCATATTAGATCGAAAATTAAAGAATATTGTTTTAACAAATTTTTAAAAAACATATGGAAGGTGGGGGGATTTAAAATTTCGAAAAATACATGGTAATTAATACAGAAATAAATTAATAAGAGAGAAAACATGCCTAACAATAGTATAAAAATATATACTCAGATCGAACATAATTATAAAAATATGCTACATTATCATATATAAAATAATCCTAAAAATCCGATTTTTGTTTCCCCCAAATTAATTTTTTTTTCATGGATCACTCTTCTCTCTCCCCATTAAATACATAAAAAGTGACTTGAGAAAGAAGTCAAAAACATATTTTCTTTTCTGTTAACATAATGATAAAAATAACATATAAAAACAAATGATAGTGTTGTGGGATTTTCTCCTTAAACACTGAGTTACCAATACTCTGAATCCTGTATATGACTATACGCTAAATAGTAATTAACTACATTCATTTCTTTTGACTTTAATTACTAATACACATTTCCAACCCAATTGTAAAAATGAAAAATACTGATAAGACTCAGACGACACCACCTAGAAAGTCCTACAGGATTCTAAACTCAACGGTAGGAGGAAAACACACAACAATTAAACAAGAGGTTCTGGTATAATCATATTAGATCGAAAATTAAAGAATATTATTTTAAAAAAAAATTTAAAAACATAGGGAAGAGGGGTGTTTAAAATTTCGAAAAATACATGGTAATTAATACAGAAATAAATTAAGAAGAGAGAAAACATGCCTAACAATAGTATAAAAATATATACTCAGATCGAACATAATTATAAAAATATGCTACATTATCATATACAAAATAATCCTAAAAATCCGATTTTTGTTTCCCCCAAATCAGATTTTTTTTTTCTTTCATGGATCACTTTTCTTTCTTCCCATTAAATACATAAAAAGTGACTTGAGAAAGAAGTCAAAGCATATTTTCTTTTCTGTTAACATGACGATAAAAATAACTTATAAAAACAAATGATAGTGTTGTGGGATTTTCTCCTTAAACACTGAGTTACCAATACCCTGAATCCTGTATATGACTATACGCTAAATATTAATTAACTACATTCATTTCTTTTGACTTTAATTACTAATACACATTTCCAACCCAATTGTAAAAATGAAAAATACTGACAAGACTCAGACAATACCACCTAGAAAGTCCTACAGGATTCTAAACTCAATGGTAGGAGGAAAACACACAACAATTAAACAAAAGGTTCTAGTATCATATTAGAACAAAAATTAAAGAATATTGTTTTAACAAATTTTTAAAAAACATAGGAAAGGGGGGGGTTGTTTAAAATTTCGAAAAATATATGGTAATTAATACAGAAATAAATTAAGAAGAGAGAAAACATTCCTAACAGTAGTATAAAAATATATACTCAGATCGAACATAATTATAAAAATATTTATAACTTCAACCATCATCACCTTCTCAAAATATTAAATATCAGCACTTTTTTAATAGGATTTTATGCAGCTTGATTTCTTTAAATAATTTTGAGCACAGTTTAGATTAATTACAACAATTTTTATTCGTTGTTTAAAGTATATTTTCAGGATGTCTCAGTGTCTTGAAAATTAAATATATGTTATTGATATGGAACACAGAAAATCAAAGCAGATTTTGTATTTTTGAAACAAGTTTTCAGGAGGACTATTTAAAAAGAAATAAATACTATATAAGTAGGATTTATTTACCATCGGAAAAAATAATTTTTTTTTTAAATAAAATATCGAGATATTCACAATAACTTCACTCTGGTGCTTTCACGATTTCTTTTCATGTTCTATATCCGTCATATAAAGCTTGTGCATTTTCAAAAGATTTACCCTATGTAAATTTAAATTTGATAATATTAAAACATTTATTTCGAAAATATACTCTGTAAGAGAATTAAATGAAATGATACTCTTATCATGATGTTGCAAAAAATAAAAATTAATATGTAAAATTATATCATAAATATGAAGTAACTGGAAACTGTAAGGAAAAAACTTAATAATGAAATATCATTAGAAAGATCCTTTTTATTTATATATATAAGCTTTGTTTATATAGGTTAAATGAAAACTGCAATTCGATCGAGCTATTTAGAAATCATTAAATATATATATATAACAAGCAGGAAAAATTACTTCGAGACTATAAAATATTTATTAATTTATAAAACGGAAGTTTAAAAAATATTAAACAAATTCATTACATTGAAAGTCGTGATTTATTGAAAACACACAAATGAACACACGAGCCTTTTAAAACAAAAAATATTTATTGTATATAAAAAAAAAACTTAAATATGCAAATTATTCTAAAAAAATAATGTAAATTATAAATACCATTACACAAAGTTCACTATTTTACTATAAAATTTCTATTTCAAACTAAGTTCACATAATCATACAAATGCATTATTTCTTACCTTTTAAAGTGTAATCCATTATGATGAATTCCACAAAGTACCGGTAAAGTGCTATTTTTGAAAAATGTTGTATGTTTTTTTTTTAATATTCTTGGCACTGCATTCTTCTACCTAATGCACTAATGCATAACAGATATAATGAAAAATATTAATGAGAGTTTCTAAAATCCGTAGGAATTTCTCGATTAGTAATCAATTATTCTTTTTCCATATGCCTAATTTTGAACACACGCCAAACAATAGACAGATTTGCCGTAATAAGAACGTACTATAATGAGAATGAGTTTCCAAATCCAAATAGTCCAAATCCATACAATGCATTTTAATAAGAATATTTCTATTAGCATTTCACAAAATTTTAAACTAAAAAAATCAGGAAACGATTCCAAACACACTCGTTGAAAATATCTTCATTTAAAATATTAACGAGGTAACAGGCTTAATGTGTCTTCTCAAAAGATAATTCACCCCTGTCAGCACTTTTTTCCCCTTTCCGTTAGTGACGTAATCATTGACTTTGAGCTCGGATTGGGCAGGATTGGAAATACGTTACCAGAGAAGGGAGTTCAAATCATTAGATTTTTATCGCAGGAAGTGAAATGGTGAACGAATATAAACAGATTTTTTTTTAATTAATCCTCCTTTAATATTTTGTTTATTCCGTTACAGTTACCCACTATAAGATATAATTATTACAATTATGATGCTTTCAGGCAAAGGCAGTAGGATGTTACTTCAGTCAAGTGAAAAGATTCGTTCGCTAATGGAAGAAATTTATAAAGATATCTTGGTTGCATTTCATTTTTTTTTTGTTGTTATTGGATAGCTGAGATCGATCTGTATAACGGCCGTACTTTACTTTTTCGTTTTTCATTGCGTATAATTTTAATGAGGACACTTTCGTTTTCGAAACCGGTTTCGAAACTGAAAGCATCCTCATAAAAAAAATGTAAAATCAAAATCGTAAATGTAAAAAACCGCCTTTGAACAGATCGAACTCAGCTATCCAATGCAAAAAAAAGTCATTTAAAAAGAGCGAAATGCAACCGAGATATCTTTATAAATTTTTTCCATAGTATTAGTATTAGTGAACGAATCTTATCACTTGACTGAAGTGCCTCTTAAATAAAAATTTTGTCATCACACTTTTAAACAATTTTTATATTTCAAATTTTTGTTTTACATTTAGAAAAGTCCAGGGATTACTTCTATACAGCGATTCCCTTCGTCAAGCCATTAAAAACACTATAATAGCCCACTACGGTAGGTTTGCACTATTTTAAATTGCTTCTGGTTGGCGAAACCCATCCTACGACATTATTAGGAAATTGTGTGTTTGTGGAAGGGGGGAGGGGGGGAGAGGGATGGTAGCTGGTAGATTATTTTAATATAATTATATGGAAAACTTTATATTTTGTGAAAGACAATTCGTTAATTAACTATTGCACTAAAAATAACTTATTTCCAAAACTTATTAAATGGATTTTTATAATTTTGACAGGCATAATATGGTCTAATCGCGTTGATTGTTTTATAAAATAATACAAAATTTAGTGCATGGAAAAGTATTTTAAACATCTGTCATCCATTCGAAAACGTTTCTTGATTATCCTGGCATATATATTGTAATGCAATTGTATATACGGCCATCATACATATGATACAATTGTATTGCATTCAGACACTTAAGTGTCTGAATTTCGAAGTGTCTTAATGTCAGACGGTTCATCATTATTCAGGCATTTCTTTCAGTTCATCCATACCATAATCCCAGTAAGACACATATGTGTCTTAAATTCAGACATCTGTGATGTCTGAAATTTCATATTCAGGCACTTAAGTGTCTGAAATACTTTTTCAGTCAGATATGTGTCTGAATTTAAGACGCTTCTATTTGCAGTGAAGCTTCTTTTCTAACAGTCTACCACCCCTCTGGTGTGAGTGGCACCAACATAAAATGCCGAAACAGAGTTGAAATAGAATGTCTCGAAAAATGTTGAAACAGAGACTGTCACCATTAATTTGCCAACATTAATCTTGAATTCGTTTATTATTTCTTAATATTCTATATAGAAAACAGAATGTAGATGTTTTTAAAGGCTTTCTTGTTGTTCCTGCCAACCAGATGATAATGACATCGGCATAAAATATAGCCCGTATAAAATTACGGACTATCACTCTTGATTCTCAACCAATAACTTCTGCAATCGGTTTATTATTTCCTGAGATTCCATAGAAATCGTAATTTAGGACTTTTTTAGAATGCTTTTCTCTCCTTCCCTTCGCTTCACCCATTTTTAATTTCGAATTTATTTTCGACTATTCTTCGAGGACATTTATATTTTATGAGTAACTACCGTGCTATAGTTAAAAGTTTCTAGTCTCTTCAGTACCGCAGATATCGCAATTTAGAAAGTTTTTCTCCTGCAACCCTCTAGGGGTTGTGGCACCGATATAAAATATAGCTTATGTTTTAGCAGGTTCTATTACCATCAGTTTGCAATCACTATGTTTGAAATCGGTTTCGTATTTCATGGGATTGCATAAAAATCGTAATTTATAACGCTTATAGAACTCTTTTCATTCACTTCATTCTTTTAAATTTAGAATTTTCTTTCGACAATTCTTAGAAAGCATTTGCACCTTTGAAGTAATTACCATTCCAAATTTAAAATGTTAGACTCCCTCCGTAACACAAAAAGCGCAATTTAAAACATTTTTTGCTCCTGTAACCCCCAGGTGTTAGTGACAACAACGTAAAATATAGGCTATGTTGGAGCGGGGACTATCACCATCAATTTGAAACCATTACTACTGAAATCGGTTTATATTTGCTGAGATTGCATAGAAATCACTATTTAGAACGTTTTTAGAACGCTTTTCGTTCATTTTCACCCCTTTTAAATTTCAAAATTTTAAGAAACTCTTCACAGAGAGCATTTACATCACATAAGTAATTACCATTCAAAATTTAAAGTTGCTAGCCCCTTCACAAAAATCAATCGTCACAAAAGTCAATATCACAAAAATCACAATTTAGAACGTTTTTAAAAATGCAACCACAAGGTGGTAGTGACGCCGACATGAAATAGATCCTATATTGGAGCAAGGGCATCATCAACTTCCAACCATTCCTTTTGAAATCGGTTCTGTACTTTCTGTGATTGCTTACAAATCGCAATTTAGAACATTTTTTAGAACGTTTTTCTTTCATTTTCTCCCTTTTTAAATTTCGAATTATTTAGGAAATGTTCTTAGAAATCATTTATATCTTATAAGTAACTACCATGCCTAGTTTCAAGTTGCTAGCTATGCCTAGTTTCAAGTTACAAAAAACGCAATTTAGATCGTTTTTTGCTCCTTCACCCCCTTTGGGGTAGTGGGACCGACATGAAATACAGCCTATGTTGGAACGAGGCCTGTCACCATCGTTTTCATAACCTTAATATTTAATTAAGTTCGGTACTTCCTGAGATTGCGTAGAAATCGCAATTTAGAAAGTTTTTTAGAACGCTTTTCGCTCATTTTCCCCCCTTTTAAATTTCGATTGTTTAGGAAATGTTCTTAGAGATTATTTGTATCATATAAATAACTGCCCTGCCTAATTTCAGGATTCTAGGCCCTTCAGTAACACAAAAATCGCATCGAACTTTTCGAACATTTTCCCCCCTGCACCCCCTTTGGGGGTAATGACACCGACATAAAATGTAGCCTATGTTGGAGCAAGAGTTGTCACCATCATTTTGACACTATTATTTTTTTAAATCGGTTTGGTACTTCTTGAGATTGCGTAAAAATCGCCATTTAGAACACTTTTAGAACGCTTTTTGCGCATTTTCACTCCTTTTTAAATTTCGAATTTTTTAAGAAATGTTTTTAGAGATAATTTATATCTAATAAGTACCTACCATGCCAAATTCCATGTATCTGGGCACTTCAGTAATATAAAAATCGCAATTTCGAACGTTTTGTTTTTGCTCCTGCACCCCTTTTAGGGGTAGTAGCTCCGACATCAAATGTAGCCTATGTTGAAGCAAGGGTTGTCATCATCATTTTGACACCATTATTATTTAAATCGGTTTGGTGCTTCTTGAGATTGCGTAAAAATCGCCATTTAGAACGTTTTTAGAACGCTTTTTGCGCATTTTCACCCTTTTAAATTTCGAATTTTTTTAAAGAAATGTTCTTAGAGATAATTTATATCTAATAAGTAACTACAATGCTAAATTCCATGTATTTGGTCCCTTCAGTAATCCAAAAAACGTAATCTCGAATGTTTTTTGCCCCTGTACCCCCTTTAGGGAAAATGGCACCGACATAAAATGTAGTCTATGCTAAAGCAAGGGTTGTCACCATGATTTTGGAACCATTATTTTTTAAATCTGTTTGATATTTCCTGATATTGCGTAAAAATCGCCATTTAGAACGTTTTTTAGAATTCTTTTCGCGCATTTTCACTCCTTTATAATTTCGATTTTTTGAAGAAATATCCTTAGAGATCATTAGTATGCCATAAGTAACTATCATTCCAAATTGCATGTTTCTAGACCCTTCAATAACACGAAAATAGCATTTTATGAAAGTTTTTTGCTTATGCACCCCCTTTTGGCCAGTGGCACGGACATAAGATATAGCCTATGTTCTAAGTTGGACTATCACCATCATTTTGATATAGTGATGGGCGATTTCGATTTTTTTAATCGATTTAATCGATACTATGGCCAACTCGATTTAATCGATACTATGAATTTTTTAATCGATGTCTCTAAGACAAAATAAGGTAGTATCATTTTCATTTTCCTTCAAAAATTGAAGATAAAGTAGTTGGATGTGCCAATCCCAAAACTTTCATCTGCCTCATAAATGTTAAAACTACAAAATTCGTTATCACGGTGTCAAATTTAAATGATAACATATGCGCATCATGAGGATTCAAAAAGCATAGGTTCGTTGAAGTATGTGCCTTTTAAAAGAAAATATAAGCATTGCATTTTCCTAACAAGTCATTGAATTTCGGCTCACACCCTCTTAGGCTAATGTCAGACGAAAGTCTTTTTTGCACGCTTTTTTCGCTCTTACGCCATCCCTACACCTTTGCTAGCATGTGTAGGGACGGTGTAAGAGCGAAAAAAAAGCGTGCAAAAAGACGTTCGTCTGATATTAGCCTAGATGTCCGCAACGGAAAATCCCAATTCAAAGAGCATAAAAGTGACAGCTATTGTGCAGTATACACCCAAGCCTAATAAGGATCTATTTATCTGAAAGTGTAACAGAATATGAAGTTTGATTAAATTCCGTGTATTAGTTTTGAGATATGGCTATCACGAATGCAAAAAAAAAAAAAACAGTATAGCAGCGCAGCCTGTTACATGATTAACACGAAAAACTCAGGAACAATTTATGTCAATGACACATAATATTAAGTTTGATGAAATTCCGGTCATTACTTCTTGAGATATTATCGCTAATATCTTGTAAATTCTGAAAAACAGTGTTAAATTCAGGGGCTGGTACTGGTGGACAACCCCCCCCCCCCCCTACGGAACATTGAAATTTCCCTCATGAAGATTTCAGATTTTATGCTTAAGGAACAAAAGTTCAACCCCCCCCCCCCCCCCAAACTCTAGAATGTCCCTCTCCAGAACCATAGAAATCCCTCCCGGAGAAAAATGTCTGAATTCAACACTGCTAAAAAAAAAGCAGCATGGCAGCACAGCCTGTTATATCATTTACCCGAAAACCTAATCATGAACAACTTATGACAGAATATTAAGTTTGATGAAATTCCGTTCATTAGTTCTTGAGATATGATCCCTAAAATCGTTTAAATCCAGAAAAACGTGTTGAATTCCGGGGGTAGCCCGGAGGGACATGCGCCCCCCCCCCCTCTGTGCAACATTCAAATATCCCCCCAGAAGGTTTGAGATTTTATGCTTAATGTAAAAAAGTCCAATCCCCTTCCCCTCTGAACTGTCCCACTTTGGATCCGCAGAAATCCCTCCCGGAGAAAATTGTCTGAATTCAACACTGCTGATAAAATCTGCATAACAAGGACCCCTGTTGGGCGATTTACACCGAAATCTAATATGCAAAAATTTATGCCAACGTCTAACTGAATGTGAAGTTTGATGAAAACCCGTGCATTAGTTCTTGAGATAGAGCTATTGCGAAAATCGGAAAAATGCAGCATAGCAGCGCCACCTGTATGTAGATTTACATCAAAAAGTAATCAGCACCAATTTATATGAAAGTCTAATTGAATCTAAAGTTTCAACAGATTCCATGCATTAGTTCTTGAAATAGACCGCTCACAATTTTTTTGTCATAGACAAACAAATAGACAGTCTGACAGACAGACAATGTATAAAAATAGTCAAATCGTATTCCAGACAAGATCTTCTAAAACTATAAATCCTTCGAAAACCGGAAGTCGAAAATTTTCACGAATCCTACGCTTTCTTTTTCTAAAGACAAAAGAAAGCAAGAAAAAATGACCGCATCGATTCTGCCTGTAAATTAAGATCAGAAATGGCGAATCGATTCAGTTCAGATTCGATGCCGATGTCGATCTTTAGATGCGGGCAGAATCGCTATATTTTGATTTACTTCAATTTTTTAGATTCGGGCGAATCGATTCAGTTCAGATTCGATGCCGATTTTTAGATGCGGCTGAAATCGTTATATTTTGATTTACTTCAATTCAAATCGCATCGCGCATGATCCACGATTCGGGTTGAATAAATTCCTCCAATTTTACTGTTTTAGTGCCAGAATTGCTGTAAAATTTTGTATAAGAGCCTTTTTTTTTTCTTTCTAGGTTCAGTGTTGAATGGCGGGTTGATTTCTTGACTGCTCCGGTCGGAATGAGAAGGGGGGGGGGAGATTTTAGAGTTCCGTAAGGGGGATGCACATTTTTCCATTAAAAAGCATAAAATCTCAAAACTTTCGGGAGGGACATTCCAATGTTCCCCCCGAGTCACCCCCTGAATTCAATACTAGGTTAAATCGTTATACTTTTGTTTAGAAGCCTAATTATTCGGGTTACTAGTTTATTATGTTGTATGTTTCAAGTTCATCTCTTCTAATCCTTTCCGCCACCCCCCCCCCCCCTTCCTCGCCAATCTTAATTTACAGGGCCGTTCAAAATATGCATGCTATTTTAAAAATGCCCAATTCTCGTTCTATTTTATTATAAATCCACATTTTGAAACCTTGACCAAAGATACATTTGAGGTCGCTCCTCCCACCGTTTGAGACTTACCTGCCCCCCGGGGGGCATATTTATTGTTTCTTCCAAACCATCTCGTGTAACATATTGTTGGAAAACTTTTAACGTCCTCTTTTATTTTCTGTCCTTCCTCCCCCTCCCTACTTACCGGATCTTGGCACTTTTTAGCTCACAGGCTATCAAAGCCTGAGATTTAATGCGCCCGTCGGTATTGTATGTATGTATGTACGTAACGCGATAACTCTTGATAGAAATATCCGATTTGCTTCAATTTTTTTCTATGTTCATTCTGCTAAAGCACTTACCTGATTAGATTTGGGGGTTCATTGGTTAAGTATAAAGGGGGGAACGGGGGCTAGTCCCCCCCTTAACTTAGATAAATGGGTTTTTCATGCAGGATTATCAGATTTTCTTCAAATTTTGGTATACCGGTTAATTTTGATAACGAGTTTCTCTGATTATATTTGAAGGTTCATTGTTATAGTCTAAAGGGGGGAGGGGGGAACGAGAGGATAATACCCTCCTTACTTTAGATAGATGGGTTTTGCTATCCGATTTACTTCAAATTTGGTATACCAGTTTATTCTGATAAGGCGCTTCCCTAATTAGATTTGGAAGTTCATTGGTTAAATATAAAAGGGAAAACGGGGGGCTAATACCCCTTAATTTAGATAAATGGGTTTTTGTATCCGATTTGCTTCAAATTTGGTATACCGATTTATTTCGATAAGGCGCTTCCCTGAGGACATTTGGGGAGTCATTGGTTAAATATAAAGAGGGGAAATGGGGAGGGGTAATTCCCCCCTACCCTTAGTTTATTTTTCGAGGGGCATTATTCTTTGAAATAAGAGAATAATATACAGTTAGTGTGAATAGCCTGTGAGCTCAATGCCATCAGTTTAACTGGGCACTTTTCTAAGCTCACAGGCTATCAAAGCCTGAGAGCTAATGTGCCCGCAGTTTCTGTATGTATGTATGTACGTACATACGTAACGCGATAACTCTCGATAGAAATATCCGATTTGTTTCAATTTTTTTTCTAGGTTCATTCTCATAAGGCGCTTCCCTGATTAGTTTTGGGGGTTCATTGGTTAAGCATAAAGGAGGGGGGTACGGGGGCTATTCCCCCCCCCTCTCACTTAGATAAATGGGTTTTTCATGCAGAATTATCACATTTGCTTCAATTTTGGTATACCGGTTAATTCTGATAAGACGCTTCCCTGATTAAATTTGGAGGTTCATTATTTAAGTATAAAGGGAGGAACAGGGGCTAACCCGCCTTAATTTAGATATATGGGTTTTTCCATCTGATTTGCTTCAAATTTGGTAACTAGTTTAATCTGATAACGCGCATCCCTGATGAGATTTGGAGGCTTATTGTTTAAGTATAGAGATGTGAAGGGGGGGGGGGGGCGATTCCCCCTGAATTTATTTTTCGAAAGGCATTCTTTGAAGTAAGAGTATAAAATACAATTAGTATGAATAGACTGTGAGCTCAATGCCATCAGTTTAACTCGATACTTTTCTTTTTTATTTATTATTGTTTCAGTGAGTGCACTCTGCATGTCAGCGAATGAGTCAATAACTGTTTATGGTTTTTAGATTACTGCTGGGGGGGGGGGGGGGAGAAAGAAAAAATATATATAATCAAGGAATGTACTTTTATTTATTTGTTAACCAGAGAAAAGTATGTTATTTCATTCTTAATGGTTCTAGGATGAGAACTTTTTTTTTTTTCTTAACAGCTAAATATTTGGTAAACATTAAAAAGAAAGATATTTATAAACTGTAAAGGAGATAAGGAGATATATATTTCAAAAAGGGAAAGAAATTTTAGTTAAATATATTATTAAAAGGAGAATTTTGATTATTAATTGGGGGATAATTAGTATGTGATACTTGGTTAATTACATTCATCACAGCTATTTTAAAAGAAGATTTGCATTATTTACATTTCCCCCACACTTATAGAAGACCCTAAAAAGACTGAAAAACTATTTAAGTTTTTAATTAAATTTAGAGCCTTCAAAATTTCGCTCATCTGCGCATTTTTAAGAATGACGTTTATAGGAAGAAAGTCCCCATCTGTTTGGTTGAAGGAAATAAGAGTTAGAGTAGAAAGTACATCTTTTCCGGATGAAAAAAAAAATCATTTCTTTCTTTCTTTTTTTTTTTTTTATCTGACCGAGATCTTTTTCAAAAAATAAATTTAAATATAATTTAAATTATTATCAAAATTACATCTTAAAAATAATAATTTTAAAAGTTAAAAAACCCTATTTTTTGACTCAAAGGTCTGTAGTAGCTTACTTCTGGGCCGCTAACATTGTCTATGGCCCACATAAATGGGGGTGAGGGATAGTCGTTACGGCCCTGTTGATTCGCTACGCTTTGGAATTACTATTTTTCAGCTTATCTGTGTGAATCTGTGAACATCGAAATATCGATTCAAGTATCGATTCTAGAATTTGGGAATCGATTCTTATTGCGATCGATTCTGTTTTATACGATGTTGATTTTAATCGATTCTCAAATTTTCCAGAATCGCCCATCACTATTTTGATACAATTACTTTTGGAATCGGTTCGGTAGTTCCAAAGCTTACCTCCTACAAATAAACAATTTTTACCTCTTTATAATATTAGTATGTAAGATTATATGAAACCATTTCTGAAGGCAGTCAACTTCTGCATTTCCACTCGCTGAAGTTAAGTGTGTGTGTGATGCATTTGTATATTTAAAATATCTCCTGGAGAAATTTATGTTTTTGACTTCTTTTTCACGGATGTCACTTTTTTTTCTTAGCTCTAAAAATATTTCTAAAATATACATATTTATTTTACGTGAAGTATTAAAATCTTACACACAGTTCGTTATCTTTTAACACAAAATATTGAATTAAGCATATATGTTAGAAATAATTTTGTGAAATAAGAAAAAAATAAACATTTTGTAAGAAGAGTACAAAGAAAAAAGAAGTTAAAAATATTAATTTCTAGAAGAGATATTTTAAATATGCGAACGCATTCTACTCCCATAGACCTAAGATTAGCGAGGGAAATTCAGAAAATGACTAACAGCCTTAATAGTCGATTAAGGTATTTTATATCAAAGAAATTTATAAGCCATTCAGTCAAAGCAAATCTTAGAAGCAAAAAAATAAAATTAAACAACCTATGAAAACTTTCATTAAAAATTTAAGCAGTTTGAATGCATATATTTCAACTTATGTCATCAAAGTTTTAAAAAGCAGAGAAATACAGAGGGTGAGGAAAAACATTTTATTCATCTTATTGGATAACTCTCAATTAGATATTTGTGAAATTTCATAAAAACAGGCACAGCATGTTATGAAGTTCCCAAGTATAAATAAAAATAAAACATTTTATACAAAGAAATTTATTTCTCTAAATTTAATAATTTTTTAACAACCGAGGAAAATCAAAAGACGAATAATTATACATCAATCAAATATTTTACTTTGCGTCTAATAACTAAAATTTGTTTTTGTGATTTGGATCCGATTAAAATAATTTTCTTTCTTTCGAATATGAAGTTAAACCAGAAAATTGTAGAAATAAAAAAATATAAAACAGTTTCAGGAACACTTATTAAAATTTCTAGGAATTGCTCTCCGTATTTTCAAAAAAATTCACACCATCGAACGATTTGCTTTGGGAGCAGCACTCATTGTTCTTTTTAACCTTTACTCGAAAAATCATTTATTTCCGATTAGGTTAAAAAATTATTCTTATCATCGTAACCAGTTGCACACTAAGCATATCTCTACTTACCTGATCTTTAATATTTCGGATTTTCTACCCAGTTGCAAAAAGGTTCGTTTTGAGAAATTTATTTTTTGCACGATAAATATATTTATACACAATAAGAACAGATTTGAACAGAAAACGGCACAGATGCAGAAAGAAGGAATCCAAATAACATGTATTTTATGACGGGGGGAGTGGGGGGGTTAAGTAATGTAATTTAAGAAGATTTTTTATGGTTAACTATTTTTTAACTGTAAAGGAAAAACTTTATAATATTAAAATTATTTTTTGACAGTTTACCATAGTCTAATCTATTTTTATATATCCACGCTTTATAATATTAACGATGTGAAACATTTTCATAAAATGTTTTCATTTGTCACGCGAAAGCACTCGCAGTTTATAATCTTAAACCTAAGGAAGCATTATTTTCAAATTTCTCATTTGCATTTAAATATTTTTGTTCTATGTTATTTTTTCATTTTCAATGGTTTATTTTCTATATATATATTTTTTTTCAAATTTTTATTTTTATTTTATTTTTATTTTTATTTTTATTTTTATTTTATTTTTTCATTTTTAATTGTTTATTTTATATATTTTTATATTTTCAATTTTTTTACTGTTTTATTTTTATTTTATTTTATTTTATTTTTATTTATTTATTTATTTATTTGTGTGTGTGTGTGTTCAGAGAATAGATGAGGTTGATTTCTATTCTAAACGGGCACTTTTTTAACTTTTTGATTTTGGTTGCATTTTTTTTATGAGGATGCTTTCAGTTTCTAAAATAAAAAGTGACCTCGTAAAAAATGAAAAACAAAACGTAATTAAAAAGACCATTTAGAGATCAGCTTCAGCTATCCTATGCAAAAACAGAGAAAACAATTGCGCCAACAAAACAAAGAAAACAATTATTTATAGAAGTGCATTATTTGAAAAAAAAAAATTGGCAGTAGATGGCATCAGCAAACAAAATATTTATTCCATATGATTCCAATATTTATTCCTTTGTATCCAATTAATTATTAAAAATGACGAATTTTTTTATATTAAACTAGGGGCCACTGCCCACTGAAAGATACGCTCGCCAACCCCCGTTTAGACACTGCAGAATCTAAAAGCACGCTAATCTGATTGCTTTTAAAAAAGATTAGAGAAGATTGAATTATACTAAAAACACCTGTAGCGATTTCCCTGTAAACGAGTTTCCATTCAATTCCCTTTGATTGCGAAAATTTAAGGCAGAATCAGTTGCTGTTAAGACATCCAATGGTTGTTTTCGTGTTTGATTCACAATCTGTTGCCTGTTATATCTAAAATCTGTCGCCAAACTATAAGATTAAATGGCAATAATGGTTGATCGTAAATTAACATTCACTTGACTTTAAGGAAGTTACACGTGTTTACGCCATCAAGTGATTTTTATTTCGACGTTTTATTTGTATTTTTGTTAATGTTATACTAATTTATTTGCTCTTTGTTATTTAGAATAAAAATTGTCAATTTGTATAATTTGGCGAAATTGGTCGACGGGATCATTAAAACATTGCTTTGAAGCTGAAATTAAATGTCATGATTTGTTGTATTATCATATATGCACCGGATTTGGCGTGCATTTTATTTTACGACAATTTGGCTAAAGCCTCGTTTTCGAATGCCACTTACATATATATTTTTAAATTATTTTCTGTTATTTTTAAAATGAAATAGCAATAAATAAAAAAAAATGTTTAATTAATAATTATAGGACAAAACAATTTATACCATTTTTTGTAAATAAAAAGAAAATAAATTCAAATAAACATTTATTAATAAATAAGCAACAATAGCCGGGTTACCATGTCAGGCAAAATAACGCCATTTTGGCACCAACTAGGTACAGCGTTGCGTATATGACATCTGTGCCTAATATTTTTCGTTTCGTTTCGTCTAAAAAAAGAGAAAGACGTGAAAGCCATTTATTTTAAATGTTTCAGTTTTAAATGAAAGTTTTGTATTAAATAAAATGATAATAAAATACAAATTCAATTATGAATAAAAGTAACATGATACATTTCTTAGCATACATTTAAGGGAGGCCAAACTGGTCGCCAAATTAGTGTAAAATAATAACCTTTTCTAATATATGAAAAAAAAATATCTGTTATGATTAAAATTTGAGTAGCCATCATTAGAGAAAAGTATATAAAATTAGAAAAAAAAATAATATTTCGAAAAGTAATTCGAATTTAAAAATTCTAATACCAGTTTTGAGATCTGCGGATCAACTCGGATTTTTGGTGTTTATTTCATTGCAAAGTATTCCGTATTTTAGGAGAAATCGCCGTGAAACATAATAAGTTGTTTAATCAGTCGTTTCATAGGTTAGTTTCATAAATTCGTTATATTTCAGTCGTTTCATGATATCCGTTTCATAAATTCGTTTCATTAGGGTTTTATATATATAGGGTAGATGTGGATTTGATTATATCATCTGCCATGTTAAGCATTAATTGTTACTAAATGTGCATTTTTTTTTTGTTGCTGTTTAATATAACTATTCTCCGGAATTTTTTTTATTGAAATTTCAGATTTTCTCGGTCTGAAATAAAAAAAGAGATTTTAAAAATTACCGCGCAAGGAAAAAAAAATAGGCCTTTAAAATTTCAAAAGAAAAAAGAAAATAAAGAAATTTTCTTTTAACTAAATCCATTTGAAAATGAGTGGTAATAATAAAAATCTTAAAGCTCCGCCTGCCATATTCGAACCCGCAATCTGCTGTGTGGGAGACATGCACTTTACCACGGCGCTATCAGTCCTGTACGATATCTGACGTATTTATGTTTACGTTTTGAAATCGAAAAAGAACGAATTTGCTCAATTAAAATAATATAAGAATTTTTGAAAATTTTGTGATTTGATGGAAGGCCGAGGGTTTTTAGCTCTGTGTAAAAAATATATATATATATATCATGTCTGTACCTTAAATAGTTTCCGAGTACGAGCGCTGGGACGGACAGATAGAGAACCGAGATTAATAGGACTTCGTGAGGTGAACGAAACACTAAAAAGTAATGAAAATAAGAAATTTGTAAAGAACATTCCCATTGGTTTAACACTGGCTTGCGAGTGTTTTCTCTGGACAACTGCAGGCTCTAAAAAGTTTATTAAATATATATAAAGCAAATTTATGGGCTCTTTAATCAAACAAATCTTAAAAGTAAAAAGGGTACAATAAGCTATAGAGAGTTTCAATCGAAATTTAAACAACTAGTAGTAATAGATTTTAGCGTAGGTCATAAAAGGAAATAAACAAGAAAGAAGAAATCATGCTTCAAGCATAGATTATGAAACACTTTCCAACACATTCAGAATAATGTAACAAAACTGCACCGTTTAATAAGTTGAAATATTATGCCTAATTCCACCATATTGAAACGAATAACACACTTGAAAACCCAATTTCAGCTGTTATCATCTGCAATCGGAAAACTATCCTAATTCATTGAGAAACCCTGTATATAGATTTGTATCTATTAAGTACATGCATCAAAATTTAGTTCAGTTAAGAAATCCACATTAGTTAAAATTTCCCCTTTAGCAATTTCCGCTAATAAGGTAAAGAATAATCTTCATGAGTTTCAGGAGTTTCATGTTATTCTTAATTTAAATCAAGGTTGGGAGAGCTTAGTTATAGACTTCACGATTCATGTAAAATCACATTAAAATAATTAAGCATATTTCACAAGAAAATGGCGCAGGTATTGTTCAGTACAAATCCAAGTCAAGCACAGGACGATTAAAAACTTTGTTAATTCTATATTTACACTTTTAAATATTTACAATATATATACAACGAAAACATTTGGATAATATTTGTTAAATAAATTCCACACTGGGAATTCAAGATGATCATATTAAAATTTCAGCAATTATGTTCTTCTAAAAAGAAGCCACGAAAAATAGCATGATTTAATATTCGAAAATAAATTTTCCTTTTCAAAATTAAACATCATTTCTTCTAATAGAAGACCACGAAAAAACCTAAACGCAGCTTATTACCTGCTGCGTTCAAGATTCACATTCACAACAAAACTAAACTAAAAAAGAAAGAGTAAAAAATGTTTTCAAATATCAATTCTCTCGAAGGTCACGTGATCTTTCGCGGCGCCCGCCTGGCAAAGAGAGACCCGCGAGAGAAGGTTGCAAAATATTCCACATAAGGAGAATGGCGCGTGAATTCTTTTGTGCAGTCCTGGTATATGCACTGTAAAAAAAAACGGACTAAAATACGGAAATTATACTGGCAATCGAGACGCCAGTACTATTTCCGTATTTTAATGGAAGTTTTCCCCCGTAAATTCCGGAAAAACGGAAAATTTTCTGTAATTTACGGGGGAAAAGTTCAGTTAAAATACGGAAATAGTACTGGCGTCTCGATTGCCAGTACAATTTCCGTATTTTAGTCCCTTTTTTTTACAGTGTGAGGCATAGAATTTTTTACTAGTAAAATTAAAAAAAAAAGTTAAATTTAAAAGCGCATGCCGAAATTGAAAACGCACTTCCAGGCATTATTACTCAAAGACAATACTGTAATCCATTTATTTTGTGTATCCCTGTAAATGAACGGCAAATGCTATGAACGCCCTATTCTATCGCAATCATCTTGTAGTGAAATATTCAATGATTTATATTAGTTTCAATACATTTGAAATAGCGTAATGTCATTAAAATACTCTGCAAACGATTTTTCCCCATATACCATAATGTAATAGAATTCTTTTGGGTGCCCCAGAAAATGAACTATTAATCCCACATACTTCATATTAAATACCAAACATGCTTAGGTGACCCTAAATAACATTTATCAATTTCATGAAAATTCGACTCTATTTACGGGAGTTAGAGCGTGGACAGACGGACGGACATACCGAATCATAAACACCTTTCAACTTTGTTGGAAAGCGTTAACCCTTAAATGCCTGGTGTTGCTTTTCGGCAACATACCCAATTTAGGCTCTAAAATGCTATTAGAATAATATTGAATTTAAAATGCCTAATGTTGCCAATAAAATACATTCTGAAAATATTATTAAATCGATTTTCAACATTTAGATGGCAACACTTGTGCTGTTTAAGAATAAAGATAAATTTATTTTTTCAAATGTTGCTACATGTTCTTCTTGTTTTGTTTGGAAGCTTGCGAAATACCCTATTTTGACCTGCAGTGAGCAAGTAAAATTTATTTCTTATGATAGTTCCTAAAATTCTTGTGTGTTTAATGTTATAGAATTTTATCAAGGGAAATTATTTTTTCAATTAAACACCAGTATTGCCGATTAGTAACAAACTGTTTTTTAGCCGTAAACCATACTTAAAACAAAATATGATTTTTAAAAGTATTTTTCCCATGATTTATTTAAAAAATGAAAGCCGAAATACATTATTACAATGATTTTTGAAAAGTCGGGCATTTAAGGGTTAAAAAGAGCGAGAGAAAAAAAACATTTTGAACCATCTTATTAGATAAATATTAATTAGAAATCGGCGAACATTTAGAAAATTAGAGACAGGATGCCATATGTTACGGAGCTCAAACATATTCATAAAAAAGTCATGAAACATCTTAACAGGAACTTATTTCTCAAAGTTCAATAACATTCAACCGACGGATATCAAGAAACGAGTCAAAAATTACATGCTAATCAAATATTTTTCTTTGAACCAAGGATAAAACATTTCACTTTAAGTAAAATTTTGTAACTTGGAGAAAATTAAAACAATATTTATTCTTTCAAACATGAAACTAAACCTGGAAATAGAAGAAATGAAGAAAATTTAGCAAGCGCTTATTAAAATCTCTGAAAAATTCTGTTGATTTTATAAACATTCACTCTTTTGAAGGATTTCTTTAAAAGCAGCACTCATTTTCGTTTAAAACTTTGCTGGAGAAGGATATATTTCCGTTTAATTAAGTGCAAAAAAATTAATTAAGTGTTGTAATCTGTGGAAAATTATCTTCATATTTATTTAGTAATAATAATTTGGTAACGCAATTACTAATCTTAAATTAGTTGTAAAATTTTTAATTTATCAATTTTGAGAAAATTAAAAAAGTTACAAAAATCAAAGGAATTCAAAAACATCTGTGAAATTGATGCCTGGTGTAGTGTTAAGTATTAAGATAGAATTGCTCAAGTTTGCAAATTGCCATTTATTTTCTTCATCTTCAAAATGGCGTAGAAACTTTAAAAAACAAATTGCAAAATCACGATTTTTCCTTTTATATATGCTCAAAAAATTAAGTAAAGAACATGTCAGGCATTAACAATATTGAATAGGCATAAAGATCAATAAGCCCATGATATGCTTAAAAATTTTCGTGATTGCATTCGGTTCCTAACATAACAAAATTGGGTTCAAAATAGTAATATTTATTACATTCCACTTCAAATTTCAGTGGGTTTTTCACAATATTGCGAACGAATACAAGAAAAATAAATTTCGTGCTGCCATCTACATTGATTCAGAAATAAATTACATTTTTTTGTTCAACTCAATCATTTTTTATGCTCTAATTTAAAATTTTCTTCAGGCAAAAATAAACTGAAAGCAAAAATAAAAGATTCTATATTTAAAATACATACTTTTATCTATAATGTCAAATAATTTAAAAATTTTAAAAGCTTTCCATCACGTTCAAATAAGTGATAGAAATATTACATTTTATCTTCCCGAATTTTTTATTTTTTTCCATTAAGGAATAAAAAGTCACGAATGAAAGTTTCGATATTTAAAATACATACTTTTATCTATAATATCAAATATTTTTTTCATTTTAAGAGTTTTCCTTCATGTTCAAAAGAGTAATAAAAATATTGCACATTTTCCTCAAAATTTTTGAATATTTATTTTTTTTTCATTATGGAATAAATATACAATTACTAGCTTACGCCAATCTGTTACTTATTATTCATTCTTAATTATAAATAATTTTAATATACATTTTCCATTCCTAATACTAATAATCAAAATTGAAATTTCAAGCAAGTGGACAAAACCTCGATTTTGCATCAACTTTTAATGTAAATTTTAGTACTTAAATAAACAATCCTGCAATCTATTATTATAAATTTACTCATAAATAAATATGATTTACTTATATGTGAATTTTTATTAAAATCTGTGACATGTCAGCCACAGCTGATTTGCTCATTTTATATGGAATGACCCATTATTGAAATGAAATAGCTGAAAATTAATAATATTACAGAACCATTTTCTATCAGGAATGGGGCTCGAATCCACTATCTCTTTCGAGGACCAGCGCTTAAAGTTGGCGCATTAGACAATTCGGCTAACCTCACCTCGATCACTGTTTTCTAAAACGGAAAATGTTGCAAAGCTAGTTTAGCGCATGCACAAAGTTGTCGATTTTAGCCTGTAATAAATATTTTTGAGTTTTCGTAACATAGAAATAAATAAGATAAACAAACTAACAGAGAGGGAGAGATAACTTTTATGCATTTTTAAAGATAATTAGATAATTCTTAATTTCGAGAAATTATGCATAGCATCTCATATCCTGCAGATGAAACGTATAAATAAAAACATCACGAAACTCGATCCAACCAGTAGTCAACTTTCTAAGTTAATACTATTAAACAATGAGAATAAAAAAAGACGAATGAAAAATTATACGTTAATCAAGCATATTATCTTGCTTTTAGAAAACGAATAATTAAAACTTTGGGCCTTGAATGCGATTGAAAGAATTTCAATTCTTGTAATTGTGACCTAAACCAGAAAATTAAAGATGTGAAAAGTATAAAAATAAATTTCCAAACACTTATTAAAATTTCTTGAAATCCTATTCGCTTTCTAAAAATTCACACATTCGAGTAATATGCTTTTTCAGCAGCTCTCATTCCGTTTTTAACCTTATCTCGAAAAGCACCTGTTTCTGTTTAACTAGACAGATTCATAAAGGCTCTTTTTTAGAAGATTAAATGTTTTAATTTGGCAAAGTTAGCCATAGTATGTCATATTTTTTGCATATAAACATATAAATATAAACGTTATAAAACATGCTTTAAACTCCATTCAACTTTATAAGTTTAATACCGATTATTAATGCTTGTTTACCAAGTTAAATTTCAACAATGAGAATAAGAAAGACGAACAAAATATTATACGTTAATAAGACATATTTAATTGCCTTTCGATTCTAGAAAGCGAAAAATAAAAATTTGTGCCCTGAATTCGATTAAAATAATTTCATTTTTGTAATTTTGAAACTAAATCAGTGCTGGGCAACATATAACTATGATATGTTCCCGCACCATGTTGGTTAAATCAAAGTAAAATTGCGTAATTTGTTATTTCTGTTTGTATAAATATTTTTTTATAAAATATAATTATGAGTGTAAAATTATAATGTTTATATATTTAAGTAAAATAAGAGTGTAAGTTCATACAAAAATTATTAAGTTGATTTTAAATAGTAAATATATATTTTTAAAAAATTGTTGTATTGTAAAATGAATGTATAATGTTGATTAGAGTTCGGATCTCAGACAACAACAATAGCCAGACGCCATGGTGTCGTTTTATGACAAGCCAATGGAAAGTGGTGTATAATTAGAAATCGTAAAATCATAAAAACGTTGGAATCAATTTATGGCCTCAATAAAAGTGTTGGGATAAATTTATGGCTTTTCAGACCACCCAAACTTTAAGGCAGATAATAATATTAAAGTATATGTAAGGGGCCATTTGCAGACTGCTAGCTAATAGGCCTATCGAAGTATAATAAAAAATCTTCTCACATCCAATAACAGTGGACTAGACAAAAATAGTTCCACCCACTGCAGGAGCTGGTGTGCAAGAAGAATAAGGTTTAAAAAAGATAGTCTGAAAAAAGATGTAGAGGACGCAGGAGCTCTCCTGAAAGCCCGTGCAATGAGTCCCGTAAGCCCTAGTAAAGCCCAGGCGAGATGGACATATCGGAGCGAGCCTAATCGAGCCTAATCAAGCCTAATTGAGGATGTCTTCCTGAGGTACCTATCGGAGTGAGCCTAATCAAGCCAAATTGGGGATGTCTTCCTGATGTACATATCGGAGTGATCCTAATCAAGCCAAATTGAGGATGCGTTCCTGATGACACATTGCCATGATCCTAAGCAACGCAACAACTCGGAATTTGATGAATAAAGGCCACCATCCCGTATATTAAAAGAAGGTACTATTTTAAACATTTTCTTTTACCACTTAAGATCATATGAAAAATCTTAAAAAATACTTTTCTGATATTTTACGGTAGAGAGTAATCTGAGATCCGACAAAACCAATAATTAAATAAGATTAAGGTAATTTTAAAAATGAAAGAGAGTTATTCTTTTAGCAAAAAGAAACAATTATAATAATTAGAGTACGTGAAAATATTGTCTTTTTTTTTAAAAAGATTAAACATACTTAAAATAATGAGAAGCAAACAAAAGTGTTGCTTTCTATTTTTTGAATTAATATTATGTTTTTCTGTATATAGTTATGTTCAATGTAAATAAAATATTTAATCAAGTTTTAAAAAGTTTCTGTAATTATTTAATTAATAATATTTAAAGTGTGTCAATTCATTTTTTACAGCTTAAATTTTAGTTTAATTCATAAGTGGAAGAGTTCGTCTAAATAATTCACAACGCAAACTCTTAATTTTATTCGTAATTATTCAAATATAATAATTACATTTTGACGCGAATTATAATTTAATTTTATTAATGCTTCGCGTTGCTCTTCTACTAGAATTTAGGTAAATACGATCACTTATATTATTTGAATTTATCTAAGGTATATAAAATTATATACCAATTTGCTATGAAGTTGCTTGGATGATTTGGACCAATTTACTATTTTGGATATAAATTTAATAGAAAATAAACAGGTGTAATTTTCTGTCCAGCATCCCCCCTTCATAGTAAAATGGTGCTATGACTCAGGAACGATCATCTGAGGTCATTAGATAGTAAAATGGTGCTATGACTCAGGAACGATCCTCTGAGGTAATTAGATAGTAAAATGGTGCTATGACTCAGGAACGTTCATCTGAGGTCATTAGAAATAATAATAATAATAATAATAATAATAATAAAGGAAAATAAATTTAAGTATTATTTTAATGTCACAATTTTAAAGATATTGTAGGTATTTAAGTTTAATTGATTAAAATTTTATTAAAATTAATTTTATTATTGTAACAATAATGACACACATATAATAATTTTATATAAATAAAATGAATAATATATGTTAGAAAAAAAAAAAAAAAAAGGAAATGAAAAAAATAATTCTGGGATTTATAATAGGTAAATTTAGGAATTACAATTTTTTTTTCTCTCTTTTCTCTTTTGGTTGGATCTCAGTTACCATTGAGAAATAATGGCATGCACATCACAGATGACACATTTGTAAAAATAATTTTTTTTTATATACTGTATAAATAATAATAATAAGAAGAATAATAAGTAAAATTTGATAATATGTCTGGTATAAAAATGATTGAAATGTCAATAGATCATGATTTTTGAAATTGTATCACCTTGATACAAAAGAAAATTTATGAGTCGTACTACGAAGTAGTAGTACAATATTTACAAAAAAAAAAAAAAAATAAGATTGTTTTTTCTGTAGAAAAAGACAGATATTTTTCTGTTAAATGAAATTATGTTGTTTTTTATATATACGTATATTATAAATATTTTAGGGGTATTTATGTGTGTAAAAGAATAATCTACAAAACAACTTCATCTCCTAAGAAATTTTTTTAAATTTTAGTGTTGTTGTTTTTATGTATTTATGCAATTTAGAATATTTTCATACATATGTTGTAATATAGAGAAAATAGTATGAGATGCAAAATATTCTTTTAAGAGGTATAGGATCTATTTTGAATTGATATTTTGAAAAAGTATACATTGATTACTAATACTTGTTAAAAATGACTCAGACGCTGGATATAGATACACGTATTAAGTTAGTGTCACCATTTGACAATAAAAAGAACAAAAACATTATATTTTTCTTAGAGGAATTTGATAATATTTTGAATTCGAAAGTTCAAAATTTGAAAATAAATTTTTCTCTTTTATGTAAAAAAAAAAAAAAAAAAAAAAAAAAAAAAAGACACAAAATTAATAACTTGCCTTTTTAAAATTCAAAATAATAATAAGAAAGGATAGGAACATGGGAACGCCAATTTGTCTCAGGGTTACAATATTGAGCAAATGTGCAGGGCGCACCCGAAAACATACTTATAAAATTATGTAATGTGCTTCACAAAACTTCACTGGAGCAGTGAAATATTTATCTCCAGGCAAAAGTTATATATATTTATTTTTTTTTCGAATATGAATTAGAAAATATAAAATCTTAACAAAACCAAATAACATTAAAACTTAATTAATTTCATAGTAAATAATGTTGGAGTAATTTTCAAAAAAAAAAAAAGAGAATTTTTTCTGTCTTCTATAAGGGTAGCCTTTGCTAATAGCCTTACAATTTAGATGACAGAATTTCAGAATTACTCTTTAAAATGAGTAGGTGTAAGCTATAGGTTCAGGGTAGTTAGAACAGCTTTATAGCATACTCATATATATATATATATTTTATATAAATATATGGTTGACAAGAAATAAATTATTAGTGCACTCTATATTAGGATAGCGGTCAGCTATAAGCCTAAATATAATAAAATATACAAAAAGTGCTAAGATTTATTCCGGTAGTTCAAGTACAACTTATATGCTAAAGTCTAGAATTTAGACAGCAGGGATAAGTTTTATGAACAAAAGTGTTATAAGAAAAATTTAAAAAAAAGGATTTTGGTGTAGCACATTGGTTTTTAAAAAACATATATATGTATAACAATGGACAAGGCAAGTTATTTCAACATGATTGCACACAAAAATTATAGTAAAAAAAAAAAAAATACACAAATAAATAATTGAAGTAAAATTAAAATTTTCTCACCAAAGGCTTTCTGTATAGGGTGCAATTTTGGCCTACGGCTGGGTATGCACCAACACCAACAAAATATTTGTAGAAAAATTATTCACAGATACATCAATATATAGTCATCACCTAGGCATAAATTTCAGGATTCTTGGCTGAAAAAGGAATCGAAGAAAAAATTAAGTATGGTATAATTACTAGATGTTATGCTCAGAAACAATAAAATTAGTAATATTGTATTGTAAAAAGCAGCATTTTGAGTTTTATTTAGGAAAACTTTTGATTTTTTTTAGGTTTTACACATTTATGGAGTGTCTAGCTCAGTGTATAGTTCCTAGATTTAATAAAAAAATAATAAATAAAAATATAAGTTCGTGTTGTTTTCAAAATAAATAACAAAAGGTATAGCAATTAGCATTTACAGTTAAAATTTATGGAATTTTCAGCAAAATTAACATTAGACAAACATAGTTTATATTATATTTAACTCGATAAGCTAATTTACTTTTATTAACGGTATTCAATTAGAATTAAAGTAGGCTTAAATTCAAGTTAAATTAATTAATAACATTGTTGTAGTGTAAAATTTTATGTAAGACTATTATATTTTTATTGTATATATAAAAATATGCAAATTTAATAATTAATAAAATGTATTAGCAAAATTATTTAATATAAATATTAAATGACATCTTGCTGAAATCAGCTAGAAATTAGATTTTTTTTTTTTTTTAAATGAAATATTTATAAATTTATGTTATTTTAGAATTTAAGCATTTTTTTTGTTCTCTTTACTTTCCCTTAGAATTAAATGCAATTCTAAATTAAACACATATAAATATACATAGTATTGATAAATTTGAGTGTGTGAGTTCATAAAATTTTTTTTTATATATAATTTGGCCAATTTAACTTAAGAAAACAAAATAAATAAATAAATATATTTATATATATTGGCCTTAATTTTATTAAAATATGTAGTATGGCTTAATAAATTTATTTACTTAATTTTTTTATAGTACGTACAGTAATTATTTTAAAAACTTGATCTATATAAAAAAAATTGGATGTGGATTGTTTGTGAGTATACAAAGATTTTTTCTGCTGGCAGAAGTTCTTTGGTCCGGCCGGGTACTCATAGATGGCTGCATACGATGTTACGTAGTAATTATCATTTACTTTTGTTTTTTTTTTTAAATTATACAAGTGTATTAAGTACATTTTTTTTTATAATTAAATAATAATTATTAATGTTGGATTAATAATAATAATTTATTATCTTTTATTTTTAAACATATCATTAAATTTTAGACATTAGAATTCACATACGGAATGTTAATGATAAATAAAATTTTGAATAAATAAATTTTTATTTCATTCAGTAAAAAAATAAATAAATATGAAAATCTAACAATCTTTTAAGATAGAATTGTTGGCTAAATAAATAATAATTTAAGACAAAAAAATTGTTCTCTTCTTCGTCAATGGCATTTTCTGACAACACTATTTAACAGTATTAAATGAAGGTGCATTTTTAAGATCAGCGTAATGCATATTTTGCATTTTTGAGAGGCCGTAGAAGTCATTTTTCCGTGTTGTTTACATTTTAATAGTAAACAATATCATGAATCAAAATTTGTGTTTGTTAGAAAGGTCTAAAAATATACAATGTAATCAGTTAAAGAAAATTATATGCATTTTTTTTTAATCCTGAAAGGAAATTTGGTTTAGATTTAAACCTGAATGCATAAAAAGCCACCCTCGCTTCAGTTCCAGTATGAGGCAGGAGAATTCAGATGCTAGAATCGCCATTTTTCCCCTGCAAAATAATAAAAAAAAAGCAGAAGGTTTACATTAGATACGATACAAATACATACACTGTTTATGCATAGATTATGTTTAAAATTACATACAGGCATGCACAGTGAGTTAAGAAGAAAGTATATCAAGAAATTATACTAATTAATATGGTAATTACAAGCATGAAATGGTTTTAAATACATACCTTTGGGAAGTCGTAAAATTTTGTCACAGCACAATTCACCTCGCAGCAAGGAATTAGTAGCTTGACCAACCCCCACTTTGCGGGAGAATCGGGGACGTTCAATAACTGGTTTTATTCTCCTCTCTCCTTCTTCTTACTTTTTTTTTTTCTTTCTCGTATCGGGTAAAGTTGGAAAGCATTGCGTAATGATATATTAAAGGAGATGAATTAGCTTGTACATTTTGACAGATCATACATGTTAGAAGTAACAAATAAATAAAATAATGTAACAAGTTTGTATACAATATTTTTCTGATTATAATTTGAATACATCGGATTAATTATGTGAAAATATAACATGTCATATTACAAGCATTGTATTTACTTTTATTCAGTATAAAATGTGTTTTAGGTAAAACACTGTGTCATAAGGTTGTATGTGATGAAATAATATGTCAAATGCGTATGCCATTATTTTTCTTATAATGAGGTTTATTTCGGCATATTAGTTTCAGACAAAATTATAGCTTTGAATGTATTTTGGGCACTTAAACTGTAAAGTTACAAAATTATTAAACATGTGTGTGGTAAAGAAAAAAGGCTTCGAGAAAAACGTCTGATTTTCAGTACAGAGGTCTTCTATAAATGTGAATGTCAACAGACAACTATACTATCATGTGTTGAACTTTCTGTTATGAAAAATAGAAGAACTTCTTATAAAATATACCAGAACCATTGATAATTGAACTTTACAGTCTTCGCTCAAAGACTGTGTAGATACACAGTCATATGGACACGGACATTCTTTTAAGCTTTACAAAAAAAATAAAACCAGCAATCAGTTTTTATTTTTTTTTTCTGACACAGGGAGAGATGCTGGGCAACATATAACTATGATATGTTCCCGCACCATGTTGGTTAAATCAAAGTAAAATTGCGTAATTTGTTATTTCTGTTTGTATAAATATTTTTTTATAAAATATAATTATGAGTGTAAAATTATAATGTTTATATATTTAAGTAAAATAAGAGTGTAAGTTCATACAAAAATTATTAAGTTGATTTTAAATAGTAAATATATATTTTTAAAAAATTGTTGTATTGTAAAATGAATGTATAATGTTGATTAGAGTTCGGATCTCAGACAACAACAATAGCCAGACGCCATGGTGTCGTTTTATGACAAGCCAATGGAAAGTGGTGTATAATTAGAAATCGTAAAATCATAAAAACGTTGGAATCAATTTATGGCCTCAATAAAAGTGTTGGGATAAATTTATGGCTTTTCAGACCACCCAAACTTTAAGGCAGATAATAATATTAAAGTATATGTAAGGGGCCATTTGCAGACTGCTAGCTAATAGGCCTATCGAAGTATAATAAAAAATCTTCTCACATCCAATAACAGTGGACTAGACAAAAATAGTTCCACCCACTGCAGGAGCTGGTGTGCAAGAAGAATAAGGTTTAAAAAAGATAGTCTGAAAAAAGATGTAGAGGACGCAGGAGCTCTCCTGAAAGCCCGTGCAATGAGTCCCGTAAGCCCTAGTAAAGCCCAGGCGAGATGGACATATCGGAGCGAGCCTAATCGAGCCTAATCAAGCCTAATTGAGGATGTCTTCCTGAGGTACCTATCGGAGTGAGCCTAATCAAGCCAAATTGAGGATGTCTTCCTGATGTACATATCGGAGTGATCCTAATCAAGCCAAATTGAGGATGCGTTCCTGATGACACATTGCCATGATCCTAAGCAACGCAACAACTCGGAATTTGATGAATAAAGGCCACCATCCCGTATATTAAAAGAAGGTACTATTTTAAAAATTTTCTTTTACCACTTAAGATCATATGAAAAATCTTAAAAAATACTTTTCTGATATTTTACGGTAGAGAGTAATCTGAGATCCGACAAAACCAATAATTAAATAAGATTAAGGTAATTTTAAAAATGAAAGAGAGTTATTCTTTTAGCAAAAAGAAACAATTATAATAATTAGAGTACGTGAAAATATTGTCTTTTTTTTTTAAAAAGATTAAACATACTTAAAATAATGAGAAGCAAACAAAAGTGTTGCTTTCTATTTTTTGAATTAATATTATGTTTTTCTGTATATAGTTATGTTCAATGTAAATAAAATATTTAATCAAGTTTTAAAAAGTTTCTGTAATTATTTAATTAATAATATTTAAAGTGTGTCAATTCATTTTTTACAGCTTAAATTTTAGTTTAATTCATAAGTGGAAGAGTTCGTCTAAATAATTCACAACGCAAACTCTTAATTTTATTCGTAATTATTCAAATATAATAATTACATTTTGACGCGAATTATAATTTAATTTTATTAATGCTTCGCGTTGCTCTTCTACTAGAATTTAGGTAAATACGATCACTTATATTATTTGAATTTATCTAAGGTATATAAAATTATATACCAATTTGCTATGAGGTTGCTTGGATGATTTGGACCAATTTACTATTTTGGATATAAATTTAATAGAAAATAAACAGGTGTAATTTTCTGTCCAGCAATCAGAAAGTTGAAGAATATACAAATAATTTTCCATACATACTTCTTAAAATTTCTTGGAAATCCTGTTCGCTTTCTATAAACCCACATCTTCGTGCGATTTGCTTTTGCAGCAGCAATCATTCTATTTTTAACCTTTGCTTGAAAAACACTTGTTTCCGCTTAATTAGATGCAAACAATATATCCTTATCATTATAGCCATTTGCACACCCAGCGTATCTTTACACGTTTGACCTTTATTATTTCGTTTTCTCCTACCGAGTTTCACTAAGTTCTTTTTTAGAATATTAAATAAGTCTTAAATTTGGAAACTTAGCCATAGTATGACACATTTTTGCAGATCAAACCTATAAATAAAAAAGTCATGAAACATGATTTAATTATTGTTCAACTTTCTAAGTTTAATACCATTAATGCTTGTTTACTAAGTTAAATTTTAACAATGAGAGTAAAAAGACGAACAAAATTTTATGCGTTAATCAAACATATT
This sequence comes from Maratus speciosus, assembly GCA_963932465.1. Lineage (NCBI taxonomy): Eukaryota > Metazoa > Arthropoda > Arachnida > Araneae > Salticidae > Maratus > Maratus speciosus. The sequence goes on from OZ010799.1 coordinate 12,525,214, forward strand.
TAACTGCTTCTGAATTCTATAAAATGAATAATTAAAGTTTCTGCCTTGGATCTGATTAAAAGAATTTCCTTTCTTCTAATTATGAAACTAAGCTAGAAATTTTAAGACGTGAAGAATATAAAAATATTTCTCCAAACACTTATTAAAATTTCTTGGAAATATTGTTCATTTTCTAAAAATTCACACCTTCGAGGGATTTGCTTTGGCAGCAAGACTCATTCTGTTTTTAACTTTTATACAATAAACAAGTATTTCAGTTTAATTAAATGCAAAAATATCCATATCTTTTTAACCATCTGCACACAAAGCGCACTTTTACACGCTCGACCTGCAATATTTCGCTTATTCCTAGCCTATTTCAAAAAAAAAAAAAAAAAAAAATCTTTAGATTATTAGTTGATTCTTAAGTTTCGAAAATTAGCCATAGTATGTCATATTTTTTTGCAAATCAAACATGTATTTAAAAACATCATGAAACATGATTTAAACCCTATTCAACTTTCTGAGCTTAATACCTGTTTATAATGTTTGTTTATTAAATTTAATTTTAACAATGAGAATAAAATATCCCACATTAATCAAAATATTATATTTCTTCCAGATTCTGGAAGACGAACAATTAAAATTTGTGCCTTGGTCTTATTAAAAGAATTTCCATTCTTGTAAATAAGAAATTAAACAAGAAAATTAAAGACGCAAATAATATAAAAATAAATTTCCAAACACTTATTAAAATTTCTTGGAAATACTGTTCGCTTTCTAAAAATTCACACCTTCGAGCGATTTGCTTTTGCAGCAGCACTCATTCTGTTAACCTTTGCTCGAAAAGTACTTGTTTCCGTTTAATTAGATGCAAAAAATATCCTTATCATTATAACCATTTGCACACCTAGCGTATCTTTACACGTTTGACCTTTATTATTTCGTTTTTTCCTACCCAATTTCGCAAAGGCTCATTTTAAGAGGTTTAGTGTGTTTTTCGAGAGAAATGATATTTACGCTCAATAAGCATGGATTTGAGCTGAGGTCATAAAATAATAAAGGATGGAGAATAATTTCTACGCGTCTACTTAATTAGCTATTAATTAATCGCATTATAGTTCAAGGTTATTAAATGAGGAAACTCTAATATTGTGACAAGCAAATATGGAAAATAAAATTAAATGTATTTAATATATTTTGCGAAAAGTAGTAATGTTTCACTTGATTTAAACGAAGAAAACCATATCAGGAACGAAAATCTATGAGTTATACCTACATTTGTCACAAATTCCTCCTTTACAAATTATTTATCTTATAAATGTACACGGTGTCCCAGATTTTTACGTACAGGTTTACAGAGGAGATCAAGTGCACTACAAGTATCAACAAGACGGAAATTGTACGTCAAATGCGGCAAAAGAGGTGTGTTCGTACTATAACTAATTTTATAAATATTCAGATCGTGGTGCAATAGATGTTGCGCTCTTATGCAAGAATGCATAAATATAAAATTTATTAGGATTATATGTATTAAATTCAGTAATACTATGCAGATCGAGCATGTAAATAAAAACGTCATAAAACGTGCTTTAAACAGCATTCAAGTTTCTAAGTTTAATACCTGTTTGTAGCGTTTGTTTACTAAATTTAATTTTAACAATAAGAATAAAAATGACAAAAAAATATTATGCATTAATTAAAATACAGGGTAAGTCAAAAGGAATATAGCGGTTACAAACAGCTAGAACTATTTAATGGAAAATAATTTATCGATAAGATTAACATAGAATGTAGACGGAACTTCAAAATTTTGTATACATACATCACTGATGTTCTATGTGAGATCCCTTGGTCACACGGACAACATCTAAGCGGTAGTCTATTTCACGCCATACATTCTGAAGCATTTGTTCAGTCACCGTATCACGCGCATTACAAAAGCGTACTTTGAGTTCTTCAATTGTTTTGGGCATGGGAGGCACAAAATCGCCGGGTGTCAAGTCAGGAGATCTTGGTGGCCAAGAGTAGAAGACATCGTCGGCATCTCCACTTCGACCGATCCAACGCTTTGGACGATGTTCGTTCAAAAGTGTGCGAACCTCCGTACTCTAGTGTGGGGGGTGCATCTTGCCATCTTGCTGCACTGTGATAACAGAATGGCATTTGTTAAATTCTAACATGAAGAATGCTCTCTGCACGGGACTCGCCATTTTTACTAATAAGACGACTGCAATGAACAGGTTTCTTATCGTTGCGAAGTTTCAACTCGCACATGCGTAGTCTTCTGCTTCACTGCACCTGCGCCTTACGTAAAGAAATTTTGGAGTTCCGTCTGCATCCTGTGTTAATCTTATCGATAAATTCTTTTCGACTAAATAGTTATAGCCGTTTGTAATCGCTATATTCATTTTGACTTACCCTGTGTTATATTGCTTGTAGATTCTAGAAAAGGAACAATTGAAATTTACGTGTTGGATTATATTAATGGATGTCTTGAATGATATTAAAATGGATGAATTATGATAGGAATCAAAATTCATTTAATAGAAAAATAAAAGAACTTTGATTCATGTAATTATGATACCAAACCAAAAAAACTGAAGATGTGAAGAATATAAATTTAATTTTCTAAGCATTAAAATTTCTTTAAAATCGTGTTCGCTTTCTAAAATTCCACACCTTCGAGCGATTTGCTTTTGCAGCAGCACTCATTCTGTTTTTAATCTTTGCTTGAAAACTATTTGTTTCCATTTAATTAGATGCAAAAACTATCCTTATCATTATAACTTTTTGCACACCCAGCATGTCTTTACACGTTTGACCTTCTTTATTATTTCACTTTTTCCTACCCAGTTTCTCAAAGGCTAATTTTGAGAAGGTTTTTTCAAGAGAAATATATTTGCTCTTAATAGATATAGATTTGAGCGGTAATCACGAAATAATGAAGAATATAGAACAATTTCCTACTAAAATACTACTTAGTTATAAGCTATTAATTAAAACAATCGAAGTAGAGTTAAGGATTATTCAATGTGAAAACTCTAATATTATGACAAGCAAATACGGAAAATTAAACATATTCAATGTGTTCTGTAAAAACTAGTAAAAAGATTTCACTTGTTTTAATCGAAGAAAACCGTATTAGGAACAACAAGAACGAAAAATCATGCATCCAGCATAGAACATGAAACAATTTCCAACATATTCAGAATATTGTAACAAAACTTTACAGTTTATTAAGGTGCAAAAATAAACAATTTAGAAAATGCATAACACATTTGAAAACCCAATTTCTGCAAATACCATGAATAGTACAAAAAATATCCGATGTTTTTTGTGCAGCCCTGAATTTGATCCATAAATTCATATGTATATTACATACTATGGTAATAGTTAGTTCAATTAAGCACATTGCACAGTTGAAATTTCCCACTCAGCAATTTCGGAATGAAAACGGAAATGAACTTGAGATCTTTTGTGTTGTTCTGTATAGGAGTTATCAAATTTATACACGCCACGTAATCCGCAAAAAAAAAGTTAAATTTTAAAACGCGTATCACAACTGAAAACATATTTCCAGCAATTATTCTTCATATTCAATACTGTAGACAGTGCCGCCAATTTATATGAGCCCATGGGGGGCAGGCCCACCCAATAATTTGATCTCTCCTCTCACCCAATTTTAATTGATTTAATTCATAATTTATTTTTTTAGTTATGTAATCGCTGAAATAAAATTCATTTTTATTAACGTTGCCAAAATATTTGTGTTTAAAAAATACAAAGGACATAAATTAAGAGTTACGAGCACTGTAAATCGTATCTGTGGATGTATAGTTAAATTTCTACGGAAACAAATTTCCTGTATAATTTGCCATCTGTTTTGATGTCTTGAATTGATAAAGCACTTAGGTGACTAAAACGTATGCTTTTCTTCACATTCGGGCTGCAATAGGGAATTATTTTTCGATTCTATTCGCATCACTATTTTAAGTAAGTAAATTTTGTAGTATATTTCTTTTGCCGATGTTGTCAAAGTGTATGTGAAAAATTTTTGTTTAAAAAAAAAAAAAAATGGTGCGAGATAGAATAAAAAAATAATCGTCTTTGGCAGCTCTGCACATTTCGTTTTTTGCATTTTCAATAGTTATAGCAATTGCAATGTTATTTAACATAAATATTAATTCGAATTTATAATGGAATGAGGACGGATTTATAAGAATATTATTTAATAAAATTGTTTATAAAATTAGAATAATTTAAAAATTAGCTTAGAAAAAAACAATTTAGTTTCGAATTATCTCTAGTCATTCGCCCTCCCCTCTCTCTCTCCACACACATACACACTAAGGGGAAAATGTTATATGTGTTATTTTATTTAAAAAATTTTAAGCCCACAAAATATTTTGGAAAAGTTGGCGCTACTGACTGTAGACAAATACTTTTTATGTGTCCCTGTAAATGAACGATAAAGTCTATGCACACCCTATTCTACAGAAAGAACCGTGTAATACACCTCAGTGATATATATCAATTTCAATAGATTTAAAATAGTGTAATATCATTAAAATACACCACAAACGATTTTTCCCCATAGCCCGTAATTATGATTTATTTTGGGTCTCTGTGTAAGTGAATCGTTAATACTTCACACTTCTTTTTGAATACGGAACATGCCACAGTAAACACCAGTAACATATTTTTGAAAAGTTGGCGCTACTGACTGTAGACAAATACGTTTTATGTGTCCCTGTAAATGAACGATAAAGTCTATGCACACTCTATTCTACAGATGGAAACGTGTAATATACCTCAGTGATATATATCAATTTCAATAGTTTTAAAACAGTGTAATATCATTAAAATACACCACAAACGATTTTTCCCCATAGGCCGTAATTATGATTTATTTTGTGTCTCTGTGTAAGTGAATCGTTAATACTTCACACTTCTTTTTGAATACGGAACATGCCACAGTAAACACCAGTAACATATTTTTGAAAAGTTGGCGCTACTGACTGTAGACAAATACTTTTTATGTGTCCCTGTAAATGAACGATAAAGTCTATGCACACTCTATTCTACAGAAAGAACCGTGTAATACACCTCAGTGATATATATCAATTTCAATAGTTTTAAAAAAGTGTAATATCATTAAAATACACCACAAACGATTTTTCCCCATAGGCCGTAATTATGATTTATTTTGTGTCTCTGTGTAAGTGAATCGTTAATACTTCACACTTTTTTTTGAATACGGAACATGCCACAGTAAACACCAGTAGCATATATCAATTTCATGGAAGTCTGACTGTATTTACGCGAGTTAGAGCACGGAGAGACAGACAGACAGACAAACCGAATTCATAAACATTTTTCAGCTATGTTCGAAAGTGTTGAAAATCTATGAGTTATGCCTATATTTGTAACAATTTCCACGTTTATAAATTATTTATCTTATAAATATGCAAGATGTTCCGGATTTTTATTTACAAACTTAGAGAGGTGATGAGGCGTTCTACAAGTGTCGAAAACTGTAGTCGTAATTCATTTATTCAGTTAACCCGTTCGGGGCTATGGGTGCATATATGCACCCTCAAAAACAGCATACAGAATTTGTTTCAGCCACCAGTAAAAAGAAAAGTAATATCAAGTTTCTTTAATTAGAACATTTTCGTAATTGCTTAAGTAAAAGTAACTTTGTTTTAAAAAGTAGTGCCAACCGAATAAAATCTGCGTAAAAACCACCGATCCCGAAGGGGTTAAAAATAGGAGTGTTTCAATCCAATCCGTATATGCTTTTTGCTCATAACTTTAATAATAATGAAATTTTTTTCCCGCAATTTGTAATAGTAGGTGATAGTAGTAATATTTCTATTATTTTGTGTAAATTTATACGATATTATGAGAAATGGTCGAAGCGGTCACTACCTGCAACCAAACAGTTTTGAACAAAACGCGGCAGGTTTCCGAATGTAGTTCACATTGCATGAGGGATCACTCATTAATTTCTGTGTTTTACCAGAACTTTTAGCCACGTCACCACATTTGTTACAAAACTAAGTTAAGTATTTACAATGTCATTAAAATACCTTCATCATTGTTAAATATGAATAAACATTTGTGCCCCGATTGCAGTAATTAAAGCATTGGAGTTCCCTCTGTATTTTTTTAAACAGCGTAGTAATTTTGTTTAACTCAAAGTTCAAGAAATTTCTTATTAGTTAAGTACTCAATTTTGATTTTTCCTATCTCTTCTATTAGGAATAGATGGTTCACTTATAGCACTATAGATGGCGTAGCGATACCAGTAAGATCAACAAAATATGTTTATTTCTCAGATTAACGATCTAACCTGTGTCTTTCCTGTGTCTGACTTTTACTTACGATTTTTAAAATTCATAGATATTTTGAGTTTCTGGACACTGGAAAGTCCTGAAGATGGCTGCAGTATAGCTGAAACTTGTTGGTTTTAAGATTTTTAACTTAACTTTTATAGTTTTTAAAAGTTTTATATTATATCTTTTACCTACGTCTTTAACCCTTTAAGTCCCAAATTATGAATTTACGAAAATTTCATCTTCTAGAGAATTTTTCGTGAATTTTTGAAGCTACATTAGAAGATTTACACAATCATTTAATAAATTTTAGAAAAATTTTGCCAATTAAAATTAATTAATTAAATTTGAACTTATAGAGATTGTGTACAATATTTATAACTCCACTCAGATATTTTATTTAAAATATTTTTTTTACAATAGAAAAAAGTACAATAGAAATATAGAAATATTTCCGAACCGAAACTCCTGCCACCCAATGTTTCAATGTCAAGAAAGCTGAAAGCAGAGGCAAAAGAAATGATCCTATTAAAAATATTTTCGTTTTGTTCAACCAATAATGCTTTTGGAATAAGATAAAGTAAAGTATCTATAACTCATTCTAAACTGTATTACTACTAATCGATGTATTAAATAAATTTTATAACAAGTTATTTTAATGGTACTCTAAAGTACCGCCAGGGCATAAAGGGTTATAAAAGGAAGATAATAAAGTGATTACTTTTCTTTTTTTCTTTGCATTTTCACTTAATTAATTTATTTAAATAATCCAAAATAACTAGGATAAAGTAAAACACGGATTAAAAAATAATAGTTTACTATTTTTAACCGAAGGACAAAAGTTATTTCCATGAGCGACTCAGCTGCCTTCCATTGTCCTTAATGATTTCTTTTCCCTTTCATGCATTTTTTCCTTTCCATAGAGAACTAGTTGGATGTGCCAAAATCTCAAAACTTTCTTCTATCTCAAACATCTTAATATTTCAAAAAGTCTTTACAAATGTTAATACTTCAGTATTATTAGTTCAATACTATGCCAACTTTGACTTTCATCTTAAATTTCTGCTTCAGCGAATTAATCGAAGTAAAAACGAATTAATCTCGCTCATGAAATTTAACAAGTGGGTAAGCGTGATCACAGATCGTACTAAGGGTTTCGTTTAATATTCATTTCAAAACACTTTAACCTATTGCATAATCTGCTAGTTCCACATTTCGCAACCAGGGGCCGCATTCTCTTCTAAACAAACCCCTATCTGAGCGAAACTCCGTTTTACAAACTATCCGTAGATATATTAGTCGAAGGGATCGGGCCCATAGCACCCGAGATAGGTAGGCGTCCCCTGGCGGTAAAAATTGGAACTAAAATATGTACAGCTATGGTGTATAATATAAAAGTGTGATCAAATGAGTATAGGCAAAAGTTAAAAAAGTGTACCCCGGGTGAAAAGGGTGGAGGTTAGAAAAATTGCTACAAATACAAAAGTTATAGCCCGGAAGCGCAATTATTATAACGCTTTTTGAAATTTTTATGATTTTTCGTGTGATCGCAAGTGTTCTCTTATAAGTATGCAAAATTTCACATGTCCACCTTAATTAGAGGCTGAATTAGAAAAATTGCTTAAAATACACAAGTTAGAACCCAGAGGGGTAAATATAAGACTTTTTCAAAATTTTATTATTTGTCATGTGATGCGAGGTGTTCAGCTGGAAGAATCCAAAATTTCAAGTCTTCAACTTAATTAATAGCTCAGTTAGAACAAGAAACTTAAAAGGTGTAAATATCTTGAAAAACATTTCGATTACAACACTTTCTTCTATTATAGATAACAGAAAATAATAAAGAAATAGAGCAATGGACAGGTATATTGCGAAAATTTGGTTCAACGAACAAAGGCACTGCTCCCTCAATCTTTTTAGGTGCGTTCGTAATTATATAAATACGTAGCACCTATAGTCGTCGTTCAGTCCGTCCGTCTGTCTGTCTGTCCGCATATAACAGAGCAAAAACTACCCAACCGAATGGTCTGAAATTTCAAATATATGATTGTTGCAAAATTTTGTCGAGCCATTTAAAATTTTATGAAAATCGGATGTATAGTTTAATGACAGGGACAGTCAAAAGTTTTTCTTTACATTACGGCCAATGGGAAATATTATTGCAAGTGCATATTAATGGTGTTACAGCCTTCCGAATGTTCTTAAATTTTAAATACATAATTGTTGTAATATTTTGTCGAGCCATTTCAAATTTTATGGAAATCGGATGTGTAATTTAATTACAGGGACAGTCAACAGTTTTCCGTTACATTACGGCCGATGGGAAAAATTATTGCAAGTGCATTTTAATGATGTTAAAGCCTTCCGAATGGTCTGAAATTTGAAATATGTAATTGATGCAAAATTTTGTCGAGCCATTTCAAATTTTATGAAAATTGGATGTATAGTTTAATGACAGGGACAGTCAAAAGTGTTCTGTTACATTACGAGGAATGGGGAAAAAATATTGCAAGTGCATTTTAATGATGTTACAGACTATGCACGTATGAAGTGCAAAAAAATATACATTCAGTACAAAATGGGGTGCAAAAATAATAATTATAAAATTAGTTATAGTACGAACGCACCTCATTTGCCACGTTTGACGAGCAATTTCCAACTTGTTTACAACCGAGTTTGATTGTCTAAAAATTTAAATGTATTAATTCTGAAGTATAAATATAAGAAAAATACCAATTTTAAATTATAATTTATTTTTAAAGTAACAAAAAATTATGTTTTTATTTTTTCAAGAAATTCCCTCTCAAAAAAGATTTTTACGAAAAAATTTCCAAAGTAGGGGCAGCAAATTGACGCAACACTCCTGTGGAGAGAGACGTTTCTGTTATTTAAAAATTATTCTTGACTGGAGAGTTAAAGAAACTTTGAGTTTCGGTTAGCGAATGTTTCGAGTTTCGAGGGGAAAAACAAATGCGCAAAAAATCTGTTTCTAAGACGAAAACGTAACACCCAGCATATTGTTGCCAAACCACTCTTGTGATTCGAAAGAAATGAAGCTTTAAATTGGAGGTTTTTAAGTAAATTTTACATTATACTAAAGGGTTTTCTCTCTTAACGGTGCCCAACGACTGTCTTCTAAACCGTCAGCCATAGACGTTAGCTCCAATTACAAATATGTTATAATAGTCCAGGCATTAGGGGATTTTATTTTGCAAAATTAATGGTAGTTCTGGAAATCGGCTTACTTTGTGTTTTTTTGGGGGGTAGCTGAATTCAAATTTGTAACTTCCCACCTAAATTTCTAGTAAATCCTATTTCACAGCAAAAAAGAGGCTTCAACTTTAAACATATATTACTCCGTTAAATCGTAGAAGAACAGAACATTTTTTTTATGTCTTCTTATTGTAATAGGATATTTTTACTAAATAGCACTTATAGGACCGGGGGACCCCTATAAAAATTTAAATTTCGTATTTTTTAAAGAAATGTTTTTATTGAACCAAATCGCTTTTAAAATATTTCTTCGTCTCATTTTAAAAAAATTTGCAGTTGGAACTATATGTGTATGTCTAACGGCTTAGGAATTAGTCATTGGACACCTTTGAGAGTGAATTTTGGTAAAACAGAGGATATCAAATCGGAGAAGTTTGTATTTTAAGCAAAAAAGAACGAGTTGGCGCGTCAAACGTAGCAAATGAGGTGCGTTCGTACTATAACAAGTTTTCTAAATATTTTTTGCACTGAATATGTGCTGAATGTATATTTTAGTGCACTTCATAAGTGCAAATCAATTTCATTCTGTTCGTGAGGCTGTAACATCATTAAAATGCACTTGAAATAATTTTTTCCCCATTGGCCGTAATGTAACTGAAAACTTTTGGCTGTACCTGACATTAAACTATACATCCTATTTTCATAAAATTTGAAATGAGTCAACAAAACTATGCAACAATTATATATTTTAAATTTTAAACGATAGGTAGTTTTTGCGCTGTTATATGCGGACGGACGGACGGACAGAGAAAGGGACTGAACGACGACTATAGGTGCTACGTATTTATATAATTACGAACGCACCTAAAAACAAACAAGTTGGACAATTGCACGTCAAACGTGGCAAATGAGGTGCGTTTGTACTATAACTAATTTTATAAATATTTTTTGCACCGCAGGTTCTACTGAACGTATATTTTAGTGCACTTCGTAAGTGCATATCAATTTTATTCTGTTCGAAAGGCTGTAACATCATTAAAACACACTTGAAATATTTTTTTTCACATTGGCCGTAATGTAAAGGAAAACTTTTGACTTTCCCTGTCATTAAACTATACATCCAATTTTCATAAAATTTGAAATGACTCGACAAAATTTTGCAACAATTAAATAGTTAAAATTTCAGACCATTCGGTTGGGTAATTTTTGCTCTGTTATATGCGGACGGACGGAGAGAGGGACAGACAGACAGACAGACGGGCCGAACGACGGCTAAAGGCGCTACGTATTTATATAATTACGAACTCACGTAAAAAAAAAAAAAAAAAAAAAAAAAAAAAAAACTGAAGAAACCTTCGACTCACGAATAATTCTTTTCTTCTTTCTGTGAATATGTTTAATGAAATGAGGACTAAAAATAGAAAACGATGAAAATCGAATAGAGAAAATTTTTCAACAGAGCGAAAAAAAAAAAAAAAAAAAAAAAAAACCCTCTTATTTCTGGTACTCACAGCGCAGGGTTCTCGCTGCCACTCGCTATTGCGCCAAATCGCGACAAAATGCTTCATTTGGAGAATAAACGAACAATCAAACTCGCAAAATTTCAATTATTCAATTTCTGCTCTCTTTAGGTGCATTCGTAATTATATAAATATATAGCACCTATAGTCGTCGTTCTGTCCGTCTGTCTGTCTGTCCGTCCGTCCGTCCGTCTGTCTGTCCGTCCGTCCGCTTATAACAGAGCAAAAACTACCCAACCGAATGGTCTGAAATTCTAACTATATAATTGTTGTGAAATTTTGTCGAGTCATTTAAAATTTTATGAAAATCGGGCGTATAGTTTAATTACAGGGACAGTCAAAAGTTTTCCGTTACATTACGGCCAATGGGAAAAAATATTTCAAATGCATTTTAATGATGATTACAGCTTTTCGAACAGAATAAAATGGATATGCGCTTATGAAATGCACTAAAATATACATTCAGTACAGTATGCGGTGTAAAAGATATCTATAAAACTAGTCACAGTACGAACGCACAACTTTTTCCACGTTGGACGTGTAATTTCCAACTTGTATATGTTCATGTGCGTGGTGTGCCAGTACAGTCGAGATTATTATCCGCGTTATTGAACGATTGATGTCGCTTTACATGTTCAATCGCAACGTGCCATTTATATTGCTCTATTTATAGAAATACTGACTCAACACCAATTCTGTTTAGCAAAAGCTAAAGACACACAAAGGATTATGCGATAGATATTTCTTTATTCCCAGTTAACCACTATGTATGCGGCGGCGTCGCACCGGTCAAAACACGAACAAAACTACTCGCATCAAGTGCCAAATACTGACAAAAAAATTGCTGAATTCGGTTTTGAAATTAGCCATTTACCATCATACTATTTATTAGTTGCATGGAAAGTATCAATGGCTGGAAACATTTTTTTTTTAACCGTTTGGAAAAATGGTTATTGTTCTCGTCAGGGTAGGGAAATCAAAAGCATATCTGAAGGTTTTTATTGGTTTAATCATCATTTCATTCGTTTTCTGATTGGTCTATACAGTCCCCACTAAAAATAATCTTAAGATTATCTGAAGAAATCTCTAGTTTCTCCAGAAATTCTACAGAAATCTGAAGAAATTTTGCAGGTTTAGCTTTACCTTCAAAATATCTGCAGATATTCTGCAGGTATTCCTAGAAATATCTGCAGAAATGGGCCAATTACCTACATATTTTCTGCAGATTTTTTATAGTGGGGGTAATATATATTGTCCTTTACTTTCAACAGAGATGGATACCTTCTGTTGCCACTATGACAAAAAAGTAATAAAAACTACAAAAAAATTAATAACTCAGAAACAAATTGAGATACAGCTTTCAAACAAATTGCATTTAAAAGTACATTTTTTTTCTCTATACGACGGTGTAAAAAGTAATATTGTGGGATGTTTAGAAGTTTAAGAATGAAATTTCATTTAAAATGGGCCGTCAGATTTCTTGGAAATCTGATGATGGAAAAGCTTTTTCCCGAACAGCCAATGAAATGCTTAGATAATACATAAGTTTCAAGTGAATAATAGTAAATAGTGTTATTACACGTAAAAATTTCAAGCGACAAAAATCGTCTGCTACTCCTCTGATTTCCCGCTTTTTAAAGCTACTTTTTTCGTTTTCCAAACATTTCATTGGCTGTTCGGGAAAAGGCTTTTCTATCGCTAGATTTCCAAGCATTTTATTGGCTATTACTGGCGACTCGCTTCGTTTCAGGCGTCAAAGACGCTCCGACAGAAAAAAGTTGCTTGCTTTCGAAGCGACTCCCCTGGAGCCATAGGAAGAACGTGGAGACGCCTGGAATTTCAAGCGACTTTGACTCCTCGTGTAATAACACCATTATTACACGTACAATTCGAAGCGACAAAAATCGCTTGCGACTCGTCATGTTTCCCATAGCAACCGTACGATTTTTTTCGTTTTCTAAGCATTTCATTGGCTGTTCGAGAAAAGGCTTTTCTATCGACAGATTTCTAAGCATTTGATAGGCTGTTACTGGCGACTCGCCTCGTTTCAGGCGTCAAAAACGCTCCAACACAAAAGAATTTCTTGCATTCCAGGCGGCTCTCCTGGAGCCATAGAATAACATTGAGACGCCTGGAATTTGAAGCGACTTTAACTCCTCGTGTAATAGTCGCAGGTGATTTTTGTCGCTTGGAATTTTTACGTGTAATAGCACTATTAATGTTTAATCCATTGAGTACGTAATGTATGATCAACTCCGTGCGATTTTTTATGTCTTAAATTTTATTCTTTGAAAAAATCATTTTCTAAATGGTCGTTGTAATTTGTTAAATTGCTTTTTTTTTTCTTTTCTTTCTTCTTTTGTCGGTTAAGATTAGAAATCTCATAGAAGTTTTCAGCGTTTGTTTTCACAACGGTAAATCAAAGATAGCTATTATTAATTTTTATTTAGACAGCTAAAAGAATATCTGAAACATTTACACATTTAGGAGACATTTAGAATGCACTTAATTTAATAGTTTCTGTCGCAGATAGTCGAATTTCTATTTTATAAGCAATTACAAAAAAATAGGTTATTTTAGGGCATATTAAAAAGCAGCGATACAATAAGGAATTAAAGATTGATTTTTCAGTGTTTCACACTGAAACAATTTTGTTAAAATGTCTTTTCATCTGGCTACTATTTTTTATTTCTTATTCGGCAAATAGTTAATGTTGGTAAAAAGCCAGTGAGAACCCTGTTACAGCGTTTTCCAATTCAATCCTTTTGGGCTCTTAGTTCAACGCTTTAAAATATAGTAACCTAGCTTCCTTTCATTTAGTGTTTAAATACCTACTTGTAAACATTTATTTTATTTCTGTACTTGCTTAAAAATATCACATTGATGTTGACAATACCAACATGATCCAGTTGTGTAATGACCACCAGTAGCTGTGCATCTTATCACTGGCACTTTCAGCGTCCTCCATTCTACTTCTTGTGGCACATTCAGTGTTCTCCTCTTCACTTCGTGTGACACATTCAACCAGAGACATTTTTCTAGTCTTTTTTTTAACTATTTCTACTAGGGTTGGCACTTTAAAGGTTCTCCTGTTTGTTAAGCTTGGCATTTAAGACATTTTTTCGTATAAAAAAAAATAGTTCTCAATTTTTTGGTATTTTCTGCGTTTTTCATTTTTTATTTTCAAATGATTTCATGCAAATATTTATAAACATATATTTTAAGAAAATAAACAACTATTTAAAACTATTCTTTTGCATTATTACTTTCTTCTATCTTCAATAGAAGAAAGTATTGTAATCGAAATTTTTTCGATTTCCGGTTTTCAACGGATTTACACGTTTTAGGGGTCAGAGATCACAAAAACATGTTTATACAAAATGTCTGTCTGTCAGTCTGTGTGGCCGTGCGTCCGTATGTCCGTGTGTCGCCATTGTACCATCAAAAATTGTATGAAGTTATGCGTAGAATTGAACCAATTTTTTTTTAAGTTTTTGGCTACGGGAAACAGGTTCTCCATTAATTTGGAAAAATTTCGTCGCTAGGGGGCGCTGTAATAGCGGTTTTTGTGCATTTTGAATATTGTACCATCGAAAAGTGTATGAAGTTATGGGTAGAATTCAACCAAATTTTTTGTGTATGTTTTTGGCCATGGCAAGACGGTCCTCCCTGAATTTGGAAAAAATCCGCCAATAGGGGCGCTGTAATAACGATTTTTGTGCAATTTTCAATATTGTACCATTGAAAAGTGCATGAAGTTATGCATAATTCTAGTAAAAATACTAATAAAACTAATTATAATGAAATATTGACATGAGATAGAAGAAAGTTTTGGGTTCGGCACATGGAACTAGTTTGCAATAGATAATCATATATATTTATGCATTTGATAAAGCCTTCTTTTTCGCGAAATTATTTATGACTAACTTAATTAATTGATTAGAGTACATTAATTTCTCTTCCCTTCGCATTAATTGCTCTTTATGAAGGTGTATTTTCCCGGAGATTATTAACGGAAAACAATTGCTTCGTTTGTAATTACAATTTATTTTTTTCCTTTTGTATGCATTATCTTTTTTCTAAACCAAAATATATTATCTCGTAATAAAAGTACTACATCTTTTCAGTATTCTTTTCGTCCAAATGCACTGAACTATTAATTACTCTGAACTTGTGTACAAATTGTTATATTTTGTTAATTTTTTTTTTACATAACTTAATATCTTATTTTGTAATAGTTTATAATAGGAAATCTAATTTTTTAAAAAGTTTTTTTATAATTCGAAAGCAAAGACAGGCATCTCCCGACATACGTAAGTAATACGTTCTGTTAATGTTTTGCGTAGCTTGAATTTTACGTAAGTCGAATTTTTAAATTGTTTAGGTAAATTTTCGTAAGAAAATTCAATATTTATTATATATAAATATCGAATATATACATTATTTACACAGAATTATTCTGTAAATAAAATAGCATGCAGTAATATTTACTTGGATATAAACTATAAACGTATGAAAAAATATAAAAACAAACTGAAAGAACACTTTTCAAATGAAAAATATTTTGTGGAATATGGGATTTATAAATTTAACATTGATGAATTAATTTATATCAATTTTGAATCTACATCAAAAGTTAGGTGAAGAATCTACATTAAACAAACAGCTGAAGCTAGAAGAAACAAGTAATATAAAAAATTTGTTTTTTAAGTCAATTCCTACTTAGGTCATCAAGAAAAATTTAATATAATCCCTTAAGCTAATAATAGTTTTTGTTGCATTAAAATATCTCAATTTGTTGATTTTCTATAAGCCAGTAGGTTTACAATAGAAGTCTATGGGAATTTGGCGAAATGTTACAGATATCGCCAAGTTGGCGTCACTTTTGGCCACTCATTTTGGTCGCCAAATCTGCCAATATATCGCCAAGTTGGCGACAAACTTGGCGGTATTTGGCGACAGAACAGGGTCCCCCTTATAGATATAAAGATGCATTAAATGCTGTCCAATAACCAATGCCCGCCATTTTTTCTCCCATGTAAATCTAAAATTAATTATTAATTTTTTAATATTATTATTATATATTATAATTAATTAATCTAAAATCTAAAATTAATATTTAAAAAAAACTGTATTAACATCAATTGTCATCCAGTACAAGTTTTAAAAAATTTATTTCAACTTGATAGGATGAATAATCAGTATTTTATTAAAGATTGAAAATATGAACAAGATACATATATATAGGGAGAGTGTGAACTAATATTAGGAATTGAAAAATACACTAGTTCCTCTTAATCGAAACTTTAAAATTAGGTTTCGTTATGGTTTGAATTCAGCTAACAAAATTGTAACGGTTTTTGACCTCATTTTAATCAGATTTGTGTTTGTTTTGTTAAAAATTGGATTGTATATCCCAATAAAAAATGTAACTCTATCTAATATATAAAACTATATTAGTGTTGTGGTTTTTATCTGCATATTTTATTAATAAACCAATTATCAAAAGTATGCAAATGTGTATCAAACGCGCTAGTATGTTCATAAATGTAATTTTTGAGATTTATTACGTAAGTGCGAATTTACGTCAGTCGCATATTACGGAAGTCGTGGGATGCCTGTAGATTAATCCAAAAATATAGTAACATATTTTTATCTTTAAAAAAAATAAATAACTTTTTAAAAACTATTTTTTTTTTCAATTCCTACTATTAGTTCACACTCTCCCTATATTTATTTATTTGTATATATATATCTTGTTTAAATATTCAATCGTTAATAAAATACTTATTATTCATCCTATCAAGTTGAAATAAATTTTTTTTAACTTGTACTGGATGACAATTGATGTTAATACAGTTTTTTCAAATATTGATTAATTAATTAAATTTTAATTAATTAATTTTAGTTGTACATGGGAGAGAAAATGACGGCCATTGGTTATTGAAGTATTTAATGCATCTTCATATCTATAAGGGGGGCTACCATAGGGGGGACCCTGTTATGTCGCCAAATACCGCCAAGTTTGTCGCAAACTTGGCGATATATATCGCCAAATTTGTCGACCCAAATGAGTCGCCAAAAGTGACGCCAACTTGGCGATATCTCTAATATTTCGCCAAATTCCCATAGACTTCCATTGTAAACCTACTTGCTTATAGAAAATCAACAAATTGAGATATTTTAATGCAACAAAAACTAATATCAGCTTAAGGGATTATATTAAATTTTTCTTTTATGACCTAAGTAGGAATTGACTTCAAAAACAAAATTTTTATATTACTTGTTTTGTATAATTTTTCATAGATAATTATATGTTTTTATGCACTTATTTCAGCCTTTTCCTGAAATTATTTAGACTAGCTTAATTAATTCATTAGAGTTCATTAATTTCCTTTCCTTTCGCATTAATAGCTCTTTTTGAAGATGCATTTTCCCATTGATTATTAACGGAAAACAATTGTTTCGTTTGTAATTGTAATTTATTTTTTTCCTTTTATATGCATTATCTTTTTCCCAAATGAAAATAAATTATTTCGTACCAAAAGCACTGCATCTTTGTAGTGTACCTGTAGCTTTCATTCTAATGTCCGAATGCACTGAACAATTAATTGCTCTGAATTTATTTACAAATTTTTATTTTATTTTAATTTTTTTAATATATTTTTTTTTATCAGTTAATTTCTTTTTTTGTCAATTGTTTAGAATACGAAATCTGATTTTTTTTAAAGATTTTTTAAAATTCGAACGATAATAAATTAATTAAAAATAATGAAATAATAATGGCTAAAATAAACTAGTATGTTGCGGCCATCACAAAACTTTCTGCTGTATAAATCACGTCAATTTAAATAGTACAGAAATTTACATCAATTTAGCACCAATTCATATCAAAGTGTATATGAATTTGAAGTTTGATGAAAATTCGTAGCTTGGGATAGAGCTATAGCGGAAATTCTAAAAAATGTAGCATAGCAGCGCCACCTGTTGTGCTATTTACATCAAAACAAAAACAGCACTAATTAATATCAAGGTATACCTGAATCTGAAGTTTGATGAAAATTCGAGCATTAGTTATTGAGATAGAGCTATAGCGGAAATTCTGAAAAATGCAGCATAGCAGCACCACCTGTTGAGCGATTTACACCAAAATGTATAAAACGTCAATTCATGTCAAGGACTAACTGAATCTGAAGTTTGAAGAAAATCCGTGGATTATTTCTTGAGATAGAGCTATTGCAAAAATCGTGCAAAATGCAGCATAACAACCGGATCTGTTGGGCGATTTACACGAAAACGTTACCAACTCCAATTCATATCAAGGAGTAACTGAATCTGAGGTTTGATGAAAATCCGTGCATTAGTTCTTGAGATAGAGCTATTGCAGAAATATCGAAAAATGCAGCATAGCAGCGCCACCTGTTGGTCGATTTACACCAAAAACTAACCAGCACCAACTTATATTAGGGACTACTAGAATATAAATTTGTATTAAATTCCGTACATTAGTTCTTGAGATAGACAAAATTTGTGTCACATAGACTCACAGACAGGCATTTTCTAAAAGCATGTTTTTCGGGATCTCTGACCCCTAAAACGTGTAAATCCGTCAAAACCGGAAGTCGAAAATTTTCACGAATCCAATACTTTCTTCTTGTAAAGATAGAAAGAAGAAAGCAAAAATAACCCACTTTTATGACAGATATGCTTCTATGGAAATATTACACGCGGACTACGCATTTTAACGTATTTTAACCTTTTAAATACATAAATAATAATTATTCACTTTTATTATTTACTAGCAGAACTACCCGGCTTCGCCCGAGTCAATTATAAGGAGCCTTCCAGGTATAATAAATTAAAACGAAATAATACGGCAATCACAATAACTGAAATTTCTGCATTCGCATCCACAAATCATTATAAAGACAAACACAAAATATGACATTATAGTTTTGCAACCATAGTAAAATCCCTGAGCTGTAACAACAGAATGCGTGTTTTCTTTGCGGGTGTAAGAGAAAAACATGTGTGTATAAGATAAGTTAATCATGATAGATAGATATTAACCAGAAGTATAGTAGAAAATATTTAATAGGAAAAAAGATCATTGCGTTATAAATTTGGAATAGATAGAGAATTAGAATTATTAACCTATCATTAAATATTAAAAGAGATTACACATGAATAATAAAACATATATATACATTTTACTGGATTATTTATTATGGCAAACATGAATTAAATAAATAAATAAATTGCAATTAAACAAATCATATGCATATGATAAACTTAAAATACTCAAAATGAAAAAATATATGATCCTGAACAATTTTTGAAGAGAACAATATTTCTTGACTAATCTAATTATTGATTACTAGCAAACACCGCGGCTTTGCTCGCGTAATAGTTGAAATATGCCAAGTGATATTTATATGTCTAATTTTTATTAAAATGTACTAACTAAATTTTTACTTATTACTTTTAAGAATAATTCAAAAATTACTATTTAAAACACAGTTTGATTAAACATCATTATTACACTGCATTAGGCAGAAAGGAGACTTAAATTAATAAAACTAAATAAATGATAATTTAGAAAATATTTTGAAACCTTTCTGCTCATTTAATACGCTCATTTCAGTATTCATTTGAAGTTTTGAATTTTTTAGAAACAATCTTCTTACATCTTAAAATTAAGTATCATGTCAAATTCCAAGTCATACCATCTCTCCCAACAGAAACAGCTGTGTTGAATTAGGAACTATCACCATTAATTTGCCAACATCAATTTTGAAATCGATTTATTATTTTTAATATTCCACAGAAACGAAATTTATAAAGCTTTTAAAGGTCTTTTATAGAACGTTTGTTGTTCCTGTAAACCCCAGGTGGTAGAATCATCGGCCTGTGTAGGATCAGAGAATGTTAAAATTGATTCGCAACTATTACATTTATAATCGGTTTATATTCCCTGAAATTGCATAGATATCGTAATTTAGGGCTTTTTTAGAATGCTTTTCACACCTCTTCGCTTCACCCCTTTTTAATTCGAATTTATTTTCGACATTCATTCGAGGGCATTTATATTTTATATGTAAGTACCATGCCATATTTAAAGTTTCTATCCTTTTCAGTATCACAGAAATCGATATTTAGAAAGTTTTTAGCTCCTGCAACCCTCTGGTGGTAGTGGCACAGATACAAAATATAGCTTATGTTTAAGCAGGTTCTAACACCAACAATTTGTCATCATTATTTTTTTAATCGGTTTAGTATTTGATAAGATTGCATAAAAGTTGTAATTTATAACGCTTTTCGCTTACTTCATCTTTTTACATTTGGAATTTTCTTTCGACTGTTCTTAGAAAGCAGTTGCATCTTGTAAGTAAATACCATGCCATACTTCAAAGTGTTAGATCCCTCAGTTGTGCAAAAAACGCAAATTAGAACATCTTTTGCTTTTGCAACCCTCAGATGGTAGTGACAGTATCATAAAATATAACCTATGTTATATCAGGGACTATCACCATTGATTTGCAACCATTACTTTTGAAATAGCTTTGGTATGTCCTGAGATTGAGTATAAATCGAAATTTAGAAAGTTTTTGGAACGCTTTTCGCGCATTTTCATCCCTTTTTAAATTTCTAATTTTTTCGAAACTGTTCTTAAAGATCATTTATACCTAATAAATAAGTACATTGCCTAATTTTAAGTTGCTAACCCGTACCGATCACAAAAATCGAAACTTAGAACGCTTTTTTGCTCCTGAAAGTCTAGGTGATAGTGATACCGACATAAAATAGCGTCTATGTTAGAGAAGAGTCTGTCAGCATCAATTTCCTACCATTTCTTTTAAAATCAGTTTGATTCTTCCTG
This sequence comes from Maratus speciosus, assembly GCA_963932465.1. Taxonomy (NCBI): domain Eukaryota; kingdom Metazoa; phylum Arthropoda; class Arachnida; order Araneae; family Salticidae; genus Maratus; species Maratus speciosus. The sequence continues at coordinate 12,546,147 of OZ010799.1, forward strand.
AGATATCGCTGACAAATCGGCATTTAATACGTTTTTAGAACGCTTTTCGCGCATTTTTCTGCTGCACCTCCTCTGGGGTAGTGGAGGCAGATATAAAATATAGCCTAAATTAGAGCGAGATCTGTCAGCATAATTTTTACACCATTATATTTGAAATCCTTTCAGTACTTCCTAAGTTTGCATAGAAATCGCAATTTAGAACGTTTTTTACAACGCTTTTTGCGCATTTTGACTCCCTTTTAAATTTCGATTTTTTTTAGGAAATGCCCTTAGAGATCATTGATACCTTATAACTAACTACAATTCCAAATTTCACGATTCTAGGCCCTTCCGTAACGCAAAAACCGCAATTTAGAACGTTTTTCCCCTGCACCGCCTTTGGGATAGTGTCACCAACATAAAACATAGCCTATGTTGGAGCAAGGGTTGTCACCGCCATTTTAACACCATTATTTTTTAAATCGGTTCGGTATTTCCTGAGATTGTGTAGAAAATACCATTTAGAACGTTTTTTAGAACGCTTTTCGCGCATTTTCACCACTTTTAAATTTCGTATCGTTTAAGAACTGTTCTTATAAATCCTTTATACATAATAAGTAGCTAATATTTCAAATTTCATATTTCTAGGCCCTTCAGTAACACATAAATCGCATTTTTAGAACGTTTTTGATCCTACACCACCTTTAGGGTAGTGGCACCGACATAAAGCATAGCCTATCTTGGAGCAAACGTTGTCACCATCATTTTGACACCAATATTTTTTAAATAGGTTTGGTGTTTCCTGAGATTATGTAGAAACTACCATTTAGAACGTTTTTTAGAACGCTTTTTGTTCATTTTCACCCCTTTTAAATTTCGAATTGTTTAAGAACTGTTCTTAGACATAATTTATATCTTATAAGTAACTAATATTCAAAATTTCATATTTCTAGGACCTTCAGTAATGCAAAAATCGCGTTTTTAGAAAATTTTGCTCCTGCACCCCCTTTGGGTTAGTGGCACCGACATAAAATATAGCCTATGTTCTAAGTTGGACTAACACCATCATTTTGATACCATTACTTTTGGAATCGGTTCGGTAGTTCCAGAGCTTACCTCCTACAAATAAACAATTTTTACCTCTTTATAATATGAGTATAGATAGATAGAGTATAGACTAGCAAACCCCGCGACTTTGCTCGCGTAATAGTAGTTGAAAAATGCCAAGTGATATTTATATGTCTAATTTTTATTAAAAGGTACTAACTAAATTTTTACTTATTACTCTTAAGAATAATTCAAAAATTACTATTTAAAACACAGTTTGATTAAACATCATTATTACACTGCATTAGGCAGAAAGGAGACTTAAATTAATAAAACTAAATAAATGATAATTTAGAAAATATTTTGAAACCTTTCTGCTCATTTAATACGCTCATTTCAGTATTCATTTGAAGTTTTGAATTTTTTAGAAACCGTCTTCTTACATCTTAAAATTAAGTATCGTGTCAAATTACAAGTCCTACCATCTCTCCCAACAGAAAGGGCTGTGTTGAATTAGGAACTATCACCATTAATTTGCCAACATTAATTTTGAAATCGGTTTATTATTTTTAATATTCCACAGAAACGTAAATTAGAAAGCTTTTAAATGCCTTTTATAGAACGTTTGTTGTTTCTGTAAACCCCAGGTGGTAGAATAATCGGCCTGTGTAGGATCAGAGAATGTTAAAATTGATTCGCAACTATTACTTTTATAATCAGTTTATATTCCTTGAAATTGCATAGATATCGTAATTTAGGACTTTTTTAGAATGCTTTTCACACCTCCCCTTCTCTTCACCCCTTTTTAATTCGAATTTATTTTCGACAGTCCTTCGAGGATTTTATATTTTATAAGTAAGTACCATGCCATATTTAAAGTTTCTAGCCTTTTCAGTATCACAGAAATCGAAATTTAGAAAGTTTTTAGCTCCTGGTGGTAGTGGCACAGATATAAAATATAGCTTATGTTTGAGCAGGTTCTAACACCAACAATTTGTCATTTTTTTAAACCGGTTTAGTATTTGATAAGATTGCATAAAAATTGTAATTTATAACACTTTTCGCTTACTTCATCTTTTTAAATTTGGAATTTTCTTTCGACTGTTCTTAGAAAGGAGTTGCATCTTGTAAGTAAATACCATGCAATTCTTCAAAATGTTAGACCCTTCAATTGTGCAAAAAACGCAAGTTAGAACATGTTTTGCTTTTGCAACCCTAGATGGTAGTGACAGCAACATAAAATATAACCTATGTTATATCAGGGACTATCACCATTGATTTGCAACCATTACTTTTGAAATAGCTTTGGTATGTCCTGAGATTGAGTATAAATCGCAATTTAGAACGTTTTTGGAACGCTTTTCGCGCATTTTCATCCCTTTTTAAATTTCTAATTTTTTCGAAACTGTTCTTAAAGATCATTTATACCTAATAAATAAGTACATTGCCTAATTTTAAGTTGCTAACCTGTACCGATCACAAAAATCGAAATTTAGAACGCTTTTTTGCTCCTGAAAGTCTAGGTGATAGTGATACTGACATAAAATAGCGTCTATGTTCGAGAAGAGTCTGTCAGCTTCAATTTCCTACCATTTCTTTTGAAATCAGTTTGATTCTTCCTGAGATATCGCTGACAAATCGGCATTTAGAACGTTTTTAGAAAGCTTTTCGCATATTTTGCTCCTGCATCTCCTCTGGGGTAGTGGAAACATATATAAAATATAGCCTAACTTAGAGCGAGATCTGTCAGCATAATTTTTACACCATTATATTTGAAATCCTTTCAGTACTTCCTAAGATTGCATAGAAATCGCAATTTAGAACGTTTTTTACAACGCTTTTAGCGCATTTTGACTCCCTTTTAAATTTCGATTTTTTTTAGGAAATGCCCTTGATACCTTATAACTAACTACCATTCCAAATTTCACGATTCTAGGCCCTTCCGTAACGCAAAAACCACAATTTAGAACGTTTTTCCCCTGCCCCCCATTCGGGATAGTGTCACCGACATAAAACATAGCCTATGTTGGAGCAAGGGTTGTCACCACCATTTTGACGCCATTATTTTTTAAATCGGTTCGTTATTTCCTGAGATTGTGTAGAAACCACCATTTAGAACGTTTTTTAGAACGCTTTTCGCGCATTTTCACCCCTTTTAAATTTCGAATCGTTTAAGAACTGTTCTTAGAAATCCTTTATACCTAATAAGTAGCTAATATTTCAAATTTCATATTTCTAGGCCCTTCAGTAACACATAAATCGCATTTTTAGAACGTTTTTTGATCCTGCATCTCCTTTGGGGCAGTGGCACCGACATAAAACATAGCCTATCTTGGAGCAAGTGTTGTCACCATTATTTTGACACCAATATTTTTTTAAATAGGTTTGGTATTTCCTGAGATTATGTAGAAACTACCATTTAGAACGTTTTTTAGAACGCTTTTTGTGCATTTTCACCCCTTTTAAATTTCGAATTGTTTAAGAACTGTTCTTAGATATCATTTATATCTTATAAGTAACTAATATTCAAAATTTCATATTTCTAGGCCCTTCAGTAACGCAAAAATCGCATTTTTAGAACGTTTTTTGCTCCTGCACCCCCTTTGGGGTAGTGGTAACGAGGTGGGGTAGTAGCCTATGTTCTAAGTTGGACTAATGCCATCATTTTGATACCATTACTTTTGGAATCGGTTCGGTAGTTCCAGAGCTTACCTCCTACAAATAAACAATTTTTACCTCTTTATAATATGAGTATAGATAACAAACAACGATGCATGGCAGATATTTAGCACGATAATTGAAATTTGATTTTGGATAAAACAACCTATCCATTGAGAACTTATATTTTGATGTGCTATATTGCTGAATCCCACATTATGCAAATCTGATTTAATCTCATGGTGATGTTTGGCGATATCTCTGCTAGAAAGCACTTTAGATTGCAGCGATCATGTACTGCTGCTCTTTCCACATATTTCATTCACCATGTGATTTTTATCACCATGTTAACATATTTTAATCATCATGTGCTTTTTTATCAATTTCACCAAAACATCTTGACTTTAATCACACTTTTTTGAGGCACCGTTTGCGCACAAATTATTTGGATGATTTAAACTTGCAGCACAAGATAACGAAATTATTAATTTCTCTTTTGGTGGAAAACCATCTCGAAATCTGCGAAGAGTCACACAGAAACAAATGTTGAACAGAACATCGTAACACAGATGCAGAGCTAGGGGTTTCTTCGGACACTAGTTTTACACTTAACTTTATGCTGAGGATTCCTCTACTGGTTACTGGATGTCAGTCTGTTCTTTAAATTAGAACTTCAGAAAAAATAACTTGAATGTTTTTAAAAGCACTCAAAAATTTGCTTGCCAACGCCACAGCAAAGAGTTATAACTACCTCTTCGCTGCGCGCGGCCATGGGCGTACCCAAGGTGGGGGGGGCTGATGGGGCTACAGCCCCCCCCCCCCTCGAAATTTTCGAAAGTGATATGAAAAAGTGCTGATTTTTCGTCTTTCTTTTTTGGAAAAAATTTTAATTTTTTTCAATCATACAGCGGACTAGCCATTCTTATTAGTCCCATATTAGTCCACATTGACAACAAAGAAAGGAAAGAGGGCAGACGGGGGTACAGCCACCCCCCCCCCCCCCCCCTCTTCCCGAAATAGTCGAAAAATTAAATGAAAAAGTTATTTTTCTTTACTTTTTAAAGATAAATCTGTAATTTTTCCTTCTATCATATAGCAAAATAGTCATTCTCGTTAACACCATATTATTCGACATTGACATCACAGCATACCCAAAGTTGGGGAGGGGGCAGATGGAATTTCAGCCCCTCCTCTCAAAATGGTCAAAAATGAAATGATAAAATAGTGCTGAATTTTTTCCGTCTATTTGAGATAAATTTGCATTTTCTCCCCTATCATTCAACAGACTAGCCACTCCCTTCGCTGTAGTTCCATATTAGTGTACAGTGACACTACATTATACCCAAAAATGTAGAAGGGGCTAATGAGGTTACAGCCCTCTCCCCTAAAAGTCGAACATGAAATGAAAAAGTGCTGATATTTTCCTTTTTGTTTGAGATAAATTTGTATTTTCCCCCTATCATTCCACAGACCAGTGCACAGTGGTACCACATTATACCAAAGAGGTGAAAGGGGCTAATGGGGTGCCCCCTTTCTAAATGGTTGAAAATGAAATGAAAAAAGGCTGATTTTTTTCTTCTTGTTTGAGATAAACTTGTAATTTTTCTTCTGCCATACAGCGAAATAGCCATTCTCGTTAACCCCATATTAGTCCACATTGACATCACAGCATACCGAAAGAAGGGAAGGCGGCTAATGGGCTTACAGCCCCCTCCTCCCGAAATAGTCGAAAAAAAAATATTGCCTTTTTTTTTCTTTCTCTTTGAGATAAATTGTTATTTTTTTCCCTCCTATCATTCAACTGACTAGCCACATTCTTGTGTTTGGTTCCATATTAGTGCACAGTGATACCACATTATTATACCCAAAGAAGTAGAAAGGGCGGTGATGGGTCTCCCAAAATAGTCGAAAATGAAATGAAAAAAATGCTGATTTTTTTTTTGTTGTTTGAGATAAATTTGTAATGAAATTCTTTTCTGCAATACAACAAATTAGACTTTCTGGCTAGTCTCATATTAGCGCACAGTATACTAACGAAAGGAAGGGGGCTGATGAGGTTATAGGCCGCCTTTTGAAGTAATCAAAAATGAAATTAAAAAAAAACTCCTGTTTTTTTTTCTTTCTTTTGAGAGAAAATTTAATTTTTTTTCTGTGATGCAGCTATTCTGGTTAGTCCCATACATTAGTGCACAGTGATGCCCCAGCACAGTATACACCCAAAGAAGTCGATGGCGTCGGGGTTATGAGGTTACAGCTCCATTCCACCTCCGAAGAGATCGCAGTGAAATGAAAAAAGGACTGATATTCCTTCTTTTTCAGATAAATTTGTTTTATTTTCTGGCATGCCACGAATTTTATTTTTTCGTTAATCCAATATCCTCCTCAATCCTGCGACCAAATTTACTTGAAACCACAAAATCAATTTTCAAATGACTGAAAAATAGCTCCATCCCTGTTTTACTGGATAAATGAAAACGTATATTCTCAGTTCAAGAGACCTACAAGTGAATTCGACAAATCTAAAAGTAGTTTAATTTAACGAGTCTTTTAATTTCTCTCACAGTCGGCGGGCGCAAAGATTGTCAATGTGGAAGTATGTTAATGCACAGTAAAGCCACAGCTCATCTCAAGTCGATTTCGGCTAAATCGGAAATCCGGTGCGGAAGAGTTGACTGTAAAAGTAGCTTATTAACTTTCACTTTTCAGTCGCATTTCTATGCCAAAAATTTGTGTTTTTTCCACGGTTTTTTGACGAAATTTGCGTTTTCTCCGCGGTCCCTTGAAGAAATTCGCGTTTTTCAGCGGCTTTTTGCCGAAATTCGCGGTTTTTTTTTTTACAAATTTCTTCGTCAAATTTGCGTTTTTTCCGCGGCTTTTTGAGAAAACTCGCGTTTTTTTCTCGTATTTTTGATGAAACTTCCGTTTTTTCTGCGGCTCTTTGACGAAATTCGCGTTTTCATTGACGAAAGTAGCGTTTTTTCGCGGCTGTTTGACGAAATTCGCCTTTTTTCTGCAGTCTTTTGACGTAATTCATCTTTTTCTGTGGCCCTTCTTTGTGACCCTGCTTTTGCTCTTTTTTTGCGATCCTTTAACGAAATTCGCGTTTTTTCCGCTTCCCTTTGACGGAATGCGTGTTTTTTTTAGCAATCCTTTGTCGAAATTTGCGTTTTTTCTCCGGCCGTTTGACGAAATTCGCGTTTTTTTAAGTTATTTGCCGAAATTCGCAGTTTTTTATACAATCCTTCGTCGAAATTTGCGTTTTTTTCGCGCATTTTTGACGAATTTCGCATTTTTTCCTCGTCTTTTTGATGAAATTTGCATTTTCCTGCGGCCTTTTGACGAAATTCACGTTTTCCCATGTCCCTTTGACGAAATTCGCGTTTTTTGCGATCCTTTACGAAATTAGTTTTTTTTTCGCAGTTCTTTGACGAAATGCGTGTTTTAAGTGTTTTTTTCTAAATTCTCGTTTTTTCCGCGACCTTTGATGAAATTTGCTTTTTTACGCGGCTTTTTGACTAAATTCGCATTTTTCCGCAGCCTTTTGACGAAATTCACGTTTTTCTGGGGCCCTTCTTTGTGATCCTCCTTTCTCTTCTTTTTGCGATCCATTAACGAAATTCGCGCTTTTTCCACCTCCCTTTGACAGAATGTGTGTTTTTTTAGAGATCCGTTGTCGAAATTTGCTTTTTTTCTGCGGTCCTTTGACGAAATTTGCGTTTTTTTCTGTGGCCATTTGCCGAAATTCACGTTTTTTTTTATTCAATCCTTCGTCGAAATTTTTTTCCACGGCTTTTTACGAAATTTGCGGTTTTTTTCTCGTCTTTTTGATGAAATTTGCGTTTATCTGCGGCCTTTTGACGAAATTCAGATTTTTTTCGTGTCCTTTTGACGAAATTCGCGATTTTTCCTCTTCCTTTTGATAGAATGCGTGTTTTTTAGCGATAATTTGCGTTTTTTCTGCGGCTCTTTCACGAAATTCGCGTTCTTTCTGTGGTCATTTGACGAAATTATCGCTTTTCTGTGGCCATTTGACGAATTTAGCGTTTTTCGCAATCCGTCTAAATTTGCGTTTTTCCGTGGCTTTTTGACGAAAGTAGCGTTTTTTCTCATCTTTTTGATGAAATTTGCGTTTTTCTGCGCCTTTTTGACGAAATTAATGTTTTTCCATGTCCCTTTGACGAAATCAGCTTTTTTTGAGATCATTTACGAAATTAGCTTTTTCGCAGCCCTTTGACGGAACACGTGTTTTTAGCGATATTTTTTCAAAATTCGCATTTTTCCCGCAAACTTTTGATGAAATTCGCATTTTTTCTTTGGTCTTATGACGAAATTCGGGTTTTTTCTGTGCTCATTTGACGAAATTAGCGTTTCCTCGGGGATCATTTGACGATATTCGCATTTACTCCGCGAGCATTTGACGTAATTCGCGTTTTCTCTGCTATCATTTGACAGAATTTCACTTTTTTTCGCGATCCTTTGACAAACTTCGCATTTTGTGCGTGGCCCTATGACGAAATTGATTTTTTTCGGCGAACATTTGTCAAAAATCGCGATTTTTTTTTGTCCAAATTTTCGGACTGATGGCCGAATATTTCAACTTTTCGGAAAATGGGGAACAAAGTCACCCCTGCCCCTTCCCTTTCCCCCCTCTGAGAACGGCCTTATTGGGAAAAATTATTTCTGTTTATAACACAATTCAACGTATTTCGTAAGATTTAGAACATTATGGAAATTTAAGTCAGCGCCCTCCCCCCCCCCCCCCCCCCCCCGAAATAAAATCCTGGGTACGCCACTGCGCGCGGCCAACGAACAACTAGTTTTTTTCCGCTCAAGAAAGTGGTTGCCAAACCGCCGTCGAAAGAGTAGGGGGGAAAATCATTCCTCCTCTACTGCTTCCCTGGTCTGACTTCGGAAGAGGGAAAGGGAGATTCACCTGTCACGTCTCCCTCTGCGATAACTTGCTATTCCTGTGAAAACGCAGATGATTGGTTACATTCTTGCGTGCGTTCGGGATGTGAATTATTGCTGTTTTTTTTTTTTTTTTTTTTTTTTTTTTTTTAGACTTTATGCTTTCAGTTCACTGTTTATTTTTAATATGAAGATGCAATCTATGTAGACAAGCTTTTTCTCTACATCTCCTCCCCCAACAGGGAAGAAGTAGCACCAAGATTTCAACGGGGGAAAAAGAAATTGTTCAAAAGTGTCAATCAAATATCAAATATAATCTCTAACTGTTGTTGAAGCCAGTAGTAAAATGTTCATGAAATACTCCTGTGCTATCTTGTATTTACACACAAAAAGAAAATTATATGTACAGATTATGTAGAAAGAAATGGCATTACCATCATCATTATTTTGCAATACATTACTGAAATTTTATACATTTATATTAATTGGAAAGATTTAAGTTTTAAAATGAGTCGAAATCAACAGAACCAACACAAATTACAAGTCAGATACCCGGGGGAAAAATTACTATGTATCTAATTTAATTTCATAAATTTTATAGAGATCTAAATGGGGATAGAGATACAATAGGGTGCTCACAAGAAATCAATTTTTGAATTTTTTCCGGGGGACCCCCCAGAAAGTTGCCAATAGACTAGAAAATGAGAATGGCAAAGTTTTAGCTCATTTGGATAATATTAACGCGTGCCTCATTGAGGTTAAAATTTGTAAAAAACGTGATTTTTCGCAAAAATATGCTGTTTTTCCTTCATAAAATAAATACAATTAAACGTAGAAACATAATTCAGGTCTCATTTTATATAAAAAAGCTTCGTTTTGAAGAACCACACACCATTTTATTTCTAAAAATGTATAAATTTAGACATATGCGCATTTTTCAGGACCAGACTTCACCCAAATCCTAAAAATTGATTTTTATGAAAATGTGAAAAAAACATTGTAACATTCCATTTCATCTGCCTTTCCCCCTTTTGTTTTTCATTTTGTGCATGATAAAGTACTAATTTTAAAAAAATTCCAAAGAAAATGAAAAAAAAAATCAAATTTTAAACTGAAAAAATTTAAAAAAAAGGGGGGGGGGGTGCAAAGAAAGTATAAAAATTAGAACAAATGCATTTTATTATTAATGCAAAAATGCATTAATGCTCAAATGCATTTTATTATTAAAGTTGTGTTACAAGAAAGGAAGGATGATAAAGAAAATTAATTATTATCCCTTACAATTGTCACATTAACCCTTTCCAGTACAGAAAAGTTCTGTTCGTAAAATAATGAAATGATTGACTACACCTAAATTTACAAGCAAGTAAGTTTGGAATTAAAATTAGGTACTCTCGACATGGGACCACTGCGCCAGAAAGGATTAAGGTGGTAAATGGCTTAGATAAGGAGGCTTTTGAAGAATCTGGAAAAGTTTTTCTACATTCACATACAACTTTTAGCATATACTGTTTTTATTTTTCTTTTTTTGTTAAACAGGAATTGAAATCTCTGGTTAAATTTCTTCCCCTTTCAGCTGTGTCATTGACAACTTTAAAACCTTTCACTGATTTCTTGCTTTCAAATAAGGTTTATTTTCACACCATAGATTGGGATCAGTATTTAAAAAATGCTTATTAATATAAAATCTCTTACAAATTTTTATAGTTTGAGATGAAACAAAAACATGGACTCCTTTATTCAATAAATAATCCACTTCGTTGAAAACTTTTGTTGCTTTTAAATTCTTATCATCATCATCATTTCTTCTTCAAATGACATTAATTTTACAGCCATACTTATGTTGACTTTTTTTTTCAAAGTATCATCTAAAAATGAAAATGCAACTTGATCCGAGTTAAGATACCAAAGATGGTTTATCATTTTAACGAGTGCTTTGTCTGCAACCTATTTATCAATTTTTCTGTTGTGAACAAGTGATTTTATTATTTGCAGGTCTTGGATTGGGGTCCAAAGTGGGAGTGGGAATATTGAAACACGATTTTACATAAATATTGATTAGAAATAAGCAAAGGTCTTTAATACCTTCTTTTTCTAAATTTGTTATTGAGAGATTATCTATGACAATATATTTTGAGAGAATAAATTGCTTGTGCATCTGACATGATTAAAAGCACCAGGTGCTCTTAGAAAAGTCTTTTGTAGGAAGGAGTCCTATAAAAATTAAACAAAATTGGATAAACTCTTTATCATCATCCTTGAGCTGTTGATTTTTAAAAGGTCCTGTAAGAAAACTTGAAATTTCTTCTGAATTAACTATTTATATCTACTATTTCATCTTCAATAGCATTTTTATATTTACTCTGGTTTAATTTAAACCACCCAATCAGAATTTTTTTTTTAATATCTGGCTGAGGAGCAGTGATTATTCCCACTTTACAATCAAAACCAGCTTTTAGGATAATTTCTAGATTATGGTGAAGGCATGGTAAATACAGAAGACTTTTCCTTTAACAATTGCTATAGAAGAATGTAGGTTCCTCTGAGGTGACCGTTGTTTACTGCAGTTGTATCAAAACATATTGCCTGGATTTTACCAACTTCCTCCACTCTTCAACTGCGGAAAATACAGCTTTCGCCAGAATTATTCCGATACTATTTTCAAACTGTGGAACTCGTAGTAACTGTTCTTCATCCCCACAACTAATTAAAACTTCTATCCTCTCTACATTTTCTTTATTTAAAAAATGGTGAAGCAGTTTTCCATCCCAGTGAATAACATGGGATGGATCTCTCTAAACCGGAATTTTTAAATCTGTTTTTGATGATCGCAGTTCTTTGTTTACGAAATAGTTATTTGGGGAGTCAATTGCACTTCTACTTAAAATTAAAGTCTGTGGTTAACTGGTGGATGTACTCTAAATCTAGCAGCTTCTCTGGCATTCAGTTTCATTTTGCGAATATTATAAAATAAAATACATAAAACTTGACGATTACTTGGTAGCTTTCTGTCGATGATTTGATGAGACAAGCGGCCAATTAAAAAAATCTTACATTTCTGCCATCATATCAAAGGGGGGGGGGGGGGCTTTGCGGAATGTTTCGTCAATTCTAAAAATAGATAACGATAACAGGTAACAAAAACAGCCTTGTAATAAAAAGAGAAATTCAGAGGTTCAACTGCAACACAAATCGAGAAGCTCTTTCTTACTAGACACAGAACTAGATAACTAATAATCAATTATAATTCGTGAAATATTTTTAACGTTGCAAAAATTGTTCATTTATTTTTGCTTATTAATGAAAATAAGGCAAAAAAAATTATCAAAAGTAATAAAATTATTAATTTGTCATTTTTCACTTATGTTTCAAAAATGCAGAGTTTGAGGATATGGTTCACGAGCTGACCTGAAAAATACTAATATTCATTAAATATAAGTTTTGATGAGAGTAAAAGTTTAAGGCAACAACTGTTTCTATGAAATAAAATAAGAATCGGGTTTCTAAGACAAATAGTTTTCACGTAAAGAAAGAAAAACGACAATTTTTTGCCAAAAACTGCAAATTTTCAAGATTTCAACCTCGATGAGGCACGGGTTAATGTTATTCATTTCAGTTGAAACTTTTCCAATCTCATTTTCTAACTAATTGGCAACTTTTAGGAGGGTCCCCCCGAAGAAAACGTTAAAAAAAACTTTTTCCCATGTTGCTTGTGACCACCCTAGTGTACCAAGTTATTCATTTAATTAAGAAATCATAAGAATTAAAATGATGATTTTTTTTTGTGTAAAAAAGCATTTTTATCTTATAGCTAGCATTTTTTTTTTTTTTTTTTTTTTTTTTTTTTTTTTTTTTTTGTTATTAAACTTCATACAATTTCTTTGAAAAAAAATTCAAGAATTAATTTTACCAGATTGTAAAACTAAAATTACATATCTTTTAGAGAAAGGAAAATATGTTTAAATTTTGTATATATCATAATAGCAATGTGGAGATTAATACCACTGATCTGACCTAACGGACCAGACAGCCTAAGTCAGACAAAAGAAAGAAAATAATGACGTCTCATGACTTTTATATCTACAGAAGCATAACTGCCATAAAGCATAGATATATATAAATTTTGAATAATAAAGATGTTACTTTTTTTTTGAATGAAAATTAGGCATACTAAATTTACAATATTTAAAATAAGTTATGAGATTAAGATTTAAATACAATTTTCAATATTAGGTCTTAAAGATTTCTTTAAGAGTTTACTGACATGCAGTGTTTTTTCCATAGATTGATTGTCAACAATTCTAGATACTACATAATTGTCATTACGAGCAATCTTAACTATCTCCCAAGGAACAATGTACCTCTCAGTGAGTGAACCAGATAGCTTAAAATTTTCCATTAAAATCTTATCGCCCAGTTTTAATTTTATTTCTTCTGAAATTAGGTTTGGGCCATTATCTGTTTGAATTATTTTTGCTATTCCAAATCTAACAAAGTACTACGCATTGAGGCATCTTATAATAGTTGCAGATTTTACATTGACTAAAGGAATAGCTTCTAAATATCTTGAATAATGATCTACAATGGTTAGTATAAAGAACTTTCCATCAACAGATCTTGGCAACTTGCCTACAATATCGATTGCTAATTTTTCACCTGGAGCTAAATTTCTTTTTTCTATGTGCTGAGAAGTTGTATGTTTTGGTTTTGATTTGTTTGCAATACACTGATCACAATTCTCACAAAAAATTTTCATATCAGAAAACATACCTCTCCAGTAAAATTTTTTATTCATGAAATCATAAGTTTTCTTAGTGCCAAAGTGTGGCGAATGAGCAATTTCTATGTAACTCTTGATTAGAGATTCTGGAATAACAATGTTGTAACAATTGAATTAGATTTATTTTTATGTCTGTATTTGAACATAAGCAGTTTAAAATGCGAATCAACAAAAAAATTCATATTAATACATGGAAATCATTCCAGAAAGAAACATTCGCCTTGCATACAATATTACAAATGAAAATCAAAAAGTCCCGGCTTGGAATCTTTTTCACTATGTTGGCCTTTGCGCCTTTTAAGCAATTACTTTAAAATTTGATTTTCATTTGTAAAAAAAATTCATTTTAGTTTTCTTATCGTTATTATTAATTTTGTCAATTATGCCTTGAATTTCACTGTCATGTGATTGTGAAATCTTTATATTATTTTGTGTGAGAGAGTTGTCTGTGGGAAATATATTTATGTTATTGACTACATTATTTTCAACTTCCATTCTGGAAAGAAAGTCTGCATGGTTACTCCAGCCAGGTATGTGATTTAAATCATACTGAAATTGTCGAAGATACAATAACCACCTAGCCACAATATCAGGTTGTTTGTGTAGCTGAGTGTGATATGTTAGCGGTTTAGCAGCTGTAAGAATTGTGAATTTTTTACCATACAAATATTCGTAGAAATGCCTGCAAGATGCAAAAATGGCCAAAAGTTCTCTACGAATAGATGGATATCTTGACTCAGCTTGTCAAAGCTGTCTCGAGAAAAATTCTACAGGAAAAAATTTGTCCTCATATTTTTGCATAAGAATACCACAAATAGAAATTTTTGATGCATCAGTAACCAAATACAGTTATTTATTGTCATCTAATTGTTTAAGAGTAGGTTTCTTCAGAATCTCATCTTGTATTTTATTAAAGGTATTTTGACAGACCTCAGTCCAAACAAAAGGTGTATCTTTAAGTGTCAAGGCTACAATTGGCTGAATAATTTCTGCATAGTTAAAGATCATGTGCCTGAAAAAATTATTCATACCAAAAATGCCTTTACTTGTTTTAAGTTTTTTGGGACAGTTTGCAGCAGATTTAAAAGTCTATTAACACCATTTTCAGCAACAATAATGTCGTCAAGATAAAATTGTATGGAAATATGAGGTTGAATTTCTACTTCCAAAAATAATCTTACTGGCATATAATTCCCTAACTCGCAGCAAAAAGCAAGTTTGGGTTTAACACAATCTTGAAGTTTAATTTGGAAAAGGGCTGATTTTAAGTCAAGAACACAATAATATTTTTTTTCCAGCAATCTGATGTAGAATCTCCGATATCTTTGGTAAACAAATCTGAAATGATTCCGTTATAGAATTTAATATACGATAGTCTACACACAGGCGGAATTTTTGTTCTTTGGAGTTATCTGCAGATTTTTTTTTTTCACAAAAATTACAGGAAAATTGTAGTTCAAAACTGACGGTTCTATAATCTCTGCCTCTAAAAGTTCATTTATTTCTTTTTTTGCAAAATTTTTTGCAATTTTAGGAATTGGATATGGACGTGTTTGAATGGGGAAATTATGAAGAAGTTTAAATTCAGGAACAACAGCATCTGTTTAACCCAATATTTTGTACCTCTTTGAGAAGACTTTAGAGTTGTTCATCAGCATTGAGATTACTTTAGTTTTATCCTGCTTATTTAAATGTCTTAAATCAAAATCAGTGACAATGAGATCTTCCTAAGTTTATGAATTTCTGATAAGTTTAGGGAATTTACTTGTAAAACTTCAGATTTACTAGGATCAACAATATCCGTGTCATCAAAATCTTTTATTGTGCCAATTTTGAGTTGTTTTCTTAAATGAATTACTCTATTTGTGTTATCTTCTACTATAGTGAATATGATTTTTTTGTTTAAAAATTTATTTTTCGATTCAGAAATAGAGTAATTTAGTTTGTTTTCAATGGGTGTCAGATTTAATTGTTTAGTGTTAGCAAAAGATTTTGGAGTCTGGAGTTTTATAACGGAAAAGGAATTTGGTAGAATTTTAACATTGTCAACCGATTTAGCATAATGGATTTTATCTTCTGATTTTACTATATTGTTGGAGATTAATTTTGTAGAAGATTCAGAAAATTTGAATTTATTGTTACCCATGATTAGCTGTTTATCCTGGATGTCCATGAGAATTTTATTTCTTTGCAAGAAGTCATATCCTAGGATAATTTTGTATTTGCACCGCCAATCATTTGGACTAACAAAAAATTGATTTTAAAACCAAGACTTGTCAATGTTGAATTTTATATTTACTGCGGATAAATAAGGAATCGATGAATTCTTTAGAGTGTTGATCCTGACACACCTGGATATGTATTCAACCTTACAATTTTCTTTTATAATTTCTAGTACATTGTTTTGTATCAAACTCAGATTCGCTCCTGTGTCGAGGAGAGCAGGAACTTCTTCCTGGCCAAATTTTAATGCAATAATTGGTAAGTCAGCCTGCTTTTGATTACAAGACATGAAGTGGAAAATCTCCTGCTCATCTGTCTGAGTCTGAGTTGAAATGTATTCTTTTGTATTGCTATCCATTGTGTCTTGGAGATTGGAGTTGTCTTTAGAAATTAATTCTCTATTGTCTAAGTTATTTCCTGATTTTTTTTTTTTTATTTACATTCTGATTTCTTAAGTTTTGTCTTAAATTTGTCATTAACCTTTTTGTATCTGAGAGGCTTATTCATTTTTGGGGTCCTTGTTTTGATATTCTTTTTACACTACAAGAACCCTCTAACAGTTTAAAGGTTGGAGTTCCTGTGTGGAATCCTCTGTGTCATCTCTGTGATTAGACCTCCCACGAGAGTTATTACCCCTAAAAGAATTATCTCTGTAATAATTACCCCTAGAAGAATTACCTCGATAATGATTGCCCCTAGAAGAATTACCTCGAGAATAATTACCTCTTGAGTTTCTGTATATTTTATTTATTGTGTTGTTTGAAATATGTGAAGTGTTTTGAATCTTGTTTTTGACATCTGTAAAATACCAGCAGTTTATTGTCAAATGTGGTTTACCACATATCAAACAAAAAATTGTGTCCTTAGAATTTGAATTTTCACCACCTTCATTTCTTTTTGTATGCGAATAGATACCTGTACGCGTTATATTATTTACAGATTTTGAAGTTGTTAATTCGTTGATTTTATCTGTTAGTTCCTAAATCTTTGAGTTTCTTTGTACCTGAGAATTGATTAAAGTTGAGATCTCAAATGACATATTGTTGTTTACACTTAATTCGGGGTCCTTGAATGCATTCTCAATGTTTACAGCTTCTTCTATGGCAGATTCGAAATCCCGAGGATTTAATGTCTTAAGCTCAATCCTGTTGTCCGATCTCAAGGACTCAAGAAATGTGTTTAATTTTAATTTTCTAGCTAAATCAGCAATTTGTATATCGGCATTCTGGTCAATGTTTAAATATTCATTTGTAGCATTTTCCACCTGTTCAGCTAATTCTCTAACTGTTTGGGACTGTCTCTGGCTTATACCTGAAACTTTTTGCTGTTTCTCAGCAAATGATGTTGTTTTAGTAAATTTTTTTGCAAGTACATGTTTTAGTTGGTCGAAATAATTGATCTTATAGGCAATGGGATCATTTGCTATAAAATTTAGCGCCTGATCCTTGCAGTTTAATTTTAGCTCAACTAATAGTTTTCTGTTGTTATCCCATTGCTCTATATTTCCTAAATTCTCAAGCTGTTCTATGAAAAAACTAAAGTTATCCTTATTGCCAGAGAAATGTGGAAGTGAGTTCACTAAACTGACTTGTTGTACCTGATTGACCTGATTTCTCTTCATGTTTTCAAATTTTAAAATTAATAATAAACTTCGAAATGCTGACAATATATGCAGTAGAAAAAAAATAGTACTTACAAAAATAATAATGACAGTGAAAATAATAATAATAATACCTTTATGTCTCCTGCAAAAATTCACTCATTTCAAAATACTATCTTAAAACACATCAACATTAACTTAAAATAAGCAAAATTTGAAAATAGAAAAGTAATTTCGAAATAGAAATAATATAATAATAACACTGGAGAAAAGATATATTTTAGAGTTATTTTATTGAAAACCAAGATTCGAGACCTTAAAAATACCAGATTAATTTCTTTAATTTTTTTTTTTTTTTTTTTTTTTTTTGTCAGGACACCATTATGTATAAGATAAGTTAATCATGATAGATAGATATTAACCAGATCAAGTATAGTAGAAAAATATTTAATAAGAAAAAAGATCATTGTGTTATGAATTTAAGATAGAGAATTAGAATTATTAACCTATCATTTAATATTAAAAGAGATTACACATGAATAATAAAACATATATATACATTTTACTGGATTATTTATTATGGCAAACATGAAATAAATAAATAAATAAATTGCAATTAAACAAATCATATGCATATGATAAACTTAAAATACTCAAAATGAAAAAATACATGATCCTGAACAGTTTTTGAAGAGAACAATATTTCTTGACTAATCTAATTATTGATTATCACAAATAACGATGCATGGTAGATATTGAGCACGATAATTTAAATTTGATATTGGATAAAACAACCTATCCATTGAGAACTTATGTTTTGATGTGCTCTATTGCTGAATCCCACATTATGCAAATCTGATTTAATCTCATGGTGATGTTTGGCGATATCTCTGCTAGAAAACACTTTAGATTGCAGCGATCATGTACTGCTGCTCTTTCCACATATTTCATTCACCATGTGATTTTTATCACCATGTTAACATATTTTAATCACCATGTGCTTTTTTATCAATTTCACCGAAACATCTTGACTTTAATCACACTTTTTTGAGGCACCGCTTGCACATAAATTATTTGGATGATTTAAACTTTCAGCACAACATAACGAAATTATTAATTTCTCTTTTGGTGGAAAACCATCTCGAAATCTGCGAAGAGTCACACCGAAACAAATGTTGAACAGCACATCGTAACACAGATGCAGAGTTTAGGATTTCTTCGGACACTAGTTTTACACTTAACTTTATGCTGAGGATTCCTCTACTGGTTACTGGATGTCAGTCTGTTCATTAAATTAAAACTTCAGAAAAAATAACTTGAATGTTTTTAAAGGCACTCAAAAATTTACTTGCCAACGCCACAGTAAAGAGATATAACTACCTCTTCGCTGCGAGCGGCCAATGAACAACTAGTTTTTTTCCGCTCAAGAAAGTGGTTGCCAAACCGCCGTCGAAAGAGTAGGGAAAAAATCATTCCTCCTCTACTGCTTCCCTGGTCTGACTTCGGAAGAGAGAAAGGGAGATTCACCTGTCACGTCTCCCTCTGCGAAGACTTGCTATTCCTGTGAAAACGCAGATTATTGGTTACATTCTTGCGTGCGTTCGGGATGTGAATTATTGCTGTTTTTTTTTTTTTTAGAATATATGCTTTCAGTTCACTGTTTATTTTTAATATGAAGATGCAATCTATGTAGATAAGCTTTTTCTATACAATGTGATTTTCCTCACAATACGAAAAAAAATTCCTCCAAATCGCGCAGCACTTAGTGAAATTCTCGTTTGTATGGTATATATCTACATTGTAAAGTAAAAACAGTGCCCATATACTGTGCCCCATAAATTATAACCCATAAAACGTTACTTTACTGCAAATTTTCTAACTTTTAAACATCACACAATTTCGTTTTTTACAATGTTCAAAAGAAAAAAGTTCTTTCAAATGCAATTCCTTTGAAAATTGTACCTCAATTTTCTGATTTTATGGATTTTAAAGTAATTTTCAAGCATGGATATTTTTAAAAGTGAGTGCAACCCGATTACGAAAGATGAGCCCGTTTACACTTAATGCAATAGTATAAAAAAAGACAGGTCTACGAGTAACGCTCGTATAATATTTTCGGTGACAACAACCTCCCACAACAATAAATTTCCCTATTACTGCAGTTTAACGCCTAAACATTGCACATTCGATTTTTCCAACGTATTATAGAAAACAAAAGTACTTCAGTAATATTTGTTTGTAATGTTTGTCTCAATTTACAAATTTTTTATGGGTTTTAACATAATTTTCAAGGATGCATATTTTTTAAATATGCTTGCGACGCAAATACAGAAGATTAACTCAACTGTTAAAAAACATTGTAAATAATTCAGAATTTGTTTGTTTTCATGTAATATTCAATAACTAAATTGGCAAACGAAATTAAAACACCAAAAATAAAATAAAATAAAACACGAATTTAATAGATATCAAATCAAACTACTCAAATTAATCTGATAATTCTATAAAATTAAAATGGGAATTTCGTTCCGGGTGCATATAACTTGAACTCTTCAGAATGGATTTCCATGCGACTTGCACTATTAGTTTTTTACGGAAGATTTTAGTGCGTAACATATTGTTTTCCGTTGCTTAGTCATAGAATTATGGGGGAAAGTTATATCATCATGTGAACCCAATTATGAAAGATTAGTCTTATTTGCTGAATGCAATATGCAGAACTATTTTTATCTCTTTAAGTACTAACGAGTTTATCTTCAGTAATGGAGCTGTGCGCTAGGGTATTCTTATTTTAATGAGTGTGCCTGACACCTATTATGGCATGCAGCTTTTTTTTAAAACAATACAGAATGACTTACGTTTTAAGCGACTATCTGGCATGCAACTTGATTACAAAATACTAACCTGCAATAATGTTTAAGGTGGTTCTCCAGTTCCCTGGTCAACAACGCGAAACTTTCTGACACATTTTCTGACTCATTATGCGTAAAGGCTTAAAATTTGTAGGCCTGACTATTAAAGCGATTTGGAATTGAAAGGAGTTTTCCCTTTTTAGGGGTTCCTTACATAAAAAGTAAAAACGGAACCATTATAAGATCACTCCTGTGTCTGTCTGTCACAGCCCTTTTACTCGCAAACTATTCAACGCGGAAAGTTCAAATTGGGGGCAGTAATAAAGACTATTGACCCACATATTTACAGATTAATAACTATTCATATATATATTTAGGAAAAATGTAGAGGAGCTAATTAAGTTACTTGAAAAAAAAACTTTTCTTTGTATATCGTGTTGGGTATTGTGTGAAAGCTTTCGTAACGCTGAAATCAAAAATATATTTAATTTAATTTTAGGTATTATATTTTCAAAGTTATGGTGAAAAATGTAGAGCAAAAATATGTTCCCCGCCCCCATCTAATTCCGAATCTATTGAAACTAAAATTATGAAAAAATTAGAGGTAGTAGACATTAATTTAAATCTTGCAGGAAAAATATAGCGATTACCCTATGTCACATAGTTTTTGAGAAAATTGCAATTTTCCGTTACACTCAAATTTCGATTTACGGTCTTCAGCAAAAGTGTTGAGCAGAGCTGGAGATACCTATCGTAGCAGAAGTATAAAAGCATTGTTGATCATGAATTTCGAAAACAATCGTCGGTAATTACCAGAGATATTAACCCGTAAAGATACGGACGGTTTTGACATACATAATGACAGGGACGGCGTACTCTATGCTCCATCGGCTTTTAAAGCCTAGATAACAAATTTTAATGATATATTTATGTAATGCAATGCCTAGTAGCAGTATAAAAGCAATAAACGTCAAATTGTTAAAAACAGACTAATTTAATGAGAATGAATCACATAAATACCATGGGATTTGCGACTAGTTTCCATTGAGTGGCTTTCTCGATACATCTACTATGTCTTTAAAGGTTAACAGTAGTAGAAAAAGGCCGCTCCGACCCCAGCAGGCGGAGGGCGGAGGAGGAGCAAGGAGCAACTCCTCCTCCACATGCTCCTCCTCCACCTCCTGCTCCTCCTTCACCTCCTCCTCCTCCACCTCCTCCTGCTCCTCCACCTCCTGCGGAGAATGTGTGCTCTAAGAGGAGGGGTTAGAAAGGAATGTTGATCTCTAAGAAGAGGGTGGAGTTTAAAAAAATTTTTAGATTTTTTTTTTAAGAGTGAAATTTTTTTAGCGAACTATAGTACGAGGGGTCATTTTGGAGAATGAATTTTGAGAAGTGATGTTTGATGCTGCCCTCTAACGGTGAAAATTTGAAATAATTAAAAAATTATTTAAAAATAATTTTAAGTTGTGTTGAGGTTTGAACCCTTGTAAAATGTAAGGATGGCTTAGTGATTTTAGCTGTTATCTTAACCACTAAGCCATCCTTGCACACCTTGTAAATAATTTTTTAAGAAAGGGTGTGTGATTCTCCGCCTGCTCCTCCTGTAGCGAGCAAAGGGCTCCTCCGCCTGCTCCCACCTCCTGCTCCTACACCTGCGAAGAGCTGTTGTTTTAGAGGAGGGCTTATTTAAGGAATTTTTAGGGGCACGCTCTAGGTTGAGGCGGAATTTTCAATTACACCTAAAGAATTCATTTTAATTTTTGAACTTAATTTTGAATAGGGATATTT
Source organism: Maratus speciosus (assembly GCA_963932465.1). Taxonomy (NCBI): domain Eukaryota; kingdom Metazoa; phylum Arthropoda; class Arachnida; order Araneae; family Salticidae; genus Maratus; species Maratus speciosus. The sequence continues at coordinate 12,567,982 of OZ010799.1, forward strand.
TTTAGGATTTAATGTAATAATGGAAAATTATACCGAATTTGAAAATGTTAGAATTTTGTTTAGTAAATTTAGGTTTTGGTAATATTACACCCCACCTAACTTTAATTGTTAATTACTCATTAATAAATTATGTTAATTATTTTTTTTCATTCAATGCGAATTGTTCTTGCGCATTTTTAAATTTTAATTAAATAAATATTTTCGATTTTTTATCCGTAGTCACGTGACACCCCCCTTTTTTTCTACTTGTGTAATTGAGATTTCATTTTAAAACCTAGAATTAGGTGTTCTGCAAATAATTATTCGAATTTTCTATAAGGTAGGAATGTTACAAATATATTTTTTAACTGCTTAAATATTTATGAGAGGTTTATCGAAAATATATAGAAATACAGGGTTGTTCAAAGATAGGTTTTCTTTTAACATGTATGAGGTATTTTAATCCCCCCTCCCCATAATGGGTGCTTGATACTTTTTTAAATGAATACCCGGTAAAATTAAAATATACACCCTTTTCTATTATGTTAATGAGTCAATTCCTAAATTTCGCTAATGATGTCATGGAGGTATAATTTTTTGACGAAATATATTTATTAATTATATATTTTTTTAATGTCGTTCGCAAAATATATGAACTCATTTAGATAATATTTTTAATATTGAATATATTTTTATCGTTATTCGTGAAAATTTTAATGTTATTACCGAAATATATTTATTGCACTGAATAAATTTGTAATGTTGTTGGTGAAATATATGAACTCAATTAGATAATTTTTTAAATATTGAATACAATTTTATTGTTATTCGTGAAAATTTTAACGTTATTGGCGAAAATATTTTTTTTTTTTTTTTTTTTTTTTTTTTTTTTTTGCACTGAATAAATTTTTAATGTTGTTGGCGAAGTGTATTAGTAAATTTTGAATGCAGTTGACTAAATCTGTTACTAGTTTTCAACAATGCGAAAGATACGTTTGAATATGAGTCTTACGCAATAATTCCTGCATATACAGGACAGTGCAAAATAATTAGATGAATCTCGTTAATATGTACATTTTATTGAAAGTGTAAAACTATTTTCTTATAAAAATAATTTCGCATATAAGATTTTTTTTTTCACCGCCTTTAGCAATCAGAATTTAAATAGCGATAGTGGGATAAGCGAGTTTTTTTTTTTTTTTTTTTTTTTTCCCTCCTAACCGACGAATAATATATAAATCACAATTCAAAGCCAGATTTAGATAAATTTTAATTAAAAATTGAATTTTTGTTTTAAAAGTTCGAGTGAACTGTATTAGAAAAATGCATATACGATTCATTTTTACACAGTATACAAATTATATCTAGAGAAATCATAAATTTTAAGAATGCGTATATAGTATTTATTTAGAAAATGCATATACGAGTAATTTTTAGACTGCTTGTATATTACTTATTTGGAAAATTCATTTCTAAACAACATACATTATTTTGCCTTTGAAAGCAATTTCAGTAAAAGATGTTCTGACATATTATTTATTTTGTGTGCGATTAGTTTTTTAAACCGCAACTATATTATTTTTGGATAATATCTTTATGAATAATTTTTAGACTAATTTTTAACTAATTTTGGAGATTAAATATAGTTTTGATTCATTTTTTTTCTTTAAGGTGTTGGTCCTTAGACTGCCTCATTGAAAACATGATATAGGCTACTGCATTTTTAAAACTATATGTTCATTGAAACAGTTATAATTTGAAAACAATCTAAGTAAATTATACTGTATGCTATTATAAGACCAATTGAAATGCTTTCTTCAGTGATTTTTGAACTAGGATTATTTTTAATAAAATTCAAATCTAAAAAAATTTTTGAGTTCGAAAAGAAAATAATTTAGAGAAATCCTTTACCTAATAGAATATTATTTTGTAAAAATATTTCACATGATTTATTTTACTTTGTAAAAACAATGCATGAGATTTTCAAATCGCGAAAATTAATATTTCTAATATTATGTTGGAAAAATAAATATTAAAGAATAGATTTGAAATAGAGATAACATCTTCATAGATTAATATTAATGAATTTCGAACCTGCTATTCCCAAATTAAAACATATAGTATACGCAGTTTCAATTATACTCAAAAGGAAATTTAACGGAAAAAAATAAATACCTATTAATACCTAGTTTTAGATGTATATTTTTTAATATTAAATCGAAATATAAAATAAAAGCACAGTACCTGTTAATAATCCATAATGTCTTCTCAAATTTGGCCAGTCACCTCACACGTTAAAAATCTCGCTGCAACTATACTGTTTATCTACTTTCTGTCGGAACATGCATCTACAGGAATGTTATCTCAAAGATCAAAGGAGCCGCATTAAGCGGTCCCTTTCAATAGATAAAAGAGATAAGCCGATATTATTCGAATAACAATTAGTAAAGTCTGTCTCAATTACAATATATCTTAATTAAGGGATTCTTATAAATTTTTAAATATAGGATAGATTGAAGTTTTATACCTACATTTAGATTTTAATAACAGCATCAAATGTACTATACTGAAAATCTACGTATTCATTTTTTTTTAACATAATGTTAGCCTTTTACCCAGTTTTTGAGATGAAATCACTATTAGGTATCATACTTTTTAAATAATTTACAGTTATGGAAATATTTAGACGAAACTTTCTGTACATGTTATATTCAAGGATAATTTTTCAAACATGCATCGACCTAAATTTATACTATGTTTTAGAAACAAATATTCTATGCGACTACCTATATCCATTTTAATACACGTGCATACTATTTAATATAGTTACACCATTCGAAATACATAAATTAACTACACACATCCCTATTGAATCAAAATTTCTATATTTATAATGCTAATAGATGATAAGCTATTTTCTAGGGTGATGTAAGAATAACGTTAAATGCTTCACGTATTCTTATATAAAATATACCTCAGTCATTATTTTCACTTCGTTAAAGACAATAATAATTAATCGTTTAAACTTTTTTCTATCGATATACCTAGAAGTATTTTTTTTAAGTATTTTTTTTTTTTTTTTTTTTTTTTTTTTACTTTAGCAAAGGAACCCAAAGAAGACAATTTAATTATTTTCACATTTTTTTTTTATTATTAGCGAAATGAAACTTTAACATTTGAAAAGCAATTTTATAATTATTTGTAAATTTTTATTATTATTAGCGACACAAATTTTAAACAACTTCAGAGACGGAAGAAAGTGACCCGAATTATCGATTTCATACAAGAACAACTTTTTTCAGTCACCTCGTCTGGTTCGAGAGGTTTCCAACTCACATGGCCTGACTTCACATTTCAGGTAGAGCCCGATTTAGATTGCAGTGGTACCCAAGGCCCAACAACTTTTTCCCTGCCCTTCCCTCATCCATAGACCCAAGGGCCTGGTTGGCCTGTGCGGGTATTAGGCCCCGATTTTAGGGAGCATGGTTGGCCTATGCGGGAATTAGGCCCTAATTATAGGGCGCCTGGTTGACCTGTGCGGGAATTAGGCCTCGAATATAGGGAGCCTGGTTGGCCTGTGCGGGTATTAGGCCCCGATTTTAGGGAGCCTGGTTGGCCTATGCGGGAATTAGGCCCTAATTATAGGGCGCCTGGTTGACCTGTGCGGGAATTAGGCCTCGAATATAGGGAGGCTGGTTGGCCTGTGCGGGAATTAGGCCCTGATTTTAGGGAGCCTGGTTGGCCTGTGCGGGAATTAGGCCTCGAATATAGAGCCAATACATTAACCACAACGGTTGATTGTGTTTTTGACGACCAATTATCATGAAGAGGGATATAGGCCCAAAGGAGGTAGTGCCCTACGTGGGGTCTTTCTAAGGGAACCTAACCCGTATTTACGCTTGGAAAACCAAGGTTCGAAGAAAACCACGAAAACTCCGAATGATTAGGACGACGGGCGCGATTGGGATTGAACGCAGTACCTCCCGCCTACCAGCTTCGAGGGCGGAACCACTCGGCCACTGGTGGGGCCTAAGCACAGTATATTAGTCACGTGATTTTTATCTTTTAAGTTTTAGGGCTACATTTTCACACACTAGACTATTTTAATTTTAGGAAAGTATTGTTATTTTTCTTTTCATTATTAAAAGTATACTTTTTCAGTTTAGTGGATTTGAACATAGATTTAAACTCAAATAGTTGGACTAAATCAGATTTTGTAATATACACTAGGTAAAACTTGGTAACTTCCCTATATAGTTTGAAACATTGATCAGATCACGTGACATTAATGTTTTTATAAATAATAGATAATTAATTTGATTGCAACTTTTAGTCAAAATTTAGTGAACTTAGGAAAATCTTTGTTAGCCATGTTATTTATCGCATATCAAATTACCACTATACATTTCACCCTTCCCCTAAGCCCCCAGAAAATTAACTAGATATTTGAAACTCGCCACAGGAGGAAAACCCTATTTAAAATAATGAATCAGTAATGAACTATAAAAATTAAACAACACACATAAAATTAACAAATGAATAACCAAAAGAATTTCAACTATCACATAAAAATGTCCCTGTTGTAAGAAATAATATATATTTATTAGTTAGTAAAAGTAAATGATTCATTTTATACCTTCTAGTTTTTGAAAATTATCGTCTTAACATACTAGCGCACCTTATGCATACTTATAATATATATGCGTATGTATATGTTTGCCATTGAATGGTTTTGAAAAATATTCACGTTATGAAAAATGATTTGTAAACAGTAAAACTTAACTCAAAAATAAATTTTAGAAATCACAACTAAATAAAAAATGTTTTTTTTTTTTTAAATATATAATAATAAAAAAGTTTTTAACAAATCACAACTTGATAAAAAAAAAAAAATCATGAAGATAAAAAAGTTAAAAAAATACAAACGAAATAAAAAAAAGTTAAAAAATTTTTCATGTTAATAAATAAAAGTTAAAAAAATTACAAGTCAATAAAATTTTTGAAAGAAAATAAAAATTTTCTAATGGATATCAAATAGTTTTTGAATTGTTTGCAAGTTAATAACATGTATACGACAATATATATATGCACATTCATATGTGCGTATTTATACCAATGTAAGTATATCCAGGCATACTATTTGCAAGTAATATCTATGTGTGTAAATATACCTGCGAAAAATATTCATAAAAAATATCTTTAAAAAATCTACAAGTTAGTCAAACTCTTTTTTAAAATGTACTAGACATACCAGTCTTAACTATCGAATAAATACATTCTTCGTTCGAAAGTTAATGAAAAGTTTGGACGAAATTAACAAAAAAGTTTTCGAATTATTTTCAACTTTAGAAAAATGTGTGTATATGCATGTTTATGCGAATATGTGTGCTTATTATATGTATACAAAAATTCACAAAAAAGAATAAAAATACCTACAGGTGAGTCGAAGAGTTTAAAAAAATTGTCATTATATATTTATACATGTGTGTATGTTAAATTTAAATGTTTTGACTAACGACCGAATACATCCAACAAACTAATTGTTTATCCTGGCGACCATTTGGTTTTTGCATTCGCCTAACCAACCAACTGCTTACTTTAGCAATCAAATATTTTATATTTGCACATGCGCAGAAACTTAATTGGTGACGTAATAGAACAATCCGTAACATATTATTTGTTGAAGTTGACTATTATGTATGAATTGATAAATTAAGAAAACATTAAGCTAGGGTGGAAACTTTGTACATTCTCCACGATAATTCACTTATTTATTATTAGATATCTATAGAAATCAACACAGTGAAAAATTAATAACTAAATTCTCATATTCGTTTTCAATATAAGTAGCTTATACTATTCCCTCGTTAACTAGGGTTGCTACTTAAAAATTTCTTTTATGGATTTACTATGATAAACAACTTATCTGACTAACCTTTTACTATTTTCAGTTCAACTCACTTTCGTGAGCTAAACCTGCACAGTTAGTTTGCTGTATCAAATCATGGTTCTTTAGTTTTGTTATTATTTGAAATATAATTATATACTCTAGCATAATCATTTTAAGGCATTCAAATTCTAACATATAACAGAATCATATTTCACACTTACCTAATATACCAGCTTCTTGAAAACACGTCTATCTCATAGCACGATTTGGTGTGGAATGCCAGTTTCTTATCACAAAAACCGGAAATCACGTGGCCGAGGGTTGATCACGTGACACTTCCTGATATAGGATTGGCCGATAGCGATTCCTTCTAAGTGACGTCACACGACGATAAGAACATCTAGATAAGCAACATTCACGCCATTTTGATCACTGTTTTCGAATGAGTGGTCCTGTTCACTTGTCTAAACTTGTCTGACCTTGTCTGCTGCTTCTTTCTTAGCTAGTCTAACATGTGAGTTTATTCATGAAAATCGTTAGAGATGTATATTTTTAATTACTATATATAATTAGATAATTTAAACATCAATTGTTTATTGTATTCAAATCATGTGGACTAATTGAATTTCTATAATAATAATAATTGCTTTATTATTTTATAAAACATAGTATCGACTTAAGAAATTATTTTCTTATAAGAGCGAAAAAGAATATTTTATCATAGGCTTTATATAATATATAATTCAGCTGTGTTTGTATATATCCTATTATTTAACAACATTTATATGAAATAACAGAATAACTGAACAATCATTTTATAATATATACATAAAAATAGTATACTTATCTATTGTTTATTGTAATCATATTATTTTCATTAATTGATTTTTATAATAATTCAAATAATAATTGATTAATAAATTTATTATTTTATAAAACATAGTATCGATTTAAGAAATAATTTTCTTATGAAAGCGGAAAATAGGTAGATTAATGAATGTCTGTTGTTTTAGCAGCAAATCGATTTCATATATGTCTATCCGTGTGTATGCATGTGTGTGTGTGTGTGTCTATACTTGCCTCTAAAATCGTGTATAGGTATTGTCTGTATGCATGTGTGTGTGTGTATGTATCTGTGGATAAGTGTCTATTTGCCTGGCTATGTATTTATGTATTCTTTTTTTTTAACAAATAAAATTTTTAACAGATTAAAAAATTTTAACAAATTAAAAAGTTTTAACAAATAAAAAAGTTTTAACAAGTTAAAAAATGTTTTAAAAAATTAGAAATTTTTTATTACAAATTAAAATGAAAGTTTTAATGAATTTAAAAAAGTTTTTTTTTTATTATTTATTAATTTTTTTTTCTGTGTAAATTTTGTGAAAATTTTTAAAGTCTGGTAAATTTTCTAAAAGTTTTTTTAAGTAAGGTTTTTTTTTTATTTGTTAAATTTTTTTTAACTTGTTAAAACTCTTTTATTTGTTAAAATTTTTTAATCTGTTAAAAATTTTATTTGTTAAAAAAAAAGAATACATAAATACATAGCCAGGCAAATAGACACTTATCCACAGATACATACACACACACACATGCATACAGACAATACCTATACACGATTTTAGAGGCAAGTATAGACACACACACACACACACATGCATACACACGGATAGACATATATGAAATCGATTTGCTGCTAAAACAACAGACATTCATTAATCTACCTATTTTCCGCTTTCATAAGAAAATTATTTCTTAAATCGATACTATGTTTTATAAAATAATAAATTTATTAATCAATTATTATTTGAATTATTATAAAAATCAATTAATGAAAATAATATGATTACAATAAACAATAGATAAGTATACTATTTTTATGTATATATTATAAAATGATTGTTCAGTTATTCTGTTATTTCATATAAATGTTGTTAAATAATAGGATATATACAAACACAGCTGAATTATATATTATATAAAGCCTATGATAAAATATTCTTTTTCGCTCTTATAAGAAAATAATTTCTTAAGTCGATACTATGTTTTATAAAATAATAAAGCAATTATTATTATTATAGAAATTCAATTAGTCCACATGATTTGAATACAATAAACAATTGATGTTTAAATTATCTAATTATATATAGTAATTAAAAATATACATCTCTAACGATTTTCATGAATAAACTCACATGTTAGACTAGCTAAGAAAGAAGCAGCAGACAAGGTCAGACAAGTTTAGACAAGTGAACAGGACCACTCATTCGAAAACAGTGATCAAAATGGCGTGAATGTTGCTTATCTAGATGTTCTTATCGTCGTGTGACGTCACTTAGAAGGAATCGCTATCGGCCAATCCTATATCAGGAAGTGTCACGTGATCAACCCTCGGCCACGTGATTTCCGGTTTTTGTGATAAGAAACTGGCATTCCACACCAAATCGTGCTATGAGATAGACGTGTTTTCAAGAAGCTGGTATATTAGGTAAGTGTGAAATATGATTCTGTTATATGTTAGAATTTGAATGCCTTAAAATGATTATGCTAGAGTATATAATTATATTTCAAATAATAACAAAACTAAAGAACCATGATTTGATACAGCAAACTAACTGTGCAGGTTTAGCTCACGAAAGTGAGTTGAACTGAAAATAGTAAAAGGTTAGTCAGATAAGTTGTTTATCATAGTAAATCCATAAAAGAAATTTTTAAGTAGCAACCCTAGTTAACGAGGGAATAGTATAAGCTACTTATATTGAAAACGAATATGAGAATTTAGTTATTAATTTTTCACTGTGTTGATTTCTATAGATATCTAATAATAAATAAGTGAATTATCGTGGAGAATGTACAAAGTTTCCACCCTAGCTTAATGTTTTCTTAATTTATCAATTCATACATAATAGTCAACTTCAACAAATAATATGTTACGGATTGTTCTATTACGTCACCAATTAAGTTTCTGCGCATGTGCAAATATAAAATATTTGATTGCTAAAGTAAGCAGTTGGTTGGTTAGGCGAATGCAAAAACCAAATGGTCGCCAGGATAAACAATTAGTTTGTTGGATGTATTCGGTCGTTAGTCAAAACATTTAAATTTAACATACACACATGTATAAATATATAATGACAATTTTTTTAAACTCTTCGACTCACCTGTAGGTATTTTTATTCTTTTTTGTGAATTTTTGTATACATATAATAAGCACACATATTCGCATAAACATGCATATACACACATTTTTCTAAAGTTGAAAATAATTCGAAAACTTTTTTGTTAATTTCGTCCAAACTTTTCATTAACTTTCGAACGAAGAATGTATTTATTCGATAGTTAAGACTGGTATGTCTAGTACATTTTAAAAAAGAGTTTGACTAACTTGTAGATTTTTTAAAGATATTTTTTATGAATATTTTTCGCAGGTATATTTACACACATAGATATTACTTGCAAATAGTATGCCTGGATATACTTACATTGGTATAAATACGCACATATGAATGTGCATATATATATTGTCGTATACATGTTATTAACTTGCAAACAATTCAAAAACTATTTGATATCCATTAGAAAATTTTTATTTTCTTTCAAAAATTTTATTGACTTGTAATTTTTTTAACTTTTATTTATTAACATGAAAAATTTTTTAACTTTTTTTTATTTCGTTTGTATTTTTTTAACTTTTTTATCTTCATGATTTTTTTTTTTTATCAAGTTGTGATTTGTTAAAAACTTTTTTATTATTATATATTTAAAAAAAAAAACATTTTTTATTTAGTTGTGATTTCTAAAATTTATTTTTGAGTTAAGTTTTACTGTTTACAAATCATTTTTCATAACGTGAATATTTTTCAAAACCATTCAATGGCAAACATATACATACGCATATATATTATAAGTATGCATAAGGTGCGCTAGTATGTTAAGACGATAATTTTCAAAAACTAGAAGGTATAAAATGAATCATTTACTTTTACTAACTAATAAATATATATTATTTCTTACAACAGGGACATTTTTATGTGATAGTTGAAATTCTTTTGGTTATTCATTTGTTAATTTTATGTGTGTTGTTTAATTTTTATAGTTCATTACTGATTCATTATTTTAAATAGGGTTTTCCTCCTGTGGCGAGTTTCAAATATCTAGTTAATTTTCTGGGGGCTTAGGGGAAGGGTGAAATGTATAGTGGTAATTTGATATGCGATAAATAACATGGCTAACAAAGATTTTCCTAAGTTCACTAAATTTTGACTAAAAGTTGCAATCAAATTAATTATCTATTATTTATAAAAACATTAATGTCACGTGATCTGATCAATGTTTCAAACTATATAGGGAAGTTACCAAGTTTTACCTAGTGTATATTACAAAATCTGATTTAGTCCAACTATTTGAGTTTAAATCTATGTTCAAATCCACTAAACTGAAAAAGTATACTTTTAATAATGAAAAGAAAAATAACAATACTTTCCTAAAATTAAAATAGTCTAGTGTGTGAAAATGTAGCCCTAAAACTTAAAAGATAAAAATCACGTGACTAATATACTGTGCTTAGGCCCCACCAGTGGCCGAGTGGTTCCGCCCTCGAAGCTGGTAGGCGGGAGGTACTGCGTTCAATCCCAATCGCGCCCGTCGTCCTAATCATTCGGAGTTTTCGTGGTTTTCTTCGAACCTTGGTTTTCCAAGCGTAAATACGGGTTAGGTTCCCTTAGAAAGACCCCACGTAGGGCACTACCTCCTTTGGGCCTATATCCCTCTTCATGATAATTGGTCGTCAAAAACACAATCAACCGTTGTGGTTAATGTATTGGCTCTATATTCGAGGCCTAATTCCCGCACAGGCCAACCAGGCTCCCTAAAATCAGGGCCTAATTCCCGCACAGGCCAACCAGCCTCCCTATATTCGAGGCCTAATTCCCGCACAGGTCAACCAGGCGCCCTATAATTAGGGCCTAATTCCCGCATAGGCCAACCAGGCTCCCTAAAATCGGGGCCTAATATCCGCACAGGCCAACCAGGCTCCCTATATTCGAGGCCTAATTCCCGCACAGGTCAACCAGGCGCCCTATAATTAGGGCCTAATTCCCGCATAGGCCAACCATGCTCCCTAAAATCGGGGCCTAATACCCGCACAGGCCAACCAGGCCCTTGGGTCTATGGATGAGGGAAGGGCAGGGAAAAAGTTGTTGGGCCTTGGGTACCACTGCAATCTAAATCGGGCTCTACCTGAAATGTGAAGTCAGGCCATGTGAGTTGGAAACCTCTCGAACCAGACGAGGTGACTGAAAAAAGTTGTTCTTGTATGAAATCGATAATTCGGGTCACTTTCTTCCGTCTCTGAAGTTGTTTAAAATTTGTGTCGCTAATAATAATAAAAATTTACAAATAATTATAAAATTGCTTTTCAAATGTTAAAGTTTCATTTCGCTAATAATAAAAAAAAAAATGTGAAAATAATTAAATTGTCTTCTTTGGGTTCCTTTGCTAAAGTAAAAAAAAAAAAAAAAAAAAAAAAAATACTTAAAAAAAAAATACTTCTAGGTATATCGATAGAAAAAAGTTTAAACGATTAATTATTATTGTCTTTAACGAAGTGAAAATAATGACTGAGGTATATTTTATATAAGAATACGTGAAGCATTTAACGTTATTCTTACATCACCCTAGAAAATAGCTTATCATCTATTAGCATTATAAATATAGAAATTTTGATTCAATAGGGATGTGTGTAGTTAATTTATGTATTTCGAATGGTGTAACTATATTAAATAGTATGCACGTGTATTAAAATGGATATAGGTAGTCGCATAGAATATTTGTTTCTAAAACATAGTATAAATTTAGGTCGATGCATGTTTGAAAAATTATCCTTGAATATAACATGTACAGAAAGTTTCGTCTAAATATTTCCATAACTGTAAATTATTTAAAAAGTATGATACCTAATAGTGATTTCATCTCAAAAACTGGGTAAAAGGCTAACATTATGTTAAAAAAAAAATGAATACGTAGATTTTCAGTATAGTACATTTGATGCTGTTATTAAAATCTAAATGTAGGTATAAAACTTCAATCTATCCTATATTTAAAAATTTATAAGAATCCCTTAATTAAGATATATTGTAATTGAGACAGACTTTACTAATTGTTATTCGAATAATATCGGCTTATCTCTTTTATCTATTGAAAGGGACCGCTTAATGCGGCTCCTTTGATCTTTGAGATAACATTCCTGTAGATGCATGTTCCGACAGAAAGTAGATAAACAGTATAGTTGCAGCGAGATTTTTAACGTGTGAGGTGACTGGCCAAATTTGAGAAGACATTATGGATTATTAACAGGTACTGTGCTTTTATTTTATATTTCGATTTAATATTAAAAGATATACATCTAAAACTAGGTATTAATAGGTATTTATTTTTTTCCGTTAAATTTCCTTTTGAGTATAATTGAAACTGCGTATACTATATGTTTTAATTTGGGAATAGCAGGTTCGAAATTCATTAATATTAATCTATGAAGATGTTATCTCTATTTCAAATCTATTCTTTAATATTTATTTTTCCAACATAATATTAGAAATATTAATTTTCGCGATTTGAAAATCTCATGCATTGTTTTTACAAAGTAAAATAAATCATGTGAAATATTTTTACAAAATAATATTCTATTAGGTAAAGGATTTCTCTAAATTATTTTCTTTTCGAACTCAAAAATTTTTTTAGATTTGAATTTTATTAAAAATAATCCTAGTTCAAAAATCACTGAAGAAAGCATTTCAATTGGTCTTATAATAGCATACAGTATAATTTACTTAGATTGTTTTCAAATTATAACTGTTTCAATGAACATATAGTTTTAAAAATGCAGTAGCCTATATCATGTTTTCAATGAGGCAGTCTAAGGACCAACACCTTAAAGAAAAAAAATGAATCAAAACTATATTTAATCTCCAAAATTAGTTAAAAATTAGTCTAAAAATTATTCATAAAGATATTATCCAAAAATAATATAGTTGCGGTTTAAAAAACTAATCGCACACAAAATAAATAATATGTCAGAACATCTTTTACTGAAATTGCTTTCAAAGGCAAAATAATGTATGTTGTTTAGAAATGAATTTTCCAAATAAGTAATATACAAGCAGTCTAAAAATTACTCGTATATGCATTTTCTAAATAAATACTATATACGCATTCTTAAAATTTATGATTTCTCTAGATATAATTTGTATACTGTGTAAAAATGAATCGTATATGCATTTTTCTAATACAGTTCACTCGAACTTTTAAAACAAAAATTCAATTTTTAATTAAAATTTATCTAAATCTGGCTTTGAATTGTGATTTATATATTATTCGTCGGTTAAGAGGGAAAAAAAAAAAAAAAAAAAACTCGCTTATCCCACTATCGCTATTTAAATTCTGATTGCTAAAGGCGGTGAAAAAAAAAATCTTATATGCGAAATTATTTTTATAAGAAAATAGTTTTACACTTTCAATAAAATGTACATATTAACGAGATTCATCTAATTATTTTGCACTGTCCTGTATATGCAGGAATTATTGCGTAAGACTCATATTCAAACGTATCTTTCGCATTGTTGAAAACTAGTAACAGATTTAGTCAACTGCATTCAAAATTTACTAATACACTTCGCCAACAACATTAAAAATTTATTCAGTGCAAAAAAAAAAAAAAAAAAAAAAAAAAATATTTTCGCCAATAACGTTAAAATTTTCACGAATAACAATAAAATTGTATTCAATATTTAAAAAATTATCTAATTGAGTTCATATATTTCACCAACAACATTACAAATTTATTCAGTGCAATAAATATATTTCGGTAATAACATTAAAATTTTCACGAATAACGATAAAAATATATTCAATATTAAAAATATTATCTAAATGAGTTCATATATTTTGCGAACGACATTAAAAAAATATATAATTAATAAATATATTTCGTCAAAAAATTATACCTCCATGACATCATTAGCGAAATTTAGGAATTGACTCATTAACATAATAGAAAAGGGTGTATATTTTAATTTTACCGGGTATTCATTTAAAAAAGTATCAAGCACCCATTATGGGGAGGGGGGATTAAAATACCTCATACATGTTAAAAGAAAACCTATCTTTGAACAACCCTGTATTTCTATATATTTTCGATAAACCTCTCATAAATATTTAAGCAGTTAAAAAATATATTTGTAACATTCCTACCTTATAGAAAATTCGAATAATTATTTGCAGAACACCTAATTCTAGGTTTTAAAATGAAATCTCAATTACACAAGTAGAAAAAAAGGGGGGTGTCACGTGACTACGGATAAAAAATCGAAAATATTTATTTAATTAAAATTTAAAAATGCGCAAGAACAATTCGCATTGAATGAAAAAAAATAATTAACATAATTTATTAATGAGTAATTAACAATTAAAGTTAGGTGGGGTGTAATATTACCAAAACCTAAATTTACTAAACAAAATTCTAACATTTTCAAATTCGGTATAATTTTCCATTATTACATTAAATCCTAAAAAATATCCCTATTCAAAATTAAGTTCAAAAATTAAAATGAATTCTTTAGGTGTAATTGAAAATTCCGCCTCAACCTAGAGCGTGCCCCTAAAAATTCCTTAAATAAGCCCTCCTCTAAAACAACAGCTCTTCGCAGGTGTAGGAGCAGGAGGTGGGAGCAGGCGGAGGAGCCCTTTGCTCGCTACAGGAGGAGCAGGCGGAGAATCACACACCCTTTCTTAAAAAATTATTTACAAGGTGTGCAAGGATGGCTTAGTGGTTAAGATAACAGCTAAAATCACTAAGCCATCCTTACATTTTACAAGGGTTCAAACCTCAACACAACTTAAAATTATTTTTAAATAATTTTTTAATTATTTCAAATTTTCACCGTTAGAGGGCAGCATCAAACATCACTTCTCAAAATTCATTCTCCAAAATGACCCCTCGTACTATAGTTCGCTAAAAAAATTTCACTCTTAAAAAAAAAAAAAATCTAAAAATTTTTTAAACTCCACCCTCTTCTTAGAGATCAACATTCCTTTCTAACCCCTCCTCTTAGAGCACACATTCTCCGCAGGAGGTGGAGGAGCAGGAGGAGGTGAAGG
Organism: Maratus speciosus; assembly: GCA_963932465.1. Classification (NCBI taxonomy): domain Eukaryota; kingdom Metazoa; phylum Arthropoda; class Arachnida; order Araneae; family Salticidae; genus Maratus; species Maratus speciosus. Next base: position 12,583,001 of record OZ010799.1, read on the forward strand.
AGGAGCAGGAGGTGGAGGAGGAGCAGGTGGAGGAGGAGTTGCTCCTTGCTCCTCCTCCGCCCTCCGCCTGCTGGGGTCGGAGCGGCCTTTTTCTACTACTGTTAACTAAAAACGTATATGGAATAACAAACATACAGAATAGCTATATTTGCGATTATTTAGGTTCCATATATCTTTGAACTTCCATGTTATATCCATTTATACTTTTCTAGTATGCAGGGTGCAAAGAAAGTCCCTTTAACCTGAAAATACTTGTGAACGGAGACAGCTGCAGCTATGCAAGTGAGAGAACGGTATAGTAAAGCGTCTACGCCCGATTTAATGAAAACGACAGCAGCACCCCCTAGTGGCGAAATTTGGAAGATAGCCACTGCAAATCGAAAACGAAAAGAGATAGAGCAAAATTTCCAGATAGAAATTTTTAGAGCATCAATTAATTAATAGAATACGACATTTGGTTTACATGGATAAGATAAATCTTCGCCTGTTTACCCAAAAATGTCCGAAATCGATGCATTCCATTTTGTGTAAACGTTTGTATGGAATAGTCAGAAGTATGTAGAAATACGCACAATTTATGCTATAAACACGTACTTATCTTAATACATTTTGATAACATCACACACACACAAAAAAAGACAAACTGTCTCTCAGTAATAAAAAGTTAATATTCAGTATGTTCGTAAAGTTCGCCATTGCTCACGATACACGTTTGTATTCGTGAGAGTAATTATGCATGCACATTTCTCAGCATGGAACGTCTATTACAAGCATCTTCAATACGACGACATACATTCAACCCTTTCAAGGGCGATGGCTAGACGGTCTAGCCACCTAATTTTAATTCCAAAACTGACAAATGGCACCATGAATATTTTAATAAAATTTTGCTTTTGTAATGAAAGTGCAAATTAGCGGGTTTTTGTTTTCTGAGAAATTCGTTTGACTATTCTGGTGTCAGTTAATTATTTCATCAGTTTACGAACAGAATTCTTCTGACCCTGAAAGGGATATTCTAAAATTTTAAATGCATTGGAAATTAAATCTTTACAGACATTACAGCACAGTTCAACATCACAATCTGCAATTGTGCACTGCTACATTTCCGGAATGTGGATAGGCAAAGTAGAATCGTCGCTCATCGATTTTGGACATTTTTGGGTATGCAGGCGACGATTTATCTTATCCGTGTGAACCAAATGTCGTTTCGTACTAATTAATTGATGCTCAAAAACTTTCTAATTGGAAAAGTTGCTCTACCTCTTTTCGTTTTCGATTTGCAATGGCTATCTTCCAAATTTCGCCACTAGGGGTGCTGCTGTCGTTTGCATTAGGTCGGGCGTAGTCGCTTTACTGTACTGTTACCTCACTTGTATAGCTGTAGCTCTCTCCGTTCGCAAGTATTTTCAGGTTAAAGGGACTTTCCTTTGCACCCTGTATACTATACAGCTATACTCAACTCTACGTTGTATAGTTTCTACAAAGTCTTATTATTCTTTTAGAAACGGTATTTTTTTTAATAATACACTTACTAATTCATATATTATTGTACGGAACCTTCTGTGCGAGAGTAATGCTCGCACTTGACCGTTTATTTCATAAATAAATTACTTATCGAGTTATGAGCAATTGTGGTCACGTGACGACCTGTTTTTCTACTTTACTGCAGTGTTGCATCCGAAATTCAGTTCAAAACACCAGATCTCATACCTTTACCAAAAATGGAAACTATCTTTCGATTACATAGTTACTAAATAAGAACTCCAGCCAATTTCATGCGTTTTCGAACAAAATAGAATTAAAAAATATGTCAGACAATAGCTCCTTTTGATTTGAGAACAGCCTTAACTTTATAACAACCTTAAAAAAACTCACATTTTTAGTTTTAATTTTGGAATTCGCGAAATTTAAATTTTAAAAAAAGGATGTTCTTTTGACACATTGAGGTAATTTTTTTAACTTTTAAAATTAAATACGTGTTTTCTTTGGCGCGCGTAACAGAAGTATACAATATTTCCCACAATACGGGGGAAAATGCAAAAAATACATCCAAATGGGGTAATAGTTACTGAAATTTATTTGGAAAATTTGAAATTTTGTTGAAATTAAATCTACAATGATTAGAAGAAATTATATTACTTTCCTTTAATTTTAAATAACGACAAATCGGTACATCAGTCAAGAATTTTTTTAGAAAGGGAAATAACTTCTGTCTTTTAACTATAAATCTCAGTTACCACTGTTGTAAAATGTTACCACTGAATCTAAAGCAATAAAACACTTAGCTACAACGTATAGCTATAAGATATGGCTGTAATATACAATCGAAGTAGTAAACAAGATATAGGAGATATTTATTTAAAGTAAGTTTGACTGCACATTGAAAAGATTTGATAGAATGTGACGTCATATCTAGCCTTTTTTTTTTCTTTTCCTGAATTGTTTTCATAAATTTGACTGTTTATATTAAAAGAGATGTTTTTTTTTTTTTTTTAAAGCATTCAAATTAAGATGCTATGACATTTTACCGCTCTTATAGTTAAAGTTTTTATTTTATATATATATATAAAAAATGTGCATTTTCTGCTTGGAATGACGTCAATTTAAAAAATGCCACAATATAGCGAGACATCCAAATTTTTATTGGAAAATAAAAACTAAATACACGCGTTATCGTTATTTTTTTCCTAAATATTGTGTCATTTGTTATGGTGTGGCAACAGGAAAGAAATGATTAAATTAGAAAATTTAAAAAGAGATATTTCTATAATGTTAAATTATGGAAGGTTGTAGAAAAAAAGGTTAAATAGGTGTCTCGTGATTTTTTAAAGTAGAAAGCGATCTTTTCCACGTTCTAAAACGTATGTACTTCAAGTTTTGTGCAAATCTGTCAAAAATTGAAGATTTCTATAGAGGACATACACTCAGAGAACGGCTGATATATATATAGATAGTAGATAACTATATATTTTTATACATCTATTTTAATGCTCTTATAATCCGATATTCTTTATGTGCACTATAATTAATTCATTAGAGTACATTAATTTGTCTCCTTTTACATTAATTGTTTTTTGTTTTTTTTTTTTAAGGTGCCCTTTCACACTGATTATTAACGAAAAATAATTGTTTCCTTTATAATTACAATTTATTTTTACTTTCTTCTATCTTTACAAGAAGAAAGCATTGGATTCGTGAAAATTTTCGACTTTCGGTTTTCGACGGATTTACACGTTTTAGGGGTCAGAGATTCCGAGAAACATGTTTTTACAAAATGTCTGTCTGTGAGTCTGTGCATCTGTGAGTCTGTGTGTATGCGACACAAATTTTGTGGGTACTCTACCTCAAGAACTAATGCACGGAATTTAATAAAAATTTATATTCAGTTAGACCCTGATAAAATATTGGTGCTGATTAGGTTTTGATGTAAATCGCTCAACAGGTGGCGCTGCTATGCAGAATTTTTTCACGATTTCCGAAATAGCTCTATCTCAACAACTAATGCTTGGATTTTCAACGAACTTCAGATTCAGATATACCTTGATATGAATTAGTACTGTTTATGTTTTATTCGCTCAATAGATGGCGCGGCTATGCCGAATTGTCCAGAATTTCTACTATAGCTGTATCTCATGAACTAATGCACGAATTTTCATAAAACTTCAGAATCAGTTAGTCCTTGACATGAATTGACATTTTATACGTTTTGGTGTAAATCGCTCAACAGGTGGAGTTGCTATGCTGTATTTTTCAGAATTTCCACTATAGGTGTATCTCAAGAACTAATGCACGAATTTTCATCAAACTTCAGATTCAGGTATACCTTGATGTGAATTAGTACTGTTTATGTTTTGGTGCAAATCGTTGAAAAGGTGGCGCTGTTATGCTGCATTTTTCAGAATTTCCATATAGCTGTATCTCAAGAACTAATGCACAAATTTTCATCAAACTTCTTAATCAGTTAGTCCTTGACATGAATGGACAGTTTATACATTTTGTTGATGTAAATAGCTCAACAGGTGCCGCTGCTACGCTGTTTTTTTTTTTTTTTTTTTTTTTTTTTTTTGCGATACCCACAATAGCTTTATCTCAATAACTAATGCTTGGATTTTCAACGAACTTCAGATTCAGGTAAACCTGGATGTCAGTCAATTAGCGCTGTTTATGTTTTGGTGTAAATCGCTCAGCACGTGGCGCTGCTACGATACATTTTTCAGAATTTCCGCTATAGTTCTATCTTAAGATCTAATGCACGAATTTTCATCAAATCTCAGATATACTTTGATGGGAATTGGTGCTAAATTGATGTACTTTTTTGTACTATTTAAATGATTTAATTGACATGATTTATATAGAAGAAAGTTTTGTGGGCCAAAACATACTGGTTTACCTTTTATATGCGTTATCTTTTACTCAAATGAAAATAAATTATTTCATGACAAAAGTTCAGCGACTTTCTACTGTATCTGTAGCATTCTTTCTGTTGAAATACAGTGAACTATCAATTGCCCCAAAACTAATTGTTATTTTTTATCGTGATTTTTTTAAATCAATATAATCTTATTTGATCAATTGTTTTGAATCTGAACAATTAATTGCTCTGAAATTATGTACAAATTGATATTTTATTATTTTGTATTTGTTTTTTTTTTTTGTTTTTTTTCATCAGTTCATATCTTATTTTGTTAATTGTTTACAATAGGAAATCTGAATTTTTTTTTAAACTTTTTGAAATTCGAACGTTAATAGATCAATTAAAAATAATCAATTAATAATGGCTAAAATTAAAAATAACCCACTTTTTAGGACTAATAATCTTCTATGAAAATATTACACGGACTACGCATTTTAAAGTATTAACCTTTTAAATGCATAAATAATAATTATTCCTTTCTATAATTTATAGTAGATATCTATATATTTTCATACATCTATTTTAATGCTCTTTATTCCAACATTCTTTATGTGCAATTTAATTAATTCGTCAGAGCACATTAATTTGCCCCCTTTTGCATTAATTGCTCTTTTTGAAGGTGCTCTTTCCCACTAATTATTAACGAAAAACAATTGTTTCCTTCGTAATTACAATTTATTTTTTACCTTTTATATGGTTTATCATTTTATTAAATGAAAATAAATTATTTCGTAACAGAAGTTCAGCGACTTTCTAGTGTATATGTTGCATTCTCTCTGTTGAAATACAGTGAACTATCAAGTACCCCAAACTTGTGTACTAATTGTTATTTTTTATCGTGATTTTTTAAAATTAATATTATCTTATTTGGTCAATTGTTTTGAATACGAAATCTGATTTTTTTTAAAGTTTTTTTAAAATTCGAAAGATTAAAAATCAAAATCAATTAAAAATAATGAAATTATAACAGCTAAAATAAAAAATAACCAACTCTTATGAAACTTTGAAACTTCCTCTTTTCATTGGTATAAAGATTGTTCATTTTGTATTTGTACTTTCATAAATGCATTTTTTTTAAAAAAAGGTCCATCATTTAGAATAACCCTGTATATAAACAAAAAAGTGTGCATGCAGTATTCTCTAATGTTTTTGTATCTAAATCTTACGTTGTGTGAACAATATGAAATTATTATATGGGATTAGCTGCACTAGCGCCCTCTGTTGTCGAGATTTTGAACTATTTTTTTGAAGGTGTCATGCAAATTCCCTTACCAAGCTGAATATTTTTCTGAAAACCGCATGTCTCTTAAACACATAGATCTTATTTATCGCGTTTTACTTTCACACCAAAATTTTGAAACACCCGGTATATGTATAGATAAAAGTATGAAGATCGTAATAGAAATTCAGTAAAGAAAAAAAAATCAGTTAAGAACAATAGTCGCTAGAATTGTGTTTTAAGTTGTTTACGCGTTTTTAAGTAAACTAATTTTTACTTTTTTCAATCTTTACAAGAAGAAAGTATTGGATTCATGAAAATTTTCGAATTCCGTTCTTCGACGGATTTAGACATTTAGGGGTCAGAGAACGCGAAAAACTTGTTTTTACAAAATGTCTGCCAGTCAGTCTGTGAAACTGTCTGTCTGTCTGCCTGTATGTGACACAAATTCTGTGGTCGCTGTATCCCAAGAACTAATTAACGGAACTTAATAAAACTTTAGATTCAGTTAGTCCCTGATATAAACTAGTGCTGATTACTTTTGTGTAAATCGTCCAACAGGTGGCGCTGCAAAGCTGCATTTTTCACGATTTCCGCAATAGCTATATCTCAGTAACTAATACACGGATTTTTATAAAACTTCAGATTCCGTTAGTCCTTAATATAATTTATGATTACTGCTTAGTGTAAATCGCCCAATAAGTGGCGCTGCTGTGCGGCATTATTCATGATTACCGTAACAGCTCTATCTCAAGAACTAACGCACGAATTTTCACCAAACTTCAGATTCTGTTAGTCCCTGATATAAATTAGTGCTGTTTAGTTTTAAGTAAATACAGCGCAACACATGGAGCTGCTAGGCTGCATTTATCACGATATCTGCAATAACTGTATCTCAAAGATTAATGCATGAATTTTCATCAAACTTCAGATTCAGCTATTCCTTGATATAAATTGATCCTGATTAGTTTTCGGAGTAAATTGACCAAAAGGTGACGCTGCTATGGAGATTTTTTTTACGATTTCCGCAGTAGTTCTACCTCAAAAACTAATGCACGGATTTTCCCCAAACTTGAGATTTAGCTACAACTTGACATAAGTTTTTCCTGATTAGATTTTTGTGTAAATTACCTAACCGGTAGCACTGATATGCTTCATTTTTCAGGAAATATTCACATGTATGAGATAGAAGAAAGTTTTGGGATAGCCACATCCGACTTGTTTACCTACTACTTGATATGTATAAATTCTATAGATGGTATACAGGGCAACCCAAAGATCTCGAGTACATCTGCGCTTATTGATGAAAATTGCTGAAAGGGAATTTGCAACTGTGCTTGAGTTTCGTAACTGAACTAAATTTTAGCATGCTATGTAGTATATATACAAATCTAGTAATCATATACAGAGATTCACAAAAGAATTCGGACATTTTTCCGACTATTGATGGTAATTCCTAAAATTAGATTTCCATATGTGTTACGCGTTTTCCTAATCGTTTAACCCATAAATGCCTGATTTTTCAAAAATCATTTTAAAAATGCTTTTTAGCTTTCATTTTTTATATAAATCATGCGAAAAATACTTTAAAAAAATCATGTTTTGTTTTAAGTATGGTTTACGACTAAAAAACAGTTTGTCACTAATCGACAATACTGGTCTTTAAATGAAAAAAAATAATTTTCCCAGGTAAAATTCTGTAATATTAAACACACAAGAATTTTAGGAACTATGATAAGAAATAAATTTTACTTGCTCACTGCAGAACAAAATAGGGTATTTCGCAAGCTTTCAAACAAAACAAAAAGAACATGTAGCAACAATTGCAAAAAAAACCTATCTTTATTCTTAAACAGCACAAGTGTTGCCATCTACATGATGAAAATCGGTTTAATAATATTTTCAGAATGTATTTTATTGGCAAGATTATGTATTATAGCTTCAATATTATTCTATTAGTATTTTAGAAGCCTAATTGGGTATGTTGCCGAAAGATAACACTCGACATGGGTTAAGGGGTCGATTTAAGGGTTAAACATCTTCTTTCACCTTATTAATCGGTGAAGTTTGTTTAGAGTATTCTGAAAATGTGTTTCATAATCTATGCTTGACACTTGATTTTTCCTTCTTGCTAAAAATATTGTAAAAATTGTATCGGAGATTATCTTTATTAATTCATAAGTGATAAAAACTGTAATGTTACTTGAAACCCATTAAAATTATTTTTTATTCACCCTAACGTCTACACACTTTTATCTTTACCCATAACTAAATTTCAATTAAAATTTACTTATCCTCGACATAACACTTAAATTTTGATGACGACAGCAGGAAATTATAATACCTGGTGTGGTACTCACTAGGGATAGTTCTTAACACTACCCACTTCTGTGTATTCCCCTCAACTCGTTAGGATTTCATTATCAGGACTTGTCATTGGTGATGGATGATACGTTACCATGGAAACAACAGAGTATGATCCACATGCATCTCAAAATACACAGAAGCTGCTGTATTCACGTATAGATGAGTAAATTTAGATAGCTGATGACGTGCAGGCCTCATCACTCATGTGACTGTGCGCGGTGGGATTGTAATAGTTGATGTAGATCGATTTTTAGCCCCCGGTACGGTATGTTATTTCTTTCTCCCAGCCTATTTTGTGTATTCCAAAAAATAACCTTACCTTACAGAAGCCAGCTGTAAAACAAAGCAGTACGATTAAATATTCTATAGCCATTTTTTAAACTTATAAGCATCGCACATTTTCGATTTTTATACCGTCGTATTGGAAAAAAAATGTTCTTTTATATGCATTTTGTTTGAAAACTGCACTTCCATTTATCTTTGAAATATTATTATTATTATTTTTTTTTTTTTTTTAGTTTTTGGAGCTATTTGCTTAATATTGGCAACGGAAGTACTCCATTTCTGTAGAAAGTAAAAGAAAAATAGTTAGTTCTAAAATAGTAATTATATATTTTTGTTGCCATTTTCTCATAACAACCGAAAGAAAATGTAATTAAAATACGTGCTATTTTGAAAAAAATATAAACGAATGATTTCTGTTAAAACAATGGAGCTATTATACTATATTTAATTTTAAGTATCTATGAATCATTAGATAGCCGTTTTCTTTGTATATTTTCTAGAATGACGGCATCTTTTTGCTGCATTTGTGCATTATTTCGCGATAGTGATGTGCTATGTATGCTTTACTGTAGATGTTTAAGAGTAGATCGTAAATGTGGAATTCTTAAGCGGATGCGAATGACGTCATTTTATATAAAATAAAACGTCTGTTTTAAGTCTTAAAATTGAAATATGTTTTGTACTGCAGTAGAGTCCCACTTAACCGAGTTATTTTCTTCTGATGGACTGGTGGCTTCTATTATTATGAAACAGAAATAATAAATGAAGCGTTAGGGGAAGATAAAAGGGCAGCCGTAAAAAATTTTTCAAAACAAATTATGGCCATTTTTTTCCGCATTCTGACCAGAAAATCAGAGCTCTAACTTTTTACGGCTGCGCTTTCATCTTCACCTAACGCTTTATTTATAAAGGCTGTTTCATAATAATAGAAGCCATCAGTCCATCAGAAGAAAATGAAGTAATGGAAATGCCGGGGGAAACACTAAATTCTGAAAAAGCAGAATTCCTGTTCTCTAGTTTAGACGGGGTTTTTTATTCGTCAGAGATTTCATTACCATATGAAATAGGTTTTTTTTTTTTTTTTTCGGAGATAGATTGTCTAATTTTGCAGTATTGTACGTACAATAACACTCGATTATTATATTTCGATAGGTCGATTTTTGTACTGATATGTATAAAAAAATTTTGGTATATAAACAATTTTTTAGAAGATAGATGTTGCATGATCAGTCTGAATTTAAATGTTGTTATTACTTTGTGCGCATTGGAGTATCGTCTAGAATAGATCATTGTAATTTAAAAGTTGTTGATAATATGCCAGATAAAGGTATTAAAATTTCCAACAAAACAAGCTTTCATCTATTATACAGCATTTCTTTCCAAACTCAATGGATATCATACGATAGTTCATCATTACAAGCTGTATCTTTATTAGCAACTAGCTAAAGCGCCCGGCGTTGCCCGAAATTGGAAGAATGTTTGTTCTGAAAAATCAATTTCAAAATTTAACATACACTGATGTCCAAAATTAAGGACCAGTCACAAAATGCTAATTTTTAAGTAAGCGAATACTCAAAAGGAAATAATATAATTCAAATAATTACTATCCCTACAGCAAAGCTAGCCCATTTAGCATCTCATTCATGTCACACATGGTCACAAGTGTCACAGTCGCTACGGTGAAACAAAAAATAGGAAATTCCACACGTCTCATTATGAGTCTCAAATGATCAATATATGTGACTCCATTGAGACATCAATATGACTGATGCTTTGTCACGAATAACAAGGTGACTTTGCAATGTAGTTACATTGGGACTCTCATGTGACTGTTATTTTGAGACCAATTTCAAAGTCATCATGAACGTTGCATTAGAATAAGTCACCAAATAATATCACATTACAGTCACATGGTAACTTTTTACAAAAGGGCATAATGGTGACCTCACAGTAGTCTCTCTGTCACCTGAAAGTCATCATGTGATTTTAATGTGACATTATTAGATAACGTATCACAATGCAGCGTTCACGATGACTTTGAAATTGAGTTTACAGATGACAGTCACATGAGAGTCACAATGTAACTACATGGTAAAGTTACATGGTGATTTATCACAAAGCAGCAGACACAATTACAACTCAGTGGAGTCACATATAGTGATCATTTGAGACTCATAATCAGATGTATGGAATTTCCTATTTTTTTGCTTCCCCGTAGTGACTGTGACACTTGTGACCATGTGTGACATGAATGAGATGTTATATGGACTAGCTGTGTTCTAGAGATAGTAATTATTCGAATTATATTATTTCCTTTTCACTATTCGCGTACTTGAAATTTAGCATTTTGTGATTGGTCCTTAATTTTGGACACCAGTGTACAACAGAAAACAAACAATAAGAAAAAAAATCCCTGCCGGTTCGGGCCTACAGGCGAAGGTAGATTTCGAAGTTAAGTACTAAATTCACCAACAAAACTTAAATCAAGATTAGAGATAAACCCAGTTCCTTCACTAAGAATGAGCTCTAGGGAGCTAAATATTTTGTGAAAATTCTAATATACACGAATACACATACGCATGTATATGGAACAGGTTTAAAAAATAGCTAAAGCAAATTCAGAGAACCTCAAATTGTTAGTAAAATAAGCTAAAATTTCCATAGCTGGGTTTTTATCATGTTTTAATACGTTTCTTCAAACTCACATGACGTTACGTATTCACCTGCTGAGGTCCATTTTATTTCCAATATGACACAATATATATATATATATACATATATTAATTCGTCAAACTATTTATTTCATTTTGAGTTTTCATGCGGAAATATTGCTTTAGAAAACTTATAACGTAACATTCAATTTGTTTTCAATTCGTCAAACTATTTATTTAATTTAATTTTTCACGTGAAAATCTTGCAACAGAAAAGCAGTTGTAGTGGTGAGAATTTTATTCATTTTTTTTTTAATTATTGGAAACTTCTATAACGAAAAATATTTTTTTTTTCCTGCCATTGTTGTGTAAGAGCTAGTTTTATCAGAATCATGTTAAGACGGTATTTAAAATTTTGAACCCCCCACCCATTTCCATTCCCTTTAGCCGATTTTGCCCATTTTCAATCCCCGCCGAGATATTAGCCATCTCAAAGTTGATGGCAAGTTTGAAGACGATCCGTGCATAATTGCGACTTTTATCGTGCGGACAAAATTTAGTACATATATATATATATATATATATATATATATATATATATATATATATATATATATATATATATATATATATATATATATATGCATATATATATATATAAACATTTTTTAGGTGGAGGTGGTTTTGGATTCCTGGTGTCCTATAATGAAGAGTTATGACGGAATTTTTCAAAAGTCGCACCATGGTAACGGCTGCAATAGGAAGTATTTCTTACGAAATCTGCCTAAAAGCAGTCGAAGTGCTGTACACATGAACCAAATGAACACCCAACATAAAAATGTATAAATTTATATAACAGACGCAAAAGAATACAGCTATAAATGAACTTATTTCAATTCATCATTGGAGCAATAATGTTAAAATACGCGAATATTTCCATTATCGGGTTTTTATCATGCTTCAATACGTTTTTTCATACTCATATGACGTTATACTGTATTCACCACGTCCTTTATATTTCCAGTATGGCCTAATATTCTTCTTTTATTTAAATTCGTCAAACTTTTTATTTCATTTTCATTTTCACGTGGAAATGTTATGACGTAATATTCCCTTTTTTAAAATTCGTCAAACTATTTACTTAAATTTAATTTTTCACGTGGTAATCTTGCAATAGAAAAGTAATTGTTGTGGTAAGAATTTTATTGTGTATTTTTATTTTTTGGCAACTGCGATAAACGAAAAATGTTTAAATTTGATAGGAAATTGCTGTTAAGTCGGTGGTTTTTATTAATTAAAAATTAACTACGAGTTATTTCTATTCCGGATTACTTTAGTTGCCTCACCCGTGTTTTAATACACATGTCCGTAACATTTCACAATTCTCCCTTCCAAAATGCGGATTTGTATAGCATTACAGACAGATAGACAGACAGACAAATTTTCATTTTTATACATTAGATAATTTCAATTGATTCTCCTATAATGGCTTCCAGGTATTATTTGTACGAAAGATAATTTTGGATTCATTACCGCATTAGCCGTTTGACGCCTGAAAACATTTTGGGCTTTTAATGGTTTTTAATGTATTTTTAAGATATTTCTAATGTATTTTAAATAATTTTATATTATAGGCATGCACCTTCCAGTAAATTTATTTGGTACATTTATTTGGGTTTTTTAGGGTTTCGTTCATCTGACGAAACCCTGTTCGTCTCACACCTCTGTCCGTCCGCCTGTTTGTCACAGAGCCCGTTCTCAAAAACTATACATGTTGGAGACTTGAAATTTTGCATACTGACAGCTGAACACCTTACATCAAACGACAAATCATAAAATTTTGAAAAAATCTTATATTTACTCCCCATGGGCTCTAACTTGTGTATTTTAAGGTTTTTTTTCTAACTGAGCCCCTAATTATGTTGAAGACTTCAAATTTTGGATTCTTATAGCTGAACACCTTACATCAAACGACAAATCATAAAATTTTGAAAAAGTCTCATATTTATCCCCCATGGGCTCTAACTTGTGTATTTTAAACTTTCTTTTCTAACCGAGCTCCTAATTAAGTTGAAGACTTCAAATTTTTTATTCTTATAGCTAAACACGTGCAATCACACGAAAAATCATAAAATTTTCAAAAAGTCTTATATTATTTTATCCCTCCGCGTTCTAACTTCTGTATTTTTAGCAATTTTTCTAACCTCACCCCTTTATGCACTTTTCTAACTTTTGCCGACACTCCTTTGGCCACTCTTTATTATTCTGCACCATAGACGTACATATTTTAGTTATCATGTTTACCGCCATGGGGCGCCTACCTATCTCGGATGCTATGGGCCCGATCCCCTCGACTAATATACCTGCGGATAGTTTGTAAAACGGAGTTCCGTTCGGATACAGGTTTGTTTAGAATAGAGTGCACCCCCTGGTTGCAAAATGTGAAACTAACAGATTTTGCAAAAGGATAAAGTGTTTTGAAAGGAATATTAAACGAAACCCTCTGTGCGATCTGTGATCACACTTACCAACTTGTTTATATGAATTTTAATTATTTACTCAAGGTGAAATTAGCACTAAAATTTTAACTTTCATTTACGGTAGAAATTAGGTTTTCAAATGCGTTATGTTCCAAATTGTTTACTTAGACATCATCAGGATGTAGCATCAGGCACAGGGTGTCCATAATTAAACGACCCTGCTTTAAAGTTGCTTACAAGCAAAACTATTGTTCATAAAGTTGTGAAATTTTGTGAAAGAAATAATAAAGGGACGGGAATTTGTTTAAGGGGATCCGGGACACATTTTAAAATACTTTTTATTTATTGAGTTAAAATTCTGAATTTTTTTGTGATGGTTAACCTTATCATTTGTAAACAAAATCACATAATAAAACTTCTCAGAATTTTTTTTTATTTAAATTTAAAATTTATTCAAAAAGTGGGGTAATTTAAAATCGTTATAATTCGAAATATTATTGATAGAATTTCAATTTTTTTTTCATTTAAATAAACAGAAATATATAAGTTTTAATTTTGATTCAGAATTTTTAAAAATATTAATTTTTAATAAAATTAAAAATATTTAACGAAAAAATTTCAAAAAAAGTGGTGCAAGTTTTTTTTTTTTTAATCATATTTTCAAAAGTAAATAATTTTTTCAAATATGCTGAATCAAAATTAAAGTCAAACAATTGAAAAAGATATGTTCCAAGTGTTAACCCTGTATCTTTATCGGTTCTCGTGTTATAAGAATTTAAATATGAGAAATGGTGAAAAAAACCTATCATGAAGAAAAACGCATTTTTACAAGAAGTCGTTTCCATGACAGCCATTGCTTGAAAGCTCGATTTTGAAAACAAACCAAAGCGAAAAAATTAATATTTTTTTGTTCTAATTCCGATAGAAACATGATTTAAATGTCATTCTAAGCAGGAAAAAACAGAGGAATTTTTTCTGAAATAAAATGTTTTTGCAAAATTTGAAAATTTTTGGTGTCCCGGACCCCCTTAAGCTAAAAAAAAAAAAATGTAAATAAAAGTAGTTCAAAATTTCGCCACCAGAGGGTGTTTTTTAATAAATGACACATTTAGCATTACGATAGTTTAGAAATTTTATTTATTAACTTAACCTGACTCTAAAGACAGCATTTCACGACATTTTCCTAGCTTTTCCCTGAACATACGGCGGTCAATTGCGGAACATGCTATCGTACGATTTCAGACGGTATCTGAAAATGATGAAAGTCATGCAGAACATGCTTGGTTATAGCAAAGTTTGTTAAAACTATCGTAAATGTATGCTAAATGTGTAATTCGTTAAAAAACGGCCTCCTAATTCTTTTCTCTCTCAAACATATCCTCGTACTTTTATTATGTCCCCCAAAAAATTTCACAACGTTCTGAACAATAGTTTTGTCTGTTGAAAACTTTAAAATAGGGTCGATTAATTATGAACACCTTGTAAATGAAATTTCTAAACTATCTTAATGCTAAATATGTCATTTATTAAAAATCGCCCTCTGGTGACGAAATTTTAAACTATTTTTATTTACATATTTTTTAGCCTAAACAAATTCCCATACCTTAATTATGCTTTTCCCAAAATTTCACAACTTTATGAACAACAGTTTTGTCTGTAGACAACTTTAAAGTGGGTTGCTTAATTGTGGACACCCTGTATATTCTGAATGTGTTGGAAAGTGTTTTATAATCTATGCTGGACGAATTTTTTTTTCGTTCTCAATTTTAAAATCTTTTAATTGTTTGAATATAGTTTAGGATCTGCATTTACTGCCTCTATGATTGATTAGCTATTTGAAAGACTGAATCACGACTTTTTACAAGAATGAATGCATGAATCAGAATTTCCATGAGTCATTCACTTAATATTTATTGAATTATACATTGAGTTAAAGAAATTAAATATTCGAATTTAGTTATAAAATATAGAATATGAAGATAAGCAAGCATTGGCGTGTTGGCGTATAAAGGAAGAAATCTAGATAATCTAAGAACAATCGATTAACAAAAAAAAAAGTAAGAGAAAATGGTGGAGAAAAAAAAAACACTTTCGGAAAAAAAAGAAAGAAAGAAACTAAAGAAAAATGAAAGAAATGCGTCTACATTCTTTTTTATATTAATCTAGAGAAACTTTTTTCGTTTAATAATGGCATCAGCGTGGATAAAAAATGCGAAAGATCAAAATTGAAGCTCATTAAGATAAAATCTAATTAATCTTCACTTTAAACAGCATGACAAATGTAATGGAAGACTGTCATGGTCTTTATCCCATTATCTTTGGTTTTTATTCCATTATCTAAAGACCTTCATGGGACTATACCATAAGCCGAAACAAAGAAATAGAACAGGAAATTCATTAAGAAAAAGTATTTAATGCCACGAAGCAAAACTTCTGTTTAATAAAGGGTAAAACGGAAGATAAATGTTCTTTTTACCCGACTGACAAAAAGGGTTATGTGTTTCACACGTATCTGGGTTTTTTGAATTTCTTTATACCCTCGAAACATCCCAACGGCTGGATGGATTTTAATGAATGAGGTCTCTATCGATTCGTCTTAACCGTCCGATGGTTATAGGCTAGGTTTGTTTTTATAAATTTAAAATGGCAGCCGTAAAATACAAAATGGCGGTAGACACGAAAAAAAATTACGCACCTTATTGAGTGGCATATCTTTGGATAGGTCTTTCAAAATGAAGACTATGTTTAATTGACTATTTTACAGTCAGAAGTTCCGTTTAAATATTACACAACCTGGAAGTTGTGTAGGTAGGATCTCTAGCTTTACTGCAACTCTAACCTTCATACACATCTATAGGTCTCATCAAAACAGTGTTTATAGATAGGAACTAACAATTAAACACAACTTAAAAGTCATCAATACAAGTAAATAAAAAAAATAGGTAAGAAGTATAAAAAATAGTTTTACATTGATGATAAATAAGTAGTTCGTTTTTTACACAGTCGGGTTTTTTGATTTTTTAAATTCAATTTTTACTTGTTAGTTTTTGAATCATTATTAAAATATATTGACAGGTAGGATAAAATGTCTTGTGAATTTTTACTTTTACTCAAAGTAGGAGTCTTGGACGATTAAAAACCGAAAAATTTGGTTAACCCTCTCGCTGCGCATCCCTCGATTTCCGCGGACAACATAAAAGCTTGTAGAAAAATTTGCGCAACTCATCCAAGATCTCTTTTTTTATTATCTAATTCTACATTTAAAAAAAAACTCTTTTACAAAAAAAAATTATATTTTTTTATTCTAAAATATATGAAGATTTGAAATATGTAATAAGTATTTCAAATCTACACCTATTTTGGAATTAAAATATAAAAAATTATAGTAAACGCGCAATTTTTGACCTATTTTGATTTAAAAAGAAATACGCAGCCAGAGGTTTAAAGTCAACATGAAGCACAATACGAATCCGACAAAAAAAAATTGTCAACGCGAGAAACGACCCGAACGCAACACACCTCAACCAGAAGACACCCCAAGCCCGAAATCTTCAAAACCGCACTCGGTCCGAACCCGAAGCGAAAGCAAATTTATCCATATTTTAATATAATTATGGAAAAGTAGTCTAAAATTATATCGCTATTATAAATTTCATTTTTTCTGTTTCAAAATGAACACATCCGATTCTCCTACCAAAAGACCACATTATTACTAAGCTTTTAATCATCTATTTTCATTTAAAATACCTAGATTGTGGACTGCAATTGACCCATTCATTCTTGCGGCAAAAGTACTGGATTATTAGAGCCCGTAATCGCTATTCGTCGAATAATTCGAAGTTGTGTTATTTGTATACGCCATCGCGCAGAACTTTCAAAGCAAATGATGGAAGATTTACCTTATTCAAGAGTGAATCCAGGCAAACCGTTTTCGAAAACCGGAACTGACTACGCAGGTCCTTTTCATGTTAGTGCTAGACGTGGCAGAGGTATGCGTCCTACAAAAATATATGTGTCCGTCTTTGTTTGCTTTATTACCAAAGCTGTGCACCTGAAATCCGTATATGATTTAACTGCGAACTCTTTTATTTCTACACTGTAAAAAAAAAATCTGTGAAGTTACTAAAGTTTTTCTAGGA
Organism: Maratus speciosus; assembly: GCA_963932465.1. Taxonomy (NCBI): domain Eukaryota; kingdom Metazoa; phylum Arthropoda; class Arachnida; order Araneae; family Salticidae; genus Maratus; species Maratus speciosus. The sequence goes on from OZ010799.1 coordinate 12,600,556, forward strand.
AACTTGGATTCCTAGAACTTTTCATGTAACGGCAACAACAAAATTTCATGTAACAGACACACTTTTGCGCCGAAAATCAAAAAATCTGTAAGGTTACTAAGAATTTTTTTGGAAACTGGGATTCCGAGAACTTTTCATGTAACTCCAGCCAGGGTTACAAATAAAAGTTTAGTAAGATTACTGAAATTTTAGTAGATTCATTTGTATAGTTACAGATTTTTGTAGCTTTACAAAAACTAGTTTTGTAGATTTGCAGCTTTTTTCGTACAGTTACAGGTGAAAGTTTAGTAAGCATGTAACTTTACATCTGTAGAACTACAGATTTTTTTTTACAGTGTACGTTAAAAAAATTTGTAGCACGCAGAGGAAGACCTGAAGAGTTATACAGCGATTGTGGAAAAAACTATATTGGAGTGCGACACATACTGAAAGCATGGGTATCTCAAAATATTGGACAATATCTTGCTGATGAAGGTATCCAATGAAGAACAAACGCTCCTTCCGCACCTCATTTCGGTGGACTTTGGGAGGCCGCCGTAAAAACTATGAAACATCATATGAGATGGGTGATCGGTCAACAAATTCTGAGTTATGAAGAATTCAATACATATTTAACCGAAATTGAGGCGGTAATGAATTCTCGTCCATTAATTCCAGTGACGGACGATCCAACGGATTTGTCAGCCCTTACCCCTGGACATTTCCTAATAGGAATTGAACTAAAAGCATTACCGGAGCCTGACATACGGTCTGAAAGTATTACCCTTAGATTAGAGAACGTTACAAACTGGTAACACAGTTATCACAATCCTTTTGGAAAAGGTGGCGAAAGGACTACCTAACTCAATTACAAATACGAAACAAATGGAGAAAAAATTATCCAAATATGCAGATTAATGATTTGGTTATTATAAAAGAGGAAAATTTACCCCCATTAAAATGGAAAATGGGTCGAGTTTTGCAAGTTTACCAGGGCAGTCGTGAAAGAGTTCGTGTTGTAAAATTAAAAACTGCTCATGGTGAAATAACCAGACCTATCCATAAACTGGTGCTATTAATGAGTGAAAATTTAAAAGAGTAATTTGTTTATTTCATTATTATCTGTTATTGTATGTAATTGTTAAAGTTAATCAAGTTTTTCTCGTATGTGTAAGTATTATATTTAATAACTTCTGTGTAACTGAAAGGCATGTATTATGTTCTATTTTAGTGATATTCTGTATAAATAACTTCTGTTGTATTCTGAAAAAAAAATTGATATTATGTAATTGATGTCTTAAAAGCCATCGGGCCCCAGTATGTTTGAAAGAGAAGTGGCGGCATTCTGCGTTTTCCAGACGCATGTTTTTTTTTTTTTTACTTACTTTTTCGTTCTGTGTTTTTGTAGTCTGTCTTGTGCTGTCATCGAATAAACACATTAAAATGTGAGCTCGTGCTTTCTACTTCCAAAATATCAGCGGAGTCTATTTCATGACCCCATTCCTGGCACCATGAAACAGACACCGCTGATATTTTGGAAGTAGAAAGCACGGGCTCACATTTTAATGTGTTTATTCGATGACAGCACAAGACAGACTACAAAAACATAGAACGAAAAAGTCAGTAAAAAAAAACATGCGTCTGGAAAACGCAGAATGCCGCCACCTCTCTTTCAAACAAAAATGAACACATATACATTCATTAATATTCAGCTATTTATTTATTTATTTTCCAAATAAAAAATGTTCAGAACTGAGAAAAATATCTTCCATATATATATATATACCGGGTGCCCCAAAAAGGACTGACTGATTTTAAAATTCAATAACTTCCAAACGGTGACAGATATTAAAAAAATTCTTGCAGGAGGGTTATGCATAAAGTCAAAAGTTTTATTACAGTGATTTTCGATTTTAGTTCGAATTACAAACAATAGATGGCGCTGTAAGCAATAGCCGCTAAATACAGGCTCGATTTTTGGTCCTTTCTGTTGTTCCATGCAGAAAAAGGAGATGGAAATGTATTATCCGGGCCACGAAGTACCAAAAATCGAGCCTGAATTTAGCCTCTATGGATCGCAGCGCCATCTATTGTTTGTAATTCGAACTAAAATCGAAAATCACCGTAATAAAACTTTTGACTTTATGCATAACCCTCCTGCAAGAATTTTTTAAATATCTGTCACCGTTTGGAAGTTATTGAATTTTAAAATCAGTCAGTCCTTTTTGGGACACCCGGTATATATATTGATGGGAAGTTTTTTGCACTCCGCAATAATGTAACTATATCCCAATTTCTCATAAATCCATATGCCTATATCAACTCACCACTACCTTTTGTGCATCAATATAGTTAATTCTGAAAAGACTAATTTATTTATTAAATGATTTTTGATCGTACCTGGCTTCAGGGAATCTTGGATACAGAAACAAATTCTCCATCAATATCTAAATGTTTACCTAAATTAACCTTTATTTTTTTATAACATTTGTAAAGATAGTTTAATTCACAAAAACACAAATATATATATATGAATAAACATATATCGTTGGAAATGTCACATTCACCTTGAAAAATAGCGAAACAAAATCAAAGAAAAATTTCTTAAAGGATACATTTTGTATAAAAGATGTCACAATATAAAAGATTGTTTCGCTTGTTTCGCGATAGTTTAATTAGTAACCTTTAATGATTTAAATATCAACAATTTTGCGCTGTGTAATTTGACGCAAGAAGATTCCTTATGAAGTTGTTAACTTATCGATGCTCATTTCTGCTATATTTAAAAAATAATATAACACATAATGCCATTGATTACACCATTTCATAAATTAAAATACAAAATAAAGTTTATTTACAAGAAAGCATATAAGAAACAACACAAAACATATACATTGATCCATCTAGCATGCATACAAAATTCAGCACGTGGCTAATTAAACTGAATGTTAAATACAAGTTGTTGCATACTGATTATACAAATATTTTTCTTTGGATGACTTTTCATTTTTAAATTAATTACCATATTTTGCTTAATGGACCTCATTTTTCACATATACGAAATTCAGTAAGGAACACGATCCCCTGACTAGCAAGTGTCTGACCTCAATCACATACATATTATCAGTTTATAGAGGCAGATGGGGAATAAGAAAAGTGATAGCTTTTTAATTAGAAGAAGCTAGCTCAGGAGCGTCACAAGAGGTGATTACCGGATAATCCACCTCATACTGACAAGGGAACTACTTTTGGTGCTGGTCGCACCAAGCATTGAGACCTGGTGCATTTTAAAGCCCTATATTACGAAGTTTGAGAATCGATAAAATTTTTCTGTTAAAATAATATTTCCGGATTCTACAGCAGCATAACTTTCTGAAAATGCAATTTTTTCGAGACCATTTACCGGACTATTAACATTGAATTTTTTTAAAGAAACGCATTTAAAAATACAAAGTAGTTAATAATAAGTATAAAATATTGAAAAAAAGTTTAAATATTCCTTCAAGAACTCACGAATTTGATTTTGAAAAATTGCAACATTATATTCATATTTTTTGGCGGGGAAAACTTTGGCTGTTTTTTTTTCAAAAGATCTTTCCGGTAACCCTTGCCAAATGTCATAGCTGTTTGTCTTACGTGAGGAGACGTTTTTGGACTTCAGTAGATATTGTAATGTCCGACCTAAACAGCCACAATAATTTTTCTAAATTGTGTACAAATATTAATTTACTTTATGATTACTTTTACCTAAGGACCATTTAATACAGCAACATTTCATTTTAAACATTCGAAACTTTATTCCATTCGATTTCAAAAGAAAATAGTTTTCTTATTTTGTATTTCCCTAAAAAAATAGTTTTCAATGATCTTGAAAACTTTTATACAGCTTAAAAGCTTTTTTATATATTTACTATTTATATATTTATCGTCTGCATAGAAGAAAAAAAAGAAGAAGAAGAGACCTAATTCATTTTTCTTATGCTATCAATTATCAAACAAATCGCAATCTGATATAATTCTAATATGAACTACTGTACTTACTCCGATGATAAAGAGGGAGGGAAAATTGTAGCTCCATATTGGGCGAGTTAACTCACTTTTGGCGTGAAATAAACAATTAAAAATGTAATAATAAAAATTAAAAGTTTAAAAAAGTATATAAAATATTATTTTAACAAAGAAATTTTATCGGTTCTCTAACTTTTATGTATAGGGCTACAAAATGCACCATGTCTCGATGCTAGGTGCGAGCAGTACCAAAAGTGGTTCCCTTGTGAGGAGTGTTCCAAGACGTTTGGGACACACAGCAAGTAAAAAACAGACTCCAATGAGTCACCTGAGCTGGGTCAGCATCTTATACCAAACTGCCTTCATTTTCCAAACAGCCAAAAGTTTCTAACATTTTTTTAGATAATATATTCTTAGCATTATTATTCTGTTTTTAACCATTTGGAAAAAGGGTTATTGTCCTCGGTCAGGGTAGGAAATCAAAAATATATCCGAAGCGTTTTATTAGTTGAATCCCGCATTTTATTCGTTTTCTGATTGGTCTATACAGTAATCTGTATTTTCCCTTTACTTTCAACAGAGATGGATACTTCTGTTGCCACTATGACAAAAAAGTAATAAAAACTACAAAAAAAAATTAATAACTCAGAAACAAATTGAGATACAGCTTTCAAATAAATTGCATTTAAAAGTACATTTTTTTTTCTCTATACGACGACGGTGTAAAAAGTAATATTGTGGGATGTTTAGAAGTTTAAGAATGAAATTTCATTTAAAATTGGTCTAGGAATATTATTGTTTAATCCATGGCGTACGTAATGTATGACCAGCTCCATAGAAGTTTAAAAATTTACAGTACCGAAAAATGTAATCCATGGCGTACGTAATGTATGATCAACTCCACGCGATTTTCTATGTCTTAAATTTTAATCTTTGAAAAATCATTTTCCAAATTAGCCCAGTGGTTAGGGGGTTGAATTCGGAATTAATTAGACGAAAGCTAGAAATTGTTTTAATCCATTCTATTTAGGTCTAAAATGAATATGCTATGTTTTCCCCTTCGTACTAGGCGAGCGTTAGGAAATATGTAAAGATTTATAGTCAAAAAATAGGTTTTTTTACATACCATAACAGTATCTCCAAACAACTAACTCTGTCAAAAACAGTGTCAATACAAATGTTGTAGAACTTAAAATTCTGAGTAAAATGAGTACCTACACCCAATACTTATGTTGAATATTAAGGTCACAGTTCAACTTCAAAATTTTAGACCCATCATCAGGGGGATGACCTCAGAATTAATTAGGAAAAAACTGGAAATTATTTTAATCTCTTCAGTTTAGGTCTAAAATGAACGTACTATGTTTTTTTCCTCGTACTTGGGTGAATGTTAGAAAATATGTACATATTTATTTTCGAAAAACACGTTTTTTTTAGTTTCCTTAACAATATCTCAAAACTACACCCTTAGGGTCTATATCCCTCCTGATGATAATTAGCCATCAAAAACACAATTAACCGTTGTGGTTAGTGTATTGGCCCTAAAATCAGTGTCTAATTCCAGCACAGGCCAACCAGGCCATGGCCTTGGGTCCTAAAATCGGCGCCTAATTCCCGCACAGGCCAACCAGGCCATGGCCTTGGATCCTAAAATCAGGGGCCTAATTCCCGCACAGGCCAACCAAGCCATGGCCTTGGGTCCTAAAATCGGAGCCTAATTCCTACACAGGCCAACCAGGTCCTTGGGTCTATGAATGAGGGAAGGGCAGGCAAAAAGGTGTTGGGCCTTGGCCCTCCCCTGCAATCTAAATTGGGCTCTACCTAAAATGTAAAGTCTGATTATGTGAGTTCGAAATCTCTCGAACCAGACGAGGTGACTGAAAAAAGTTGTTCTTGTATGAAATCGATAATTCGGGTCACTTTCTTCCGTCTCTGAAATTGTTTAAAATTTGTGTCGATAATAATAATAAAAATTTACAAAAAATAATAAAATTACTTTTCAAATGTTAAAGTTTCATTTCGCTAATATTAATAAGTCCGTTGCTGTTAGTGTACTGCCCCTAAAATCAGGGTCTAATTCCCGCATAGGCCAACCAGGCCATGGCTAAATGAGGGGTGGGGGGTGTTGGGTCTTAGGGCCCCCTGCAATGTTAATGGGGCTCTGCCAAAAATGTAAAGTCTTATCATATATTTGGGAGTTTGAAACCTGTCGAACCAGGCGAGGTGACTGCAAAAAAAGAGTTCTCCTTGTTTGAAATAGATAAATCGGGTCAAATTTGTGTCGCTAATAATAATAAAATTTACAAATAATAATAAATTGTTTTTCAAATGTAAAAAGTTTCATTTCGCTAATAATAATAAAAAATGTGTAAATAATTAAATTGTCTTCTTTGGGTTCCTTTGCTAAAGTTAAAAAAAAAAAAAAAAAAAAAAAAAACTATAATAATAAATTGCAGAAGAGGGATTTTCACCCAATAATCACTTACTGAGACTTTAGGCAATATAGATGCATAGGATACTTTATAGTTACGCATACGTGATTAAAGGCCCCACTCAGCAGGGGGCCCAAGGCCACGGGCTAGTTAGCCATGCGGACCCTGTACAGATATTCGTTCTAAATGACTATGTTTTCATTCTGAACCACTTAAATAAAACATGATTTAATAATCTTTGAAAATCGTTCTGTTGTTGAAAAGTAAGTTCGACCTATGTGAGATTATTTAAAATGAAAGTTAAAAAGGTAATATCAAACGAGTAAACACTTACTACTTAAAAAAATTATTTCAGGCTATATTTATAGAAATAAGTTTAATGATTTTATTATTATTATCTCTTACGCAGTGAAAATAATGACTGAGGTATATTTTATAGAAGAATACGTGTAGCATTCTTACATCTTATTACATCTTACAAATTATTCTTACATCACCCTAGAAAATGGCTTATTATCTATTAGTAATATAAATATAGGAATTATAATTTAATTTTGATTAAATGGGGATGTGTATAGTTCATTTATGTATTTCGATTAGTCTAATTATATTAAATAGTTTGCACATGTATTAAAAATGATATAGGAAGCCGCATATCATACTTGTCTCTAAAACTTAGTTTAAATTTTAAGTAGATGCATGTTTGGAAAAAAGTATTCTTGGATATAACATGTACAGAAAGTACCGCCTAACTGTAAATTATTTAAAAAGTAATAGACCTAATAGCGATTTCATCTAAAAACTATGAGTAGTTTTAACATAATGTTATACTTAACATTATGTTTAAAAAAAATACATAGATTTTCAGAATAGTATATTTGACACTGTTATTAAAATCTAAATTTAGGTAATAAAACTCCTGTCTATCCTATATTCATAAAAGTATAAGAATTTGTTAATTAATAGATATTGTAATTGAGACAGACTGTACTAATTGTTATTCGAATAATATCTGCTTATCTCTCTTATCTATTGAAAGGGACCGCTCATTTGCGGCGCTTTTGATCTTTGAGATAACATACCTGTAGATGCATGCTCCGACAAAGAGGGATGAGATAAAGTTCGGACAGGCTAAGAAATAAAAAGTATAGTTGCAGGGCGGTTTCTAACAGGGATGTTCATACGAGAAGACATGGAATATTAACAGGTACTGTCATTCCTTTTTATATTTCGATTTAATATTAAAAATATACAGCTAAAACTGGGTTTAATAGGTATTTATTCTTTTACGTTAAAATTAATTAAATTTCCCTTGAGTATAATAAAAACTGCGTATACTATATGTTTTAATTTTTGTCAGGGAATAATTTTCAAGCAGGTTCGAAATTTATTAATATTAATCTATGAACATGTTATTTCTATTTTGAATATACTAATATTTATTTTCCAGCATAGTATTAGAAATATTAATTTTCACGAAACAAAAGTCTCATACATTGTTTTCGCAGAATAGTCAAGTAAAATAAATCACGTGAAATATTTTTTCAGAAACTTATTGTATTAGGTAAAGGATTTGTCTAAATTACTTTGTTTTATCTCCAAAAATTTCTTAGATTTGAATTTTATTAAAAATAATCCTAGTTCAAAAATCTTTGAAAAAAAAGCATAAAATATTAATGTTTCAATTGGCCTATAATAGCATACACTATGATTTACTTAGACTGTTTTCAAATTATAACTGTTTCAATTAACATTACAGTCTTGAAAATGTAGTAGCCTCTATCATGTTTTCAATGAGGAAGCCTAAGCAAAACACCTTAAAGAAAATAATGAATCAAAACTATATTTAGTCTCCAAAATTAGTTAATAATTAGTCTAAAAATTATTCAAAAAGGTATTATCCAAAAATAATATAGTCGTGGTCTAAAAAATTAATCGCACAAAAAAATAAATAAATAAATAAATAAATAATGTGTCAGAACATCTTTTACTGAAATTGCTTTCAAAGGCAAAATAATAAACGCAGTTTAGAAATGAATTCTTCAAAAAATTAATATACAGGTAATCTGAAAATGAATCGTATATGCATTCTCTAAATAAATACTATATATGCATTCTAAAAATTTATACATTTTCTCTAGAAATAATCTGTATGCCGTATAAAAATGAATCGTATATGCATTTTCTAATACAGTTAACTCGAAATTTGAGAACAAAAATTCGATTTTTAATTAAAATTTATTTAAATCTGGCTTTGAATTGTATATGATATATTCTTCACTGCCCAGGAAAAAACTCGCTCATCCCAGTATTGCTATTTAAATTCTAATTGCTAAAGACAGTGCAAAAATCTTGTATGCGAAATTATTTTTACAAGAAAACCGTTTTACACTTTCAATAAAAAGTATATATATTAACGAGATTCATCTAAATTCTTTGCGCTCTCCTGTATGAATTATAGTGTTAGATTCCTATTAAAAAATTTTATGCAACTAAATTAAATTCACCAATATATTATACTCACCAATTTTGAATAATATTCAATATTTATAAAATTAAATTCAGAGGTTTCGTCAACAGCATAAAAAATATATATTCGACATTAAAATTTTATTGGGTTCAATTAATATATTTCACCAACAACATTAAAATTTTATTAAGTGCAATAACTATATTTTGCCAATAACATTAAAATTTTCAGGAATAACAATAAAAATGTATTCAATATTAAAAAGTATTATCTAAGTTAGTTCATATATTTTGCCAACGGCATTAAAAATTTATATAATTAATAAATATATTTCTCCAATATTATTATATTATTAAAATCTTCGCCAACAACAGGAAAAATTTAGACGTCACATGGCATCATTAGCAAAATTTACTAATTAATTCATCAACAAAATAAAAAAGGGCGTACATTTAAATTTAACAGGGCATTCATTTATAAAAGTATGAAGCACCTACTAGAAGGAAAGGGGGGGGGGGAGTAAAATCTTTGGTGCATGTCAAAAGAAAACCTATCTTTGAACAACCCTGTACGTGTACATCTATATAGTTTCGATAAACATCTCATAAATATTTAATCAGTTAAAAAAATATTTGTAGTATTCATACCTTTATAGGAAATTCGAATAATTTTTTGCAGTATATCTAATTCTAGGTTTTAAAATGAAGTTTAAGTAGTTTATATTACACAAGTAGAAAAAAAAGGGGGGTCACGTGACCACGAATATCCAATTTTAGTCGAAACTATTTATTTAATTTAAATTAAAAATTGCGTAAGGACAATTCGTATTGAATGAAAAAAATAATTAACATTATTAATTAATGAGTAATTAAAATTTTAAATTATGTAGGGTGTAATATTATCAAAACCTAAACTTCCTAGAGAAAATTCTAAAATTTTCAAATTGGGTAACCATTAGTAAATTAAAAAAAATAAATAAAATTAAATTAAAAAAAAAAAATCCCTATTCAAAATTTTTCTTAAGTCCTAAAATGAAATATTTTAAATTAATTCTTCATGTATAATTTCCGCATCAACCTATAACGTGCCCCTAAAAATTCTTAATTAAGCCCTCCTCTTAAACAACAAGCTCTCCGCAGGTGGAAGAGTCCGCAGGAGCAGCAGGAGGAGGAGCCAGTTGCTCGTGACAGGAGCAGGAGGGGCCCATTACTCGCTTCAGGAGCAGGAGGTGAAGGAAGAAGCCCTCCTTACATTTTACGAGGTATCAATTTTGAATTTTTAACTATTTTAAATAAATTTTAATTGCTTCAGTTTTAGTCCGCTAGAGGGCAGCAGAAAATAAATATTTTACTAAATTAAAATCCCTAAAAATTCTTATCGACCTATCGTCTAACAGCAGAAATTCTAAACCTTTCGAAAAAATTTCCATTACTATCTTCCATTATTACATTCAATCCTGTAAAAATCTCCATTCAAAATTTTCTTAAGTTCCAGAATTAAATATTTTAAATTTAATTCTCCATGTACATTTCAAAATTACCCCTCGTATTATAGTTCGCTAAAAAATTTAAATCTCCAAAAAAAAAAAAAAAATCTTTTGTAGTTTAGTAAAATAAAATTCCTTCTCCAAAAATGAATTTTCTAAAAATTAATTGTGCATTAAAATGTATAATTGGAGATTTCACCTCATACAATAGTTCGCTAAAAAATTTCCATCTAAAAAAAAAAAAAACTTTTGTAATTATTTAAAAATAAAATTCCTTCTCCAAAAATTAATTTCCTAAAAATGTATATTAAAACCTCAACCTATACAGTTCGTAAAAAAAAAAAAAAAAAAAAAAAAAAAAAAATTCAATCTCCAAAATTAATTTTACATTTTACGAGGGTTCAAACCTCAACACAACTTAAAATTATTTTTAAATAATATTTTAATTATTTCAATTTTTCACCGTTAGAGGGCAGCACCAAACATCACTTCTCAAAATGCATTCTCCAAAATGTCCGCTAAAAAGAAAAAATCATTCTCCAAAATTACCCCTCGTTCACTACAAAATTTCATTCTCAAAAAAAAAAAAAAAAAAAAAATCGAAATTTTTAAAACTCTACCCTCTTCTTAGAGATCAAAATTCCTTTCTGACCCCTCCTCTTAGAGCACACATTCTCCGCAGGAGCAGGTGGTGGAGGAGCAGGAGCAGGTGGAGGAGTTGCTCCACAGCTCCACAGCTCATGGTTCCTGCGGGACTAGAACCGGCCTTTTTCTACTACTTATACATATGTAGTTAAAAAGTCTGAAAAAAAAATCACATGAAATTTTCAGAAAGCGTGATAACTGACAAACAATTATTCTCTGTGTTATTTTGCAAATAAACAGCGCACGCTTTCTTTCCTAACCATGAAAAATCTGCAAGAATTATTACACCCTTGTCAACCATCACCCTTTATATATTTAAAAAAAACTGCTTTTCCATCGCCAGGTAATACACTCAGTTATTAATGACCTGATGAAGAGAGTTGCTTATTAATTTCTTTCGGAACTATAGTAGATTTTTGTTTACTACTTCGAGAAAATAGATCTTCTTCTACTGTTCGTTTTCGAAAGCCGTGCCCAGCACTTTGGGACGATTCTACTATCCAAAGAGGTGTTACGCTGAGATGGACATTTTCCGAAATTCAACTTCATTGTTCACTGTAAGGTTGGCACTCAGTCAAAACAGACTCCGTTCACCCTATTTTGATAAAATCAAAGCAGACCTGGCGAAGGTTTTTCTTTCCGAAAACAAATAGTAGTATATATATGTAGTTCTTGAAAAAAGTATTCATGGAATTAGCAGAAATCGTAATAACTATCAAACAATTGTTTTCTGTTTTATTTTGCAAATAAACTGCACACTCTTTCTTTCCTAACCGGGAAAAAAACTGCAAGAATTATTACACCCTTGTCAAACCTCACCCTTTTTACATAAAACAAAAAAAAAAAAAAACTGCTTTTCCATGCCCAGGTAATACTCTCAGTCATTAAGGATGTGATAAAGGGAGTTGCTTTTTAATTCCTCTCGAAACTGAAGTAGTTTTTTTTTTTATTTGTTTTGTTTACTATCTGGAGAAAATAGATGTTCTTCTACATGTAGGTAATATGTAGTTCTGGACTGTGACAAAAAATCACACGAAATTAGCAGAAAGCATGGTAACTATCAAACAATTCCAGTCTGTTTTATTTTGCAAATAAACTGCGCAGTTTTTTTTTCTAACCATGAAAAAACTGCAAGAATTCCGTGAAAAAAACTGCCGGCTGCATTCAGAAAGGAAAAGTGCTCACTGTCATGGTGAAGCAATAAAAATGTGGTTTTAACACTAGAACCACCGGCTATTTCACTCAAGTTTTATAAAAAGTGTTTGACACCAAAATTTTTATTTAAAACTATTTAACTTATTTAATTAGCCTTTTTTTTGTGCTGCATGTGTTTAACAATTTGGTACCGTCAACCGGAACTACCGGAACTGGGCCACTTTCTTCTGGTTCCACTCACATTTCCATTATCAAAAAATATTATATGTGATTTTTAACGTCGAAATGGAATTGCAAACAATTAACATGAAACAATGAAGCAAACTGTATGGTTTTAAAGAGGAAAATATTTATTTATTTAACTATTTTTAAAGTTTTGGAACAAAGTAGCCCCTGCTGGTGACTTCTTTGGTCCGTTCACTTAGTTTCATATAAAATGAATACATTTCATATGTAAATGAAAATGTAGACCTTTGTTAGTCCTCACCCTTTTCATCCAAATAACTTCTTTTCCATAGATCATACCTCTGCTAATGATCCTCCTACTGATTTTTCGGGCTTTTTTCTGCCTTGCCTTTGTACACGTCCTACGGCGGCAAAACGTTTGTGCCTTACTGGTTGTTCTGTGATTTTATGACGGCTTTTATCTTCTGCCACGATATATATATATATATATATATATATATATATAAGTGTGTGTGTGTAACAATAAAAAAAAATCACCTTTTACCTTACTTAATTTATCCCAAATTCTTATAATATCTACCTTTTTTACCTGTCTTTTAATAATATACTAGAAAGATAGCCCGTCAAAAATGACGGAAAATGAGATAGAAAGATACATAAACCTTTAAGACCTGAAGAGTTTTGGTAGAAATTAAAAGTCTTGGCTTTTAACCCTAATTAATAAGATCATATTTAATTGAAAAAAGATATTAAAAATTTTTTTCGATCTTAGGTGACGTCAAGGGAGGATCCACACAATTGTTTAGTGCAGGCTCTGCTTTAATACCAGAAGCAGAGGAAAGTGTTTTTTTCCTTTTGCCTTAGGAGCCCCACCAGTGGCCGAGAGGTTCTGCTCTCGAAGCTGGTAGACGGGAGGTGCTGGGTTCGATCCCAATCGCGCCCGTCGGCCTAATCGTTCGGAGTTTTCGTGGTTTTCTTCGAGCCGTGGATCTTCCATGCGTTAATACGGATTAGGTTCCCTTAGAAAGACCTCCACGGAGGGCACTCCCCACGGGCCTATATCCCTCGTGTAGATAATTGGCCGTCAAAAATCAACCCAACCCAACCCTTTTGCCTTAGGATCACCTACACAGTTGTGTAGGTCAGATCTTAAAGGGATAAAAGACATGTGCAAGAATATGAGTTTTCCTCACTTGTTCCGCATAGTAGATGAAAATAACACAATTTAAAAACAAAACAAATTTATGAAAAACTATGTAATAATGAATACAGAAAAAATGAAATTAAAATTTGTTCACAAAACTTCAGGATATACGATGTTTTATGTAAAAACTCTTTCATTATTTAAAAGCCGACCCACCTCTTCAGTATCTTCTACATAAATTTTTAACTGCTCTTCCTATTTACATCTTGAAATACTTACATATAGTTGTCCATGAGAAAAAAACGGTTCTTTTAAATACAGTCCAACTGTAGGAAATGTTTGTCCTTGTGACTTATTTATCGTTATTGCAAATGACAGAATAACTGGAAATTGGCGGCGTTTAAGAATGAAAGGTAGAGAAGTTTCACTTGGTATCAAATCAATTCTTGGTATGTGAACTCTATCATTTTGATTTGTTCCGGTTAAAATGAAAGCATCAATAAAATGGTTGTGGAGAGAGTGCACAATTAATCTGGTTCCACTGCATAATCCTTTTCTTGGATTCATGTTTCTGAGAAGCATGATGATACTTCCTTTTTTTTCAGAGTAAGCTTATGAGGAGGCATCCCAGATGGAGTTTGTTCATGCAAGAACTCAAGTGAATAATTATTAACATTTTCTTGGTTGTCAGACACGACTGAATCTGCACTGTAGTAAGTTCTTCCATCTTCAGGCAGCAAATTCAAAATTTTGTTATTTAATGATAATGCATGTTTGTTTTTTGTTGTCAAAATTACTTTTTGTTCAAGTTGTTCAAAATCAGTATAGTTTATATGATCTCCATATACACTTGCAATAATTAATCTTTGCAAACCATTGATGGTGGAATTTCTATTGTACCTGCAGGTAAATTTGATATGTCGGGTGTTTTTCCTTCACCAATTTTAAGCTGCCATTCATTAAAGGAATTTTGCCCTTCAGATCTCATATTTTCAGATAGTCCAAGTTGTATAATTTCTTGCCAAAGTGGGCTTGATTTCATGCATGTTTTAATAATTTCTGTTCTGTTTCCTCTTATAACAACTGGCAATGTCTGGCGAAAGTCTCCACCTAATAACATAACCTTGCCCCCAAAAGGCATGTCATTCAACGTTATTTCCCGCAGTAAGACATTTATACAACGCAGAGCATGGCATGACATCATTGTCACTTCCTCAATTATAATTAATTTTGTTTCACGTAATATTTGAGCTTCACTTAAAGACGTTCGAATGACAGATGTGGAAATTTCTAAAATCGGCACTGGTAATTTGGTGCCACAATGAACAGTTTTACCACCCTCTAATAAAATTGATGCAATTCCTGTTGTTGCATGCGGAAGTACTACTTGGCATTTACCTCTGACAAAATACATGAGTGCGTTGTACAAATATGTTTTACCAGATCCTCCAGGACCATCTAAGTAAAAGCAGCGTCTCGTAACAGAATCACTTTCAAGTTCTGATTTTATTTGGTTGAAAGCTTCTCGTTGTAAGAAATTTAAAGTTGCTATTTGTTCAACAGCTACTTCAGCTTCATTAAAATAATCGAATTCTTCATTTTGAATTTCCTGCAGTACATCGGGTGTAGGAAGATTAAATGATGTACAGTTTAATACATGAGATTCCAACATGCAATTAATATCTTGCAAAGGTCGGTTCTGAGCAGCTGAATCATTATAAGTTCTTGAGTAATCTTCGCTCATTGAATTTTTATATTTTTCCCACAAATTAGCTGCATTTGTTGGATTACAAAATATACAAATAAATGCAAAAGTTTGACGCATTTGTAATGGCATTGCAGTTAAAGTAGCTCTTCTAAGCATTGATCCCATTCATTATCTTCAGCAAGAAGACAACTTGCACGTGCAGCTTCTTGAAATGTGTTGTACAGATCTCCATCAAATCTTCGTAAATCTTCAAAGCATTTAGCACCAGGAACATAAAGGAGAAGTAACCGAAGGCAGAAACGTTCAATATCTTTTGGAATAACGTAATATAATCTTGTAACAATTTTATCGCCTCCTCTTTGTCGTTTTTTCCAAGCATTTTTCTCGTATACATAAATGATATGGTATATCAACATAAAGATATTGTTTTGCTTCATTATCTGTTCTATTCAACTTGAACCAAGCAGTCAGCATCGTTTCGCGGTTGGCAGCTTGTTCCAGAGCAGCATTTTCGCCAACAGAATGAAAATAAACATGTTGTCTTAAAGGCAAATGAATGGCAAGACGAATTATTGCATGAGAACGATCATGCATTTCATTTTCCAGAAACCGACACATTGCTTCTGGTTCACTCACATATCGAGAATCAACATGTGACGACAGTTCATCATACACAAACTCGTTACTTTCATTATTTCCAGCATGAACTACTGCATTTGCTGCATCATAACCTTTGTATATGTACTTGTAAATGTATTTAATAGATCTGATGGACGTGCAGGCTTCAATATTGATGTGCGCGTCATATTTCAGCAGTAAATATGCATTATATGGTACGTTGAAGCGATTATCTATCTGTTTGCCGCGAACTATAGCAGTTGGGCCTTGTCGTCTTTGATAGAGTGGATAACCATTCAGATTGACTTTAGTTGTTTCTTGAAACTCTTTTGGAAAATCTTTTGTGCATTTATTACCATCCATGCATGGAGAATTCGGATTCAATGTTCCGCATGGCCCGTGGACCATAGTACGAAGAACAATTTCTGATAATCGTGGATAAGTTTCGGGATCTGGTAACTCCGGAGAAATATAACGGTCAACTTGAGCAGCATTACGAAATGTATAGGGCTCTGCTAGAATTAAAAGAATATGAGCATGTGGAAGACCTCTTTTTTGAAATTCAATAGTATATACAAAGACCACAGCTTTACCAAATGCAGTAGCTCTCAAAAGTATTTTGACAAAGAAAATAATTCACTTAATTGAAAAGAATAATAAAATACAAAAATCAATCATTTATTTTATTTAACCATATTCAATGTTTTAATTTTAATAAATTAACAATAAATATTAATAATATTAATAAAATCATATATATGCTATATATATTATTTATATCTGAATTTTGTCATGCTGTAACTCTCGAATTTTTGAACCGATTTGGAAGAAATTTTTCATATGCATAGTACATACTAATGTCTCGACCGAGTTCGTTGGCTAGCTTCATCCGCTATCTTGTTTCAAAATGGCGGCCATTTGAATTTTGTGAACACGTTTGGAAATTTTTAGGTTTCCTAACTTTCTCTTTAAAATGACCTATGTTGTTAACTTACACTGTGTGACTCTTTAAAATATCTTTTAATGTTTCTAACATTCTGCTTAAAATTATAGATAAGAGTTTGCATTTTGTGAAACGTAACATTTTCTATAAGTATACAATGTTAAAAAACATAAAAGAATTTCAAAAATTCCAATGGCCGCCATTTTGAAACAAGATTTCGGATGAAGCTGGCCAACGAACTTGGTCGAGATATTAGTATGTACTATGTATATGAAAAATTTCATCCAAATCGGTTAAAAAATTCGAGAGTTACAGCATGACAAAATTCAGATATAAATAATATATATATATATATATGGATATATATAACCATTAATTAAACATAACCTCTATATATATCTATATATATATAGCATATATATAATTTTATTAATATTATTAATATTTATTGTTAATTTATTAAAATTAAAACATTGAATATGGTTAAATAAAATAAATGATTGATTTTTGTATTTTATTATTCTTTTCAATTAAGTGAATTATTATCTTTGTCAAAATACTTTTGAGCACTACTGTAGTTCCCCATTTGTTATATCATTCATTAATGCTGATAGTTTGATTTTAAACACTCTCGCTACTAAATCAGGTCTGTCTGATGACGTTTGTCCAGGCAGTAGATTTTTGACTATTTCTGGCCATTGTGGATTGCACGTGAATGTACAAAACACATCTGGTTTTCCAAACTTTGTAACAATGGACATAGCATCATTGTATCTCTCTCTCTCATATTTCTAGGAGACCCTTGAAATAAAGAAGGTAGAATTATAGTTTTTCCAGCAGTAACACCTGCATCAGCGGCTCCTTGGGCTACAAAGTCCCTGAGGCCAGAATAATCTTCCGCACAAAGATTTTTTTTGCTTCTGTCTTATGAAATTGAGATTATTAGCTTCCACTTGTAAGTGAGAGTCTTATCCACTGTTGAGCAAGTTTTCCACCATGCAATATTGGATTAAACTCATTATCACGAATCGCTGTTTGAGCAACTTTGAACTGAAGCATTGATATATTACTTCGAACACCAGGTGAAAATCCTGGATAAGGTGATAGTGATAAATTTGTTGTCCAGCCAGGCTCTCCGTTTGGGTAGAATATAGGATAAGTCATTGGATCTAAATTAGGACTTAAAATATTCAAGTTTACAAAAGGTTGGTCATTATTTCTCGGATAAATTCTAATATCGCGTTGAAAGGGTGGTTCACCATCGTCATTTAGAAAAACCATAGCTACTTCGTTTGATGTCGGCAAATTATATTGTATATTATCTCAATGGCGATCTCGACGCAATACCATATTAACTCTTGGCATTTGTAGATTGTATATCTGTGCATGTTGTTGCTGCTCAGTCTCCACTTCACTGAATTTTTTGAAAACTTGAGCATAAGGATTTTGCCGCATAAGTAAATCAAGTTCACGCAAAACATTTGGTAAACAGTTGTCATTTTCGGGAATGTTAAGACGCTCTTCGACAGCTTGTGTTGTATTCAAAACATACAGTTGAGCAAATTTTCTTTGTTGGCCATTAGGAGGATGCAAGTGGGAAGTTCGGTGATAAATTTGGCCTTGAAGTTTAAAACAATAAGGGCCGTGTCCCGGAGCATTTCCAGTAAGTTTAGCACCCATAGAAGCAAATGCAATGGCACTATTGTATGAGCGAATATTTTCTTTGAAATTACGATAATTAAGTGCATTTGAATTGCTCATCAAGTCTTGGAGGTATGGTGGAAACCGATGACGTTGTGGAAGCCTAACTTTACCTTTATGGCAACAGCTGTTAAATTTTCCATCTCTGGGTTTCTCAGCTTGAAAATGGCGCGCTTTCCAAAATTGGCAGAGAATGCTTAATTGTCCACACGTATGAGGCTCAATAACTTGAGACTGAGAGGCTTCAGAAATTAATTGTTGCTGATTTTCGTAGTAGTTTAGTCGTTGAGTCAAAAATCGCCGAGAATGACGTTCAGCATCATGAATACGTCTGATTAACCTTTGTTCTTCATTTTCACTTGAACGCTGTGTAGAAGTACGCACAGAGTTATGAGATAATCTCACAGATCGATAACTATGGCTTTCATAGCTCTTTTATTTGAATGCCGTAATCTATTTTCTTCTCGGATAGAATTTAATGTTTCTTGCGACTGCCGAGCTAGCCATCGGGCTCTACGTTCTCTGTCTGAACGCCGTTTACGTTCGGATGCAGTTTCATTCATTTCAAATGAAAAATACAATAAATTGTTGAACAAAATATTCTATATTACCATTCTACTTCATTATTCTTTTTTCACTCAAAAAACAAAATAAACGTAAAAATAAAAACCAGTTGCCGCTTTGAGTTGCTATTATCGTACACATTATTTTAATTTAACACGCACATTTAATTTTATTATAAAACACCAAGTTTTCATTCAAAGCAAAAATTTGCAGGTTACCACGCCAGGCAAAAAATCGCCCTTTTGGTGCTAAAAAGAAACCCTGTACGTCTGTGACATCTGCACCTATTTTTCTTTAATACACATTTAATGCAACGTTAAAAGATTTTAAAAAAAAGTAAATAAAACTATAAAAACAATTGAGGTAATTCACTGTTGTGTGAATGCTAACATCGGTTCACTTTTTCTCATGCAGACTATTTCGCGGCGCTGGGATAGATATTCAATGCGTGATTTTTTGCCAAACTATTCCCCAAATTATACAAATCGACAAAATTTTTATTTTAAATAACGAAAGAACAAATAAATTAGAAAAACATTGATAAAAATATAAATAAAAAGCTGAAGCAAAAATCACTTGATCACGTAACAAACACGTGCACCGTGTTTAATGTCAAGTGAATGTGACATTTACGATCATCCATTATTGGCACCCATCTTATAATTTGGCGATAGTTTTTTGGTCAACGGGATAATCAAGTAGTACCGCAAAATTAAACACGGTTTCTGAAATGGTTTTAACGATAGAGCAAAACATTAAACTTTTCCAATTTTGAATATTATAGACGGGGATTCAGATAGAAGAAATTATATATTGGATTTTTGGGTACTACTTATTTATCCCGTCGACCAATTTCGCCAAATTATATAAATCGCCAAACCACTTGCCAAGTTATACAAATTGACATAATTTTTATTTTAAATAACGAAAGAACAAATAAAGGTACTTCTTAGTTATCCCGTCGACCAAATTACTGTCGCCAAATTGTAAGATTAAATGCCAATAATGGTTGCCATTAATTAATTAATTGTAAGATTAAATGCTAATAATGGCCAATAAAACCATTAATTCGACGTTTTATTCGTATTTTTATTAATGCTTTACTAATTTATTTGTTCTTTCGTTATTTAAAATAAAAATTATGTCAATGTGTATAATTTGGCGAGTGGTTTTGGCGATTTATATAATTTGGCGAAATTGGTCGACGGGATAACTAAGAAGTACCCAAATAAATTAGTATAACATTAATAACAATATAAATAAAACGTAGAAATAAAAATCACTTGATGACGTAAACACGTGTAACTTGCTTAAAGTCAAGTGAATGTGACATTTACGATCAACCAGTATTGGCATTTAATCTTATAGGTTGGCGATAGATTTTTGGTCGACGGGATAACTAAGTAGCGCCGATTTTTGTAAGTTGAAGGAAGCCTAACACTGCCGCGATCAATGAAGCAGTCCAATCGGAATTGTGAGGGACACACAGAGACTTGGATTTTATATAAATAGATTTAAAATTTAATATTTAAACTTTTCGCTCTCACCGCCTTGCATATATTACAAACTATGGTGCAGATAGTGCAAAATAGGAGAGTATTTGGTACTTTTCCACTTTAGGGGCCTTGGCGGTTTTTTAAAAAACTTGATGGAATTCAGGCATCAGAAAGTAAGATATGTTGCCAAATGTTAAAAACAGCTATGAAAACAAACTTGATGAATTTTTTTGGGTACATATGTCATATTCGCCCCATATTGGCACGATTTTTTTCTGTCGCCAATATCATATAGGCAACAGGTACTTAACTTGCGCCAAAGTGTCGTTATTTTGCTTGATGTGGTAACCCGGATTATGTTGTTTATGCTGTTGATGTTTTCGCCAAATTAGCAACCGAAAAAAATCGCGCCAATATGGGGCGAATATGACATCTGTGCCTTTTTTTGTTTGTTTCTATAAATTGGTTTATATTTTAATTAAATGTATATATTATTGTTATTTTTTATATACAAATAACTTCTGTTTCTGAATAAAATTAGACAAATGGCTTCTTATACATACTTCTATACATTCTACTTCTTATACATTGTATAAATATTGAAAAAAAAATCCGTGTCTATATGAAATAAAATAGTGAACAGGTTGCCAGAAAATATGTTGCCAAATTTCCTTCTTCTCCAATGCAGATTTCGCTATTACGCCAAGGCCCCTGCGCTTGTAAAGTACCGACAATTTAATTTCTGTATCCGGCTATGTAAAGCCCATTAAAATCGGGCAGTTAGGAGCTCAGATAGTACAGCGCGTCATATTTTATTTGTAGCATAGGGATGACGATATAAAGACGTATATTTTCGTATATTACACTTTAAATTCTCACCCATATATTTTGAAAAAAAAAAACACTTAGATGCCGGAGTTTAAATTAAATTACGGTGACCCGTATGGAATATTAATGGTTTTAAATGGGAATTTCGTGCAATTAGCTAGCTATCGCCAAGTTGGCTTCATATATGACAACTTATTTTTGACGCCAAATTTGGCGATATTTCATAAAATGTGGCGATAATCCGCCAAGTTGTTCAACATTTGGCACTACTTTGGTAACCCTACATTAGTATTTTTCAACAATTATTCCTTACAATGAAGCGGTCCTACCGGAATCGTGAGGGACACACAGAGACTAGGATTTTATATAAATAGATTAAATACTCTTTATATTTTAATCTCATGCCTTTAATTCAGCGTATTCTTTTATTTTTTAGAAACCTTAATCTGTTAATAGCTATACTTCTTTGTACAAAAAAAACCCCACTAATTTATTTTATTCTTTCATATTTTGAGACATTAAATTCTTATTTCTTTCAAATGTATGTTAATACCATTTTTATCTTTTATTAGAATATTATTCGATATCCCATGGTTCATTGCAAGTATTTAGCACGCCCTTCCTTTTTCCCTTCTAAGATTTCCGCTATAAGTAAATAGTTTGGTCCATACGTCAAGTTTTGTCCATCCCACGCACTTCCCTTTAGACGAACGCCTAGCACGCCCCCTCCCGCGCTCTCTCCGGCGCACAGTGGGACGTTTTGAGGATCTAGGTGGACAAAATCCATTTTTTCGATTATCTCTGAACTTGACAAAACCGCGTGTACTGCTAGCTGAATGTCTCTATGTTCGAGATCCGTACTAGTTTTGGCGTAAAAAATCAGAGGTGTCGAATAATTGTGACCGTAAAGTAGCATATATAAGTTGCATATATCCGTGAATCCATTGAAATTTTATTTAGAAGTGATCATGTTTGTAACGTTCTCCTTTCCTTAATGCTCCCGCAATTTCGTACAATATCCTAAATATTTCAAGACCTCCGTATAATATGAACTGATCTCCCCCCCCCCCTCTGCAGAGAAATGGTCTGAACTCCGCTTGCGCATGCGTACTATTTTGTTTTTAAAATGTATTTCTATTCAGTCAGTCAACTTTTTCCCTTTGAAAATGAACGCGTGTGTGTTCGAAAGATCTCGGGTTGCAATAAATAATATTTTTATATGTTTGAGTCACCTTTAAAGTAGTTATATGTATGTATAGTGTTTATTAATAACAAGGTGAAAATTTCCTTCACGACACTAGTGTTTAATACGGTGTTTTGACTCTATCGTAAAGTATGGTTTGAGGGAGTTTCAAAAGTTGCACTAGCTTTCTCTAAGTTTGAAAGCCTGTCGTGACTATTCTGTTTTATTTAAAAGCACGAGTTTGATGATCTAATGTCACAGCTTTGTCAAGGTCAGATTTAACCCATATTTGTTTGAAAATAAGCGATATTAAACCCGCTTTACCACTTTTTTCAAAAGCTGACATTTTGGATGATCCTTGATGTTGTTTACAAATTTCATCTTGACTTTTAACAAATTATTTAACATTATTCAGCAATAAACATTTTTTTTTTAAATCAAAGTGCCATTCCTAAAGCATTGAAAAATTAAACAAACTCCTGCAGATAGCTGTAGATCAGTCAGTTTTTATTAATAAATAAGCATCATATTAACTTACAGTGCATGTATGTATGTTTAGTTCAAATATTGCAAGTCAAATTTAAATCACTTTTAATTATCCTATTGTGACGAAACAATGAATGCATGTGTAATTTGAATGACAATACAATATTATTATGATTTAAAGAACGTAGAAGTTTGTTTAGAACACTGTTTCTACAGGGCTTTACAAAAATTTAGATTAAAACTTGCAAGTTAATTTTAAACCGATTTTAATAATCTGATTGAGATGAAACTTTGCTCAGGATATGTAATTCTGATAACAATGCAATATTATTATAATTTATGGAACGTAGCAGTTACGCTTTTTTTACAAGACCACATAAAAGATTAGTTCAAATCTTGCAAGATAATTCTAAACAAGTTTCAATTATCTGATTGAGCTGAAACTTTGCCTATATGTGTTTTTCCGATGACAATTCTATTAAATTATAATTTGACGAGCGTAGAAATTATGCATATTTTACAGGGCCACACACAAAATCGCGGAAAGATTATTGCTAAAAAGCAGAAATTTTAATTATATTTCTAGAAAATTACTATAGGTTATTGAGATACACAATATCTTTTTTTAAATTGAAAACAAAGTGCGTAGCCGTTGTATTTCTGGTACAGGGACACATAAAAAATTCCATAAAACATTACCGTCTATATGCAAAAATTCTATTTCAAATTGAATAAAATTTACTTAAGTTATTAATTCACACAACAGCATTTTTTCAACCGAAAATAATTTTGGTAGCATTTATATATTTTACAAGGTACCACAAAACATTATTTTTTTTTAATATGATTTTATTTTTTAAATTTTATTTTTCAGGATGACTACACAAATTTCTCGAGAAATTGTGAGAGACAAAAATACAAAGAAGAACTTACATGTAAGTTACATGTAAGTTCTACATGTAAGTTACATGTAAGTTTTACATGTAATTTGCAGTTAACTTACATGTGTGCATTAATTTTGTTTTACTTAATTGTAAAACGCATGTGTTTAACGCATTATTTTTAATGCATTATACAGGGTGCCCACTGAAGTTCTTTCTAAGTTTTTAATTGCCGAACAGTTGCATCTATACTCCTAAAAGTGGTGTTTAGATACCTAAACACCACTAAAGTAAAGTTGCTATACTCTACCAGATGACGCTGCTTCCAGCGTCACCTGTTGCAAAACAGCTGAGTTAGTATTTTTATTTCGAAAACAAGATTCATGATCATAACGAGATTCGTTTAGCATTCATGTTCATAAGGTGTCCTTTCGAAGTAAATCGATGATGCTCTTCAAATTTGTCATTCACTTTTATCTCATATTTCGAACCGTTTTCGCGATAGGAACGCTACACTGAAAAAAATGAAGTACTCAAAAATGAGTAAACCGATGTACTCATATCGAATTGAATATTTTTGGATCAAAAATGAACCTATGCTTTCTATATTTTGAAACATCACATGTTATCAAACCCAAACAAACAAATAATTTTGTACCCTGTAATGGTTCATTTCATTTATGGTGGCATAAATAATGTTTATTAATGTAAATATTAAATTATGCGCAATTATTTTAAATTGCAAGTTATTTAATTTGCAATTATTTAATTTGTAAATCGCAATTATTTAATTTGCAAATTATTTTAAAATAATTAAAAAGTTCTTGGAAATAATGCTCCTGTCATAAAAATATTCGATTTGAGTATCTTGTTAAGAATTTTGCTATTTTTCTTAATAAATAATCAATTACACGTTTCTTGTTAATAACTTTGAACGGGAAATAAATGTCAGTACATTTTTACTTTAATTTGTAGGGTTTTTTTTTTTTGGGGGGGGGGGGGGGGCAGTACATAACAATTCATATTTGATCATAACCATGGAATGAAAAATGAGTACATGTGTTTCTCAACTTTGAGTACATTTGGATCGAAGCTATTTTGAGTATGTGACGCATTTAAAAGTGAGTACTTTTTACTCAATTTTGAGTACCAATTATTTTTCAGTGTAATCCGCCAATTTGCACCAGGTGGCACTGTAAACGGTCTCATCTAGTAGCGCACAACCTCTTTACTATATCTAGACACCACGTTTATGAATATAGATGCAGTCGTTCGGCAGTTAAGAGGGTGGGAACGGATTAATGCACCCTGTATTTTTATTTTAAGTCATTGTTGTTAAATAACTTAATATTTATCACTGATTGTGTATTTTATTAGTGATGCATTAAAAAAAAGCAAAAACTAATTAAAGTTCAACGAAATAATTTTGTCCACCTAGATCGTCAAAAGGTTCCACTGTGCGGCGCGCGCTGTGTTGGCTCGGGTGTAGAGCGAATCGATGTAACTTTCCGCATTTTCATGATACTTATACAGCTTGCATGACTTGGGATAGAAGATCTGTAAGTTTTTCGTTTGTTAATAAACACCTGTCACTTGTAAAATGTGAGCTTCTGATGCCATTTAACATATTCGAGCTTTGATATGAAGTGGTATAGGCAGATGTGAGAGCCGGTTGGATTACTAGTGGAATTGTAATGAGATGGAATTGCAATTAACTCTTTAAAGATTATGCCACCTCTATTACAGTCGGACCTCTATATAACGAACCTCTATTTTGCGAATTTCTCTATTTTGCGAACTTTTCCTTGGAACCAAGAACATTTTGCAAATTTCTTCGTAAAATGACCTCCAAATAGCGAAGGGCATTCTCTATTTAACGAACTTTTTCTTGTGATCAAAATTTTTTTTCCCACTTATTTCTCAAATTATTTCTGGACATTTCAAACTTATTCTTCCTTTAAACACATTTCATGATGTTCAATGGCCTTGAACTGGTTTTACCAGGCGCCTTCTTTGTCAGCAGTGAGAATTCGATAAGTACGGAGGAAAAAGACGATAATCCCTTAGAGTAACTTTAAAAAAATGTGGATACAGTGAGAAAAAAAGAAGAAATTAACCATGATGTGATGATTGATGATTGTATTTCGCTTAATTCTGAAATTGAGACGTCGGAAACACTATCCGAATTGGACATTTTCGACAATGTGAAAAATAAAAACAATACAGAAGGAATTGCGATGAAGACGAATATGATGATGATGGAAATGATCATGATGCAGGAATTAACAAAACTTCGTATGATGAAATGCTAAAATCATTTGAAACAATCCGACGCGGATTATAGTTAGAAGAAAATACGCATGAAGGGGTTTTTGGTGCATTGCAAAGATGCGAGACGTATTATGAGAGAAAGCACTTTTTTAAATAAAAAACTCAGGCAAAATAACAGAGTTTTTCAGAAATTAAATTTAAGGGCGCATATGTTAATGTATGGTTAAAATTATTTGTTATAATGATAATAAATACGATAATGTCATTAAAATTCGTTAATTTTAATGACTATTTACTTTAATTAGAAAATACAGTGTATTCCCGGACAATGTCTTGTTTTTCTTGCAGATTTCAAAGATTTAAACACATAGAAACAAGTTGGAAATTGCTCGTCAAACGTGGCAAATGAGGTGCGTTCGTACTATAACTAGTTTTATAATTATTTTTTGCACCCCATATTGTACTGAATGTATATTTTTTTGCGCTGCATAAGTGCATAGTCTGTAACATCATTAAAATGCACTTACAATAATTTTTTCCCCATTCCCCGTAATGTAACGGAAAACTTTTGACTGTCCCTGTAATTAAACTATAAATTCGATTTTCATAAAATTTGAAATGGCTCGACAAAATTTTGCAGCAATTATATATTTAAAATTTCAGACCATTCGGAAGGCTGTAAAATCATTAAAATGCATTTGCAATAATTTTTTCCCATTGACCATAATGTAACGGAAAAATTTTGGGTGTCCCTGTAATTAAACTATACATCCGATTTTCATAAAATTGGAAATGGCTCGACAAAATTTTGCAGCAATTATATATTAAAAATTTCAGACCATTCGGAAGTCTGTAACATCATTAACATTCACTTGCAATAATTTTTCCCATTGGCCGTAATGTAAAGAAAAACTTTTGACTGTCCCTGTAATTAAACTATACATCCGATTTTCATAAAATTGAAAATGGCTCGACAAAATTTTGCAACAATTATATATTAAAAATTTCAGATCATTCGGTCGGGTAGTTTTTGCTCTGTTATATGCGGACGGACAGACAGACGGACGGACAGACGGACAGACAGACGGACAGACAGACGGACTGAACGACGACTATAGGTGCTACGTATTTATATAATTACGAACGCACCTAAAAAGGAATTGATGATGAATATTGGTGGGTAAAATAAATGAAACAAATCGATATAATTTATTAAAAAAATGTGATTAGGTACTTTTAGTAAAAATATTTAGTGTTTATGAATATAAAATCTGTTTTATGTAGTTTAAAGTATTTTAAAAGGTGAATCTCTATTTAACGAATTTTCCATATAACGAACTTTTTTCCGGGATTTAGCGACTTCGTTAAATAGAGGTTCGACTGTATTTCATCGGAAGGAAAATTCTTCCCAATGTTTTTTAGCGTATGCCTTCCACTGTTGGCACCCAGGACTGCAAAATGGTTGTTCTACGGAATAATTGATAATTGGCAAAGATACGGCGTGTGTTCGTCATCATACTTTACGTTGATATCCAGAAGTATTACATATATATCAGATAACTTTTCTTCAAAAGAAAATCGACAAAAGAAATTAGTCTGAGTGGAGGTGATAAATATGATAGTAACCCTCCTCAGTTATTCGTGGCATAATCTTGCAGTGTGCAAAAAAAAAAAAACCAAACATTAAAGAAGTCGAAAAAATCCCCACCTTCTGTCGCGTAGATGTGGGTCGAACTTAATAATAATTCCTATTCATTACCCGATTAGGAAAGTTGCTAATTGATTGCCCTCGAAACTATAGTAGGATTTTTTCTTGACCATCTGAAGAAAATAGATCTACTTCTAAATATCTGTAGTTCTAGAGTCCGAAAAACAAATTTTAGAAAGCGTGATAACGGTCAATTAATCTTTTTTTTATTTTGGAAATAAACAGCGCACTCTTTCTTTTCTAACCGTGAAAAACCTGCAAGAATTCTTCACACTCGTGTCATTCCTCTCCGTTTTTACAAAAAAAAAAAAAAAAAAAAAAAAAAACTACTTTTCCATACATCACAGCTCTACTAATGACCCCCTACTGCTTTTTCGGGCATTTTTCTGCCCTACCTTTATACACGTTCTACGGCGGCAAATCCTTTGTGCCTTAATGCTCGATGATTTTCTGACGGCCTTTGTCTTCTACCGCTAGATTCTTACATATATCAGGTAACTTTTCTTCTAAATTCTTTCTTTTCGCGGCAAGAAGTAGGGTTTTCAAAGGCTAATAACGGAAGCAGTTGGAGGTTTCTTTTTAGCGCCTACTTACTTGATCTTTCGCGGATTTTTTTAGGGTTTGTTATATCAGGGCGTTACAGTAATTTTGTGGTTGGCTTTGGAAATTTAGTTTTCCTCTCTTTTAGCAACTTTCGGTGCAAGTGGAAGTAAATTGCATTTTACCTTCAGTCTTTCTTTCTTTTCTAGATTGATATGAAAAAGGAATGTTGTTATTCATTAGTGGATATGTTTTTTTTTTTTTTTTTTTTATGTTATTGCTGATATCAGAATAGAATCACACAGATCTTTTACAGTTAAAGGTCTGTGTAATTCTTTTATGCTGAAGCCAATCAAGATTTATATAAATATTTCTTTCTCCAATTTTACATACTTATCAACAACAACAACAAAAATCACACGTAATTAACAGGAAGTGTAAGAACTGTCAGACAATTACTCTCCGTTTTATTTTGAAAATAATTTAAATATATACTGTAAAAAATAATTTAATCGAGTAAGTTAAATAGTTATAAAGAAACTTCTGCTGTCAAGGTAAAACCATCAAAACAACGACAAAAAAAAAAAAAAAAAAAAAAGGAATTAGCAAAAAGCATAAGAACTGTCAAAGTCTCTATTTTATTTTGCAAACAACTTAAATATATACTGCATAAATATATTTTAATCGAGTAAATTAAATAGTTATGTAAAAATCCTAGTGTCAAAATATAAACAGCAAAGCAACAACATAAAACTAGAAAACAGGAATTCTGCTTTTTCAGAATTTAGTGTCACCACCGATGAAAAAAAATATATGTATATATAAATAGTACATAACATATTTCAATTTTACGACTTACGGCACACGCTTTTATTTTATGCAAAATGATGTCATTCGCATACGCTTAAGAATTCCACATTTACGATCCACTCCTAAACATCTACAGTAAAGTAGACATAGGACGTCACTATCGCGAAATAATACACAATTGCAGAAAAAAGATGCCGTCATTAAAGAAACTCAATCAAAAAAACGGCTGTCTAATGATTCATAGGACTTCATTTGTTTGTAACATTAATATAAGATACTTAAAATTAAATATAGTTTATAATAGCTCCATGATTTAACAAAAATCCTCCGTTTATATTTTTTTCAAAATAGCACGTATTTTAATTACATTTTCTTTGAGTTGTTATGAAAAAATGGCAACAAAAATACATAATTAATATTTTACAACTATTTTTCCTTTACTTTCTACAGAAATGGAGTACTTCCGTTGCCAGTATTAAGCAAATGGCTCCAAAAACTACAAAAAAATTAATATTCCAAAAAGAAATGGGGGTGCAGTTTTCAAACAAATTGCATTTAAAAATACTTTTTTTTTTCAATACGACGGTATAAAAATTGAAAATGTGCGATGCTTAGAAGTTTAAAAAATTGCTATAGAGTATTTAATCGTACTGCTTTTTTTACGGCTGGCTTCTGTAAGGTAATGTTATTTTTTGAAGACGACACAAAATAAGCTGGAAGAAAGAAATAGCATACCGTACCAGGGGCTGAAAAATCGCATGAAATTAGCAGAAAGCGTAATAACTGTCAAACAATTACTATGTGTTTCATTTTGCAATACGACTTAATCCCCCCCCCCCCCCCTAAACGTGAAAAAACTGTAAGAATTCGAAGTAAATCACATTTTATCTCCTGTTTTTCTTTTTTTGGTTTGAGATGAAGAAGGAATGTTTTTATTCATTAGTGCATATGTTTTTCTATGTTACCGCTGATATCACAATATAATCATACATTTAATAGCTAAAGATCAGTGTGATTCTTTTATAGTGAAGTCAATCAAGATTTATATAAATATTTCTTTCTCCATTTTTATCTACCCTATATATATATATATAATCCTAATCAAACGGATATTATGAAACGAATTCATGTAACGATTCTATGAAACGACTGATTAAACAACTGATTATGTTTCACGCCGATTTCTCCTAAAATATGGAATACTTTGCGATGAGATTAACACCAAAAATCCGTATTGACCGGCAGATCTCAAAACTGGTATTAGAATTTTTAAATTCGAATTAGTTTTCGAAATATTAATTTTTTTCTAATTTTAAATACTTTTTTCCAATGATGGCAACTCAAATTTCAATCATAAGATATTTTTTTTTTTTTTTTTTTCAGAAAAGGTTATTTTAAATGAACAGTCTTTCGCCAAATCGAAAGATTCTGATAGAGAAATCAAGAACTCGGTATTTTTATGTTAGCGGGACGCAGGTGATACATCACCAAACATTTTCCCCGTCGCATGTTTTTATATTTCATTAATTTCATTTAAAATATAATCCTTTCAATCATTTTATTTAAAATAAAAAACTTCCATTTAAAACTGAACCACTTAAAATTGATGACTTTCACTTCTTTCTTTTCTTTTAAAACAAAACGAAAAGAAAAATATCAGGCATAGATGTCATATACGCACCGGGGTACCTAATTGGCGCCAAAATGGCATTATTTTGATTGACATGGTAACGCGGCTATTGTTGTTTATTTAATAATAAATGTTTATTTACATTTATTTCTTTTTTAAAATTATATAAATTATTTTGTTCTATAGTTATCAATTATTTTTAGGTAGATTTCGTAAGAAATACTACCTATTACAGTCGTTACCATGGTGCGACTTTTGAAAAGTTCCTTCATAACTTTTCCTTATATGACCCCAGGAACCCAAAACCACGTCCACCTAAAAAGTTTATATATATATATATGTATGTACTAAATTTTGTCCTCACGATAAAAGTCGCAATTATGCACGGATCGTCTTGAAACTCGCCAACAACTTTGAGATGGCTAATATCTCGGCGGGGATTGAAAATGGACAAAATCGACCAAAGGGAATGGAAATGGGGAAGGTTAAAAATTTTTAATACCGTCTTAACATGATTCTGATAAAACCAGCTCTTTCACAACAATGACAGGAAAAAATAAATATTTTTCTTTATAGCAGTTGCCAACAATTAAAAAAAAAAGCAATAAAATTCTCACCACAACAATTGCTTTTCTGTTGCAAGATTTTTACGTTAAAATTAAATTAAATAAACAATTTGACGAATTGAAAACAAATTGAATATTACGTCATAAGTTTTCAAGAGCAAGATTTCCGCATGAAAACTCAAAATGAAATAAATAGTTTGACGAATTAAAAAAAAAAAAATCGAAGTATTGCGTCATATTATAAATATAATGAGCCTCAGCAAGTGAATATGTAAAGTCATGTGAGTTTGAAGAAACGTATTAAAACATGATAAAAACCCGAATATGGAAATATTAACATATTTTAACACTTTGAGGTTCTCGGAATTTGCTTCAAATGAATTTTAAAGATGTTTTACACTTTAAAACATAATAAAAAATATATGCATTAACGAAGTGCACTAAAATATGCAGAATATTTTAGCATATGCGGTGCAACGAATAGTTACTATTCATTTACAGGGCTACACAAAATAATTCCATTACAAATGGTATTAGGGGAAATTGTTTGCGGCGTATTTTAATTATACAAATTCATATATAATAAAATTGATATACGTCGGTAAGGCTTACTTAAGTTATTTCATGTATAATACGAAGTGCATAGCATTTACAGGAACAAACAAAACATTTCAGACAAGTATTTTCTATCCGAAGTACTGTATATTAGCGGCGATGGCAGGGAATGCATTTTTAATTTGCACTAATATGCGCTTTTAAGTTTCACTATATTTATGCATACTATATGGTGTGTGTAAATGTTATAGTTGATATACAGGGATACGCAAAAGAATTCGCAAAGGTTACTGAGTATGACCGTAAATTGCTGAAAGGTGGGTTTAAAATGTGTTATGCTGAACTGCATGTAGTTTTCTATGAAATGTTTGTAGAATATAGATAAAATGATATACAGGGCCACGCAAAGAATTGGATACATGGCCGCCTATAGATGATAAATTCTGGAAATGCGATTTCAGTATGTTTTAAGAGTGATTTAGTTTGAATTAAAGTTTAGCTAAATAGTGGCGTGTAATAAAGGTACTAGGTAAACAACAGGGCTGAACAAATGTATTCAAGTATGTTTCTATCTATTAGTATAAATTGCTGAAAGAGAAATTTCATCCTGTTATGTGTTTTCTTGCTAAACTAAATTTTCTATTATATAATACATATATCAGCCTACAGATCAAATACAGGGCTCTTCGGAAGAATTGGAATAAATATTTGGCTATAGATGGTAACTGCTGAAATCAGTTTTTTAAATGTTTAGTTAGTTATCTTATTTACCTTATTTCCATAAATAACGAAGTTTTGTTAAAGCTTTCAGGGGGTTTTGGAAAGTGTTTCATAATATATGGGGTACGCATCATTTTTCTTTCTTGTTTTTAATCAAAGATGAAAACAGCCATTGTATCTCTTAGCAGCGTCTGATTTCGTCTTAAAAATCTCCAATCAAAGGAAAATGAATGAAAATCCGTTTACAGGGAGACCGTCACTGTTTTTAGCTCACGGGCTATCAGAGCCTGAGAGCTAATGTGCCCGCCCGTTCTGTATATATGTATGTATGTACGTACGTACGCATGTATGTACGTAACGCTATAACTCTTGGTAGAAACATCCGATTTGCTTCAAAATTTTTTCCTAGGTTCATTGTGATAAGGCGCTTCCCTGATTAGTTTTGGGAGTTCATTGGTTAAGGATAAAGGGGGGAAAACGGGGTTAGTCCAACCCCTTAATTCAGATAAATGGGTTTTTCATGCAGAATCATTCGATTTGCTCCGAATTTCATATGCCGGTTTATTATGTTAAGGAACTTCCCTGATTAGTTTTGGGGGTTCATTGGTTAAGGATAAAGGGGAAAAGGGGGATTAGTCCACCCCTTTTAATTCAGATAAATGGGTTTTTCATGCAGAATGATTCGATTTTCTCCGAATTTGGTATACTGGTTTATTATGTTAAGGAACTTCCCTGATTAGTTTTGGAGGTTCATTGGTTAAGGATAAAGGGGGAAAGGGGGGGTTAGTCCACCCCCTTAATTCAGATAATTGGGTTTTTCATGCAGAATCATTCGATTTGCCCCGAATTTGGTATACCGGTTTATTATGTTAAGGAACTTCCCTGATTAGTTTTGGGAGTTCATTGGTTAAGGATAAAGGGGGAAAAACTGGGTTAGTCCACCCCCCTTAATTCAGATAAATGGGTTTTTCATGCAGAATGATTCGATTTGCTCCGAATTTGGTATACCGGTTTATTAGGTTAAGGAACTTCCCTGATTAGTTTTGGGGGTTCATTGGTTAAGAATAAAGGGGGAAAAGGGGGGCTAGTCCACCCCCTTAATTCAGATAAATGGGTTTTTCATGCAGAATGATTCGATTTGCTTCGAATTTGGTATACCGGTTTATTAGGTAAAGGAACTTCCGTGATTAGTTTTGGGGGTTCATTGGTTAAGGATAAAGGGGGGAAAGGGAGGTTAGGCCGCCCCTCTTAAATTAGATAAATAGGTTTTTCATGCAGAATGATTCGATTTGCTCCGAAGTTGGTTTACCGGTTTATTATGTTAAGGAACTTCCCTGATTAGTTTTGGGGGTTCATTGATTAAGGATAAAGGGGGAAGGGTGGCTAGTCCCCCCCCCTTAATTTATATAAACGGTTTTTTCATGCAGAATTATTCGCTTTGCTCCAAATTTGGTATACCGGTTTATTATGTTAAGGAGCTTCCCTGATTCGTTTTGGGGATTCATTGGTTAAGGATAAAGCGGGGGCTAGTCCACCCCCTTAATTTAGATAAATGTTTTTTTTTGCAGGATTATTCGATTTGCTCCAAATTTCGTATACCGGTTTATTATGATAAGGAGCTTCCCTGATTAGATTTGGAGGTTCACTGGTTATGTATAAAGGGTGAAACGGGGGCTAATTCCCCTTCACTTATTTTTTTTTTTTTTTGAGGGGCATTATTCTTTAAAATAAGAGTATGATATACAATTAGTGTGAATAGCCTGTGAGCTCAATGCCATCAGTTTAGCTGGACATTTTTCGTTTTTATTTTAAATTATAATTCAATCTTTTTAAGGCCGATGAAATTAGCATGCTTTTAGAATCTGCGGTGTCTGAACGGGGTTGGCGAGCGTAGCTCGTAGGGGGCAGAGCCCCCTAGTAAATATACAAATAAAACGTCGAAATAAAAATCACGTGATAACGTAAACACGTGTAACTTGCTTAAAGTCACGTGAATGTGACATTTACGAACAACCATTATTGCCATTTAATCTTATAGTTCGGCGATAGATTTTTGGTCAACGGGATAACTAAGTATAGTACCAAAAAGTACATTTGCAACTGCTATTCGAAAACGAGGTGTTCGCTAAATTTTCATAAAAAAAAAGAAAAATCACGCCAAACCTGCGGTGCGTATATTTCAACTTCAAATCAATGTTTTAATTTACCACTTGAAAAAAAAAAAAAAAAAAAAAAAAAGGCTGTTGGCGAGATTTGCACCCGGCTAGCATAACAGTACCAAAAATTCTTTCCGACCATGACAAATGTTATGTAATTTTATTCGAGAAAAAAAAATTGATTTTTTAATCAAAATGGAAAACTTTCGGCACAGATGTCATATACGCCCCCCTATTGGCGCGATTTTTTTCTGACTTCAATGCCATATACGCAACGGGTACTTAACTGGCGCCAAAGTATCGTTATTTTGCTTGATATGATATGCCGGATGTTGTTGTTTATGCTGTTGATGCTTTCCCCAAATTGGCGTCGGAAAAAAATCGCGCTAATATGGGGCGAATATGACATCTTTGCCAAACTTTCATATGAAAGGTGAAGGGATCAGACCATATTTGTTTATGACAGTTGATGACTTGAACTATTATAATATAGATGAATTGATGGCGATAGAATAATATTCGGCGACTTATCACCTGTGCCTGTCTAACATTAAAGTTCCAAAATGGCACCTAGAGTATAAAAAGTGAAGTGGTCCTCCCGGAACTGTTGATGACTTAGGCTATTGTTGTTATAGAGATTGTTTTAAAATATCGGGAGACAAAGACTGTATACTTAATTCATCTTTTTTAGCTTCTTTTCAAATGTTTAATTGATCCTCTTTAATCAAAAACGAAAACAACCATTGGATGTCATAACATCAACTGATTTGCTCTTAATTTTTTGCAATCAAAGGGAATTGAATGGAAACCCGTTTACAGAGAGATCTGCACAGCTTTTTTCAGTATTAATTCAATCTTATCTAATATTTTTAAAACCCATCAGATTAGCGTGTTTTTAGATTCTGCGGTGTCTGAACGGCGGTTGGCGAGCGTAGCTTCCTAGTATATCTATATGTTCCTTCTTAGAATTAAAATGTACATAGATTGACAGAAGTATTATTTAACACTAGAACCACGATGAAGAATCATTTTGACACTTGCCAAATGAATAGATGTCGATTAGAAGCAGAAATTTCTTCATAAAATAACTTAAATATATGCTACATAAACATAATTTATTCAACTAAGGTAAGTAGTTATAAATAAAAAATGTGGTGAAAAAGAAAAAAAAATTAATAATATTAATAATCGCTCGAAATTAGCAGAACGCATAATAACTGTCAAGCAACTAGTATCTGTTTTTTTATGCAAATAACTTAAACATATAATGCATACAGATAATTTAATCTAGTAAGTTAAATAGTTATAAATAAACGTTCTGGTGTCAAATCAAAAACAGAAAATCAACAACAACAACAAAAATCACGAAATTAGCAGAACTATCACACAATTGCTCTCTGTTTTTCCTAAACGTGGAAAAAACTTGAAGAATTCTTACACGCTTGTCACCTTCTCCCTTTTCATCAAAATAACTACTTTTCCATACATCACAGCTCTACTAATGACCCCTTACTGTTTTTTCGGGCATTTTTTTACCATGCCTTTGTACACGTCCTATGACGGCAAATCCTTTGTGCCTTAATGGTTGTTCGATGATTTTCTGACGGCCTTTGTCTTCTACCGCTAGATTCTTATATGTATCAGGTAACTTTTCTTCCAAATTCTTTATTTTCGCGGCAAGAGGTAGGATTTTCAAAGGCTACACTGCAAATAGAAGCGTCTTAAATTTAGACACATATGTGACTGAAAAAGAATTTTAGACACTTAAGTGTCTTAATCTGAAAATTAAGACACTATAGATGTCTTAATTTAAGATACATAAGCGTCTTACTATGACCATGGTGTAAACGAACTGAGAATAATGTCTAAAATATCCGCAAACGTCTTATTTTAAGACACTTCATTGCTTTAAACGTGTCTTAATTTTTGATTCTTCCGACGCAATAACCACCAGGGGGCACTAGCACTCCCAGTTGCGCATGCGTTTTAGATGTCTTCGTTCGAAGTGGTATACGTTGTAATTCAAACAAAGTTTGTTTTTATGTACGCGTGTATTTTAATTCGTTTTTTGCGAAATGTGAAGTACTGTGATTTTAATTCGTATTAACTTGGATTATGTATTTATTGAATACATACATCTGACGTGTGTGCTCGGCATCAAATGTCTCTTAGAAGCTGTCGTCGATACAAGGGCGGGATAGACACAGAACAGAAGTAGACGACGGTTGGATTACACCCGGAAATTCTACAAAGCGTGTGCAATGGGCTTAGTGTTAACTCGTATCAATTTATATCAATAATATTGTGTTATTCATCTTCGTCCTGTCGAAGCTGGCAAAAAAAAAGAAACTTTTGTCTGGCGGGTCCTGTTTTTAGGATGAAACATCTCATCCTTTAAATATGGCTAGTCGGATGTATTATGGATTACCTTTTAAACTGATGAAAGTCTTTCTCCCTCACTGTGGTTGTGGTAGTTTTTAAAATTTCAAATCGAGGAATATTTCTTACCTCTTGCAGCAACTCAAGTAAGTTTCTTTATAGTAGTAAAATTAGTGTATTTTATGATTTTATTTATTGTACTAAACAAAATCCTGCATGAAATTTAATTAGTTTTGAATCTGTTCGCAAAAAACCCCACTAATTCTAGAAGTATATATTTTTAAACTTATGACGTTCTTTTTTATTACGAATTATATATTCAATGTCAGTTCTTAGTTTCAATGGATAATTTTTATCTCGCAGTAAATGACGGCCACAAGGAAGTAAAGATAAAAAAAAACTTTGAAAGATGACCTAATGCTTTCTTACTTCCTGGCATAAAACCGCAGATTAAAAAAAGATAAATAAAGTAAATGAGACTCGTCTATTATATGAAGCTGCCTGTAAAAATATACATATGTATTTGATTTGCAATCAACTCTAATACTGATTTTTTTATTATTTTTAATAAAAAAGTAATTTGAAATTTATAATGGGAAAAAGTAAAAACCTCTAACTAGATTTCGTATTTAAAATTGTGGTAACATTATTTATATGCACTTATACGAAAAATACAAAAATGACAGATGTTACTGTATATATTTAAGACGAAAGAAGTTTGGAAATCATAAGTTATTTTTTCCTCATGTTTTTAATATAGAATATGTACTTATTTGTTTTTATTGATAGTTGAATAGCTTTTGTGAGTACCCTCTGATCTACATAAAAACTTGCCCATGTGGAAATATAAATTTTTTAAAAACATAATTTTTAAATAAGTATTTTCATTTTTTTGGGGGGGAAGGGGGGATTTTGCATGAATTTTTGTAAAGCTGATATCTTAAATCTTGCACTGATTATAATGAAAGTTTTGAACTTTTAGAGTAGGACAAGTTTAAAAACGCAAATATATTTAACAAAATACCAAAGTCATTTTTTCCCCAATGTTATTAAAGTAGAATATTTATTTATTTATTTATTTTCATTATTCATAGTTAAATGGCTGTTGTGATTATCAAGTGATGTATATGTAAAATTGCCTATGTGGCAATATATTTTTTTATATTTTCATTTTTTTTTTTTGGGGGGGGGGGGGGGGGATTTTTGCAATTTTCGTACATCTGATATTTTAAATCTTTTTCCACATTCAACCGAGTATAATAAATATTTTGAACTTTTAGAGTAGGACAAGATTATAAAATATATATATATATATTTATCTATGTACCTTAAAAGCCCTTAATAGCGAACACTTCGGGAACGCGGAATTTGTCCGATAATTGGAGATGTCTACTTTTTTGAGGTAAAAATATACAAATATGTATGTCTGCTGATTAAAAAAGTATTCGTTAAATAGAGGTGTTCGCTATTCGAGAATGTTCATTAACCTCCACAACGGATACTCCCGAATATCGGACATCTCAATTTAGACAACTATAATGCAGGGTTGCGTTTTTTGCAAAAGTACTTCTTGATTAAAGGAAGGGCAAACTGGGAAGTGCCCCGTCCCCCTACGACTGTAGTGCCCCCAAATTTGATGTGCAATATTTGTAAAGCTTATATTTTAAATCTGTTTCGAAATTGTACTGATTATAATCAATATTTTGAACTTTTAAAGTAAAATAAGGTTAAAAACAAAATAAATTAAAAAAAATCTAATATTTAGATAAATATTTTTTGTTTTTTAATCTTGTTCTACTCCTGAAGTTCAAGATATTGATTATAATCAGTACAATGTCGTAAAAGATTTAAATTATCAACGTAACGAAAATTGTATACCAAAACTGAGAGCACCAAAAAAATCAGGCTGTATTGGGGGGGGGGGGGGGAGGGGCAGGACCACAGCCAAATATTTTTCCAGGATTCAACGTGGTCAAACATGGCTACGTATGATGCTTACAAAAAAAATGGATGCGATTCAGACGTTTGAAGTGTCTGAAATTCAGACGCAAAAAGTGTCTGAAAAAATTCAGACATTTTAAAATGTCTGAAAATTGAACACTCCATTTCAGACACTTAAGTGTCTGAATTTCAGACATTTTAATTTAGAGTGTAATAACGGAAGCAGTTGGAGGTTTCTTTCCAGCGTCTACTGATTTGATCTTTCGCGGATTTTTTTAGGGTTTATTATTTCAGGGCATCATTGTAATTTTGCGATTGGCTTTGGAAATTTAGTTTTCCTCCCTTTTGGCAGCTTTCGGTGTAAGTGGAGTAAATTGCATTTTAGCTCCAGTTTTTTTTTTCTTTTCTTTTCTGGATTGATATGAAGAAGGAATGTTGTTATTCATTAGTGGATATGTTTTTTATATTATCGCTGATATCTGTTAAAGAGTTGGTGTGATTCTTTTGTGAGGAAGGCAATGATGATTTATTGTAATATTTCTTTGTCCGTTTTTTTTTTAATATATATATATATTTTATGACAGTTGCAATGTACGTAGAAAGATACTACTTTCTACTATTATTTATGTATTCAAATAATTAAATTACTTCACATATTATTAACAAAAGGATTAAACTTAATAGTTAATTTTAATAATTCTATAGCAGAATTTTGATGTTATATAGGATATTTTGGGAATATTTTACATTTTTGGAATTTTACTTTATCGTTATTTTTTCCTTTGCTTTTTGGGAGTATTTGCTGTAAATGGTAGTAAATTGCATTTTACCTCCGGTTTTACTTTTCTAGTTTCAGATAAAGAAGGAATGCTGTTATTGAGTAGTGGATATGTTTTTGGGTGCGTTCGTAATTACAGTCGGACCTCTATTTAACGAATCTCTATTTTGCGAATTTCTCTGTTTTGCGAATTTCTCTATTTAGCGAACTTTTCTTTGGAACCAAGAACATTTTGAGAATTTCTTCGTAAAATAACCTCCAAATAGCGAAATGCATTCTCTATTTAACGAACTTTTTCTTGTGATCAAAATTTTTTTTTTCTCCCCATTTCTCAAAATACTTCTGGACATTTCAAACTTATTCTTTCTTTAAACACATTTTATGATGTTCAATAATCTTGAACTGGTTTTACCAGGCGCCTTCTTTGTCAGCAGTGAGAATTTGGTTAGTATGGAGGACGTACACGATAATCCCTTAGAGTAACTTAAAAGTATGTGGATACAGTAAAAAAAAAAAAAAAAAAATTAACCATGATGTGCTGATTGATGAGTTTGTTTCACTTAATTCTAAAATTGAGACCTCGAAAACACTATCCGAATTGGATATTTTTGACAGTGTGAAAAATAAAAACAATACAGCAATGAATTTCGATGAAGATGAATATGATGATGATGGAAATGATCATTATGCAGGAATTAACAAAACTTCGTATGATGAAATGCTAAAATCATTTGAAACAACCGCCGCTGATTATAGTCAGAAGAAAATACGCATGAAGGGGTTTTTGGTGCATTGCGAAGATGCTAGACCTATTATGAGAGAAAGCACTTTTTTAAATAAAAAACTCAGGCAAAATTAACAGAGTTTTTCAGAAATTACAGCTAAGGACGCATATGTTAATGTATGGTTAAAATTATTTCTTATAATAATAATAAATGCGATAATGTCATTAAAATTCGTTAATTTTAATGTAAAACTGTTTATTTTAAACAGAAAATACAATGTATTCCCGGACAATGTTTTGTTTTCCTTGCAGATTTCAAAGATTTAAACACATAGAAAAAATGAATTGATGATGGATATTGGTGCGTAAAATAAATAAAACAAATCGATGTAATTTATTTAAAAAAATGTGATTAATTACTGTTAGTAAAAATATTTAGTGTTTATGAATTTAAAATCTGTTTTATGTAGTTTAAAGTATTTTAAAAGGTGAATCTCTATTTAACGAATTTTCCATATAACGAAGTTTTTTCCGGGATTTAGCGACTTCGTTAGAGGTTCGACTGTATATAAATAAGTAGCACCTATACTCGTCGTCTGTCCATCTGGCCACATATAACAGCGCAAAAACTATCAAACCTAAAGGTTTGAAATTTAATATACATATCGTTGCAGAATTTTGTTGCGTCATTATGAAATTATGAAATATATGAATATGAAAATATGAATATGAAAATATGAATATATTATGAAAATCGAATCAAAATTTAAAAAGATATTAATAAAAGTTTTCTTCATTATATTAAATCCTATCATACGCAATTAATTCAAAGATATGACATGATAGGTAATGATTCAGGGTTGTTATGGTTATTACGTGTTATTTAAGATGGAGTCCTATTATTTCCGTATTCCGAATTTAATATATAGAATCGTAACAAATTTGTATTTATGCCTTTTTGCATAAGAGTGCAATAGTTATTGCACAAAGATCTGACTATTTATAAAACTAGTTATAGTACGAACGTACCTCATTTGCCATTTTTGACGTATCCGACATGTTCTTTCTTGAAATTAGGATGATGAATTTCTGTTATTTATTAGTTGAAATATTTTTTTTGTGATCTCATATTTTTTTCTTTAAACTTGAAATATTAACCCTTTTTTCTACTGACGGTACTTATATGTACCATTAAATTAACTTGTTATAAAATTCATTTAGTACATCGATTAGTTGTAATATAGATTAGAATGAATTACAGATACAGTACTTTATCTCGTTCCAAAAGCATTATTGGTTACACAAAACAGAAATATTTTTTAAACGTTGATTTCTTTTGTCTTTGCATCTTTTCTGCTTTCTTGGCGTTGGAGGGGTTGGGGGGGGGGAGAGGATTTCAAATCGGAAATATTTCTATATTTCTATTGTAAGAACATTATATTTGTACAATTACTAATTCTACAAAATACTAAGAAAAAGATTTAAAATAAAAGATTTGAATGTGGTTATAAATAGTGCACAAAATCCCTATAAATTCAAGTTTAATTAATCCTTCTAAATCCTTCAATCCTTCTAAAATTCTTCTAAAATATATTAAATGATTATGTATATCTTCTAATGTAGTTTAAATAATTCACGAAAAATGCTTTAGAAGATAAAATTATCATGGATTCATAACACATTATATAAAGGGTTAATTGGGTAATTGGGGACACAATAAGTCCATGAACTGGTTATTTAGCTTATAAAATTTAGTATGTGTTGGAATTCTATAATTACGTCACATAAATAAATAATCGGTAATTTATAAATTACATTGCAATCATAGTAATTATGTCGCGATTGGAAAATTAACTTTTTTTTTTTTTTTTTGGCAGCATACGGTATAAGAAAATGATATTTTACCTTTAGTTTCTTTTTTTTTTTTTTTTTTTTACCATTTGGAAAAATGGTTATTGTCCTCGTCAGGGTAGGAAATCAAAAGCATATCTGAAGCTTTTTATTGGTTTAATCCGCATTTTATTCGTTTTCTGATTGGTCTATATAGTAATTTGTATTTTCCTTTACTTTCAACACAGATGGATACTTCTGTTGCCACTATGACAAAAAAGTAATAAAAAGTACAAAAAAGAAATAATAATAATAATAACTCGAAAACAAATTGAGATACAGCTTTCAAACAAATTGCTTTCAAACAAATTTTTTTTCTCTATACGACGGTGTAAAAAGTAATATTGTGGGATGTTTAGAAGTTTATGAATGAAATTTCATTTAAAATGGGTCGTCAGATTTCTCA
Source organism: Maratus speciosus (assembly GCA_963932465.1). Taxonomy (NCBI): domain Eukaryota; kingdom Metazoa; phylum Arthropoda; class Arachnida; order Araneae; family Salticidae; genus Maratus; species Maratus speciosus. Next base: position 12,643,543 of record OZ010799.1, read on the forward strand.
GAAATCTGACGATGGAAAAGCCTTTTCCCAAACAGCCAATGAAATGCTTGGATAATACGTAAGTTTCAGGTGGATAATACGTACGAGTCGCAGGCGATTTTTGTCGCTTGCAATTGTTACGTGTAATAACATGTCGTACGTAATGTATGATCAACTCCGTGCGAATTTTTATGTCTTAAATTTTAGTCTTTGAAAAAATCATTTTCCAAATGATCGTTGTAATTTGCTAAATTGCTTTATTTTTCTTCTTTTTTTTCTGGTTTAAAATTAAGAAGGAATATTGTTATTTATAAGTATAGATATACAGGGGGATTCAAACAAATGTTTACAAAATGACGTGGTAAATCAGGCATACAGCAAGGATAAAATATCACATAGGAACATAAGGTCGCAAATCACTTGTTTAGTCGCATATATGTTTCATCCTAAACTGAGCCCAGGTTGACGATAATGATGTCGAGAAAAATAAAAACATTGTAATGAAAATACAAGGATATGTACTTTGTTTTCTGCGAAATGTGATAACATCAAGAAAAGATCTGGTAAAACATGTTGCTCACGCAATCGATGATACCGTATGAATCGATAATCACAGTCCGAAATGTGGGGCGTAAAATGCATACTGCTGCCGCGTATAATGCAAATTCTACCACTTTTGTTGTGTGTTCTCACATTAACAAGAAAGGTGAGAATATCTGTTAAATGTTTTATTATAATATACTCCAGTTTTCTGAAAGTTATTATCGTCACCTTAAATTGAGTTAGGATGAAACCCTGTATTTGTGACTCAATAAGTGTTTTCCGACCCTATGTTCCTATATGATTTTTCATCCTTGTTGTATGTCTGATTTGCCATGTCATTTTGTAAACTTTTTTTGAATCACCCTGTATATACAGTAAAACCTCTCTAAAGTGACCACGTACCGTTCCAATAAAAATTGGTCGCTCCGAGATTTCCAATACAAAGTTGTATTTAGCTGAAAAAATATTCAGAAGTTTTTGAGATACAGTCGTCCCCGTTTAAGCAAATATTGACGGTTCCAAAAATAATATTTGATTAAGCGGGGTATTTTATTAAACGGAGAATCATAACTGTAATATTTAATGCGTAATAAAAAGGCAAAATAACCATCTACGATACATTTAATTAACAGCATAATAAATATGTTAATAGAATATCATAAACTAAAATAAATACAAATGCTAATATAAAATAAATATACGTATTAATTTAATATGTCAGTACATACATTTATATGGTTTACATCACATTTAATGCAGCTCGTTTGAATTTTGCCAAAACTCTTCTACTTCTAATTTACGTTATTTATACTGCCTTAAAATAGTTTAAAGTGGTTTGTTTAAGTGGAATTTTAAAGGAGTAAATATCGAGTTATTTTTCGAATGAGTGCAAAATATCACAACTACCATCTCGAGTCTCGAAGTGCCAGTAAAGCCAGGTTAACAGCAAGAAGCGATAGTAGGGAGATCAAGGTGGGGAAATCATTGGACCTGTCCATTATACCCCAGCCTTCCGAAATCATTGCAGGAAGAACTGAAAATTTGTTTTCAGCGTAAAGGAACCGAAAAGGACAAAAGATGGAAGGAAATTCCAGTTGAAACGTGCTTTCCGCACCTATTTTCAAACATCCGTCACACAGTTGTTATTCGAGTAAGCGGGGCGTTCGTAAAAGGTATTTGGTTTAAACGGGGAAAAATAACACAGAGCCAATAGGAATAAATTCGGTTCCGGAGGATTCTATTCGAATAAGCGGGGTATTCGATTATCCGTGAGCCCAGATTAAGTGGCGTGGACTGTATCGTCCGCGTTATGCCCAGAAACGTCATTTGGAGAAAAATAACTTCAAAGTTTCGAAAACGTCACTTAGGCTATTCAGCAAGTATAATTCTAAAAGTCATAAATTCTATTCTAATGGGGATTTCAGGGAAAGAATTACCGTATATACTCGTGTATAAGTCGACCCCTCCCCTCCGCACTTCTTAAGCAAAATTTTGAAAAAAAATTGAATTTCTGTCTATAAGTCGAATCACATTTCTCGTGGTATGATAAAAAATGATTTGTAATCGAGGATAAAAAATAAAAAAAAAATTATAAAGTTTCATTAAATTAGTAACATTTTTTTCACGTTTCTAATGAGATTTTTTTTTTTAAATTCAACGTTTTAAAACTCTATAATTATGTAAAATTGAATAAGCTTGAACTACTTTGAAACCTATTCACATCAATTTAGCGATACTTAAAAAGAAAAAATTCCTTCAAAAATCTATTCAAGCCTTATTTACAAGGGTAAACAACTTCTTAGACTGCTAAAATATAGTACTTCTTTGTATTGTAGGAATTTTAGGAGCGATATCTAGAAGCATTCTCAAGTTGAACTTTTTTTAAAAAGAGGATTAAAATGTTGCAAAGAATGCCTGTATTAAAGGGAATTCTATATCCGAAGAGAAAATGGGGGCAGAACAATTACAGGGACATTATTGTCGAGCTTTTTTTGTCAATCATAGGGAAATGACCATTGTCCACTTTTATCACTTTCTCCAACCTAGATCCATGTGTGATTACTTACAACACTTGCCAATTCGCCAATTATCTGCGAAGAATTTATTTATTATTATTATTATTTTTTTTTTTTTTGCATCCTCGTGTATAAGTCGACCCCCCATTTTCAACTAACAAATTTTGCCTAAAATTCTTCGACTTATACACAAGTATATGCGGTATATCAAAATGTTCAGAAAAAAATAGGAGTTTAACACATAAAAAAGTCAAAATTTCGAAAATTTTAAAGTTTTAAGAGTCCTGAGACCCCTTAAAAAGCACAAATGGGATTAGAAAAGAAAGGTTTTATTGCCTTAGCATGAGATTGAGCGCTTTTGCTTCCTAAACAAAGCCTTTCACTTTCTCCCTCTCTTCCCCTTCTTAGACTTTCTCACCCCTTAGTTATGAGTTTCCATTTTCCGGGTGCAAAAAAAATATACCAAAAATTTTACCCTTGGCAAATAATTCTTCCCCACCCCAAAAAATTTCTTGTTATTCTGTAACCAGTTCAGGCATATTTATAACATCCAACCCCACAGCTTTTACTTACTTTGCACTTCAAATTACAGTTGCACGCCCCACACAATAACAAATGTTAGACATACTCATGTTTACTCGAAAGAGCCCCACACACGTGACTAAAACTAAAGGAAAACATAAATTAACGAGGTAGGTAATAAATATACCGGAAAACAAAACCATCATTCATGCATTTTTAGAAAATACAAAGACCCATTACTGGCGGTAAGTCTGTAGACACAGCTGTTGCAAAACCCCTAAATAGGAAGGTGTCAGTATTCGGTGGGGAACTTGAAAAAGTATGTCATGCGTTTGTTAAATCGGAATTCCTACCAACACGGGATCAATCAAGAACTGTCATAAGGACACGTCATCACATGCCCTGTCTGCATGTTTCCTTTTGTTTAACCCCTATCCGTTTCAGTAACTTTTGTAGGGGCGGGAAGGGGTTGGACTTCTAAAACGAGAGTGCGAAACTGATTTGATTTTAATCGAAGAATGCACAGAGAATGAATAAACAAAAGATTGATTGCAGTGTTGTAGTTGTAAAAAAAACAAGAGTGTACACGCTAGAAGCAGATGGTATACGCTAAAATCATTAAAATCATGCCTTGAGTATACGCATAGCTTTATTTGAGAAACAGAGGGTATATGGTGTTTCTTAAAAAAAATCCAGAATGTATGCGGCGTATAACTCCACTACAACCCAGAATGATTGTTAATCTATTATTTTTTAATTAGACTTAAAATTACAAGAGTTCTAATATCATTGCTGTTTTCAAAAGCTATTTCACGACGCGGAATCATTTTTATTCACGAAATCTTTTTTTTCAAATAGCTAAACATTATACGTCTTATTTCAGAATAATAATTAAAAAAAGACTTTTGAAGTTTTAAATTCTGAATTTTTGCTCAACATGGCTAAGAGACATAAAAGCAGCAGAGTGAAAAAGTGTCCAATCCTGAACTCGAACCAGGGTCATCAACAATACGCCCGATGCTCTATCACTGAGCCACCTGGACAATATCCAACTTAGTATTTCTCACACTTATCTATTGGCAAGGCTACACCTGCAGTCTACGATGGAATATTTTCATAAGCCACCAACCCTGGTGCAAACACGAAACGAAGCAGAATCCATCCTGGATGAAATGGAATATACATAGATAAATTGTGGAAATTTTTCCAGAAAATATCGCGAGCCTATTTTTACTTATTTAAAAGTAATTTAGAAGTATAAAGACCTATTATTGGCTGTATTCTGCAGCCACCGCTGTTGGAAACCCCCAAAATAGGAAGGTTTCAGTATTCGGTGGGGAACTTGAAAAAGTATGTCAGGCGTTTGGTAAAATCAGAATTCCTACCAACAGGAGATCAATCAAGAATTGTCTGTCATAAGGACACGTCATCATGTGCCACGTTCTGCATGTTTCCTTTTGTTTAACCCCTCTATCTGTTTCAGCTTCCATCCCAAATTCTGTAGGGGTGGGAAGGGTTTGAACTTCTGGAACAAATCTTCTAGAAGTTTTAGTTTGAGTGAGAAACTGATTTGATTTTAAGGCTGTTCTTAACTGCTCTGTTCAACAAGCGCAAAACGTTTTGACACATTTACAAATTCATTTTTTAACGGAAAGGCATAAAATTGGAAAGCCTGGCCATGGAATCGAATTGGAATTGAACTGTTTTTTCCATTTTTTGATCAATCAATTGCCTATTGAGTTATAATCTATTTTGACCACGTGACAAACACATTTTTCGCCCGCTCTTGAGTTCTCTTTTGTCCCTCGCACGGAAATTCGGTACAAAACGCCCAATTTGACGTTATTTTCTGAAAGATCTATTGCGGCAAAAAAATGGAAAAAAAAACCAGCTCAATTACATAGTTTCTGAACAACAACACCAGCTAGTTTCATGCATTTTCAAACAAAAATAAATTAAAACATGTCAGAAAGTTGCCCTTTTGGATTTGAGAACACCCTTAATCACGGAATGCATAGTGAATGAATCATTAAAAGATTGATTGTTAATCATTTTTTTTTTTTTTTAATTCAAGAGTTAACAAATTATGGTTGTTCTTGAAAGGAAATTCATGCCACGAATAATTTTTATTAGCGAAATAACTTTTCCAATAACTAAACATGTTATGTTTTAATCAGAATTTAAAATTAAATAAGAAAGAAAAAATCATGCGTCAAGTACAGATTATGAAACTCTTTCCAACACATTCAGAATAATGTAACAAAACTGCACCGTTTAATAAGTTAAAATATTATGTCTAATTCAATCCTATGGGAGCGCATAACGCATTTAAAAACCCAATTTCAGCTGTCCCCGTCTACAATCGGAAAATTATCCGACTTCTTTGAGCAGCCCTGTATATGATATGTAGTTTTCTATCTATGAACGACATGCATGCCGAAATTTAGTTCAATTAAGAAATATATATGCCCCAGCAGAAAATTCCCCTTCAGCAATTTCCGCTCATAAGCAGAATGGTACCTGAATTCTTTTGTGCAGCTCTGTATATGAAGTATGGAATTTATATACAACGAGTAACGTGCAGAAAATTGTTTAAATGTTAAAACGCATACCGAATTTTAAAACGCACTTCCAACCTTTATTACTCAAAGAGAGTACTGTAACCTATTTCTTTTGTGTGTCCCTGTAAATGATCAACAAAGGCTATGAATGCCCTATTCTATAGTAACTAGATGGTACCCGTCAAGATTTGACGGTGAATAACTTGAATGTTTCCTTAGAAAAATTCTTGAATTTTTAATGAATTGCTTTTCAATTAATTATTGAAATTGTGATAATTTTCTATATTGCATAAGTAATTCCTATTTCTTTAAAGCGATAGAGGGTACAGTCTGCCAAACCTATCCAATGAAGTTACAGAATTTTAACTTTATAATTTACAACCAATTATGCTTCTTTTAACAGAAATTTAACTAAAAATAGTGGGTAGAGCATTTATTTTTATTTACTATGGTCTCATTTTTTCGAAAAAATAGCAGTATTTATTTTTATTTATTTATTATGATTTTTTAACTACATGACCATTAAAAGCTACCATGATTTTTATTTTTATCAGTCTCATTCTCTAAAAGACCAAATTTGAAATTTGATGCAGCATATAATTTTTATTATTTGAATTTTATTTTACATTTTTATACATTTTTTAAATATTAAACAATGGATATCAAGGTAATTTTTTTAATAGTTCTTATATGAATATCTTTTTTTCCGTTTTCTTTTTTTAAGGAAAAGAAAGGCAAACTTTTCTTTCTGACACTCACACATATATTCTTGATAATGGTCAGAAGATATAACAAAAATTGTAGATCAGCTCAATTTATTTAATTGATAATTACATTAAAAATATTTTAGCTTAAATATTTTAAATATAAAATTATTATTATTATTATTTTAAATATTGTTCAGCGTTAAATTATACTTAATTATAAAGCATTCAAATAATAATAATAATAAAATAAAAATCATATAACTTCTCCTCCTAATAAAATATGTCATTATTGAAATAACTTATCGCGAAAAATATTACAGATATCATTACGGCGGGTACTGGGTACGAACCTGCTATCCACTACAAAACATCGGCGCTTTAAACTGCTGCTTCAGACCACTCAGCCACCGAGAACTCGCTCTCAATCCCTCTAAACTGAACAGGGTTGATGCATGTGCAGATGCCCCGAAATGGGTGTACTTAAAATTTTACCTTTGTGTTTTAATATATATAGATGATTTTATAGTTTTTGAAGGTTTTAAAAAACAGAAGAAGGATAGATGTTATACAACGTAGATTAAATAAGGCAGTTGTTCGACTTATAATACAGCATCGGAATGCTTAAGCCTAACATGGCCGAAATAAAATGGAGGATTCTAACGAAAGATAATCAAGATCCGGATGAGTTCACTCCGGAAGCGTTATACCCTTTGCGCGATTATATATATAATCATCTTGTAGTGAAATTCAGTGATTTATATCAGTTTCAATACATTTCAAATAGCATAATGTCATTAAAATACTCTGCAAACGATTTTTCCTAATTGACTATAATCTAACGGATTTCTTTTGAGTGCTCCCGTAAATGAACTATAAATCCCACACTTCATATACAATACCAACCATGCTCTAGTGACCCTAAATAACGTTTATCAATTGCATGTGAATCCGAGTCTATTTATGGGAGTTAGAGCGTGGACAGACGGACAGGCAAACCCAATGCATAAACACTTTTCAACTTTGTTGGAAAGTGTTAAAAAGACTTTTAAAAATTTAATAGCTGGATTTTTAATCAATTTGGCTAACTGGCGTAAAAACAACAGAGTGAAAAATTCCCTGTCGGCTCGGCCTACAGGCGGAGATATATTTCGAAGTTAAGTATTAATTTCAACAACGAAACCTAAATCAAGGCTAGAGATAAACTCAGTTACTTCACTAAGAATGAGCTCTAGGGACCTTAACTTTTTGTGAGAATTTTAATATACACGAATACACACACGCATATATATGGAATAGATTTAAAAATGACGAAAACAAATTCAGAGAACCAAAAAATGTTAAAATATGTTAATATTTCCATAGTCGAGTTTTTATGATGTTTTAATACGTTTTTTCAAACTCACATGACGTTACATATTTACTTGCTGGCGTCCATTATATTTCTAATATGACGTAATATATATATATATCTTTTTAATTCGTCAAATTATTTATTTCATTTTCACCTTTAGCGTGGAAATCTTGCTCTAGAAAACTTATGACGTAATATGCAATTTTTTTCCCCAATTCGTCAAACTATTTATTTCATTTTCATTTTCCACGTGGAAATTTTGCAATAGAAAAGTAATTGTTGTGGTGAGAATTATTATTATTTTTTTTTAATTGTTGCCAAAGGCTATAACGAAAAATGTTTAGTTTTTCCTGTCATTTTATTGTAAGAGCTGGTTCAGAATCATGTTAAGGCGGTATTCAAACTTTTTAACCATCGCCATTTCCACCAATTTTGCCCATTTGCAATCCCCACCGACATATTAGACATCTCAAAGATTTTGGTGAGTTTGAAGATCATCCGTGCAAAATTGCGACTTTTATCGAGCGAACAAAATTTAGTACATACACACACACACACATATACATATATATTTTAAAAAGTCGCACCATGGTAACGACTGCAATAGATAGCATTTTTTATGAAATCTATCTAAAAATATCCAAGCCGGGACTCGAACCATGGTTATTGACATTACGCGCCAATTCTCTACCACTGAGCTACCCGGGCGTTATCCAGCTTAGCATTTCTGACTGTTATCTGTTAGCCAGGCTGCCCCCGCAGCAGACGTAGAAATATTTTCATAAGCCACCAAACCTGGGGCAAACACGAAACGAAAGAAAATCCAGCTTCGATGAAATTCAATATACATATATAATTCGTGGAAATTTTCGTAAAAAAATTCAACGAAACCCGGCTTATGTTCGGATTTTTTTTTTATGTGCAATATTGGACAAACAAACATATTTTTTGTTCAAATGTTATACAGAAAGATGAAAAAACATAAAAACTTAACAATATCTTCATAACATTTAAAAAATTATTGTGTTTAGCCTTTTTTTTTGGCGAAATTTTATGATTACGTCAGACAGCGACCACTCAATTTAACTAAATGTATTTAAATTTCCTTTGCACTGCATTCTACTATTACACTTACCTACGCATTGAACCAGGATTTTTACGATATCTTCAAAATTAACTGACATATTTCAAAATGTGTCAAAAATACATACATTTTATATGGGAAAAATACCATTTTTTTTATATTCGAACACTTATAAAATAATTACATTATCACATAGAGCTTAGATTCTAACTGCAGAACATAATGACTAATATGGTATGCATTCTGAGAAAGAATAAGTAAGAGTAATAAGTCTTAATTACGTCCACTAGTAACTATATCACAATATATATTCCAAACGGAAAAGTCAAAACAAATATTAAAACTAGGGGGCTCTGCCCCTTGCAAGCTACGCTCGCCAACCCCCGTTCAGACATCGCAGAATCTAAAAACGCGCTAATCAGATCGGTTTTAAAAATATAATAGAAGATTGAATTATACTGAAAAAAGCTGTGCAAATCTCCCTGTAAACGGGTTTCCATTCAATTTCCTTTGATTTCAAAAATTTAAGGCCGAATCAGTTGCTGTTAAGACATCCAATGGTTGTTTTCGTGTTTGATTAAAGAGGATCAGTTAAACATTTGAAAAGAAGCCAAAATAAAATGAATTAAGTGTACAGAGTCTTTGTCTCCCGGTATTTTAAAACAATTTCTATAACAATAGCCTAAGTCATGTGACTATCATCAACAGTTCCGGGTGAACCACTTCTCTTTTTATATTCCTGGTGCCATTTTGGTACTTTAATGATAGCCAGGTACAGGTGATAAGTCGCCAAATATTATTCTATCGCCATTATTGGCCCAGATATCATATACGGCCCCATATTGGCGCGATTTTTTTCCGACGCTAATTTGGGGAAAACTTCAACAGCATAAACAACAACATCCGGCTTACCAAATCAAGCAAAATAACGATACTATGGCGCCAGTTAAGTACCCGTTGAGTATATGACATTGGCGTCAGAAAAAAAATCGCGCCAATATGAGCCCGTATATGACATCTGTGCCGAAAGTTTTTCCTTTTGATTAAAAAAATCAAATTTCTTTTTCGAATAAAACTACATAAAAGTTTCAATGGTCGCAAAGAATTCTTGGTACTGTTACGCTAGCCGGGTGCAAATCTCGCCAATAGCTATTTTTCAACTCGCAAGTTAGCAATTTTTTTTTTTTTTTTTTTTTTTTTTTTTTCCCGAGTGGTAAATTAAAACATTGCTTTGAAGTTGAAATTAACTGTCATCGTTTGTTACATCATTTAATATTTGGCCAGATGTCATATACGTTTGGCGTGATTTTTTTAACAAAAATTTGGCGAAAACCTCGTTTTCGAATACCAGTTACATATGTATTTTTGGTACTACTTAGTTATCACGTCGACCAAAAATCTATCACCAAACTATAAGATTAAATGCCAATAATGGTTGATCATAAATGTCACATTCACTTGACTTTAAGCAAGTTACACGTCTTTACGTCATCAAGTGATTTTTATTTCGACGCTTTACTAGTATATTGATTAATGTTATACTATTTTCTTTGTTCTTTCGTTATTTAAAATAAAAATTATGTCAATTTGTATAATTTGGCGAGTGGTTTGGCGATTTATATAATTTAGCGAAATGGCTCGACGGAATAACTAAGTAGTATTATTAACCCACCACGAGATGAGACTTGGGAAACACTCTCTTTTAGATGAGTATATTTTACGGAAGGTGTACAAGGCGATACTGGAGGGGAAAATGGCCCCTCTGTTTCAGTTTGACCATTCCCCACTAAGAGCTAGGGGTTGCAATGAAATAATTTTCGCGCCAATTTTAACTTGCTCACTCCTTGAAACCAGTTTTCCCTCTCTCGGTTAGCTGTGTTTTATTTTCTCTCTCTGTTATTTAGTTATCTTGCCATTTTTAAACTGTTTTTTTTTTTTCAAAACAATTTTTTTTTTTAAATATTAAACATGTCCTCAAAAGGAAAAACAATTCATTCTAAAGAAAAAATGATTGTACATAAAGTACAGCACAAAATTAAAGAAAAAAGTTCTGCCATTCTGAAACAGCAAGTCGCTTATAATTTTACATCAGGATTCAGGAGCTCCCCCCTCACCTTTTTAAGTGCATTTCTTAATTTAACTTATTTCATATATATATTCTTCATTTTAAAAAATGCGATCTGGGCTACGAATTTTAGATGCATCTATTTTTTAATATTTCCTTTCGTAGATTTTTTTTTCTGTCCATAGAGCAAAAAATAAACATAGAAAAGATCAAAACAGGTGTTTTGAACAGAATTTTCGGACGCGACAGCACAGAAATAAAGAAAAAAAAAATACTGCCATTCTGAAACAGCAAGTCGCTTATAATTCTACATCAGGAGCTTCCACCCCACCACCCCCTCCTTTTTTAAAGTGCATTTCTCAATTTAACTTTTTTCATATATATATTCTTCATTTAAAAAAAAAATGCGGTCTGGGCTACGGATTTTAGATGCATCTATTTTTTAATATTTCCCTTCGTAGATTTTTTTTTCTGTCCGTAGGAGCAAAAAATAAACGTAGAAAAGATCAAAACAGGCGTTTCGAACAGAATTTTCGGACGTGACAGCACAGAAATAAACAAAAAAAAAAAATACTACCATTCTGAAACAGCAAGTCGCTTATAATTTTACATCAGGAGCTTCCCCCCCCCCCCCTCCTTTTTTAAAGTGCATTTCTTATTTCATATATATATATTCTTCAATTTAAAAAAATGCGGTCTGGGCTACGGATTTTAGATGCATCTATTTTTTAATATTTCCCTTCGTAGATTTTTTTTTTCTGTCCATAGAGCAAAAAATAAACGTAGAAAAGATCAAAACAGGTGTTTTGAACAGAATTTTCGGACGTGACAGCACAGAAAAAAAAAAAAAAAAAAAATACTGCCATTCTGAAGCAGCAAGTTGCTGATAATGTTACATGAGAAGCTTCCACACCCCCCCCCCCTCCTTTTTTAAAGTGCATTTCTTAATTTAACTTATTTCATATATATATTCTTCCTTTAAAAAAATTCAGTCTGTGCTTTGGATTTTAGATGCATCTATTTTTTAATATTTCCCTTCGTAGATTTTTTTTTCTGCCCATAGAGCAAAAAATAAACGTAGAAAAGATCAAAACGGGCGTTTTGAACAGAATTTTCGGACATGACAGCACAGAAATAAAGAAAAAAAAATACTGCCATTCTGAAGCAGCAAGTTGCTGATAATGTTACATCAGAAGCTTCCACACCCCCCCCCCCCCTCCTTTTTTAAAGTGCATTTCTTAATTTAACTTATTTCATATATATATTCTTCCTTTAAAAAAATTCAGTCTGGGCTTTGGATTTTAGATGCATCTATTTTTTAATATTTCCCTTCGTAGATTTTTTTTTCTGCCCATAGAGCAAAAAATAAACGTAGAAAAGATCAAAACGGGCGTTTTGAACAGAATTTTCGGACATGACAGCACAGAAATAAAGAAAAAAAAATACTGCCATTCTGAAGCAGCAAGTTGCTGATAATGTTACATGAGAAGCTTCCACACCCCCCCCCCCTCCTTTTTTAAAGTGCATTTCTTAATTTAACTTATTTCATATATATATTCTTCCTTTTAAAAAATGCGGTCTGGGCTTTTGATTTTAGATGCATCTATTTTTTAATATTTCCCTTAGCAGATTTTTTTTTCTGCCCATAGAGCAAAAAATAAACGTAGAAAAGATCAAAACAGGCGTTTTGAACAGAATTTTCGGACGTGACAGCAGAGAAATAAAGAAAAAAAAATACTGCCATTCTGAAACAGCAAGTCGCTGATAATTTTACATCAGGAGCTTCCACCCCCCACCCCCTCCTTTTTTAAACTGCATTTCTTATTTCATATATATATTCTTCAATTTAAAAAATGCAGTCTGGGCTACGGATTTTAGATGCATCTATTTTTTAATATTTCCCTTCGTAGATTTTTTTTCCCTGTCCATAGAGCAAAAAATAAACGTAGAAAAGATCAAAACAGGTGTTTTGAACAGAATTTTTGGACGTGACAGCACAGAAATAAAGAAAAAAAAATACTACCATTCTGAAGCAGCAAGTTGCTGATAATTTTACATGAGAAGCTCCCCCCCCCCCTCTTTTTTTAAAGTGCATTTCTTAATTTAACTTATTTCATATATATATTCTTCATTTTAAAAAATGCGGTCTGGGCTTTGGATTTTAGATGCATCTATTTTTTAATATTTCCCTTCGTAGATTTTTTTTTCTGCCCATAGAGCAAAAAATAAACGTAGAAAAGATCAAAACGGGCGTTTTGAACAGAATTTTCGGACATGACAGCACAGAAATAAAGAAAAAAAAATACTGCCATTCTGAAGCAGCAAGTTGCTGATAATGTTACATGAGAAGCTTCCACCCCCCCCCCCCCCCCTCCTTTTTTAAAGTGCATTTCTTAATTTAACTTATTTCATATATATATTCTTCCTTTTAAAAAATGCGGTCTGGGCTTTGGATTTTAGATGCATCTATTTTTTAATATTTCCCTTAGCAGATTTTTTTTTCTGCCCATAGAGCAAAAAATAAACGTAGAAAAGATCAAAACAGGCGTTTTGAACAGAATTTTCGGACGTGACAGCAGAGAAATAAAGAAAAAAAAATACTGCCATTCTGAAACAGCAAGTCGCTGATAATTTTACATCAGGAGCTTCCACCCCCCACCCCCTCCTTTTTTAAACTGCATTTCTTATTTCATATATATATTCTTCAATTTAAAAAATGCGGTCTGGGCTACGGATTTTAGATGCATCTATTTTTTAATATTTCCCTTCGTAGATTTTTTTTTTTTCTGTCCATAGAGCAAAAAATAAACGTAGAAAAGATCAAAACAGGTGTTTTGAACAGAATTTTTGGACGTGACAGCACAGAATAAAGAAAAAAAATACTACCATTCTGAAGCAGCAAGTTGCTGATAATTTTACATGAGAAGCTCCCCCCCCCCCCCCCTCTTTTTTTAAAGTGCATTTCTTAATTTAACTTATTTCATATATATATTCTTCATTTTAAAAAATGCGGTCTGGGCTTTGGATTTTAGATGCATCTATTTTTTAATATTTCCCTTCGCAGATTTTTTTTTTCTGCCCATAGAGCAAAAAATAAACGTAGAAAAGATCAAAACAGGCGTTTTGAACAGAATTTTTCGACGTGACAGCAGAGAAATAAAGAAAAAAAAATACTGCCATTCTGAAACAGCAAGTCGCTGATAATTTTACGTCAGGAGCTTCCACCCCCCCCCCCACCCCCTCCTTTTTTAAAGTGCATTTCTTAATTTAACTTATTTCATATATATATTCTTCAATTTAAAAAATGCGGTCTGGGCTACGGATTTTAGATGCATCTATTTTTTAATATTTCCCTTCGTAGATTTTTTTTTCTGTCCATAGAGCAAAAAATAAACGTAGAAAAGATCAAAACAGGTGTTTTGAACAGAATTTTCGGACGTGACAGCAGAGAAATAAAGAAAAAAAATACTGCCATTCTGAAACAGCAAAGTCGCTTATAATTTTATATCAGGAGCCCCCCTCCTCCTATTGTCAAGTGCATTTCTTAATTTAACTTATTTCATATAGATATTCTTCATTTTTAAAAACGGACTACAGATGCATGTATATTTTAATATTTCCTCTCGTAGATTTTTTTTTCTGTCCATCGAGCTAAAAATAAATTAAGAAAAAGGCCATAGTTGGATCATTAATTTGCCTTAAAATTTTTTAGTAATTATATTATAAATTAAGCTGGTAAATTAAAAATAAAATCTTTAATTATTTCTTTAGTTTATTTTATTTTTTAAATTTTTCATTGACTATTGTGTTAAATTATATCTTTATTGGTTATTAAAAGTATTTAAAAATACATTAAGTTTTATGATAATATAAGTTAAAAGTCCAAAACATGATATTATTACCTTTACAAAAGTACAATTCAAATGATTATTCTGTATTTCGCTATTACAAAAAGTCGAGATGTAATTCATTTATTAAAAAAGAAAAAAATACTATTTTTTAACAAAATTTTTAACTAATTATACTTAAACAAAAATAATTAATTCTCTGTATTATCGTAATAATTAAAAAGTAACATAGTTTATATAAATTTTTAACGCTTTTATGTAATTCCCCTTTAAAGTCAATAATATATATATAAATAGTGCCAAAACTTCGCATATTTGGGAAATATGGCAACCTTTCCTTTTTTCCTCTACGGCGCGGCGTAGAGAAGTCAAATTCTGGCTCCTATTTGGAAGAAATGGGTTCGTCTTAGTCTACGTCACGTATGATTGACAGGTCTCTTCTCGTCGTGGGTCTATAATAGCGTATTTTTTTATTATTTTTAAAGGAAAATAACCAAAAAAAAATAATTAACTATAGAACAAAACAATTTATGCAATTAAAAAAAAAGAAAATAAAGTAAATAAACATTTATTATTAAATAAACAAAAATAGCCGGGTTACCATGTCAACCAAAATAATGCCATTTTGGCGCCAATTAGGTGCCCCGGTGCGTATATGACATCTGTGCCTAATATTTTTCTTTTTATTTCGTTTAAAATAATAAAGAAATGAAAGCCATTTATTTTAAATGTTTCAGTTTCTCTCTATTCTAAAAAAAAGTAACTACCGCTATCACCGCCGCCGCCGCCGCCGGTTTTGAATTTTTTGTGACCGGAGGTCTTTCTTCGTTAATATTGAGAAAAATAATGCATACAAAAATATGAAAATCAGTGGTTTTATACAGAAATGTTTGATAAACGCGCTGATGCAGACAGTTTTCAAATCGAAGAATTATTTTAAGAGATATTTAATGCTAAAGTTGGACAAAATCGTTCCACTAAAAAAGTTTTATAGCAGCAAAAACTATACATAGCAGTGTAATCATTTTTAGATCATTTTATGCGTTAGAATTTGCCGGAGTGCAGATTGCATTAATTTTTTTATTTTGACTCATTTTTTCAGGTTTTATTTCTATTTTAAATTCAAATTTTCTGCATTTCTAGAGATATTTTTTACAGATTTCAGAAAATTGTACTAATTTAAACTGTTGCCAACTGTATAAAAAGTGCAAGCAATAATGTTTGCTTCAAATTAAAAATTTATCGGATACAGACGGATCGGATACAGTCGGCTCGGATACAGACGATCCGAGCCGATACTAAGTTATAGACTAAATACTTTCTACGTACTGTGTCAACTTACTAAAATATACTATTTCTTTCTCGCCCTACAGTACCTCATTAGATTTATCTGAGGACCCCCTAGGACCTCCCGTTGCGTAGACTTTGTCCACACAAGAGTCAAGCCTTTTCCAGAACACACTGCACTCAACACCAGAAAACTCAACCAAAAATTCACGAACCTCACTTATTGAGGTCTACCCCAGAACTCTCTCACGATTCCTCCCAAACACAGCATACGGCGTTTTCCTCATGCTGACAGGGACACTTTCTCTTATCTAAAAACTACCTCCTCACGGGTATTTCTCAACTCATTAGATAGCCCGGGAACTTCTTTGTTTGCCTTACCTGTGTGCGTTCTTGAATGGATAGGGAAGCTGGAATTTATAGGTACACTGAAGCTTGTTCATACAACAATATCTAACTTAAAAAGCTCGGATCAACTTCAAGATAAGAAAAAATATTATTTTAAAACTCACGTGCGCAGAAAGTGATACATATTAATACAATAGATAAGTAAAAAGATAACATCAGATAATAATAGTATTTTAATTATCTACATGTCCATTAACGTCAGAAACCTGACAGAAAATTTTAACCAAAACGGCCATTTCAATGTAAGCAGTAACTTTAAAGACTAAATATCAACTTTTGATGCTAAAGACAAATAGTGCCTAATGTCTAGTAATGGTACATAAGTTACAGACTTCAGTTTTTTAGAAAAAAGTTTAATTAAGAAAGAAAATAGAACAAATTTAATAAATCCACAGGCACCGTATTCCATATACCACTGGTGATTTACCAATAAAATTATTTGAAACTCATTGAAATTATTTTATTTAGGAACATGCTGCGATACTTTGCTCTGGAAGAAGTCAGTGTTTGAGAAAATTTTCCATTTTTTAATCACTTTCCAACAAAATTGAAAATGTTCATGAATTCGGCTTGTCAGGCCGTTTGTCTCTCTGTCTGTCCGTGCTTTAAGGCATATCACACACTGAGACGACCGAGCGACATGACGCGCAACATGAAGTGCAAAAACTGGTCGAAACAAAGAGCGAAGTTGTTTCATACCTGTTTTAAACCAGTTTTTTCAGCGAATTCAAGCGACATGTCATATGTGTCGCCTTAGTGTGTGACTTGACTAACATGCGTAAATATATTAGGATTGCCATGTAATCGGTATACGTTATTGAGGTTTACCATGGCATGTTCGGTATTGAAAATGAAATGTGTAGCATTAATAGTTCATTTATAGGGTCGCTCGAAAGTATTTCGTTACATTATGGTCTATGGAAAAAAATCGTTTGAAGTCTATTTTAAGTATGTTACGCTATTCCAAATATAGTGAAATTTATGTACGTCATAAGTGTTCACTATAAGATGATTACTATAGAATATGGTTTTCACAGCCTTTATCGTATGTTTACAGGGAAGAATTCGTTTACAGAAGCATATTTGAGCAATAATTACTGGAAGTGAATTTACAATTTTGGTATGTGCTTTTAACTTTAACTCTTCAGGGGCGGCGGTATGTCTATGAAACCACTTAATATAAACCAATAGGGTGTAGCACTTGCTTATTTTTCCTTACAAAGGAAGGGGGGGTACAAAATGACTAAAATTATGCTTATGTAATACTTGAATGGCCCCGGGGCACGCAAATGAAATCGGTTAAAGTATTGTCTTTAACCGATAGTAAAGCAAGTTGAATTTACTTTTAAAGTATTGCAATAATTGACGGTCGTTAGTTTTCAATTTCGGTATTCGCTTTTAAATGGAACTAATTTTTTGTATGTTACTCATTGTGAATAAATTCTTTACCTCGCTTACAGGGCTGCACAAAAGAATTCACGAATACCATTCTCCTTATTAACGGAAATTGCTGAATGGGAATTTTTAACTGTGGTATGTATTTCTTTTCATTTTTGTATGAAACGACAAACAAAATCTTCATTTGGCGCCACCTTTCGCCTTTCGCTCTGACGCCTGTGGCACATACACCTTCTGTACACCCCTAGTTTTGGCTCTGTACCAATTTATCATAAATTTCTTGAGATATTTTCCAAGCAAACGTATTGGACAAAGTTCTCTCGTTTCCTTAACACTCAATAGATGGCGCTAGTATTACTATTAGTGAATGAATTTACTTTTAATTTGCTATTTTAACTTATTTTTTCATAACTATTCTGACTGGAATATCGAACATAGGCTAGAAAAAGACCATATTGATTTGGTTACAGGCGGAACATATTGTTAAAACTGTTTTTGCAAGAAATAATAACCATGGCGACTATGTGTGATATTTAACAGTATAACAGTGGCGTATAGCCCAGTGGTCGGGGAGCAAAAAAAGTCCGAATTCGGAATTAATTAGGGGAAGCTGGAAATTGTTTTAATCCCTTTTGTTTAGGTCTAGAATGAATATGCTATGTTTTCCCCGTCGTACTAGGTGAGCGTTAAGAAATATGTGTAGAATTATAGTCAAAAAACACGTTTTTTTACATACCATAACAATATCTCAAAACAGCTAACTCTGTCAAAAACATTGTCAATACAAATGTTGTAGAGCTTAAAATTATGAGTAAAATGAATTCCTGCACTCAATACTTATGTTGAATATTAAGGTCACAATTCTACTTCAAAGTTTTAGACCCATCATCAGGGGGATGACCTCAGAATTAATTAGGAAAAAACTGGAAATTGTTTTAATGTCTTCACTTTAGCTCTAAAGTGAACGTACTATGTTTCCTTTTTCGTACTTGGGTGAATGGTAGAAAATATGTACATATTTATTTTCGAAAAACACGTTTTTTTTAGTTTCCTTAACAATATTTCAAAACAGCTAACTCTATAAATAAAATTGTCAATACAAATGTTGTAG
Organism: Maratus speciosus; assembly: GCA_963932465.1. NCBI lineage: Eukaryota > Metazoa > Arthropoda > Arachnida > Araneae > Salticidae > Maratus > Maratus speciosus. The sequence goes on from OZ010799.1 coordinate 12,662,422, forward strand.
AGCATAAAATTCTGAATAAAATGAGTACCATCATTAATATTTTTGTTCAACATTAAGGTCGCAATTCTATTTCAATTTTTTTCAAATCAAGAGCTTGAAGCCAGGAGAGACCAAGTTAACTTAACAATATCTCAAATTGCGGCCTTAATATTGAACAAAAATATTAAGTGTAGGTACTCATTTTACTCAGAATTTTAGGCTCTATAACTTTTGTGCTAACAATGTTTTTGGTAGAGTTAGTTATTTTGAGATATTGTTAAGTTAACTTGGTCTCTCCTGGCTTCAAGCTATTGATTAGCGATAAAGGCAAAATTTTTAAATAGAATTGCGACCTTAATGTTGAACAAAAATATTAATGATGGTACTCATTTTATTCAGAATTTTAAGCTCTACAACATTTGTATTGACAATGTTTTTTATAGAGTTAGCTGTTTTGAGATATTGTTAAGGAAACTAAAAAAAACGTGTTTTTCGAAAATAAATATGTACATATTTTCTAACATTCACCCAAGTACGAGAAAGAAGACATAGTACGTTCATTTTAGACCTAAACTGAAGGGATTAAAACAATTTCCAGTTTTCTCCTAATTAATTGTGAGGTCATCCCCCTGATGATGTGTTTAAAACTTTGAAGTAGAATTTTGACCTTAATATTCAACATAAGTATTGAGTGTAGGTACTCATTTTACTCAGAAGTTTAAGATCAACAACATTTGTATTGACAATGTTTTTGACAGAGTTAGCTGTTTTGAGATACTGTTATGGTATGCAAAAAAACGTGTTTTTTTACTATAATTCGATACATATTTCCTAACACTCATCTAGTACGAGGGGGAAAACATAGCATATTCATTCTAGACTTAAACTGGAGGGATTAAAACAATTTCCAGCTTTCCCTTACTTAATTCCGAATTCAACACCCTAACCACTGGGCTAGTATTTAGGATTCTGATTGTAAAATATCCGGATTTATCTGAGCATAATTTTGTTTTACTCCTATATCACATAATAAACGTTATAATGAAGTCCATAATGCTTGTAAAATACAGTATCAGATGACAGAGCCTTTTCTTTTCAAAAATCATTTTGAAAATCCGTTTATAACAAACTTGTTTTTGTTCGGAGTGAGAGAAGATTTTCTCAAACTATTTCTACTCTTCGATGAAAAGAGGAAATTTATCAAAAAATACTTTTTCCAGATTTCCCTCATTAATGTAAAGTCAATGGGCATTGGATGCATTCGTCTATTTAAAATATCTCCTCGCGAAATTAATATTTTTAGCTTCTATTTTTTTTTGTGTGCACTTCCTAAAAGATGTCCCTTTTTTTTCTTAGTTCTCAAAATATTTCTAAAGTGTAGATTTAATTTTATATGAAGTGTTAAAATCTTACTTACAGTTCGCCCGCTTTTAACACATAAAATATTAAATTCAGCATAGATTTTAGAAATATCTTGAAAACTAAGAAAACAAGTAAGAAAAATCATGCGTTAAGCATAGATTATGAAACACTTTCCAACACTTCCTGAATGCTTTAAAAAACTTCGTTATTTAGGGAAATAACGTATATAAGTGAACTAAGTAAACATTTTAGAAAACATATAAAACATTTGAAAAACTGATTTCAGCAGTTACCATCCATAGCAAATATGTATTCCAATTCTTTTGAACAGCCCTGTATTTGATCTGTAGGTTGATATATATATACTATATAATGGAGAAATTTAGTTTAGCAAGAAAACACATAACACGTTGAAATTTCTCTTTCAGCAATTTATACTAATAGATTTAAACATACTTGTATACTTTTGTAAAACTCTGCAGTTAACCTAATACCTTTAATACACGCCACTATTTAGCTAAAGAGTTTAATTCAAAGTAAAACACTCTTAAAACTACCAGAATCACATTTCCAGAAATTATCATTTATAGACGGCCATGTATCCAATTCTTTGCGTGACCCTGTATGTCATTTTATATATGTTTTACAAACATTTCTTAGTAAACCAAATGCGGTTCAGCGTAAAAATGCCTAACTCATTTAAAAATCACCTTTAAGCAATTTGAAATCATACCCAGTAACCATTACGAATTCTTTTGAGTAGCCCTGTATATCAATTACAGCATTTATACACACCATATACAATGCATAAATATAGTGAAACATAAAAGCACATAACATAATTAAAAATGCATTTCCAGCAATCATCGCTACTTTACAGTACTTCGGGTACAATATAGTATCTGAAATCTTTTGTGTGTCCCTGTAAATACTCTGCATTTCGTATTATCCATGAAATAAGTTATAGTAAACCTTTGCAACGTATATCTATTTCATTATACATGTAATAGTTTAACATAATTAAAATACACCGGAAAAAATTCCCTCCACTTCTATATCATTATGTAAAGGAATTCTTTTGTGCGGCCCTGTAAATGAATAATAACTATTTTTTGGGCCGCATATTGTACAGAAAATGCATATTTTAGTCAACTTGATAAATGCATATCAATTTATTATGTTTGAAAGCATGTAATATCATTAAAAATCATTTTAAACGATTTTTCCCCATAGGCCGTAATGTAACGGAAAACTTTTGACTGTCCCTGTAAATGAACTAAACATGCTACAAACTTCATTTGCAATAGGGTTCGTGCTATGGTAGAGGTCAATAACATCTAAAAATTTCAGAACGATCCGAGTATATTTACGGGAGTTAGAGCGCGTACTGACGGCCAGACGGACAGACGGACAGACAAACCGAAGTCATAAACACTTTTCAACTTTGTTGGAAAGTGTTAAAAAAGAGACATCCTTTAGGAAGAGTACACAGAGAAAAGAAATTAAAAATAGGAATTTCCCGAGAAGATATTTTAAATATACGAATGCATTAAAAGTCCACAGATTTAACATTACGGAGGAGAATTCCCAAGCCGAGTGACCAGCCCCTTAATGATCCAAAGTTTAAATTCTTACAAACGCTGTTTAATTATTATTAATCTTTGTTTTATTGCTTATAAACTTCTTTTGTGGTTCGTTTCATAACTTTTAAATAATTGAAAGATGTTTTAAAGTGCAGCATTATTTGTTCATAATAATCGATTCTGCATTTAATTTAAGGGGGAAATGTACTTTTTGAACATAACACATGCATGGGAGAGTCAAGGAAAAATGATCCGAAGTATCACTTTCTTGCAGTGACGTATCTAGATTTATCATTTCGGAGGGGGCTGAGATATGGGGCATTCTCACAATCTTTTGACTTTCGGGAATAAAAATCCGGCGAAACTAAACTTGCTAAAATAACATTTTAATCTGATAGACGAATGCCTTAATGATTCAAAATAAAGAAAAAATGGTCAGCAGCGAAATATTTTTCATTTAACTGCAGTGCTATAGTTCGGTGGGAACGCGTGGGAACGCCGTTCCTAGAAATATTTGGTTAGTTACTGTAAAAAAAAAAAAAAAAAAAAAAAAAAAAAAAAAAAAAAAAAATCGCGAACGAGCACATTTTTTTTTTTTCTCAAGTGAAACGATAATTTATGCTAGTTTTAAGAATATCCGTTTCACTTACATTCATAAGCAGTGTAGGACCTCCCTTATTTTTTTTTTTTTTTTTTTTTTTTTTTTTTTTTGTCTTGTACCATATGTGAAATCTTGGTAGTGATCAAGATGAAAATTAACGGACGAAACAGCTTGTCGTAAACCAAAGAGCACAGAAAACATCTCTCATCATCGTTCTTTAGACAACTTCTAGGATAGTCGTACCAATATGGATTTATTTCTGTTATTTCAATTTATTTTGATTCATAATGGAAAATGTTACTATGAGATTGACTAAATCTTGCTTTTAGACGGATGCTATACAATTACAATTCCATAAAAGTGTAGAATATAATAATTATAACTATTAATCGAAAAAAGTTGGCTTTTGGCTAAATGTTTTAAACTGGATTTTGGCTTAGCAAAAATCTGGTAGTATCAATATCTACCCTAAGAAAAGGTGAATTACCACAAATATATTTGTCCAACTACAGCACTGTTTAACTGAGGTTTAGGTTGAACTTGCGAGCTTAATTTTCCTTACCATTTTACCACTAAAACTTTTTATTTTCTTCTAAATTATTACTTATAATGAATTCGCTTAGTGCCCACAGGACATTCAAATAAGAAATGATAACAATGTAGTATTTTTAGTGCAAAATTTTGGTATAATATTGTCTTAAAGGGGTGTTAAAGAAGGGATGGTAAGGTAAAAAAATGGGACAATACCGGGAAAAAGGACGAAATGAAAAAAAAGGGACAGTAAGGATGGAACGGTAAGGAAAATTACAACCTATTTTAGGCAAATCATGTTAAGACTAAGTGGTAGCCACAATGTTCATTGATTTTTTAAACAGTTATTTACATTGGATTAAATAAAAAAAGAAAATAATAATAATAATTTACCTCGAAAAGTGCATGAAATAAATCTTGGGGACGGTAAGACTACCAATAAAGCCTCGATCTTGAAATTGATATTTAAATGCTGATTTAAATTCTGCAGTAAATTTCTTGTCAAAGAATTTTAGACATTCTTTATCTAGCATACTTCTGCATGAGAAAAAACTTGAAAAAATTTATGTGGCTGCATCTGAAGTGATTTTCTGTATAAGTTTAGCATGAGGGACGGTAAGGATAAAAAACCCAGGGACAGAGTTCAAAAAATAATATCAACCGTAAAAATGTATGCAGGTTAATTTTTTGCTACATATTTACATAAAACAACTCTCCCAGTTTTGGAAAAAAATTACATCGAATTACTTTCATTGAAACCATTTTATACAGACAGCTCCAAACTTAAAAATCAGCATCAGGGACACGGGACGGTATAGGAGTATTCCTGGTATTTGGACCCCCAACATCGTCCAATACTTATATATCTCGTTAATATTGTTATGCAATCATGCAATGAGATGTTCCCCAGTATATGAAATTAAAAAAAAAACACAAGAAAATGTACTAAAATAAAAATTATTATTCAGTGACATAAAAGTCAAAAGATTGTGAGAATGCCCCATATAGTAAAAGTGGGAATAACAAGAAACGGGAAAAATTCCATTTTAAACAGGTTGTTTCCATGGCAAGTAGCGCGTAGCATGGTGAGGCGAAAAAGCAGGGGGGGGGGGCAGAGTTTATCAAATATTACTTAAATGACCCAACCAATCAAAGCATCCCTCCGTGAACTTTTCCGACAAATTACAGGAGTTAAAAAAAAATGGAAAACGTCTTTCGATTAAAAAGTTCTAAATATAAACACCTGCCAATTTCATGTGTTTCCGAACAAAAATGAATTTAAAAATATATCAGAAAGTAGCCCTTTTGGATTTGTGAAAACTTTAAATGAAATCTAGGAAATAAATATTCGTTGTTATATTTTTTCATTATTGTATAATTTATTTTTGAAAATCGTCACCCTTGAGCAGATAAAAAAAAAAAAAAAGATACAAAAAAAGATCTACATGAATAATTTTCATTATTCACTACAACATCTGTGCTCATAAAACATTCCCTACGATATCATATCCTGCTGTTGCATGTGCGAGGTAAAAAAGGGGGAGAAGTAAAAGAGCCCATCAAATATTACTTAAATGATACACCAAATCAAAGCATCTCACCGTGAACTTTTCCGGCAATTTACGGGAGTTTACAAAAAAAAAAAAAAAAAAAAAAAGAAAAGAAAGAAACGTTTTCAATTAAAATGCTTCTAAATATGAACATCTACCAATTTCGTGTGTTTCCGAACAAAAACGAATTTAAAAATTTGGCAGAAAGCAGTCCTTTTGGATTTGAGAACAGACAACCTTAAGTAAAATCCAGAAAATAAATATTTGTTGTTATATTTGTTCATTATTGTATAATTTATTTTTGGAAATCGTAACAATTGAGGAGATAGGAAAAGAAATTCAACAAAAAAGATCTACATGAACATTTTTCATTATTCACTGCACATGTGCTCACAAAACTACGATATCATATCCTGCTGTTGCATGTGTGATGTAAAAAAAGAGGGTAGGGGGAGGAGAAGAGCCCATCAAGTATTACTTAAATGATCCACCCAATCAAAGCATCCTTCCGTGAACATTTCTGACAAATTACAGCTTTTTCAAAAAATAAATAAATAAATAAATAAATAAATAAATAAATAAATAAATAAAAATGGAAAACGTCTTTGATTAAAAAGTTTCTAAATATGAACATCTACCAATTTCATGTTTTTCTTGAAAAAAAATAAAAAAAAAATAAAAAAAAAATATGCCAGAAAGTAATCCTTTTGGATTTGAGAACAACCTTAAGTGAAATCCAGAAAATAAATATCCTGTGTTATATTTGTTTATTATTGTATAATTTATTTTTGAAAATCATAACACTTGAGCAAATAAGAAAAAAAATACAAAAAAAAGATGCACATGAATAATTTCCATTATTCACTGCACCTGCGCTGACAAAATATTCATTATAGTATCATCTCTTGTTGTTGCGTGTGTGAGGTAAAAAAGGAAGGTGAGGAGGGGGGAGATGAGCTTATCAAGTATTACTTAAATGACCGACCCAATCAAAGCATCCTTCAGTGAACATTTCCGACAAATTACAGGAATTAAAAAAATAAAAAAAAGAAAGAAAGGAAAAAAAAAAAGAAAATGGAAAACGTCTTCGATTAAAAAGTTTCTAAATATGAACATCTACCAATTTCACGTGTTTCCGAAAAATAAATAAATAAATAAAAATATGCCAGAAAGTAATCCTTTTGGATTTGAGAACATCCTTAAATGAAATCCAGAAAATAAATATTCTGTGTTATATTTGTTCATTATTGTATAATTTATTTTTGAAAATCATAACACTTGAGCAAATGAGAAAAAAAATACAAAAAAAAAAAAAAAAAAAAGATCTACAGGAATAATTTTCATTATTCACTGCACCTGTGCTGACAAAAGATTCCTTATAGCATCATTTCTTGTTGTTGCGTGTGTGAGGTAAAAAATGAAGGTGAGGAGGGGGGGGGGGGATGAGTCCATCAAACATTACTTAAATGACCCACCCAATCAAAGCATCCTTCCGTGAACATTTCCGACAAATTACAAGAGTTTACAAAAAAAAAAAAAAAAAAAAAAGAAAAGAAAATGTCTTTCTCTTAAAAAGTTTCTAAATATTAACACCAGCCAATTTCATGTGTTTTCGAACAAAAATTAATTTAAAACTATGTCAAAAAGTAGTCCTTTTGGATTTGAGAAGAACTTTAAATGAAATGCAGTAAATAAATATTTGTTGTTATATTTTTTCATTATTTATAATTTATTTTTGAAACTCCTAACACTTGGACAAACAAGAAAAAAAATTACAAAAAAAAAAAAAAAAAAAAAATCTACACGAACTATTTTCATTATTCACTGCACCTGTGCTGACAAAACATTCCCTATGATATCATCTCCTGCTGTTGCATGTGTGAGGTAAAAAAAGGGTGAGGAGGGGGGGGAGGAGACCATCAAATATTACTTAAATGACCCACCCAATCAAAGCATCCCTCCGTGAACTTTCCCGGCAAATTACAAGAGAACCGTTTCACTGCTTCCAAACCGTCCTAGTTTATTAGCATTCAGTGTAGAAAAATAGTCCCCCTTTTTGCTGTCAAAAGCGGATGGATACCCCGCCATGTGTTTAATGGCCGCGCGCCTTGTATCATTTGACAAAGGTTTTAGCGCCGTAATTTGGAACTTACTTCAGAAAAAACCTCCTTTATAAAGTCGTGAAGGGTGTGGAGAGAATTGAAAGGGGGCTGAATGAGGGTAAAATAAGGGCAAAATCACTGCCCAGGGGGCAACGCGGCCTCTTCTGATCTGCGCCTAAAATTGAATGTCAGGTTTTATTCCAAATCCCTGTTTTTTTATTAAATGTGACTTTTAAAGATGAGATTTCCCCCTTTTGTTTTCTTTATAGTACTCCCCTCTTTGTCCTCATATTTTATGATCTGAATAACAAATGCCGCTGAAACAGAAGAATCTTTAGCACCTGGAGAATTTGTCTAGAAAATAACTTTACTTGTCTTTTATTGTATGTAATTTTATTTTACAGTATATTAAAATGCATTTTAAGGATTTTTCTTCCAAACTTAAAACCTGCTTTAAGTAGCAAAATAATAGCTTCATAAACAAGGCGATAGTTTGGACTAATACTGAATATTTGAAATTCATTATAAATCACGAAGATGAATTTCTCTAAAAACGTTTTAATGGTGCAAGTATGCGACAATTCTAATAAGATTCTAGTGTATTGCTGAGATAAACTGTAGAGCAACATAGTAAAATGTATGCGCAGGAAAAAAAAAAAAAAAAAGTTCTATAATCTATGCGTAGCGTGAGACAAACATTTTTATTCTGAGATATCAGTGCTTTAATTTGGAATTTGTACAGCAAATATCATTATAAAACTGTGACGGAGAGCAGAAGGGGGCGAAAATGAGGTTAAAATGGAAGCGAAGTCAGTGCCAAGGGGTGTAACGACTAATTCTAAAATATCTTTTTAATGGAGCAAGTATGCGGCAATTTTAGTAAGATTCTAGTGTGTTTCTGAGATAAACTGGACAGTAACATAGTGCTCGTATGAACATAAGATAAGAAATTGTTCTATAATTTATGCGTAACGTGAGACAAATATTTGTATCCAGTGATTTCAGTGCCTTAATTTGGAATTTGTAAAACTAATATTATAAAACTGTGACGGAGAGCTGAAAGGGGTGAAAAGGAGGGTAAAATGGAAACAAAATCAGTGCCCGGGGAAACAAAAGTTTCTTCTGATCTGCGCCTAAGATTGAATGTCAGGTTTTATTCCACATCCCTGTCCTTTTATTAAATGTGACTTTTAAAGATGAGATTTTTCCTTTTTATTTTCTTTATAGTATTCCCCTCTTTGTCCTCATATATTATGATGAAATGCCGCTGAAACAGAAGAATCTTTAACACCCGAATAATTTTTCTAGAAAATAACTTTACTTGTCTTTTATTGTATGTAATTTTATTTTGCAGTACTAGGGGGCTCTGTCCCCTACGAGTTACGCTCGCCAACCCCAGTTCAGACACTGCAAACTCTAAAAGCACTTTAATTTGATCGGCTTAAAAAATTTTTCAGAAAAATGAATTACAGTAAAACCTCGATTATCCGAAGTAATTGGGACCGACCATCATTCGGAAATCGAAATTTTCGGATAATCGAGAAAGTTTCAATTTTAAGATTAAGGGAAAATATGTGCGCTATTTCTTATTATGGTAACAAGTGCTTAATAGAAATAAATAAATAGCAAAATAGAAACAAGAATAAACTACCTGAATTTTAATTTTGAAATTAAGTGCCTTTATATATATTTCATAAAGGTTTGAAACAAAGTTTTGTTTGTTGCAGTTTCGATTGTCTTTGCTTTGCAGCTATATGAGGAAATTTGTTTTAATACTTTTGGTTCACCAGTATCACCGTCTTTCTGCTGCTTTCTGAATAAAACTTTTTTTTTTTTTCAGCATCTCTCTTCATAACACTAAACGCTGCAATACCAATGTCGTATTCCTGAGCTTATTTTCACATACTTTCACCCGATTCTACACGATTTATGATTTGAATTTTTTCTTCTACTTAAAGTAATGCGTTTTCTTTTTGTACACATGATAAAAATGAAAATTTATACTCTACTAAAAACCTCGCACGGGAGCTCAAGTTAAATTTAAAGAAATTCTAATAAAGGGGATCCAAAATATTTATGCGTACTCGTGGTAAAGTTTTAAAATGGATTTCGGTTAACCGACAGTTTTGGTTAAAAGAGTTTCAGATAAAAGAGGTTCTACTGTATAATTAAAAAAAACAGTCGCGATCTCCCTGTTAACGGGTTGTTTCGTCTTTGATTAAATCAGATCACTGAAACATGTGGAAATAAGCTAATATAAAATGAATTAGGTAAACAGTGTCTTTGTCTCTCGGTAAATACTTTTGTTGTTAGAAAGGAAATATTATTTGCGCTGTCTTGGGATTCTCAACAATAGTTTTAAAAAGATTATCTCAAAATATGAAATAAATGTTTCGCGCAAATATATTTTTAAATTTAAACTATTTGGTAATATTATGGTTTGGCAATTTTAAATATGACGTAATTTCCTCCATTTACGACTTTTAAGACATATTAATAGATTTATTATTTTAAAATTTCCTTTCTCTTTTAAAATTCACGTGTGAATAAAGTTTTTATGACGTATAATTATCAATATTTTCCTGTATATGTAATCGATACGTAATCATTTAATTCTCATTTGAAAGTTTTTTTCTGTTTATAATAGTCACGTGTAAATAAATTTTAATTTGAAGGAAATATTATTCTTTGCGCTGTTTTTAAATTTGGCAACAATTTAAAATAATACCCTTTTCCAAAAGTTTTAAAAAATAACTCTCGAAATGCTGAAAATTTGAATTTAAAATAGAAATAAAACCTCAAAAAGGGAGTCAAATAAAAAAAATAAATGCAACCTGAACACCGAGAACTTCTAATGTGAAAAATGATTTAAAAATGATTAAATTTCCATGTATAGTGTTTGCTCCTATAAAACTTTTTAATGAAATGATTTTGACCAAGTTTAACATTAAATATCTCTTGAAATAATTCTTAGATTGTTCAAAACTGTCTACATCAGCGTGTTTGTCAAACATTTCTCTATAATACCACCGATTTTCACATTTTTTAATGCAATATTTTTCTTAATATTGGCGAAGAAAGACTTCCGGTCACAACAAATTAAAAGCGGAAGAGGTGGCAGCGTTAGTTACTTTTTTTAGGTGCGTTCGTAATTATATAAATACATAGCATCTATAGTCATCGTTCAGTCCATCTGTCCGCATATAACAGAGCAAAAACCACCCTATCGAATGGTTTGAAATTTTAAATATATAATTGTTGCACAATTTTGTCGAACCATTTCAAATTTCATGAAAATCGCATGTATTAGTTTAATGTCAGGGACAGTCAAAAGTTTTCCGTTATATTACGGCCAATGGGAAAAGATTATTTCAAGTGCATTTTAATGATGTTACAGCCTTTTGAACAGAATGAAATTGATATGCTTTTATGAAGTGCACTAAAATATACATTCTGTAAAAAGCGGTGCAAAAAATATTTCTAAAACTAATTATATTACGAACGCACCTCATTTGCCACGTTTGACGTACAATTTTCAACTTGGTTAGAATAGAGAGATATTAAAATGTATTTTAATAATATATTTTTTTTTTTTTTTGAAACTTAAGACCTGTTTTAGGTAGCTGAATAATAGCTTCATAAACAAGGCAATAGGTTGGACTAAAACTGAATATTTGAAATTCCTTATAAATCATGAACGTGGACTTCTCTAATAATTTTTTAATGGAGCAAGTATGCGGGATTTTTGATATTACGATTCTAGTGTTTTGCCGAGATAGACTGAACATTAACATAGTGGATGTGGATTGTATGCGCATAAGATAAGAAATTGTTTTTCTATAATTCATGTGCAACACGTGACAATTTTATTTTGACCTGAGATTTTAGTGCCGTAATTTGAAACTTGTAAAAAAATTCTCTTTATAAAGCTATTAAAGAAGCTTGATATGAGTTTAAATTGGGGCAAAATCTTTGTCCAGGGGGCAGCGCGGTCTCTTCAAATCTGCGGCAAAAATCGAATGTCAGGTTTTATTCCTCATACCTATTCTTTTACTAAATTTGATTTTTAAGAAGAGCATTTCCTTATTATTTTCCCCATTTTACTTCTCAATTCCCCCTCTTCTTTTATAATGAAAAATTTCTCTGATACAGGAACAAAACATTTGAAGAATTTCTCTAAAAATTATTTTTATTCCTTGCAAAATTCTATTGGCAGTCTCTGCTCGAACGAAGGCTATATTTTATATGTCCGTACAACAAACCCTATACGGGTGCAGGAACAAAAATCGATCGAAAATTGCAATTTTTTTTAGGTGCATTCGTAATTATATAAATACGTAGCACCTATAGTCGTCGTTCAGTCCGTCCGTCTGTCTGTCCGCATATAACAGAGCAAAAACTACCCCACCGAATGGTCTGAAATTTCAAATATAAGATTGTTGCAAAATTTTGTCGAGCCATTTCAAATTTTATGAAAATCGGATGCATAGTTTAATTACAGGGGCAGTCAAAAGTTTTTCCTTACATTACGGCCAATGGGAAAAATTATTGCAAGTGCATTTTAATGATCTTACAGCCTTCCGAATGGTCTGAAATTTTAAAGATATAATTGTTGCAAAATTTTGTCGAGCCATTTCAAATTTTAGGAAAATCGGATGTATAGTTTAATTACAGGGACAGTCAAAAGTTTTTCTTTACATTACGGCCAATGGGAAAAATTATTGCAAGTGCATTTTAATGATGTTACAGCCTTCCGAATGGTCTGAAATTTTAAAGATATAATTGTTGCAAAATTTTGTCGAGCCATTTCAAATTTTAGGAAAATCGGATGTATAGTTTAATTACAGGGACAGTCAAAAGTGTTCGGGGAATGGGAAAAAAAATTATTGGGAGTGCATTTTAATGATGTTAAAGACTATGCACTTTATGAAGTGCAAAATATTATACATTCAGTACAATATGGGGTGCAAAAAATAATTATAAAACTTGTTATAGTACGAACGCACCTCATTTGCCACGTTTGACGAGCAATTTCCAACTTGTTAGTATTGTTAGGGTTTGAAACTTGATATATGGTGGTGGTTAGGAAAAATTCAAAATTTAAAAAAGGGGAAAGAGCGCAAACATTCTACAAACGTTCTAAATTAGGATTTATTCGGTGTAATATTCTCGTCTAAGGCGAGAACTTTGTCTATAATTCATGCGAAACAAGCCAAATGTTGCTTCTGTCGTGAGATTTTAGCGGCATAATTTGGAAATTGTTGTAAAAAAAAAAAAAAAAATCTCTTTTTCAATTCCTACTATTAGTTCACACTCTCCCTATATATATCTTGTTCAAATTTTCAATCGTTAATAAAACACTTATTATTCATCCATTCAATTTCAAATACATTTTTTACAACTTGCAGTGGATGACACTTGATGTTAATACAGTTTTTTCAAATATTAATTAAAATTAATTAAATTTAATTCATTAATTTTAGTTTTATATGGGAAAAATGGCGGCCATTGGTTATTGAACAGCATTTAATGCATCAAGGGGGGTTACCATAGGGGGGACCCTGTTCTGTTGCCAAATACCGACAAGTTTATCGCTAAATTTGGTGACAAAAATGAGTCGGCAAAAGTGACGCCAACTTGGCGATATCTCTAATATTCACCAAATTCCCATAGACTTCCATTGTAAACCAATAGGGTTTTCTTGCTTATAGAAAATTAACAAATTGCGATATTTTAATGCAACAAAAATTAATATTAGCTTAAGGGATCATATTAAATTTTTCTTTGATAACCTAAGTAGGAATTGACTTAAAAGTTTTGTTTTATACTACTTGTTTAACTTTAAAGGGGCGGAAATGACGGTAAAATGGGGCAAAATCAGCGCCCAGGGGGGCATTGCGGTCTCTTCAGATCTTCAGCAAAAATCGAATGTCAGGTTTTATTACTTATCCCTCTTCTTATTAAATGTGATTTTTAAGACGAGCATTTCCTTTTTTGTTTTGTTCAATTCACTTCCAGCTTCCCCCTCTTCTTTTATAATGAAAATTGCCTCTGATACAGGAATACAACACTTAAAGAATTTTTCTAGAAATTATCTCTACTCGCCTTTTATTGTATGTATTCCCGGAATGATGCATTCATCATGCTTCACGTATAATAAATGGTTCCATCCTCAAGTTATAATTATTCAAGATATAGATGAAATAAAAATGATATCGCTTTTCTTTTATTTGGGATTCGAAGAGATAACGGTTTTGAATCGGAAAAGCACTTTATTTAAAAGATAGATTTTAATCATTAATTTCTTCGAGTTAAAAAAGAATGCCTTATCGCGTTTTCTTTTTTTAATTCGGGGAATTAATTTTTAAAGGAGTCTATATTCCTAAAGTGAAATGAAAAGTTTAAAAAAAAAAATGATGAAAGGAAAACAGAACAATGCTTCTACAGTTGAAAAGCTCTATTGCCAGAATTGATGACAGGTAACAGGAGCTGAAGCCCTCGAGGTTTAATGATAAAGGACTCTCCAAAATTTTTCATAATTCTCAAAAATATTTCTTTTGTAAAACTGTAAAACTTCATATAAAGCCACCGGCGGCTTTAGGCGGAAACGAAGCTGCTCGCCGTCCTGGGCACTAAATCTAAGTGTCTGAAACTTCACCAAATGTTTCTTTAAACGTAATATCTTCTATAAAAATTGTTATTCGTATAGGCTAACTGAAAAAAAATAAATCTAATGTGATCTAATAAGGAATTCAAAATATTTTTAATTGTCCTTCTGGTGTGATTTTTAATACCGCTATTTTCAAACAATACACGTTTTGATATATTTCTATAAAATTTAGAAAAAAAAAATCTATCACGAATGTTATTGTCTGAAAATAGTGATATTCAAAAAGAAGATATAAAAAAAGAGCTGTTTAAGAAAAAGCAGATATAAAAGCTTTTAATAAACAAATGTTTAAAAACATAATTTTCCTGTCAAAGGTATTATATCTTAGAGAAAAAAAAAAAAAAAAAAAAAAAAAAAAAGGAGAAGCGTGGGGCGCTACAATTCATTAAGTATTTTGACATACAATGCCCAGCACAATTTTCGGGATCATGGGGCATGACATGCTATGTCCCGGTCAGATAGTCAGCCGAACGCGGTACCTTCTGGGTTTAGTTCCCAAGCAAAATTAGTATTCAATTTATCTACCTCGAAGGTATGAAATGTTTAGTTCCCGCAGCCTGGAAACGAACTGAGAACCTATAGCGTGGTAGAAAGGAAAACAGAATAATGCTTCTATTGTTGAAAAGCTCTGTTGCTCTTTTCACATTAACTCTGTCTTTCTTTAGGACGGTTTGTTTCATTTGCTGCAGGGTTTATATATATATAAAAAATAATAATTATTATTATATATATAATTATCTAATATAAGTTTCTCTTTCTTAACTTTAATGTAATTTTATTCCATTTAACTATTATTCTTTTTTTTTTTTTTTTTGTACAGTTTCTTATATTCCATTATTCTTTAATTAATATTCTATAAATTAATCTTAAAAAAAATAAAAATAAAAATAAAAATTGGTGATATTAAATATAACTTTTATTTTTCAAACCTGAACTTTATACTAACTAACGTTCCCTGGATTGCGGAGCCGCAAAGGTGGTAGGAACATCCCGTCCTGTGCGAGGGGCTTGACCCAACCATCAGCCACAAGCAGGTTCCCAGGGTGGGCGATTAGATTAGATTAGATTACATTGGTGATAGGTAACAGAAGCTGAAGCCCTCGAGGTTTAACGATAAATAACTCTCCAAAATTTTTCATAATTCGGAAAAATATTTCTTTTATAAAACCGTAAAATTTTATATAAAGCCATCGGCGGCTTTAGAGAGAAGCGAAGCTGCGAGCCGCCCTGGGCACTAAATCTAAGTGTCTGAAATTTCATCAAATGTTTCTTTAAACGTAATATCTTCTATAAAAATTGTTATTCGTAGAGGGTAACTGAAAAAATAAATCTGACGTGATCTAATAAGGAATTCAAAATATTTTTAATTGTCCTTCTGGCCTGTTTTTTCAGACCGCTATTTTCAAACAATACACGTTTTGTTATATCTCTACAACATTTAGTTAATGTATGAAAACCGGGCGGACTAGACGATTATAGGTGCTACTTATTTATATAATTACGAACGACTAAAAGAGCATTTTTATATAAAAAAACATCTATAGTGCATTCAAATAAAGTTTTGAAATTTATTAAGAGCGATACTTTCGTATTAGCCGCATGTCAGTAGTTAATGCATGGCAGAAGTTTTAGTTTGCAACTTACAACAGTCTTTTAGATTCTAATAATTTCACTTTTTCTCAAATACAAAAGGGTTACTTTCTGACTCATTCAATTCCTGCTATTAGTTCACACTCTCTCTATATATATCTTGTTCAAATTTTCAATCGTTAATAAAATACTTATTATTTATCCACTCAAGTTCAAATAAAATTTTTTAAACTTGTAGTGGATGACACTTGATGTTAATACAGTTTTTTCAAACATTAATTCATTAATTAAATTTTAATTAATTAATTTCACATTTATATGGGAGAAAAAATGGCGGACATTGGTTATTGAGCAGCATTTAATGTATCTCCATACCTAAAAGGGAGGTTACCATGGTAGGGACCCTGTTCTGCCGCCAAATACCGCCAAGTTTATCGCCAACTTGGCGATATCTCTAATATTTCACCAAATTCCCATAGACTTCCATTGTAAACCAATAGGGTTTACTTGCTTATAGAAAATCAACAAATTCTGATATTTTAATGCAACAAAAACTAATATAAGCTTAAGGAATTATATTAAATTTTTCTTTGATGATCTAAGTAGAAATTGACTTTAAAAAATTATATTACTTGTTTTTAAATTCCTTTCTGTTTAGAAACGCATGAAATTGGCAGTTGTTATCATTTAGAAAAATCGAATGAATTTAGAATGTAATCGAAGGACTTTTTTCCATTATTTGTTAAACGCCAAAGATCTTTTGGAAAATACTGCCAAAGTTGACGTTTTGCACCGAATTACCTGACACGACACTATGAGACAAGAGAAAAATCGGTCGTCACGTAACCACGATAACTCGATAAGTAATTGATTAAAAAAAAAAAAACTTCGATTCAAAATCGCTTCAATCGCTTCAGCTCTGTCTTCTTTATGCCTTTATGTTTAACAAGTTGGAAATTGCACATCAAACGTGGCAAATGAGGTGCGTTCGTACTATAACTAGTTTTATAAATATTTTTTGCACCGCATATTGTACTGAATCATATTTTAGTGCACTTCATAAGTGCACATCAATCTCATTCTGTTCGAAAGGCTGTAACATCAATAAAATCCACTTGAAATAATTTATTTCCCATCAACCGTTATGTAACGGAAAACTTTTGACTGTCCCTGTAATTAAACTATGCATCCGATTTTCATAAAATTTGAAATGACAAGACAAAATTTTGCAACAATTATATATTTAAAAATACAGACTATTTGGTTGGGTAGTTTTTGTTCTGTTATATGCTGATGGACGGACGGCCGGACAGACAGACATACGACGACTGTAGGTGCAAAGTATTTATATAATTATGAACGCACCTAAAAATGTGTCAGAAGCTTTCGCATTGTTGAGCAAGGGTTCTGAGCCTTAAGAATTTGGCGAGTGTTATTGTTTAGAAATTATGTAATTAAAAGATTTTTTCCATTATTTAATTCGATTCCATTTTCCATTTTTTTTTAATTCCATGTCTGTTAAATTTGTGTTTTGTATAGATTATTTTATTTATTTATCGATGGAGTTTTAATTTCGTTAAAGAATATTAGTCGGAAAAAATACTGCATTATTTATAATGTTTTAAGTGAAAACGGTTTAACATTTCGGAATCGGGATACACGCGATAGGTTAAAAAAAAAAAAAAAAAAAAAAAAAAAAATCAAGCTTGAAAAGTATTTTTAAACCACTGAAGAGAGAACTGGATTGGCACAGATGGAATTTGAACCAGGGATCTCATGATCTGTAGGCCAGAACGTTAGCGTCGAGCAAAAGGTCAAGCCTGTTACTCTAAGATAGTAACTGGCTTTTTACTGATCAATTAAGATAAGATCGCTTCACTACACACTCCATCCCCTTTGAGAAAGACATCTTGTTGACGTCTGACGAGCGATATGCACTCGTGAGAGATGCTGTCGTACGTATGTGTGATGCGCTGGATGACAGGCTTTGTGCTGTGAGCGTTTTACAGGCTTTGATTGCTGGAGATGATTTATTTGGCGCTGCAATCTGTCGGTTATGAGATGAGATGATTGTTACTGAAGGTTGTTGAAAGTTGAGCATTTGTCCGGGTAACAAACGAGAAGAGTAATGGATTGGCGCCAATGGAATTTGAACCAGGGATCTCATGATCTGTAGGCCAGAACGTGGAACAGATGTCATAAGTTCCCATGGCCGCCATCTTGGAATTTTTCTTGGCGTGAAAACCCCTTTTCCGCCAAGTAGTAAATATCGCCAAGCACCGGTTTATACGCATATTTCGCTTACCGAAAATAAAATGTAAATAATAAAAAAAATTCGCTAAAGTGGGAATCAGTAATCTTGTATGAGCGCTTCGCGCACATTAACCGAGAAAAAACATCACTGCATTCAGCAGTTCTAGCGGTGTAGCATGATCAAAATTAAGCAGTTCTCGCTTTCTAGCAATCTCAAAATGTAAAAAACTCTTAAAGTAGCAAAATGTACATAAAATTATCAACATACCTTAACAGACATCTGCTTTCTTGAAAGCTCCAGCACAGAATCTCTCTCATAACATCACCGTCATTTTCCAAAATAGGCTTATGAATACGCATTGACACACTATAAACAAACCTAATTTTCTTGTCAAAATTTCCACATATTTCTCAATTACTTCAGCAAAAGCGTTTAAACGGATTACAGAAACCATAGTCAGTCAAATACATCCAATAAATTTAACATAAAAATAAACAGAACGATACAACACGATATCAAAATACATCCACAATATCCACTACTTCTCAGGGGTTGCCAGAACACAACACGTCAGAACACACACGTCACACGGGGTTCCACATATCGAGGTTGCCATATCCATAAACACCGCCAATACGCCTACAAAAAATCGCCAAACAATTCAAAACAACGGCTGAGGGAACATAAGGCATCTAATCCCAGAACGTTAGCGTCAAGCAAAAGGCTAGGCCTGTTACTCTAAGCTAGTAAATGGCTTTATACTGATCAAGTGAGATAAGATCGCTACACTACAGACTCCATCCCCATTGAGGAAGACATCTTGTTGACGACTGACGAGCGATATGCACTCGTGAGTGATGCTGTCGTACACATGTGTGATGCACTGGATGACAGGCTCTGTGCTGTAAGCGTTTCAAAGGCTTTGATTGCTGAAGGTGATTTATTTGGTGCTGCCATCTGTTGGTTATGGTTGGTTGGTTGGTTGTATTTATGTCGGCCAATTATCTGCACGTGGGATATAGGCCCTAAGGGGGGAGTGCCTTCCGTGGAGGTCTTTCTAAGGGAACCTAACCCGTATTAACGCTTGGAGAACCAAGGTTCGAAGAAAACCACGAAAACTCTGAACGATTAGGCCGACGGGCGCGATTGGGATCGAGCCCAGCACTTCCCGTCTACCAGCTTCGAGAGCAGAACCTCTCGGCCACTGGTGGGGCACCTCTGTTGGTTATGAGATGAGGTGATTGCTACTGAAGGTTGTGGATTGTGCTGAAGGTTCCGTATTTGTCCGGGTCACAAATGAGGAGAGGAGGAGATTGGCGTCGATGGGATTTGATCCAAGGATCTATCATGATCGGTAGGCGAGAACGTAAGCGTCGAGCAAAAGACCAAGCTAGTTACTCTTAGCTAGTAACTCGCTTTATACTGATCAAGTGAGATGAGATCGTTTCACCTTAAAAAAAAAAAAAAATCCTGTAAATTGAGATACAGTTTCAAACAAATTGCATTTGAAAGAACATTTTTTTTCCTATTCGACGGTGAAAAATTAAAATTGTGGGATGTTTAAAAATTTTAAAAATTGCAGTAAAAGAGAAATTTATTGGTCATGTGTTGTCATCGACAATATGAGGCCAGCACTACTCACTAAAGTGTTTTTGCCTTATAATGTATATTCTCATTCGTAGAGGTGATCGAAAAAAAGAAACCCAATTAAACAAAAAATATACAGAATTTAAACTATTTTCTGATTTTCATAAAATACATATCCTGGTATATTTCTCAATAATTGTATTTGAAACTTACCACGAAGATTATTATTTGGAAATAGTGTTATTTAAATAGAGGGGGGGGGGGGGGTAGGATTGTGAAAGCAAATATAAAAGCTTTTAATAAAAAAAAAAACTTTAAAAACCTAATTTTCCTGTCAAAAGTAATATAGCTTACAATAAATGTTAATTAACATGAGATACAGTTAAGGAATATAGTATATTCTATGCCTTTCAGAATCGGCAAACGTAATATAATGGAAAACACAGGAATGACAAAAAGAAAATTCAAGAAAAGAGTGAAAGAACATAAAGCAGATATTAAAATTTTCCGCCAATTTACAGCTTTCGCAAGCTTAAATTGTAAATAGAGTATCATAATACATTTTAAAGAAGCAAAAGTCATATATCCGACATCTAATTACTATAGATACATTATTAGAGAATCTATAGAAATTCAGTATAACGACAATCATGTAACGACGCATTATCACACAATATTTCCAATATATTGTTAAATATCATAAAAAGTTTAATACCGAATAATTTATTCCTCAGCATATGTTTTAACCTAAAGCGCTATTTCCGACAACACGCTAAAAATAATTGACTCCCCCCACCTCAAACGAAGAGACGCATTTGGATGAATAAGATAGCAGTTGACGAAAATTTTCTCCCTAATGAAGGCTACGGATGCAAACCGAAAGTACTCGGAGATTAAATAAAATATATATTTTAAACTTTTCACATCTATGTTGTTTATGGTTATCTTTTAAGTAAACGATGAACTTTTAAAGTTCACATTATCTTTTAACATGACCCTTTTGATTGGATAGCCACGTATATTTATTCCTAACGCAAATTAAAAAGCGTTAATTAAAAAATTGTTGTTTTATATGGTTCCATTGCTAATAAAATGCAACTTGGGACAAAGTTGATATTACAGGCCTATGTAAAGTAATTGCATTTTTTATGTCACACGCTTTCTATAGAAATCAACTCAGTCAACTCCTTCAAATCCGAGACGCAATGCCTATAATCCGCACACAGTTTCAGACGTAAACAATGAAAATTCGGTTACTGTTACCTTTGTGAGAGAAACTATTATTTTTTTAACACAATCAAACTGATTCGTAAAGTTATCATACGAATTGAATATTTCCAACTGAGCGAGAAAATGCTCAAGCCGGGAATCGAACCCATATCCTTGGCTTCCGGGCCAATGCTCTATCGTTTAAGCTGCCTGGGCCGACAACCGGCGAGCATATTTCGCTGAGATAACGTTATTGGTAATGAGATCTGGTCTGTCACGAAGACAGCTCAACAGAATGAACCACAGGTAAAGAAACTCCATATAAACGATGGGTACGTAGAAAAACTGTTATTATTTTAACACAATCAAACTGATTGGTAAAGTTACCATACGAGCTAAATATTTTAAACTGAGCGAAAAAATGACCAAGCTGGGAATCGAACCCAGATCCTTGGCTCGCCGGTTTTCTGTCCAGGTAGCTTAAACGGTACACTGTAAAAAAAAAAAAAAAAAAAAAAAAAAAAAAAAAAAAAAAAAACAGGACTAAACAAATGAGATTCTACTGGCAATCTAGACGCCAGTACTATTTCCGTATTTTTACAGAAAATTTTCCCCATAAATTGCAGAAAAATTTCCGCTTTTAATTAAAAAAAAACCGGAAAATTTTCTGTAAAAATACGGAAATAGTACTGGCGTCTAGATTGCCAGTAGAATCTGCGTTTTTTTTACAGTGTAGAGCATTGGCACCGAAAGCCAAAGATCTGGGTTCGATTTCCAGCTTGAGCATTTTTCCCCTCAGTTGGAAATATTCAATTCGTTTGTGAGAGAAATTCAAACTGCCGGCAACTTCTGTATTCAGTTTCTCCCCCCTCCCCCCACCTAAATTTTTCCATTTCACTGAAGTAGAACTTTATTTTTCGAACGTAAAAAAAAGTAAAAAATCTGAAGACTTTTTTCTTTTCATACCTTTTGGTGGCTTCAGTTTGGGTTGTGCAAAACAGAAATCCGCTGAACTTATGGTTGGGCGGTTGGTTTTTGACGGCCGATTATCTACACTAGGAATATAGTCACGAGGGGGGAGTGCCCTTCGTTGGGTTCTTTCTAAGGGAACCTAACCCGTATTTACGCATGGAAATCCATGGCTCGAAGAAAACCACGAAAACTCTGAACGATTAGGCCGACGGGCGCGATTGGGATCGAACCCAGCACCTCCCGTCTACCAGCTTTCGAGAGCAGAGCCTCTATGCCACTGGTGTGGCGCTGAACTTATGTATTTTGCAAAAAAATCACCAACTGTTGTCCTAATTTCTTGAATGGGGAAAATATAATTGAATAGATGGATGCTCTTCCAAAATGAAGCAGTTATAGAGAGTTTCACAGGTGATGACATTATAAGTGCTACTCTGTTAAACTATGGTGAAAATCAGGATAATGCTGACACGAAATCTGATGATGAAGTTGAGCAAGTAACTCTTGAGCAGTGTTTTGCTATGAATTATATATAGCTGCATTTTTTTCAGAAACAGAGTTTTGTTTCAGAACAAGAAATAATGTTTATATATAGAGTTCAAAATAAGCAAAAGTCAAAAGTTCTAAAAAGAATGACAATTGATACTATCTTTGGAAACTATAAAAAGAAATTATAAAATAAAGTTTAACTAACTTTTCCTTAAATATAATATATTTTTTAATTAAATAGCTCAAAACGTTACAATATCTTTATTTTTACAAATAAATTTAAGCATTAATAATCAATTTATAGAAAATTACAGAAGACAAAAAATGTAAACGAAGTGATGATGCATAATTCGCGAAATTCTGTAAAATCTGCAATCTGGTTCCAAGCAGTACAGTTTTGAGGGAGTTGACTGTATTTATGAAGAGAAATTGTTTTGTAAGAAACTTATTTTTTGTGCTAAAAAATATTTTTTTAAATACACCAGGAGATCCTACAGGGCTACTTGCTTTAAAGATGTCCGATGTACTTACTGTTCGATGTACAAAAGAAGGAAACCACTTTTAATTAAAAAATCTAACAGCTTTATATCGAATTAACATTAATTCTGCGTTAGCGGCGTATATTTATTTTTAGCACTTTTAAAAGATTAAATTTAACTGCCATTTTTAGAGGGTTCAGTTACTAACAAAATTAAACTAGCAGTAAAGCTGATTACACAGCCCTGAAAAAAAGAGTAAATCCCTTTTTTTAATGACAAAAGTTCTAGAGTAATCGATATTTATGAATAAAAAATCATTTACTCTGATTTTTGTTTTCTAGGATATATATTTTTAAAAAACGTCTAAGTGGTTTAAGGAATAATATTACTAATTTTGATTAAAATAAATTGCTGATTACAAATTTTAATTGCTAAAAGGTGTAAAATAAAACTTTGAAAACAGTAAAAATAGGTTTATTCGATTGTTTACATGTTTCAATTCTTCCCGAGTCTTTTTCAAAACAAATAAATAAAAACTAGCCACCCTTGGCGACCAGTTTAGTCTCCCTTAAAATTTATTTTTGGGAAAGCATGCTAAACATTGTATTATGTTACTTTTATTCATAATTTAATTTACTTGGACACACTTAAATATAATTCATATAATCCCTTTAGCTAATATTAGTTTTTGTTGCATTAAAATATCTCAATTTGTTGATTTTCTGTTAGCAAGTCAACCCAATTGATTTACATCGGAAATCTATGGGAATTTGGCGAACTATTAGAAATATCGCCAAGTTGATGACACTTTTGGTGACTCATTTTGATCGCCAAATTTGGCGATATATATCTTCAAGTCGGCGACAAACTTGGAGGCATTTGGCGACAGAACAGGGACCCCCCTTCCCCCCTATGGTAACCCTCCTTATAGGTAAGGTGATGCATTAAATGCTGTTCAATAACCAATGATATGCGTTTCATTTGGGCGTTGCCATTAAACAATCATAGCTGCCAACTTGTACGGATTCTTACTATCAGAAAAATTTAACAGAAATTTCTTCCTTATTTAATCATCAAAATTGACTACGATTCGGCAATTGAATTAGGCAAAATTTACAATTAAATTTTAGCGGTAAGTAAAATCCGTACAAGTTGGAGGCTATGAACAATTAACAAATAATCGGAATTTCTGTGCTACATACGATAGCGTAATATATATATAGATATTCTAAAATTGCACGGTCTGTGAAACGCCATCATTCCATTAACCACGTATTCTTTCATATACGCAAGTTATTTATTTTTTATTTATTTATTTATTTATTTTTTGTACTTGGATGTTTATTTTATTTTTGTAACTATTGAGTAGCTCGAAAATATATTGTTTTACTTATTTATTAGCATAATTTATTTCGAGATTTGAATGAGTGGAATTAAAAGTATAATGAAGGCTTATATCCGTTATACTAATTTAAATACATTAAATATTATTACCTGAAAATTTTCCGGTGAAAATTTAAAAAGAAATAAACTGGCGGATTTACTTAGAATCAAACATAAAAAGCTTTTAATAAATAAAACCTTCAAACGCATAATTTTCCCTTCAAAGCTGATGTATGTTACAATAAAGATAATTAGCTCGACTTTTTCTGATTTAATGTGCCTTACCTCATTAACTAGATGTTGCCAGCACGTTCTACAGACGTAAATTAAACAGCCGCCATTTTACATGGTTCATTTACTAACAAAATGTAACTTGCAGCAAAACTGATTACACAGCCCGCTAAATAAAGTAATTGCTTATTTCAGGCATACGGTTTCTAATGTAATTCATATTTATGAGTAGAAATTATTTTTCCAATTTTTTTTATTTTTTCCTTGACGCTAAATACCTTTTAAAAAATACTTAAAGGATTTTAAAAAATATAGAGAAAAAATAGAAATAATTTAGTATAAAGATTTTTTTTCCCCCTGGAATGCATATTTTTATTTAAAATTTCGCTAAAAAAAATTTTACTTCTTTACTAAAATGATTATTTAGACATTACAAAGCAGTCTAACTTGATATAAATGGAAAAATGGAACAATGTGATCTTGTTAATGGACTGCCTAGTTGCGTGGCAACTTTATATCCAGTCGAGAGGTGATCGTGTTGCAAGGGCATTAAGGAGCCTTAAAAATTAATGTTTAAACGTGACTTGTAGCCACAATGAAAAAAAAAATAACTATAAACAGTTAAGAAAGGAATAACTAAAGAATAAGCACTTAAAGTACTCAAAGTTTAACAATGTAAGAAAAAAAGAGAAAGGAAAAAAAGATAATTTTGAA
The DNA here is from genome assembly GCA_963932465.1 of Maratus speciosus. NCBI lineage: Eukaryota > Metazoa > Arthropoda > Arachnida > Araneae > Salticidae > Maratus > Maratus speciosus. Next base: position 12,687,705 of record OZ010799.1, read on the forward strand.
AAATGTAGAAAAAAAACAAACACCATTAGTTCCAAAAAGGACAAGCGAAAAAGCTACCGGGGGGATACCCCATCATAAAAAAGGACTCTTTTCAGAGACCATACATTAAGTTTAAGCTGGTAAAAATGTTAATTATATAGCAAAAAAGCAATTATTTTTTTTTTCAATTAACAAAAACAGGACAGAACAAGCAGAAAGATTAAGTATAGCAGAAGGGTGTGGAAATCTTAGTCTTCATCGCTAAGCAAAAGCGAGTATTTAGGGCGCTTTCTATTAATGGGGTCGGATATCTCGTAGTCGGGTAATTCCGCAATGATTCGGTTAGGAAGATTGTATACAGTTTTATAAAAACTTTTTAGAAAGTTGATTAATACGTTTTTTTTTAATGAAGTGGTTTTTAGATCACTGCGGATAATTGTATTGCGTAGGTACCTGTGACTACAGTAAACCCTCAACTATCCGGCCTAATGTGGCGGTAGGGGAGGCCGGATAACAAAAAAGCCGGATAGGTCGGAGTTCTATAAATATTTGCTCACTTTCTACCCTCCTCACCATTATATTAAAAACGTATGTTATACATTATGAGATAAATTTTATATAGACAATACATACAGTTTGAAGATAAGCAAAACATTAACGTAAAACATAAGCCAAATTCGTAAAAAAATGAGTAAATCTTATTTTACTGTTTATTAATAAATGATTGCACAAATATTAAAAGTTATACAAAAGTTATGTGTAAGATAAAAGAGTCAAAACTTAGTTTTTAGCTTTTATAAAAGTCCTTGATAGATGACTGCTTCTCCTAGTTAACCCTCTTCCGCGGTGCAATGTCCCTCCATTTACGCAAGCAGATATTATCAGCTGACGTCGGTTCCTTTCACTCTCAGAAAGGAATACTCAGATTTCACGAAATTTTCTTTGTTTTTGACGAAATAGTTTCCTGGAAAATGCTCCGAGCGAACATTTCGTCAAATTGATGAAATTAGTTTCTTCACTTGCTTGACGATATAAATTTCGTCAATAGTTTCGCCAAAAGAGGGCTGGTGGCGCCATCTCTCAATCAGTTTGGAAGCTCCAATATTTGACCCGGGAAAGAAAAAAAACCACCTCTCTCTTTCCCCGGCGTGATTCGAACTCACAACCTTTCCTATGGGAGGTCGCTGTTCTTCCAACCTGGCTGCTGGGAGCTTAAAAGTGTCTGCTTTTAGACTGATATAATGAATTCTACTTCGTGTTTTATTTTTATAACGTAGATTGCAATTTTATCGGGCTGCTATATTTTCTGAAAGTTTTAAGGAAAGCTAATTTATTTTTATGGTTTTCTCGTATCAATGAATAATTATAATATGGCTTGATTAAATAATTTACAACTGAAATTTTCTTTGATCAATGGATGATTAGAATATGGTCTGGTTAATTTGTTGCTCACAAATAATGAATTGTGAAGTGCATATTGCGTGAGATTTTATCACTTTGAGTAGGAGGATAAGATTTTAACACTTTACTGTTTATAAAGAGGAGAGGGGTCAATTATGTTTATTTTTAATTTGATTGAAAACATAGTATACTTCTTAAAAAAAAAAAAAAAGATATCCTAGAAGTTTGAAATTTTATTGACCTAATTTTCTTATTGAATGGTTTTGAAAAACACAGGAAATTTATTCTTTTCGAATTAAAACATAACGAACGACAACATATAAATAAAATAATAATAATATTAATAAGCATTCCTAAAAATTCTAACAGCAAAAAAAATAACTAATGAAGAAACAATAAGTACCTATATTTCAGTATTTTCTGAAAAGCACTAAGTGCTGTTTTAAAACAAATTATTACAGGACTAACATAAACAAGGAAATATCTGTTTGCTAAATTCGTAGGATTTGAGGAGGATTTGAGGAAATGTTTCCTTAAAATGCATTTGAGTCTGGCCGTGATTGAGGCAAAACTTTCGTCAAATATTTGAGGGTTTACGTTTCGTTAAAAGTCACGTGATGTTAATAGGAAATGATCGTCAAAAACGACGAAATACAGCTCGAGGATTTCTGAATCGTCAAAAGGGAGAGTTTTATTTCTGAGAGTGTTTGCTAACTGGTAGTTTCTCCTCCATAGTCACTAAAATCTTTTTTCGCTTAACACCCATTTCGTTAATCTTCAATAAATAAACACGAAGCACACAAAAATACAATACGAAAATAACTAAAATAAGCGGAAAATAACGTCCGCACTTGTTAACATTCGTTACACAATGGACGAAACAGGTTACCAAGCCTTAACCCCCCCCCCCCTCCCTTCCTGTCTGTCTTTGATATGGCATTCTGCAATCCCTTCTTGCTTCTTCCTGTCGTGAGTTAGTACTTTCCTACGGACGGGAACCTGCCTGTCTCGGCCGCTTGAACATTCCTCATTTTTTTTACTAGGCCGGATAGTACGGAGGGCCGGATAGTCGGAAGTTTACTGTATTAGGAATATAAGATAGATTTTTATTGTGAGCACAGTAAAGGTAGTCCATACTAGTTTTGCATGTGAATCCCCAAATCGAACATAAGGAGATTAAAATATTTTGAAGATTTATAAAATAGAGATTAATTAAATAAGCATAAAATCTTTAAATGATCAAATATTTAAACACATAATTTTCCATTCAAAGCTCATGTATCTTACAATAAAGATAATTAGCTTGACCCTTTTTGATTTAATGTTTCATATATCACTAACTACATGTTGCTAGCACGTTCTATAAGATATAAATTAAAGAGCCGCCATTTTACGTGGTCCATTTACTAGCAAAATGTAACTTGAAGAAATACTGATTACACAGCCCGCTAAATAAAGTAATTGCTTATTTCAGGCATACGCTTTCTAAAGTAATTCATGTTTATAAGTTGAAATTATTTTTCCGATTATTTTTATTTTTTTCCTTTGTGCTAAATACATACCTTTAAAAATTTGCGTAAATAATTTAAGAAAAGGAAAAAAATAGAAATCTTTAAGTATAAAGTTTTTATTTTATTTTTCCTGTAAAGCATTTTTTTTAATTTAAAATTCAGATTTAAAAAAATGTTTACTTCTTTACTAAAATGATTATTTAGACATTACAAAGCAATCTAACTTGATCAGATAAAGATTTTGAAAATTTATTTGTAAAATGTTCCTGGTGGGAAAGAAAAAAAAGAGGGATTATTTAAACAAACATAAAAGCTTTTAATAATCAAATCTTTAAACACATAATTTCCCCTTCAAAGCTCATATATCTTACAATAAAGGTAATTAGCTCGACACTTTTTGATTTAATGTGTCTTATATCATTAACTACATGTTGCTAGCATGTTCTATAAGACATAAATTAAACAGCCGCCATTTTACATGGTTCATTTACTAACAAAATGTAACTTGCAGCAAAACTGATTACACAGCCCGCTAAATAAAGTAATTGCATATTTCAGGCTACGCTTTCTAGAGTAATATATGTTTATGAGTAGAAATTATTTTGTCAGTATTTTTTTTCTTTTCTGGGACAAAATACCCTGCAAAAAAGGATTAACTCTTTAACGGTCGCATTAAATTGCGGTTTAAAAATTCAAATTGCTTATTGGCACCACTTTTTTGAAAAAGAAGTATTCACCTTATTTAAAGACAGGTAAAATGATACCATAATAAAGCCAATTACACTATTTTATAAAACTGGTGGGAATCAAACAATCTGAATAAAAGATACAGGCCGTGAATATCACGGGAGCGAGAATTAAGGAGTTAAAGAATTCAAGGATCAGATAAAAATAGAAATTATTTAGTGAGAAGTTTTTTATTGTTTTTTTATGCCATACATTTTTTTTAATTTAAAATTTTGATTTAAAAAATGCTTTACTTATTTACTAAAATGATTATTTAGATATTAGAAAGCAATCTAATTTGATTTAATGAGGAGTTTAAAATATTTTCAAGATGTATTTGTGAAATATTTCTGGCGCAAAGTTTAACCCTTTATCTACTGACGGTGCTTATAAGTACCATTAAAAATACTTGTTATAAAATTCATTTAATAGCTCTATTAGTTGTAATACAGTTTAGAATAAGTAATAGATGCATTATTTTATCTTGTTTGATAAGCCTTATTGGCTACACAAAACAAAAATATTTTTCAAAGGATGATTTCTTTTGCCTTTGCATGTTTTCAGCTTTCCTGGCGTGAAGGGGAGGGGGTGGAATTTTGAATTCGGAAATATTTCTATATTTCTGTTGTAAGCACATTACATTTATACATTTCCTGATTCTTCAAAATACTAAGAAAAATATTTAAAATAAAAGATTTGAGTGGAATTATAAATATTACACAAAATCCTTATAAATTCAAATTTAATTAATCCGTCTAAATCCTTCAATCCTTCTAAAATCCTTCTAAAATTTATTAAATGATTATGTAAATCTTCTAATGCAGTTTAAACAATTCACGAAAAATGCTTTATAAGATAAAATTTTCATGAATTCATAATTCAGTATATAAAGGGTTAATATATATATATATATGAGGTTATAATTATGCAAACATAAAAGCTTTTAATAAATAAATCTTTAAACACGTTCTTCTTTCAAAGCTGATACATCTTACAATAAATATAATTAAAGTGACCCTTTTTGATTTAATGACTCTTACCTCATTAACTACATGTTTCTAGCACGTTCTACAGACGTATATTAAACAGCCGCAATTTTATATGGTTCTTTTACTAACAGAATGTAACTTGCAGCAAAACTGATTACACAGCCCGCTAAATAAAGTAATATCTTAAGAGTTTAGCAACTTTTATAGCGATTACTAAAATTATGTTTTTTCACTATGAAACCAAACGAACAAAAGAAGATTTACTATTAAATACTTTTCACCTCTAGTTATTTTACTATCACCAAAATAGCAGCATTATTTTCATGTAGGGGAAAATATTTATAATGCCAATGGTGACAAATAGAACAATATTTATTGATTTATCATTTCAGTCTAGATAAGAAAATAAGTACTTAGAATTCTGATTACATAAAATTTCGATCATTATAAAGCAAAAGCTGCTGATGTACACACTAGCAGCTAAACTTAGTGACTAATTAACAATTATTTTTATGATAGGAATTAGGCCTGACTGACGGAAGTATGACTGACCTTAATAACTGAAGAATAATTTAATCCTGCATAGAAAGGAAATAACAAGATTTTTGTTTGTCCGTGTTTTATGCTCATTAGAAAAATGCATAGAAAATCTTTCTTTCAACTATTCACCAAAAATGATATTGTTAATTTTTTTTTTTTTTTTTTTTTTTTTTTTTATCATTCTCAGTTTGATCTAAGGTGTGAAGCTTTATTGGTGAAAGATCTATAATTCAATCAACAGGAATTTGACATTATTGAATGGAATGTAGCTTGGCGCGTAATTAACCTTTTTTTCTAACTAACTCTGGTACATTTCAAACAATATCTCTGCAAGCACTTCTAATGCTTGACGTCAATTTTCATAATGCAGCCAATTACAGAAGATTAGGAAGATTTTATTGAATGGAAGCTAAAGGCACATTTTTCTACAAGATTAAGCAATCGAATTTACTTTAGAATTAAGAGTTACATGGTTGCAACTGCTGTATAAAATGAAAAGTCATTGAAAACGACGTCATTTTAATTTTCTTCAAGCAATTCAGCTTCAAAAACTCACTATTTTATCGTTCCCTTTTTATTTAAAAAGTTAAAGTTAAACGTTCTTTGTCTCCAAATAATTTATTATATTTCTGACTGTATTTACCCTGCTGGAATCCGAAGATTGAAAACACAGTAGACCTGCCGGAAGAGGATATTTATCACAAAATATAACGAAATATTCAGTGAAATTATATTTCAGTTATCAGAACCACATAGCACAAGCTGAGCAGAATCCAAAAATGGAACTTTTGCAGATCTGACAAGAGAACTATATACTGCGTAACATGCATACTACGAAATGTATACTACGTAAAATGCATACTACAAAATGTATACTACGTAAAATGCTTACTACAAAATATAACATAATGTAGAGTGAGAATGTATTAAAGCTGCTAGTACCACACATATGTCAAGTTGAGAGGTATGGGTGTTTCAAAAACTAACAAATGAGAATGAATCACCCGAAAATTATGTAAATTCAATTGTCAATTTCTGCAATCATTATAATGTTCTCTATTTTAGTAGTGCAGTGACTAGAAAATATTTTAAGTCCTGTTGTCATAACTGCCTCATTTCCCTAAAATAATCTACTATAAATGATCAACTAATATTGTTTCTTCTTAATAGCCCAAATTTTGTCCTTTTTTTTGTAATTTTTTAAAAAAAAATTTTGTAATAAGATAATACAACAGCGCAATGGCGTTTGCATCGTTTTCAGTAATACGGAAAAACATTCAAGGTGAAGGTCCATGTTACTTTAAAATACAAGTTTAAACTCAAGATTCCGTTTGGAAAAATAGACCAACACAGCGGGCGTAGCTTGATAGTTTATTATAAAGCAGGAGGCTCTAAAAGTGTTTTCCGGGTAATTTCAAAATCTACTCGGTGGATTTTTTACGGATTTTATCATTGAATAAAGAATATTCCCGCGGTGGTTTGTATGTATAATATACAGGTATAACCATGCTTTTTTTAAACAAAATTTCATATTTTATTGGTGTTTTTTGGACGAAAACGTTGCCATTGGACATTTTTTGGCGACCATGATCGCTGATTAAAGAAATGAAATGGCTATACCAGTTAGGAAATAATACAAACTCATCGAAAACAAGTTGGAAATTGCTCGTCAAACGTGGCAAATGAGGTGCGTTCGTACTATAACTAGTTTTAAAATTATTTTTTGCACCCCATATTGTACTGAATGTATAATTTTTTGCACTTCATAACGTGCATAGTCTGATACATCATTAAAATGCACTTCCAATAATTTTTTCGGAACACTTTTGACTGTCCCTGTAATTAAACTATACATCCGATTTTCCTAAAATTTGAAATAGCTCAACAAAATTTTGCAACAATTATATCTTTAAAATTTCAGACCATTCGGAAGGCTGTAATATCATTAAAATGCACTTGCAATAATTTTTCCCATTGGCCGTAATGTAAAGAAAAACTTTTGGCTGTCCCTGTAATTAAACTATACATCCGATTTTCCTAAAATTTGAAATGGCTCGACAAAATTTTGCAACAATTATATCTTTAAAATTTCAGATCATTCGGAAGGCTCTAATACCATTAAAATCCACTTGCAATAATTTTTCCCATTGGCCGTAATGTAAAGAAAAACTTTTGACTGTCCCTGTAATTAAACTATACATCCGATTTTCATAAAATTTGAAATGGCTCGACAAAATTTTGCAACAATCACATATTTGAAATTTCAGACTATTCGGTTGGGTAGTTTTTGCTCTGTTACATGCGGACAGACGGACAGACGGACGGACAGACGGACGGACAGACGGACGGTCAGACGGACGGACTGAACGACGACTATAGGTGCTACGTATCTATATAATTACGAACGCACCTAATAAAAGAAAAAAGAAATAATGATTTAATTTAAAAGGAAAAAAATGAAAGAAAAAACTGTTTTAGTAAGAGATAATATTATAGAAGGAAAAAAAATAATTTAAACATGAAATGAATATTCGTAATGCTTAACAATTAATTCAATGTGAAATATTTCAATTGATACAATATTTGGCAATTTATCGCCTTCGTCAGGTTAAGAAAAATGCAGATCAATATATATATATATATATATATTATTATATAAAATCTCAGTATTTTTTTTAATTACTAGGGGGCTCGGCTCCCTACGAGCTACGCTCGCGAACCCCCGTCCAGACACCGCAGACTCTAAATGCACGTTAATTTGGTCGGCTTTAAAAAGATTTCGAAAGATTGAATTATAATTTAAAAAACAGTGGCGATCTCCCTATAAACGAATTTCTATTCATTTCTCTTTGATTGGGGAATTTTAACGCCATATCCGCTGCGGTACTACTTGATTATCCTGTCGACCAATTTCACCAAATTATATAAATCGCCAAACCACTCGCCAAATTATACAAATTGATATAATTTTTATTTTAAATAACGAAAGAACAAATAAATTCGTACAACATTAATAAAAACACAAATAAAACGTCGAAATAAAAATAACTTGATGACGTATACACGTGTAACAACATTTCAAAATAAGCTAATATAAAAGGAATTAAGTAAAGAGAGTCTTTGTCTTCTGGTATTTTTTAACAAAGTGAAAAGAAAGTTCTTTTAAATGAGACATTTTAAATTAATTCTCAAAATATCAAATAAATGCTTAGCGCAATTTCTAAATTTAAACTTTTTTGCAATATTATTTTGTGTTCATTTTATGTAATAACTGTAATGTGACGCAAATATGACGTAATTTCTCCTAAGACTTCTAACGCATGTTCATGAATTTATTATTTTACAATATCCTTTCTCTTTTAAAATTCACGTGTATACTTTTTATGACGTAATTTTTAATAAGTTCCTGCTTTTTATACGTAATTATTTAATTCTAATTTGAAAGTTTTTTTCCTGTTTATAATAGTCACGTATAAATAAATTTTTAATTTGAAGCAAACATTATTGCTTGCGCTTTTTATACAGTTGGCAACAGTTTAAATTAGTACAATTTTCTGAAATCTGTAAAAAATATCTCTAGAAATGCTGAAAATTTGAATTTAAAATAGAAATAAAACCTGAAAAATGAGTCAAAATAAAAAAATTAATGCAATCTGCACTCCGGTAAATTCTAACACATAAAATGATCTAAAAATGATTACACTGCCATGTATAGTTTTTGCTGCTATAAAACTTTTTTAGTGGAACGATTTTGTCCAACTTTAGCATTAAATATCTCTTAAAATAATTCTTCGATTTGAAAACTGTCTGCATCAGCGTGTTTATCAAACATTTCTGTATAAAACCACCGATTTTCATATTTTTGTATGCATTATTTTTGTTAATATTAACGAAGAAAGGCCTCCGGTCACAAAAAAATCAAAACCGGCGGCGGCGGCGACAGCGGTAGTTACCTTTTTTTAGAATAGAGAGATTATTTTGATTTTTTTATCTAATTCTCCGATTGTGTGTCTCACAGGAGAAATTAGCAAAAATAATTCCAAAAATTGCTGTACTTATATGTAATAAAGTATCTGGACTGCATTTTTACGTCATACTAGGCAATATACCTCATAGAAGAGCATTTTAAATTAGGTATGTATCGCAAAGCAATTGTTATTGTAACTTATTTAAAACATTTTAAAATAATAAATGAACACCATATCTCAACATTAAATGTTTATGATATTTTTAAATGATTTAAAAAATTACAAATATTTTATGAGCTCAGATTATTACCACATAGATGTCAACAAATGTTTAAAAAAATATCCTACAAGGGAACACAACCTCGTGGCATATAAAGTAAAAAATCGGGATCTATCTCTTCTAATAAAAACTATATCTATGCATTCTTTTACATGCAATAAATGGTAGCATTGCATCTATACGTATAGACGTCAGACCAATAAAAATCATTTAAAATACATGTATAATGCATAGGGATTACAATCCCGGGATCTCGCTTTATTTATAATCCCGAAAATCCTGGGGGGTTTTCTGCCACATACCGGGATTTTCGGGATTGTATTATTATTATTTTTTTAATGGAACAATATTCAGCTTAAATTAAAAAAAAATATATTTATTGACTTTCGCTTTTGAAAAAAAAATCAATTTTTATGAAATTTATATACCATTGAAAAATAATATATATCTCAAATATTTTTGACATATATGTCTAAGAGATTAAATATTTTAAAGTGAAAATTTTTTGACTTGCAAACAGATGTAATCAGCACAGCTATTAGCCAAGAAAAATTAAATTATTGGTTTATTTCGATTTCTCTGCGTGTATACAAAATATTTTTCAATTCCTAAGTCATTTTTGAATTAAGAGTTTACTGATAAGCGTCGCATTTGTGTATCATAGTCATTATTATGTGCTAACTTCTTTGCTTTTCATGCGTTTATACTTAATTTGCTTTCAAGATATCTAATGAAAAGGATTTTGTAGCCCATAGGAAAAATAATGGATACATCTTCAGTAAGATACTTCTTTTTAACGTCAAAAGATGAAAAAAAACCCCGCTAAATGTAAATGGTGTAGCGCAGTACTTAAAACATTAGGTGGGTCGACTAAGGGGTTGGATGTACATTTATCTACAAAACATGGTACTAACGTTCAGAAAGAATTTAATACAGTCTCTCTTCCTTCCACAAGTCAAGCTTGCATAGAATATACATTGCTTTAAAAAAAAATGCAAAATAGAGGATTTTTTTAGTAGTGATAAGGAATCACTGGATTTAATTTTGTTGCGAATGACAGCTAAAGACGTTTTCTCATTTAACGTTTTCATCACTTTAACTGATTTATAAAACTTACTGATAGCTAAATGTTATAATGATTTGCCAAAATCTGCAGTATCAATTCGAAATCGTGTAGTGAACTGCAGTTTGACAATAAACTTCTCTGCAACAAGTATCTCTATTTAGAAATTTAAACTATACATCTATGTAATTTTTTTATTGTTATATGTGTGTGTGTTAAGTTCATTTATTTTAAGAAAAAAAAAAGAGCTTCATATTAGACAAAATCTTGCGTTCGAGATATTCCAGAATTATAATGTTTAATTAAGTGGTTATGAGAATAATTCAAAATTTAATTAGTGATACTATTTTCTTTTTTTAAATATTGTAAATATTAAGCCATTCAAAAACTTGTTTAACAGGAAGTAAAAGAAATTACCTAGAAGATGAGACATAGATATTTCGTGTTTTTTGTTACATTGTCAAACATCAGCAGCATATTTGTTTTAATTTTCAATCGTAATTTATCCTACACTTTTTGATAATTAATTAAAGTCATACATTTTTAACTTGGTATATTTTCATATGTAAGTTAGACTATATTTTACCTTTAATTATCTTTTCTATAAGATTATGATATTAAAAGAAATTCTAATTTTCGTAATCCCGGGATTGAATTGAAGCAATCCCGAAATCCCGGGATTGTAAATTAGTCTCGGGATTTTTATTCCTAATAATGCATAACAGATATTATTTGAAACTATTTAAAAAATAAATGCACATCATATCTCATCTTTAAGCGTTCGGTATAATTATAAATAATTTGAAACATTATAAATAATTTTTAATCTCCTGATTACCACTCAAAACATCAACAAATATAAGAAAAAAATCCCTACAAGGGAACACAATCTTCTGGCATATTAAAGCAAAAAATCGGGGTCTATCTCTTCTAATAAAATCTCATTTTATGTACTTCTATGTACTTTGTCATACGTAATAAAAGAGTGGGATTGCATATTTCAGCCCTAGGGGGTCCCGAGAGTGGTAACTTAATTTTTCGTCTCTCCTGATATTATTGGATACTCACTGCTGCGTTATTAGTACGAAAAGGGTGAGAGACTTTTTTCATTTTTTTTTTTTTCCTGGCTGTTTTAATTTTCTACTTCTCATGTCTTTGAAGTTGCAACTCTTTTTTTTTTTTTTTGGCTTCGCACTTAGCCTGCGGTACTGGTGACAGATGGTGTTAACATTCGTTTCAGAGTAAATTAGTTTTTTATTTAATTTTACCCCTCGGATGGGGTAAAAAGCAAGGGTAAAGAGGCGTGAGAAGAAGTTATTTTCTTGTTTATTCTGTGGCAATACGGCTAATCTACATACGGAGTTTTGGGATAGCTAAAACTTTTCCCATCTTATAGGCGTAGCGCTTTGAAGTTAAAACACAAAAAGGGTGGCTTTGCTTTTAGAATTTGATTTTCAGCATATTATATATATTTACGTAATTAAAAACTTCTACGTATAGTAAGTGAATTTGAGCAGTTGATTTTTAAGTGGGACAACTCCGTTAATAATAATAATACAGTCGACGCTCGTTATAACGACCCCTCGCATGCCAAAAATGAGGGTCGTTATAATGGGAGGTCGCTATTACGAAAGTGAAAGAAAAAAACTCTAATCATGTGCATGAAAATTAAGGTTTCTAAGGAAATTTTATAATACAACATTATTACTACATTATTTTTAATTTCGTATCAAATAAACATTGACAATGAATAATTATAAAAATCAATTTAATAAAATGAATTCGTATTTCTAAAATAAAATTTAATGTAACTGTTAAATCACACACACACACACACACACAAAAAAAAAAAAAAAAAAAAAAAAATGAATATATATTTTCTGCAAAAATAATTCGAAATAGTTGTTTATTTTTTGTGCATTTGATATTTTCTTTAAACAATATTTTCATCTCAATTAGTTAATTTTAATAAGTAATTTTGTGTTTTCATGTCTTTAAAAAAATGTTGTAAGTGTTATTTGAACACATTTTAAAATAGGCATCAACGCGCAGTGAGCAATGAGTTTTTGGCAGTGAGTTCTTGGGTAAAGAAAATGGTAATACTTTTTTGTAAAAAAAAAATCCAGAGGAAAGTTGAATTCGGTCGCTGTATTGGAAAATAAGCTGCTTGTCGGATGTTATATTGGATGTAAAAATAACGTATCATAAAAGGGATACATTTCGGAACATTTTGCATAGGTCGTTATAAAGGTACGGTCTCTATAATGAGCGTCGACTGTATTAATAATAATAATGATAATACTAATAAATATCAGGTTATCAAGCATGAAACTTGTGATCACAAAAGGACCAGATTACCAACGAGACAATCTTCCACCATTAAATTTTAATAGAAATTTTCATATTATATAAAACCCATATTCATGAAAAATTACTGACACGAATAACACAAAAATTTCTATTATTTTTTACTGGTGGAAGTTTGCCCTGTTGGTAATCTGGCCCTTTCGTAATCACAAGTTTCACACTTGATGACCAGTTAAAGCTAAATCTCATGTCAAATTAACATAAAATCTATGTTTAAATCAATCCACGATAAATATCTTTTAATATCAGTATAAATTTGTTACCAATTATTTATTGGTTCAGCGGTATTTCAAATACTTTGGTTTTGAAAGAGCTCTCTGAATAGAATTGTGTTTTGTGTTGGATTATATTAACGAGACCAATTAAACTCAGTTCTAGTACAACTGTGGTCAAATGGTAACACCGATAAAACATTTTTTGGTCATAATTTATGATTATATACAAACAACTTATTACTGAATATTTTTTCTACCATAAAATGTATGTTTTTAAACAATCCACAATAAATATCGTCTAATATCAGTATAAATCTGTTACCAGTAATTTCTTGGGATAACGGTTTTTCAAATACGTTGATTTTGAAAGAGCTATTTGAATAGAATTATGTTTTATCTTGCATAGTACTTACAAGAACAATTTCAATTTAACAGTTCTCTTACAACTGTGCCGAAATGGCAGCATCGGTAAAATATTTTTTTATCGTAATATATAATTATATGTAAACAACATATTACTTATTAGTTTTTCTCATTTTTTAACTTTTTCCTATGAAATTAAATTTATTTTTTGTATTATTGTAAGTTTTGTAAATAAATTAATAAACTACAAAACAGGAATTCTGCTTTTTCAGAATTTAGTGTTGCCCCCGATAAAATATATATATATATATATGTATATATAAATAGTACAAAACATATTTCAAATTTAAGACTTAAAGCACACACTTTTATTTTATGTAAAATGACGTCATTTGCATCCGCTTAAGAATTCTACATTTACTATCCACTCTTAAACATCTACAGTAAAGCATGCATAGGATGTCACTATCGCAACATAATACACAAATGCAGAAAAATGATGCCGTCATTAAAGAAACTCGACCAAAAAAAACGGCTGTCTAATGATTCACAGACCTTCATTTGTTTATAACATTGATATAGACGATTTCAGTCGTGACGCCAGTCATGACGTTTTGGTTGGAAACTGACTCCAAACAAACGGTTGCTATGTCGTATTTTCTATTTTGTTTGTGTGTTGCAGCTATATCATATCTATATCTCACATCTAAGTGTTTTAATACTTGATATGTACTGGTAACATTTTCCACAATTTATATTTAAAAAGAAATGACGCATAGCAACCATTTGTTTGGAGTCAGTTTGCAACCAAAATGTCATCACTGACGTCACACTGAAAGCGTCTATAGATACTTAAAATAAAATATTGTTTATAATAGCTCCATATTTTAACAGAAATTATTCGTTTATATTTTTTCAAAATAGCATGTATTTTAATTACATTTTCTTTCGGTTGTTATGAGAAAATGGCTGCGAAAAGATATAATTGTTATTTTTCAACTATTTTCCCTTTAATTTCTACGTAAATGGAGTACTTGAGTTGCCAAATTTAAACAAATGGTGCTAAAAGCTACAAAAAAATTAATATTTAAAAAATAAATGGAGAAACAGTATTCAAACAAATTGCATTTAAAAGTACTTTTTTTTTCCAATACGAAGGTATAAAAATTGAAAATGTGCGATGCTTAAAAGTTTAGAAAATTTGCAATAGAGTATTTAATCATACTGCTTTTTTTACGGCTGGCTTCTGTAAGGTAACGTTATTTTTTGAAGACGACGAAAAATAAGCTGGGAGAAAGAAATAGCATACCGTACCGGAGGCTAATAAAGTAAAACATTAAGTTTTTTGTTATTATAATTATATTCCATTCAGATTATTACTAGATGTCTTACTGTTTCTCTGAGGTGACGATATGGCTGTTTATCACCTTTGCGAGGCTAAAAGAAAAATGCCTTGAAATAAATATATTCATTTATAATTAAGTTCTTGTTGTATTGCCATCGGAAAGACAGATGTGAGCATTTTTTTATTAATTCCATCATACCAAGAACAGATAAATAAATCGATTATAAAATTGCATTTTTACATGCAAAGACGGAGTTAAATAAAACAAGTTTTTTTACAAAATTATTTCTTATCGAAAAATATCGATTATTCTAGAAAGCGCGTGCCTTAAAAAAGCAATTACTTTATTTAGCCGCCTGTATAATTAGCTTTGCTTCAACTTGTATTTCGTTAATAACTGAACAATGTAAAATGGCGCCTGTAGTATTTTATTCTTTTAGAACATGCTAGCAACAAATACATGATGCTAATGAGATAAGACGTATCCAATTAAAAAGGACTGGGCTAATTAACTGTTAATTTAAGATTTATTAGCTTTAAAGAGAAAATTAGATGTTTAAAGATTTGTTTATTAAAAGCTTTTATGTTTGTTTCTCGTTAAAAAGTTCATTTTTTTTTTTTTTTTCACCAGATAAAATACGAGGGTTTATCAATAAGTTTTTGCCCTCACATAGAAATAATTGAGTGAAATTTATGAAATTGATACATTGTATGAGTCCTTTTCTATATAGACACCGTGCACAGAAACGCATTTCTACAAACAAAATTTCAAAGAGAGGGGGGAGAATGTATTCCAGGAGGCGCGGTAGTAGACTCACAGGGGGCCATTTTTCTAACTTTTGCCGATCCCCACATGTGACATAAGGTCTGTGACCACTTATTCATGCTATGCATCTCCCGAGCAAGCCCCCATATTTCCCGCCCCCCCGGGGGGCATGAATGATTTCCGCAAAATTTAGAAAAGTGCCCACTGGAGGGAAAATTTGGGGGGAGGGTCTCTGAATCTGCATATCATTAATAAGTGGTCACAGGCCTTTCCAAAAACATGTCACATGTGGGGGTCGGTAAAAGTTAGAAAAATGCCCCTCTTTGGGTCTACTATCGCGCCTCCTGGAATACATCCTGCCCCCTTTCTTTGAAATACCGGTTGCACAAATGTGTTTTTGTGCACACTGACTATATAGAAAATGACTCATATAATGTAGCAATTTCATAAATTTCGCTCAGTTATTTCTCTGTGAGGGCAAAATATTATTGATATACCCTCGTAATATAGAATAAAAATAGTATAGTAGCTATAAATGCTAAGAATATATTGAATTTCGTATTAGATCGAGTTAGATTGCTCTGAAACGTCTGAATAATCATGTTAGCCCTTAACTGATAAATATGCTATATTATTAACTATATTACTTACTGTCCTTAATTGATATAACTTTTTTCACAGATCGCTGATTTTCTTTTCAAATTTCACAGTTTTATTCTTAACAGCTGTTAGCAGTATCAAAATCCGTTGTTTTTAAATAAAATCACAAGACGAAACGCAATTTTTCACCATTTATTTTCAAACATAAATTACATAATATGAACTTAAAAAAAAAAAAAAAAAAAAAAATCAATGTTTTACTTAAAAGGCGATTAAAATAATGAAAGAGATGTTACAAGTTAAAACTATACATTTTTTTAAAAATCTTCTTAGTACTTTCAAGCTTTTCCAAGCTCTTCGTTAGAGAATATTTTAATAACTAAGTGTTGTTTATTTATAGAAATGCGTCACTTCGTTTTGAAAATGAGAGAGCCAATAATTATTAGAGTTGAAAGTAGAAGTAGCAGTTTCTTGGATTAAACTTAATTGGAGAAAATATATATTATTATTATCTGCAGTTCTATTTATTTTATTACATCACTCTGTTCTCATACGTCACTTTTCATTTTAAATGCGTAGTTGGACAGTCGAATTTTTTTTTTTAAGTTCATATTGTATATTTTATCCGTTTTTTTTTTTTTTTTTTTTTTTTTTTACTTTTACAATCAAATTGTAATTTTCAGTTTAACTAGTGATACTAGTGAAACATTGTTACGTTTGGAGCTACTGTTCTATTTCTGGAGAATTCTGCATAGTTGAATATCAATTATAATTGTCCTGTACACAAATTTTAGTACAGGAGTTAATCGAGCTTTTTAATAATTTTTCATTCAAGCGGTCTCAGAGATGACTCACAATATCTATGCGACATTTTTTGTCACAGCAGTTAAGTGTTAATAAAAAATAAAAACATATATATATATTTTCCATTTTTAAAAATTTTTAAGGGTAGTTATTCCGTAAAACCTTTAAGGAAATGTTTCAAACAACTAATTTTTACCAAAAAAAGCTTTCTACCATTGAAAGCTTTCTAATCATGACACCGAATATACCCAGAAGTGCAACAAATGTAGACAGTTTATGTGTAAAAGTCATATTTCATGTGTTATTTTGTGTCTTGATTACCAGAAAGATGAGCAGCAAAACTGAAGGTAATTAAAATGCATTACTACCATTACTTCTTATGAAATGTTATTGCCTTTTACCCGATTGCCAAGAAGGGTTATGTATTTGACGTGTATCTGGGTATGTGGATTTCTTTATAATCTCAAAACATCCAGACGGCTGGATGGATTTTAATGAATGAGATCTCTATCGATTCGTCTTAACCGTCCGATGGTTATAGGCAAGGTTTTGTTTTTATAAATTTAAAATGGCGGCCGTAAAATACAAAATGGTGGTAGAGATGAAAAATCTTTTTACGCACCCTATTGAGTGGCATATCATTGGATAGGTTTTTCAAAATGAAGACTATGTTTCATTGACTATTTTACAGTCAGAAGCTCTGTTTCAATATTACACAAACTGGATGTTATGTAGGTAGGATCTCTAGCTTTACTGCAACTCTAACCATCATAGACATCTATAGACCTCATCAAAAAAGTCCTTCCGGCCAGTGCCGGGAGGAAGAGGTAGCTTTCATAATCCTTATTTTAAAAAAGCCAACTTATATCATTCAAACACACGAAGCTCAATTTAGTGGAAACCGAATATAAGAGATTCAACATTAATTTTTATCAATATAATGAATGAGAATTTCGCGAAATTAGTCAGCTTTATCCAAGCTGCTTTTCTTTAAAGTAACTTATATTTGGCTGCCAAATTCGACAATTTCTTAAAGTGCCTGTCATTTCAAGACAACATGGTGGATGAGGCTAAGCAGTGAACTTGGTCGAGACCTTAGTAATTGCTATGCACATGCTCACTCACATCGGAATCGGTTAATATATAGGAGTGCTGTCGCATGCAAAAAATCAGATTTTTCAAAATGTCACCCAAAATAGAAACTGAAACTGCTATATCTGAGCCATTTTTTAAATTAAAGACAAACAAAAAATGCTCCTGAATCCTTATATCAAGGTCAAATACATAAGAAAGAAACCTTTTTCAGTTTCTAATTTTTTTGCACATCACTTTAAATATATATATATATTTTTTTAATTTAATGGCCGCCATTTTGAAACAAGATGGCTGATGAATCTGGCCAGCGAACTTGGTCGAGGTGCTGATGTATACTATCCACATGCCTTCTTACATCGAAATAGGTGAATACGTGTGTTATAGCGTGACAAATACAAGCTAGTTTCAAAATGTTAGCCATGCTAGAAATTCAAAGTGCTATAAATCAACCATTTTTTAAGATATAAACAAAAGAACACATTTTCAGAAACAAAAACTGCTCCGGAATCTTTGTATCAAGGCCAAACACATAAATTTTTTTTTTTTTCATTTTCCAATTTTTTAATACCTTATTTTGAATTTTAAATTTAAATTTTTTTAAATGGCAACCCTTTGGAAACAAGATGGCGAATGAAGCTGGCCAACGAACTCGGTCGAGACATTGGTGTGTACTATGTACAGACCAAGTTACATCCAAATCGGTTCATAAATACGCCTGTTATCGCGTGACAAAAATCAGGTGGTTTTAAAATGTCAGCCACAAGAGAAATTCAAAATGCTATTACTCAGCCATTTTTTTTTAGATATAGACGAAAGAAAAACTGTTCCGGATTCTTTGTATTAAGGTCAAACACATACAAAAAAAATCTTTTTCATTTTCCAATTTTTTGGTATCTCATTTAATTTTTTTTATTTTTTAATTTTTTTAAATGGCCGCCATTTTGAAACAAGATGGCGGATGAAGCTGGCCAACGAACTCGGTCGAGATACTTGTATGTACTATGTACACACCAAGGTACATCCAAATCGGTTCATAAATACGCCTGTTATTACGTGAGAAAAATCTGGACGTTTCAAAATGTCAGCCACGCTAGAAATTCAAAATGCTATAACTCAGCCATTTCTTAAGATATAGACGAAACAAAAACTGCTCCCGAATCTTTTTATCAAGGTCAAACACATAAGAAGAAAATATTTTTTCAATTTTCAATTTTTTGGTACCACATTTCAAATTTTAAATTAAAAAAAAATTTAAATGTTCGCCATTTTGAAACAAAATGGCGGATGAAGCTGGCCAACGAACTCGGTCGAGAGATTGGTATGTACTATGTACACACCGAATTACATCCAAATCGGCTCATAAATACGTCTTTTATCGCCTGACAAAATTCAGGACGTTGCAAAATGTCAGCCACGCTAGAAATTCAAAATGCTATAACTCAGCCATTTTTTAAGATATAGACGAAACAAAAACTGCTCCGGAATTTTTGTATAAAGGTCAAATACATAAGAAAAAAATATTGTTCCATTTTTAATTTTTTGGTACCACATTTCAAGTTTTAAATTTTTTAAAAAATTTTAAATGGCCGCCATTTTGAAACAAAACGCCGGATGAAGCTGGCCAACGAACTCGGTCGAGACATTGGTATGTGCTATGTACACACCGAATTACATCGAAATCGTTTCATAATTACGGGAATTACAGTGTGACATAGGTCAGATATATATATATATATATATATCAATTTTGAACGGAGGGTGGTTTCGGGTCTGGGGGTCATGATCGATGAAAATATACCAAAATTTTTTGAAATCGCTTTCCTCCGAACGGCTGCAATAGGTAGCTTTTTGTAAAGAAAGCTACCTAACAGTGTTTATAGATAGGGACTAACAATTAATCACAACTTAAAAGTGATCAATGCAAGTAAATAAAAAAAATATGTAATTAATATAAAAAATAGTTTCACATTGATGAGAAATAATTAATTAGTTCGCTTTTTACGCAGTCGGGTTTTTTGATTTTTTAAATTTATTCTCTACTTGAGTTTTTGTGCTATTTTAAATATTCATAATATTGCGAAAATTACATTTTCCTCTTTCTAATAAACATTGATCGTCAGTATTATATACGTATTTTATCTTTTGAACAGTTTCCCGGCCTAAACATTATAATTCGTTATGGGGTCAAAATGACTCCATATTAGTCATTTAAGTAATATTTTGATTTTAATACTGCGAGAGTTAAGGGGACACAGTACCTTTTAAACTACTTTTTTGATTTTGAATAATACTGTAATATACTTAAATATAATGTCACTACAGATATTAGGTACTATAAAGCAAATATAATTTCATATAATTTCAAAAAAAAAAAAAAAATCTTGTAGAACAGCCTATTGAACTGAAATTTAATTTAAAAAAAAAATCCCTACTACTTTTTTAAATATGAATATTTTTGCTTCAATTTTTTTCCATATTCCTTAGAATATACTACATAATACTGTGCATGGATTTTCATGTGTATGGGATATTACATTTAATATCGATCTTTTTCTCTTTTGTATAGTAAAAAATCAAGGAAAAATAATTGAAATTCTTAAAAAAAATAACTATAACCTTTAATGTTAAATCCATGCACAATTTCTTGTAGTATGTTTTCAGGATTATGGAAAAAAAATTTGAAGCAAAAATATTCAGATTTAAAAAAGTAGTAGGGATTAAAGAAAAAAAAAATATTTTTTTTTTTAATTTAAATGTTAGTTAAATAGGCTGTTCTAGAAGATTTTTTTTCTTAAGTCATATGAAATTATATTTGATTTGTAGTATTAAATATAATGTCACTACAGATATTAGGTACTATAAAGCAAATATAATTTCATATAATAAAAAAAAAAAAAATCTTATAGAACAGCCTATTTAAGTGAAATTTAAATAAAAAGAATTAATTTTCTTTTAAATCCCTACTACTTTTTAAAATATGAATATTTTTGCTTCAATTTTTTTTTCCATATTCCTTAGATTATACTACATATTACTGTGCAAGGATTTTCAGATGTATGGGATATTACATTTAATATCAATCTTTTTCTCTTCTGTATAGTAAAAAATCAAGGAAAAGTAATTGAAATTCTTAAAAAAAATAACTATAACCTTGAATGTTAAATCCATGCACAATTTTATGTAGTATGTTTTTAGGATTATGGAAAAAAATTTTGAAGCAAAAATATTCATATTTAAAAAAGTAGTAGGGATTAAAGAAAAAATTATTTTTTTTTAATTTAAATTTTAGTTAAATAGGCTGTTCTACAAGATTTTTTTTTTTCTTAAATCATATGAAATTATATTTGCTTTATAGTATTAAATATAATGTCACTACAGATATTACAGTGTTATTCAAAATTGAAAAAGTAGTTTTAAAGGTACTGTGTCCCCTTTAAACTATCATAACGGATATACAGTCGAACTTCCCTTTAACATAGTCCCTATTTAACGAAGTTTTATACTTAACGACAGTTTCTGCTGAACCTTGATTTTGAACACCATTAACATGCAAATGCCTGATATTTCAAAAATCATTGTAATAATGTTTTTCGGCTTTCATTTTTTAAATAAATCATAGGAAAAATACTTAAAAAAAATCATATTTTGTTTTAAGTTTGGTTTATGGCTAAAAAACAGTTTGTTACTAATCAGCAATACTGGTCTTTAATTGAAAAAATAATTTTCCTTGATAAAATTCTATAATATTAAACACACAAGAATTTTAGGAACTATAATTAGAAATAAATTTTACTTGCTCACTACAGAACAAAATAGGGTATTTCGCAAGCTTCCAAACAAAACAAAAAGAACAAGTAGCAAGAATTAAAAAAAATAAATCTATCTTTATTCTTAAACAGAACAAGTGTTGCCATCTACATGTTGAAAATCGATTGAATAATATTTTCAGAATGTATTTTATTGGCAACATTAGGCATTATAGCTTCAACATTATTCTAATAGTATTTTAGAGCCTAAATTGGGCAAGTAACACCCGGCATTTAAGGGTTAACACGCAAATTAATCTCCATATTACGAAAAATATATTCTATATAACGAAGTTTATTGCACTCTCTTGCGTGTACAACATTCAAACGGAAAGGTTGCTCTTGCGATGGATTGAAAAAAAGAAATCAGCTCATTGTTTGAAAACGATTTTTTTTTTATTTATTTAATCATTTCCATTCAAAAGAAGAAATGCTAAAAGCCTTCGACATAATAAGAAGGGGATTCCAATTTCAGGAGACTGTTACGGATGAATTGTTCGGGTACTTACAAAAATGCGAAAATTTTTATGAACAATATTTTTCAATTCCTACTATTAGTTCACACTCTCCCCATATTTCTTTATTTATATATCTTGTTCAAATTTTCAATCGAAATATAATACTTATTATTCATCCTATCAAGTTGAAATAATTTTTTTTAAAGTTCTACTGGATGGCAATTGATGTTAATACAGATTTTTCAAATATTAATTAATTAATTTTAATTTTATATGGGATACAAAATGGCGACCATTGGTTATTGAACAGTATTTAATGCATCTTTATATCTATAAGGGGGCTACCATAGGATCACCCAACCGGAGCACCCACCAAATTTGGCATAGGTTCAACGCTTCGGCGGAAAACCCCCACCACCAACTACAAAAACCACATACAAGATAACAGTCCCAGAAAAAACAGAAAAACAGGGTTAATTGAAGCAAACTATAGTGAAAATCTCACTAGAACGAAAAATATCTACATACAACAATTACATAGATTATTAGTACCAAAAAAAAAAAAAAGAACACTTTTTGTAAAACACCGACAGTGTACCAAAAAATTACGTAAATTTACAGACGATCAAGCTCAAACACTTGATAACACTTGATAACATAGTAGAAAAAGTCATATACAGTATGAACGAAACTTAACCAAACTGGGGGACCCTGTTCTGTCGCCAAATACCGCCAAGGTTGTCGCCAACTTGGCGATATATCGCCAAATTTGGCGACCAAAATGAGTCGCCAACTTGGCGATATCTCTAATATTTCGCCACATTCCCATAGACTTCCATTTTAAACCGACTTGCTTACAGAAAATCAACAAATTGAGATCTTTTAATGCAACAAAAACTAATACTAGCTTAAGGGATTATATTAATTTTTTCTTTGATGACCTAAGTAAAAATTGTCTTTAAAAACAAAATTTTTATATAACTTATTTATAAGAAACCTGCACAAAGTAATATTAGTCTTTTTTAAAGTTAGGGAAATACTGAGAAAAAAGAGAGAAGCCACGCTACGCCTCAGTGTTTGTTTACCTTTCTTTATTATGGGTTATTTTAGACATTGTTCGAATTAAATTTTTCTCATGTGTCTACATTGCATAAAAAAAGCTATTGCTCGAATTAAAATACATTTTTCCAATGTTTCCATTTTATGTGTATTTTTCATTTTATGCAAGTGTATTTTATTACACAAATTTAATTAATTTGAATTCATTTCTGTTTAATGAATTTTCCTCATTGTGGACATGTTTCGACTCACCCCGAATCATTTCTAAAACAAATAAATAAAACTATTCTAAATTGTCCGTCTTTGACACGCCATCATTCAGTTTTCCACGTGTTCTTTCATATTATGCACGTTATTTTTTATTTTACTTGGATGGTTATTTTATTTTTATTTTCATAACCATTGAGTTGCTCGAGCCATATTTTTGGTAAGTGAAATGATGCTGCATCGTTACATATTGTGCTTTTACGCGTTACAATCTCTGATTTCTCTCATAATGGATGGAGAGTATAGACTGGGAAGGGGGGGGGGGGGTATTTTACTTTTATTGAAATTTATTTGGATGATTCCTTCTTGATAAAATCGTGCTAGGACTGTGGTTTTTCTATTATATTTAATGTCAGCTATATAATCCTTCTTTCTATACTTAAATTTCCTGCTAGTCATACCAATATAGTAATTCTTTGATCTGTTTGCTCTAATAAATAGTATTTCATATACCCGTGAAAATACATTTTTACTCGTTTTAAAGTTTTTATTTACACCTTTTAGCATTTGAAATTAATATATTATTACAAGGTGTTAATTTGCTAGATATTTAAACTAATTTTTACAAAAAAAAAAAAAAAAAAAAAGAAAAAAGTTTTTCACAACACGATTTCCATTCAGAAATATTTATTACCTTATAAAGTATATGACTGAAAAAATGCAATTACTTTATTTAACGGACTGTATAATCAGCTTTGCTTCAAGTTGCATTACTTTAGTAACTGAACCATGTAAAATGGCAACTGTTTAATTTACGCTTTTAGAGCGTGTTTATTATAGCTACAAATGCATGTAGCTAATAAGGTAAGTCATATCAGATCAAAAAGTGCCGCGTTAATTAACTTTCATTATAAGATACATTAACTTTGATAGGAAAATTAGGTGATTAAAGGTTTGTTTATTAAAAGCTTTCATTTTTGGTTTTTCTTTTATCTCCTTTCTAAATACCACTATTCTTAAAGAATAATCTCCGTGTTAGATATGTAAAAATTGAGGAAATAAACGAAGAAGTTCATTGTTTGAAAATAATGGTATTCAAAAACGAATCAAAAGAACTCCTGCAAATATTTTCATTATGCATATACATTATATAGCCATTAATCACCGGACAATTTAAATTTTAGACATTTTCTCGAATATTTAAAGATATACTTGTCGGATTTTTCTGGAACATCAGGATTATGAAGAAAATGTTAGACTTAACATTTACACTTGTCAAAAAATTTGAACTTTTGCTCTGTCCTAAAACAGAAATTAGTTGTTTTTATGCGTTTTTTCGTGCTGATTCCGAATCTAGTTTTAGATTTACTCACGCACGTCAAGTTTGTGAGATATTTGCATATTTCAATTTATGCAAATTTAGTAAATTTTATACAATTATTTGCAAATTTAAGGCATAAAACAATATCAGACAGGGTTTTTTGTTTTATTTTATGATTACTATCTAATTTACTTCACAAAAACGTTGTTTCTGAGATTATACTGACATGTGACTGAAATATTGTACCTAATTTGTATATTTTTCATGTTTTCCTAATAATGTTTCTTGACGTTCAAATATTTCTGCCGCACGAGTACGCTAATATGTTTCTAAACCAGTTTTTTGAGCTGATTTCAAATCTTGTATCTGTTTTCTTCTATCACGTCTAGTTTTTGAAAAAAGTAAAATTTTAATTTTTGGTCAAAAAAGCCAGAAATAGCTTTTTATTATACTTTGTATGATAAACTTCAACTTGTTAGGATAGATTCTACTACTTATTTTTTTCGACTTTATAAGTTTTTGTTTATGTCTCTGATATGAATCTGACCCTGTTCACCTTCTTGTCAATGAATTACACACCCCTAGAAAGCATCTTATATCAAACCTGTGTTAATGCCGTGCAAAAGTAGAAATTCATCTTACTCAAAAACTAGATATGACATAAGAAAACAGACTGCAGATTTGAAATCAACATAAAAATCTAATCTAGAAAAACATTACGTAAATTCTGTGGCAACTATTTTAAAGTTGATAGTGATGTAAACGTTACACCATTGAAAAATATGCAAATTAGGCTTAATAACTGATAAATAAATGTTAAGAATATGCAAATCGTGACATTTATCTGAAGCAAATAGTCAAGTAGTCATTATCGAGAAAACGTAATTAGATGTGACATATATTGTATCTAAAATTTGCATAAAATAGCAGAAAAAAGTTTTAATTTGCATAAATTTAAATATGCATATTTCTCAAAACCTGGACCGCCTAGAAATAAACGAAAAGCATATTTGGAATCAGCGTCAAAAAGTGATCTAGAATCAACTAATTTTAGTTCTAGGACAAAACCACTGTTGTACAGTCTTATCAATGGCGATATGATCAGAAGGGCAATTAGGTGGCCCATAAAAAATAAAAGAAAAATAATAATATTTGGGATCACTGTGTAAAATAAAATGCTCGAAAAGATCTATCGCTATAGTTTACGAATATGTCGATATTTTACAATTCGTATATTCATTTGTGTAAGAATAGCACTTACATTCATGGAGGTATATCATTTTTAAAAAATATGAATACACAATGATAATATTGTGAAATATCGTATATCGATTGTAAAATATCGACATATTCGTAAGCTATAGCGGTAAATCATTTCATGCATTTTGTTTTATAGGGTGATGCCAATTATTATTATTATTCTTTGATTTTTTTTGTTCAACCCCTAATTGTCCTTCTAATCAAATCGCCGTTGATAAATATGGAGTCAAACATATTCTTCATAATCTTGAAGTTCCAGAAAAATCTGGCAAGTATATCTTTAAATATTTGACAAAAGGTCTGAAATGAAAAGTGTCCGGTGATTAATGGCTATATAGTGTATGTATATGTAGACCGATAGCCCCTTTACAGCTTCAATTTCTGAATATAACTTTCATACTTTTACAAAAGTCTCTGTCTTGTATCAATACCCGATCGACTCGACAGTGTTGCCACTTGAGCGGTATTTTTATTTAGATTTCTTGATTGCTACCACTTTTTCGAAATAGTAATATTCACCTTGTGAAACAACATATTTAATAAGTCGAAAATAAGACAATGATTTCTATTTCAAAAAAGTGGTAGGAATCAAGCAATCTGCATAAATAAAACCCCTCATCTAACTGGTAACACTGTGACTCTGATTAAATTGCCTAATAAGCTAATTTCATATCATTTCAAGCATTCTGGATAGAGGGAACTATTCTTTCTAATAATTATTTTAATGACTTCCAGAATATTTCAAATCAAAGAGATTACGACCTACTCTCGTTCTATAAAGTGAAGTGAAGAGAAAGTACCTTCAAAAATCATTTGGGGCTGCCTTTGTAGCATCAGTTTCTGAATACAGCTTTCATATTGTTAGAAGAGCCACACTCACGTGTAGCAATATCATATCAACTCTACTAAAATGAACTAATACACTGCCTATTGTTGCGTCTCTATATTGTAACAGTATCCTATCGACACCACTAAAATTACCCTATACACTAATTTCGAATCATTGAAAGTGTCCATTATAGAATCAAGTGTATTACTCGCAAACATTTCATTGTGTTCCAAATTATTTCAAATTAAACAGACCACGATTGATTCTCATTCTATGAAGTGAAGTGAAAAGAAACTACCTTTCATAACAATCTGCAGTCCCTTTACAGCTTCAGTTTCTGAATATAACTTTCATACTTTTACAAAAGTCTCTGTCTTGTAACAATATCCGATCGACTCGATAGTGTTGCCACTCGAGCGGTATTTTTATTTAGATTTCTTGATTGCTACCATTGTTTCGAAATAGTAATATTCGCCTTGTCAAACAACAGATATAATAAGTCGAAAATAAGACAACAATTTCTATTTCAAAAAAGTGGTAGCAATCAGGCAATCTGAATAATAATAAAAAAAATCTCATACAACTGGTAACACTGCTACTCTAATTAAATTGCCTAATAAGCTAATTTCGCATCATTTCAAGCAATCTGTATAGAGGGAACTATTCTTTCTCATAATTATTTGAATGACTTCCAGAATATTTCAAATCAAAGAGATTTCGACCTACTCTCGTTCTATAAAGTGAAGTGAAGAGAAAGTACCTTCAAATACCATCTGGAGATCCGATAAAGCATCAGTTTCTGAATACAGCTTTCATATTGTTAGAGGAGCCACACTCTTGAAACAATATCCAATCAAATCTACTGAAATTGCCTAATATACTACCTGTTGTTATGTCTCTATATTCCAAGAATGTACGAACGACGCTACTAAAATTGCCTGATAAACTAATTTAGAATCATTGAAAGTGTCAATTATAGAATTGTGTATTACTCGCAAGCATTTCATTGTGTTGCAAATTATTTCAAATTAAACAGACCACGATTGATTCTCATTCTATAAAGTGAAGTGAAAAGAAACTACCTTTCATAACAATCTGCAGTCCCTTTACAGCTTCAATTTCTGAATATAACTTTCATAATTTTAGAAAAGTGTCTCTGTCTTGTATCAATACCCGATCGACTCGATAGTGTTGCCACTCAAGCGGTATTTGTATTTAGATTTCTTGATTGCTACCACTTTTTCGAAATAGTAATATTCGCCTTGTCAAACAACAGATATAATAAGTCGAAAATAAGACAACAATTTCTATTTTAGAAAGTGGTAGCAATCAGGCAATCTGAATAATAATAAAAAAATCTCATACAACTGGTAACACTGCTACTCTAATTAAATTGCCTAATAAGCTAATTTCGCATCATTTCAAGCAATCTGGATAGAGCGAACTATTCTTTCTCATAATTATTTGAATGACTTCCAGAATATTTCAAATCAAAGAGATTTCGACCTACTCTCGTTCTATAAAGTGAAGTGAAGAGAAAGTACCTTCAAATACCATCTGGAGGTCCGATATAGCATCAGTTTCTGAATACAGCTTTTATATTGTTAGAGGAGTCACAATCTTGTAACAATATCCAATCAAGTCTACTGAAATTGCCTAATATACTACCTGTTGTTACGTCTCTATATTCCAACAATGTACTAACGACGCTACTAAAATTACCTGATAAACTAATTTAGAATCATTGAAAGTGTCAATTATAGAATCGTGTATTACTCGCAAGCATTTCATTGTGTTCCAAATTATTTCAAATTAAACAGGCCACGATTGATTCTCATTCTATAAAGTGAAGTGAAAAGAAACTACCTTTGATAACAATCTGCAGTCCCTTTACAGCTTCAATTTCTGAATATAACTTTCATAATCTTACAAAAGTCTCTGTCTTGTATCAATACCCGATCGACTCGATAATGTTGCCACTCGAGCGGTATTTGTATTTAGATTTCTTGATTGCTACCACTTTTTCGAAATAGTAATATTCACCTTGTCAAACAACAGATTTAATAAGCCGAAAATAAGACAACAATTTCTATTTCAAAAAAGTGGTATCAATCAAGCAATCGGAATAATAATAATAAAAAAACCTCAATTAACTGGTAACACTGTGACTCTAATTAAATTGCCTAATAAGCTAATTTCGCATCTTTTCAAGCAATCTGGATAGAGGGAACTATTCTTTCTCATGATTATTTGAATGACTTCCAAAATATTTCAAATCAAAGAGATTACGACCTACTCTCGTTCTATAAAGTGAAGTGAAGTGAAAGTACCTTCAAATACATCTGCAGATCCGATATAGCATCAGTTTCTGAATACAGCTTTCATATTGTAAGAGGAGCCACACTCTTGTAACAATAATCAATCATATCTACTGAAATTGCTTAATATACTACCTGTTGTTACGTCTCTATATTGTAACAATGTCCTAACGACGCTACTAAAATTGCCTGATACACTAATTTCGAATAACTGAAAGTGTCCATTATAGAATCAAGTGTCTTTATCGTAAGCATTTCGTTGTGTTCCAAAATATTTCAAATTAAACACATTACGATTGATTCTCTTTCTATAAAGTGAAGTGAAGATAAACAAACTACCCTCCAAAACAATATGTATTCCAATTACAGCATCAGCTTCTGAATATAACTTTAATATTTTTGCAAAGATTGCTTTCTTGTAACAATATCCGATTAACTCTACAGTGTTGGCACTTGGGCGGTATTTTTATTTAGATTTCTTGATTGGTACGACTTTTTGAAATAGTAATATCATCCTTATTGAAAGACAGATTGAATAAAGCAAATATAAGACGAAAATTACTATTTCGTAAAAATGACAGCAATGAAGCAATCTGAAAAAAAAAGAAACCCCTCAACTGGCAACACTACTAAGCGTATAAAGTTACCTTATAAGCTAATTTCGTACCGATGCAGGCAATCTCGATAGAATGGAATATTCTTTCTTATAACCATTTCAAAGAACCAAGGTATTTCAAATCAAATAAAAGTTCACATTCTGGTGTCGTTCTACAAAATGAAGTAATTCTTTAAATATAACTACCAATAAAAATTATTCAAAATGTAATAATTAATTTATATGATATGCAGTCGACTATTTTTTAAATGCATGTACAAAAATTAGTAAAATTTATATCTGGATTTCACTGAGATTTATAGCTTAAATATTTGATTAAAATTATGTACTTTTTTATGCTTTTGTACATAAATGTATCATATTTTTATTTAAGAAGCAAATAAATAAATAAATAAATGATAAAAATAAATAAAAAATACATCATGTTTATTATTTAAGTTCCAATAATACTTAGTAGTTTCAATATTAAAAACGTATAAATCGTAAACAACATAATAAAGTGATCATGCCGAGTGATATCGCTATTAACAAAATGTTTCTTTTCATAACTACCTCGATATGTTTTGAAATATTCCATTCAACTAAATTACAATCAACGCCCTTTATATCAAGTGAAGTGAAGAGAGAACATTCTCAAAGTTGACTGTAATTTACATCCTCTACTTCTTGAAATGTCTTATAATAAAATTTTAATGTAACTACCAATAAAATGTTATTCGGAATATACCTAGCTTTTAAAAATATTTTAAGTATAATTACCTTAGAAATGTAATTACCGATAAAAAAATATTCAAATATTAAGTTTAAGTATAACCACTTTAAATGCAACAACCAATAACGAATTATTCAAAATATAATAATTAATAATAATATAAAACACGCATTAGACTTTTTAAAAAATCCATGTACAAAATTTGCATGTGCATGATTAATCCAAAATTATATATCTGGATTTCAATGAGATTTATAACTATATAAATATTTAATTACAATTATGTATTTTTTAAAGCTTTTACACATAAATGTATCAGATATTTATTTAAAAAGCAAATAAATAAATGATAAAAAAGAAATATAAAATATACCTTGTTTGTTACTGAATTTCCAATTGTATTTTGTAGCTTCAATAATGTGTAAAATCCTGAACAACCTAATAAAGTGATCATGTGGAGTGATATCGCTGTAACTAAATTTTTCTTTTCATATCTACCTCAATATGTTTCGAAATATACCATTCAACTAAATTACAATCAACACTTTTTAAAAATATTTTAAGATGTAACTATCAATAAAAATATTCAAATATTAAATTTAAATATAACTACTAATTAATAATAATATAAAACATGCATTTGACTATTGTATAAATGCATGCACAAATATGAGTTGCATTCGGTAATGATTAATCCAAAATTATGTACAGTAAAACCTCCTTAAAGCGACCACGTTCTGTCCCAATAAAAATTGGTCGCTCCGAGAGGTGGTCGCTTAATGGAGGTCATGTATAAATCTAGATTTGAATTGTTGCAAAAATGTAACAATTAATATTACTAAAATTTATTTTTCACATCAGGAAAAAATATGAAAATTGAACTATCTAAACAAAAGTTTGTTACACTAGAGGGCTCTGCCCCCTACGAGTTATGCTCGTCAACCCCCGTTCAGACACCACAGACTCTAACAGCCCGCTAATTTGATCGGATTTAAAAAGATTTCGGAAGATTGAATTATAATTTGAATCTGACAATTATAATCTGACGTAATTTTCACCAAACTTTTCTTTTTCTTTTTAATATTCACGTAAAAATACTTTTGTTAGAAATGAAGTATTACGATCATCTTAAAATATCAAATAAATGTCTCGCGCAATTTTTAAATTTAAACTGTTTTGCAATATTATTTTTTGTTCATTTTACGTAATAAGTGTAATGTGACGTAAATGTGACGTAAATTCTCCTATTTAAGACTTCTAACGCATGTTAATTAATTTATTATTTTACAATATTCTTTCCTTTTTAAAAATCACGTGTAAGTATAGTTTTTATGACGTAATTTTCAATGAGTTCCTGGTTTTTATATTTTCTGTTTGTAATAGTCACGTGTAAAATAAATTTTTAATTTGAAGCAAACATTATTGTTTGCGTTGTCTATACAGTTGGCAACAGTTTAAATTAATACAATTTTCTAAAATATATAAAAAATATCTCTCGAAATGCTGAAAATTTGAATTTAAAATAGAAATAAAACCTCAAAAAATGAGTCAAATTAAAAAAACTAAATACAGTCTGCACACCGGAAAATTCTGACGCATAAAGTGATCTAAAAATGATTAAATTCCTATGTACAGTTTTTGCTCCTATAAAACTTTTTTAATGGAACGATTTTGTCCATCTTTGCCATTAAATATCTCTTTAAATAATTCTTCGATTTGAAAACTGTCTGCATCAGCGTAATTATCAAACATTTTTCTATAATACTACCGATTTTCATATTTTTGTATGCAACAGTTTTTTTAATATTAACGAAGAAAGG
Source organism: Maratus speciosus (assembly GCA_963932465.1). Taxonomy (NCBI): domain Eukaryota; kingdom Metazoa; phylum Arthropoda; class Arachnida; order Araneae; family Salticidae; genus Maratus; species Maratus speciosus. The sequence continues at coordinate 12,720,123 of OZ010799.1, forward strand.
CCATGATTAAGCATTCAAATTGGATGCCGATCGTCCGGGAATATCTACGCAGATTTTCATTGGTCCATTTCCAAATCAAAACTTTTTTATATATATAGAAGGATAGAAGGATAAGTTAATTACTTCAGAGTTAAAAAAATGGATACATTGACGTTTGCTTTGATTTTACGGTTTTTTCTTTTATAACTTTTATTTCCAAGTTCTTTCGAAGTTCAGCAAATACAATTTTTTTGAACGGAAACAACTAATGGCGATTTCATTAATTTATCTATTTTTTTTTAGAGTTTCCTGACAGAATAGGGCAGAGCAGTTTATTGACCGTCATTCTTAATTTGTCATCAGAATTAAATTCATTGCCGAGAAAGGAAAACACTTAAAAGTTACCGGAATAATAATTAAAAAAAATCTAAACTTAGTTTAGAAGTTTGATTAATAATGCGCTCTCCGGAATTATTAGTCTAAAAAACCTTCTTCACTCGGCCTGTTTCATTTTCCCCAAAGAAATTGGTCGCTCATGGAGGGAGTTCCACTGGGGTGGTCTCTGAATAGAGGTAAAATTAGTATGGAGCCTATGGGAATAAATTTCGTTCCAAGAAAAAATGGTCCGTCAGGGAGGTGGTCACTTAATGCAGGTGGTCGCACAGAGAGGTTTAACTGTATTTGGATTTCAATGAGATTTATAACTTAAATATTTAATTACAAATATGTATTTTTTTATGCTTTTGCGCATAAATGTATCAGTTCTTCATTTAAAAAGCAAAATAAATAAATAAATTTCATGTTTGTTATGAGGATTCGAATAATAATTCGTGACTACTATATTATATGTAATCCTGCACACCCTAATGAATTGATCATGCCTAGTGATATTGCTATAACCAAATATTTCTTTTCATAACTACCTCAATATGTTTCCTAATATTCCAATCAACTAAATTACAATCAACGCCCTTTCTATCAAGTGAAGTGAAGAGAGAACATCCTCAAAGTTGACTGTAACCATCTGCAGCCCCTTTTGCAGCATCTACTTCTAAAAATGCCGCCCGCTTTGTTGTAAGGGTCCCTTTTCCCAGGGCCTTTACAACAACCTCTGCCAGATGGTGCAAAGTTATCGGCGCAAAATTAGTTTTTGTGCCGTGCTTTGATGTCAAACTCCTTGTTTGATCGAGAACAAGGAGTGAAAGGGGTGAAAAGGGGGTAATGAAATATCGTTTGCGGGGGTGGGCTGAATTGAGAGTCTCTTGATCAAGAAAGGCGGACGTGAAGCAAGTCTGGTGTTATATAAGAACAAGGTGTTTGGAAACATCTTGTTCTTATAAATATGTTATATCAGATGCAAGTGAAATAAAGTTTAAGTACATAACAAGGTGTAGTTTGATAAATCATCTTTATAATGTTATCGCGATATAAGATTATGTATATTGTTGTTTATTATTTTCTTAATGTAAGTTTTTCATTATTCTTGCACTAACTTATTAGTGTTTCATGGAAACTATAAAAAGTTTAATTGGATGCAACCCCCCCCCCCCCTCCACACACACACACTAAAATAGAGGGTATAAGGAATTTTGTAATTAATATTAATAATAAATAATTAATTTGTATTGAAAAATTACTAAAGTTGTGCTTATAAGTTTTTTTTTTGTTGTATTTTAAATGTAAATTACCAGGAAACATGAATAATATTATAAGAATAAAATTATATGAAACTATATTGTTAAGTAAATGTTATTTTATAGTGATTATATAGTATGGTTTTATAGAGTTAGTGAAATAAATGTTTATGTATATTAGATTATGCATATTGTTTATTTTTATTATTTTTTAATGTGAGTTTTCAATTACTATTGCACTAATTTATTAGTGTTCCATGGAAACTATAAAAAAGTTTAGTTAAGTGGTTTTTTTTTTCAAAGAGAGGGTATAACGAATTTTGTTATTAATATTAATAATAAATAACACTGGTCAACAAATTTGAACTTTTCCTCTGTCCTAAAACAGAAATTAGTTGTTTTTTATGCGGTTTTTTGTACTGATTCGGAATCTAGTTTTAGGTTTACTCCAGCACGTCAAGTTTGAGAGATATTTGCATATTTCAATTTATGCAAATTTAGTCAATTTTATACAACTATTTAAAAATTTAAGGTATAAAGCAATATCAGACAGGGTTTTTTGTTTTATGTTACAATTACCACCTAATTTACTTCACAAAAACGTTGTTTCTGAGATTATACTGACATGTGACTGTGAAATATTGTACCTAATTTGCACAGTTTTCATGTTTTTCTAATAACGTTTCTTGACGTTCAAATATTTCTGCCGCACGAGTATGCTAAAATGTTTTTAAACCAGTTTTTTGAGTTGATTTCAAATCTTGTATCTGTCTTCTTCTATCACGTCTAGTTTTTGAAAAAAGTGAAATTTTAGTGTTTGGTAAAAAAAGCCAGAAATAGCTTTTTATGATACTTTGTATGATAAACTTCAACTAGGTAGGATAAACTCTACTACTTATTTTTTTTTTTTCGATTATATAGATTTTTGTTTATGTCTCTGATATAAATCTGACCCTGTTCACCTTCTTGTCAATAAATTACCATCCCTAAAAAGCATCTTATATCAAACCTGTGTTAATGCCGTGCAAAAGTAGAAATTCATCGTACTCAAAAACTAGACATGACATAAGAAAACAAACTGCAGATTTGACATCAGCATAAAAATGTAGTCTAGAAAAACATTACGTCAATTCTGTGGCTACTATTTTAAAGTTGATAGTGATGTAAACATTACCATAGAGAAATATGCAAATTAGGCTTAATAACTGATAAATAAATGTTAAGAATAGGCAAATCGTAACATTTATCTGAAGCAAATAGTCAAGTAGTCATTATCTAGAAAACGTAATTAGATGTGACACATATTGTATATAAAATTTGCATAAAATAGCACAAAAAGCTTTAATTTGCATAAATTTAAATATGCAAATTTCTCAAAACCTGGACCACCAAGTGATAAACGGAAAGCATATTCGGAATCAGCGCCAAAAACTGATCTAGAATCAACTAATTTTAGTTCCAGGACAAAACCACTGTTGTACAGTGTAATTAAGTTGCATAGAAAAATTATTAAAAGTGTGCATATAGGTTTTCTTTATTGTTTATTTTAACACAAATTACCAAAAAACATGTATATTATTATAAGAATAAAGTGATATGAAATATTTTGTCCAGTAAATGTTATTTTATGATAGTAAAATAAAGTTTAGGTACATAACAAGGTGCAGTTTGATAAATCATCTTTATAATGTTATCGCGATATAAGATTAAGTATATTGTTGTTTATTATTTTTTTCATGTGAGTTTTTCATTATTCTTGCACTAACTTATCAGTGTTCCATGGAAACTATAAAAAAGTTTATTTAGATAGAATTTTTTTTTAAAGAGAGGGTATAAGGAATTTTGTTATTAATATTAATAATAAATAATTAATTTGCATTGAAATATTACTAAAAGTGTGCTTATAGGTGTTATTTAATACAAATTATCAGGAAACATGGATGGTATTATAAGAATAAATTGACATAAAACACACTGTTAAGTAAGCGTTATTTTATACTAGTGAAATAAAGTTTAGGTATGTCACGGAATGTAGTTTGATAAATCCTCTTTATAGTGTTATCGCGATATAAGATTATGGATATACAGTCGAACCTCTATTTAACGAAGTTGCTAAATCCCGAAAAAAAGTTCGTTATATGGAAAATTCGTTAAACAGAGAGTCACCTTTTAGAACACTTTAAACTACATAAAACATGTCCAAAACACTAAATATAATTAAAAAAAGTAATTAACCACACTTTTTGTATAAATTATATATATTTGTTTTATTTATTTTACCCATCAAAAAGAAATCTGCAAGGGAAATAAGAATGAACCAAAACATTGTCTGGAAATACATTGTATTTTCCGTTAAAAAAATGATCTTGTATTAAAATCACGATTTTTTATTATTATGGTTGATAAGCTGTTTGGAGAATACCAAATTTTAAAGCAATATTCTTTTTCTTCACGCCTTTATCCACCTCATCAAGAGTATTTTTTTTTCTTTGATGCTCAAGCACTTTCGCTTTGACATTTTCAAGCTACAAAAACCGAAATTACCAACACGACTGATCCTGATCAACAATCTAGAAAAAGGGAGACATTAACTCGGGATATCTCCATTGAGGGTTAAAAGGGGATATTGAAAGTTTGCACTTCTTGGATGAAAAGCAAAGAATCACAGTGATTTTACTGTTCTCAGTGAGTTAGGTGCCTGGTAAGACCTGGTCTTGGTCATTGATCATCATAAAATGTGTTCAAAGAAAGAATAAGTTTGAAATGTCCAGTAATATTTTGCGAAATAGGGAGAAAAAAAATTTAGATCCCAGGAAAAAGTTCGTTAAATAGAGAATGAACTTCGCTATTTGGAGGTTATTTTACGAAGAAATTTTCAAAATGTTCTTCGTTCCAAGTAAAAGTTCGCAAAATAGAGAAATTCGCAAAATATTGGTTCGTTAAATAGAGGTCCGACTGTATTTGTTGTTTATTATTATTTTTTTATAATGCGAGTTTTTTTTTACTCTTGCACTAAATTATTAGTATTCCCTGGAATCTATAAAAAAGTTTATTTAGATGGTATTTTTTTTTTTTTTCAAAGAGAGGGTATAAGGAATTTTGTTATTACTATTAATAGCAAATAATTAATTTACATTGAAAAATTATTAAAAGTTTGCTTATAGGTTTTCTTTATTGATTATTTTAACACAAAGTACCAGGAAACATGAATAATATTATAAGGATAAATTGATATGAAATATATTGTTAAGGAAATGTTATTTTACAGTGATTATATAGTGTTATTTTTTATATTAGTGAAATAAAGGGTTATATATATTAGATTATGCATATTGTTTTCTTTTATTATTTTTTTATGTGAGTTTTTCATTGCTATTGCACTAATTTATTAGTGTTCCATGAAAACTATAAAAAAGATTGGTTAAGTAGTTTTTTTTTTTTTTTTTTTTAAGACAGGATATAAGGAATTTTGTTATTAATATTAATAATAAATAATTAATTTACACTGAAAAATTATTAAGTTTATTTAGGCATTTTTTGTTATTCATTTAGGCTTTCTTTGTTGATTATTTAACACAAATTACCAGGAAACACGAAAAATATGATAAGAATAAACTTATATGAAATAAATTGTTAAGTAAATGTTATTTTACAGTGATTATATAATGTTATTTTATAGTGTTAGTGACATAAAGGGTTATATATATTAGATTATGCATATTGTTTATTTTTATTATATTTTTTATGTGAGTTTTTCATTACTATTGCACTAATTTATTAGTGTTCCATGGAAACAATGAAAAGTTTAGTTAGGTAGTTTTTTTTTTTTTTTTTAAGAGAGCGTATAAGGAATTTTATTATTAATAGTAATAATAAATAATTAATTTGCATTGAAAAATTATTAAGTGCTTATAGGTTTTCTTTATTATTTATTTAACACAAATTACTAGGAAACACGAATAATATTTTAAGAATAAACTTATAAGAAATAGATTTTTAAGTAAGTGTTATTTTGCAGTGATTATATAGTGTTATTTTATTGTGTTAGTGACATAAAGGCTTATGTATATTAGATTATGCATATTGTTTCTTTTTGTTATATATTTTTATGTGACTTTTTCATTACTATGGCACTAATTTATTAGTGTTCCATAGAAACTATAAAAAAGTTTATTTAGGTAGTTTTTTTTTAAAGAGAGGGTATAAGAAATTTTGTTATTTATATTAATAATAAATAATTAATTTCCACTGAAAAATTATTAAGTGCTTATAGGTTTTCTTTAATATTTATTTAACACAAATTACCAGGAAAAATGAACAATAAATCATGAGAATTTTAGAAATAATCTTTATAATGTTATCGCGATACAAGATTATGTATATTGTTGTTTACTTTTATTATTTTTTAATATGAGTTTTTCATTACTCTTGCACTAATTAATTAGTGTTCCATGGAAACAATATAAAACTTTATTTATACGGGTTTTTTTTTTCAAAAATAGGGTAAAGGGAATTTTATTATTAATATTAATAGTAAATAATTAATTTCCATTGAAAAATTAATAAAAGTGTGCTTATGGGTTTTCTTTATTGTCTATTTAATACAAATTACCAGGAAACACGAATGATATTATAAGAATAAAATTATATGAAATTATATTGTTAAATAAATGTTATTTTATTGTGATTATAGTGTTGTTTTATAGAGTTAGTGAAATAAATGTATATGTATATTATAGATTATGGATATTGTTTATTTTTATTATTTTTTTAATGGTATAATTCGCCTAATAAAATTATATGAAATTATATTGTTAAATAAATGTTATTTTATTGTGATTATAGTGTTGTTTTATAGAGTTAGTGAAATAAATGTGTATGTATATTATAGATTATGCATATTGTTTCTTTTTATTATTTTTTTATGTGAGTTTTTCATTACTATTGCACTAATGTATTAGTGTTCCATGGAAACTATAAAAAAGTTTAGTTAAGTGGTTTTTTCCAAAGAAAGGGTATAAGGCATTTTGTTAATAATATTAATAATAATTAATTAATTAATTTTTAAAAATTATTAGAAGTGTCCTTATAGCTTTTGTTTAATGTTTAACTTAACACAAATCTCCAGGAATCTTCAATAATATTATAAGAATAAACTGATATGAAATATATTGTTAAGTAAAGGCTATTTTATGCTAGTGAAATAAAGTTTAGGTACATAATAGAGTTTAGTTTGATAAATTATCTTTATAATGTTATCGCTAGGTAAGATTATGTATATTCTTGGTTATTATTATTTTTTGTAATTTGAGTTTTTCATTATACTCTTGCACAAATTTATTAGTGTTCAATTAATGCTATGAAAAAGTTTATTTAGATAAAAGAAAAATTTCAAAGAGAGGGTATGAGAAATTATGTTATTAATATTAATATTAAATAATTAATTTGCATTGAAAAATTATTAAAATTATGCTTATAGGTTTTCTTTATTGTTTATTTAACACACGTTAACAGGAAAGATGGATAATATTATAAGAATAAAATATATGAAATATATTGTTAAGTAAATGTTATTTTGCAGTGATTATATAATCTTATTTTATAGTGTTAGGGAAATACAATTTTATGTATATTAGATCATGTATATCGTTTTTTATTGTTATTTTTTATGTGAGTTTTTCATTTCTATTGCTCTAATTCATTAGCGTTCCATGGTAGCTATAAAAAAGTTTAATTATGTAGTTTTTGTTTTTCAAAGACAGGTTATACCAAATACTGTTATTAATATTAATAATAAATAATTATTTTACATTGAAAAAATATTAAAAGTGTGCTTATATGTTTTCTTTATTGTTTGTTTAACACTAGAGCTACTAGAAATTTGAGTCAAGTTTTATAAAAATCTTTCACACTAGAATTTAGATTTAAAACAGTTTAACTTTTTTATTTAACGTTTTTCTTTTAAGTCACTTTTAAACTTATTTCATAATCAAATTTCTGGTTTGAACCGAAACATATTCATATGGTAGCCGTCAAAATAAGTGCTCAGGATAGTTCTAGTGTTAACACAATTTAACAGGAAACTTGAGTAATATTATAAGAATAAATTGATATGAAAAATACTGTTAAGTAAATGTTATTTTACGCTAGTGAAATAAAGTTTAGGTATATAATAGAGTTTAGTTTTATAAATTATCTTTTATAATGTTATCGCGATGTAAGAATATGTATATATATATTATCTTCACAATGAATTAAAACTGCAAGCTCCTCTGATGATTCTGTAGGTTATTCATAGTTTCTTATTATACTTTTCAGGTTTCCACTGTTCATATTTTGTTCATCTTTAGAATTTTACCAACTTTTTCATACACTTGTGATTTCATTTTAATTATGTATATATAGTTTTTCCAATGATAGTTTTTATTGCTCCTGTTCAAATTTATTAGTGTTCAGTAAGATACTATTACAAAAATCTTTTGATAGAATTTTTTTTTTTTTTTAAAGAAAGAATATTTTTTTATTGATACTAATAAGAAACGATTAATTTTCATAGAAGGTTTATAAAAAGTATGCTTATACTTTCTTTATTCGTTTATCCGAAAAAACAAAACTTAAGACATTTATAATGTTATTAATAATAATCTATATATATATTACGCTAACGTACGTGGCACAGAAATCGCGATTATTTGTTATTGTCTAATGGCAACGCCCGAGAAACGCATCTCATTGGTTATTGTGAAAAGTCCTTTGGCAGGATTTAGGGCGATCGGGTTTATTTACATTTCGCCGTAGAGGAAAGAGCTCCATGATGTATCCCTCTTTCGCTGCAATTATAGAGCTTCAAAATATCATTTGAAATGCCAGTAAAAGATCTCTGTGAATACTTGAAAGTGAAGAAGAAGCCGAATTAAGAACTGAAAATTGAAATAGATTGAATCGGGAATAAAGTTAAACACAGAGCATAAGCGATCGCTAAAATAGACTTAATAACCACAGAGTGCACGCATTACTTCTGAAATCCAAATTATTGATTTAAACGTTCCGGGGGGTACAACTGTGGAACTTTGAGTAAAACATGCAGTTTCTGCAAAGCACTATATTGGAAATGCGAATTAATCAGTAGCAAGAAATTTAAAAATGTTGTCATGACGTCAAGTAATTTTGTTTACTTCCCTCTGTACGGATCTGCGATTCGAATTTCAGGTTCATTTAAGAATATTATTCTGGGCCCACCAGAGGTAAGATACAATAAAACCTGCTTAGACGGAAACGACCTGTGATAAATTCCGTTTTATGCAAGTTATTTAAATTGAACAAAGCTTAATAACATTTTTGGGGAGAGGGGGAAGCTGTAACTTTTTTTTTTGTTTATTGCAGGATTCCATTAGAAACAGGCTTTACTCTATTAGAAAATAAATTTGCTGGATGGTACTTTTTAAAACATTCTATATAGTAATATTTGCTTACAATTTTATTATTTCTTTTTTAATTATTACAGTTTATGCTGTATTTGTAATTGCTTTTTCATCTAAAGATTTTAAATAAAAAATTAAATTATTGAAAATATAATTAAATTTCAATTGAATTCATCAATTAATTTGGAATAAAAAGAGCATGAAACATATAAAAATGAAAAAAACTTAACCTGTGAATTTACACAACTTTGGAACTGAACAAGAGTCGGGCCCTGGTAATTTGCAGTCTCCACTCCCACTCCCCTCTGTATGCACCTGCGATAAAAATTTCAGATTCATTTACGAATATTATTAAGGCCCGGGCAACGCCGGGCGGGTCAGCTAGTGATAAGAATAAATTGATATGAAATATATTGTTAAGTTAATATATGTTATTTTATGCCAGTGAAATAAATTTTAGGTATATAACAGAGCGTAGTTTGATAAATCATATTTCTAATGCACCGCGATATAATAATATTATTATTTTTCCAATGGTTTATAAAAAGTATGCTTATACTATCTTTATTCATTTATCCGAAAAAACAAAACTTGAGACATTTATAATGTTATTAATAATAATGATAAGAATAAATTCATATGAAATATATTGTTAAGTTAATATATGTTATTTTATGCCAGTGAAATAAATTTTAGGTATATAACAGAGCGTAGTTTGATAAATCATATTTCTAATGTCACCGCGATATAATAATATTATTATTTTTCCAATGGTTTATAAAAAGTATGCTTATACTATCTTTATTCATTTATCCGAAAAAACAAAACTTGAGACATTTATAATGTTATTAATAATAATGATAAGAATAAATTCATATGAAATATATTGTTAAGTTAATATATGTTATTTTATGCCAGTGAAATAAATTTTAGGTATATAACAGAGCGTAGTTTGATAAATCATATTTCTAATGTCACCGCGATATAATAATAATATTATTTTTCCAATGGTTTATAAAAAGTATGCTTATACTATCTTTATTCGTTTATCCGAAAAAACAAAACTTGAGACATTTATAATGTTATTAATAATAATGATAAGAATAAATTGATATGAAATATATTGTTAAGTTAATATATGTTATTTTATGCCAGTGAAATAAATTTTAGGTATATAACAGAGCGTAGTTTGATAAATCATATTTCTAATGTCACCGCGATATAATAATATTATTATTTTTCCAATGGTTTATAAAAAGTATGCTTATACTATCTTTATTCATTTATCCGAAAAAACAAAACTTGAGACATTTATAATGTTATTAATAATAATGATAAGAATAAATTCATATGAAATATATTGTTAAGTTAATATATGTTATTTTATGCCAGTGAAATAAATTTTAGGTATATAACAGAGCGTAGTTTGATAAATCATATTTCTAATGTCACCGCGATATAATAATATTATTATTTTTCCAATGGTTTATAAAAAGTATGCTTATACTATCTTTATTCGTTTATCCAAAAAAACAAAACTTAAGGCATTTATAATGTTATTAATAATAATGATAAGAATAAATTGATATGAAATATATTGTTAAGTTAATATATGTTATTTTATGCCAGTGAATAAAATTTTAGGTATATAACAGAGCGTAGTTTGATAAATCATATTTCTAATGTCACCGCGATATAATAATATTATTATTTTTACAATGCTTCCTTTTTATTGCTCATTCTCAAATTTCTTAGTGAACTATTAGGTTGCCAATGGTGATTATTTTTTTAAATCCTACCGTACTTAATATAATTAAATTATATCCCATGGTAGGTGGTGATTCTAGATTGCCATGGTGATTATTCCATTAAATCCAATCATGCATAATTAATTCAATGATATCCCACGATAAGTAATGATTCTAGGTTGCCATGTTGTTTATTCTATTAAATCCCATCATGCTTAATATATTCAATAATATCCCATGATAGATAATGGATTCTGGTTTGCCATGGTGTTGACGTCTTATTTAAGATATTATTTAAGATAAAAAACCTATAGTCGTCCTCTGGTCCGTCCGTCCGTCTGTTCGTCTGTCCGCATTTAGCAACGTAAAAGCTACCCAAGCGAATGGTTTGAAATTTAATATATAGAATTGTTGCAGAATTTGGTCGAGTCATTTCCAATTTTATGAAAATCGAATCAAAACATAAAAAGATATTAATAAACGTTTTCTTCATTCTATTAAATCCTATCATACGAAGAATTCAACGTAGTCAAAGATATACCATCATAGGTTCCCATGGTGATTACATCCTATTTAAAATGGAGTCTTATTATTTCCGTATTACTGAATTTAATACATAGAATCGTAATAATTTATGTATTCATCCGTTTTTGCATAAGAGTGCGATAGCTATGGCACCAAGATCAGAATATTTATAAAACTAGTTATAGTTCAAACGCACCTCATTTACCACGTTTGATGTACAATTTCAGACATGTTAGCCTTCTTTTCTCATTTTTTTGCAATAAAAATTAACAGTCATTTAATGTTTAGGAAATATGTCAAAGCATTGTAAATAATTTCACTACACTGTAAAAAAAAATCTGTAGTTCTACAGATGTAAAGTTACATGCTTACTAAACTTTCACCTGTAACGGTACGAAAAAAGCTGCAAATCTACAAAACTAGTTTTTGTAAAGCTACAAAAATCTGTAACTTTACAAATGAATCTGCTAAAATTTCAGTAATCTTACTAAACTTTTATTTGTAACCCTGGCTGCAGTTACATGAAAAGTGCTCGGAATCACCGTTTCCAAAAAAATTCTTCGTAACCTTACAGATTTTTTGATTTTCGGCGCAAAAGTGTGTCTGTTACATGAAATTTTGTTGTTGCCGTTACATGAAAAGTTCTAGGAATCCAAGTTTCCTAGAAAAACTTTAGTAACTTCACAGATTTTTTTTTACAGTGTAAGTGCCAGTATTGTTAAGGCATTTAAATTCAGCCGGAAACTGAAAGAAAAAGCAATATTCAGTAAATATTGTTATTAAATTTTATCGATATTTACTATACAAATCCGACTATAGTATATTAACTTAATATTGAACCAATATTGTGCAAAGATAATTTATTTTAAATGAGGGCCTGAGTTTCAAAACTAGCCTCATCCAAAATTTAAAAAATCGAGTTTTCCCTATCAATCTACACTGTAAGAAAATCTGTAAATTTACTAAGAACTTTCTAGGAAACTTGTATGCCTAGAACTTTTATGTAACTACAACAAAAGAAATTCATGTAACAGATATATGTTTTCACAATTAAAAAAAAATGTATGTAAGGTTACCGAGAATTTTCTAGAAAACTGGGATGACAAGAACTTTTTATGTGACTGCAATAAAAGAAATTCATGTAACAGATGCACGTTTGCACAGGAAAATCAAAAAAATCTTTAAGATTATCGAAAATTTTTTAGTAAACTGGGATGCCAATAGAACTTTTTATTTCACTGTAACAACAACAACAACAACAATCATCTCATAATCCCGGGTTACTGACAAAATTTTAGTAAGGATACAGATTTCTGTAGCTTTCAAACCTAGTTTTGTATATTTGCATCTTTTTTCTGTACCGTGTACAAATAAAATTTTAGTAAACATACAGATTTATGTAGCTTTCAAACCTAGTTTTGTATATTTGCATCTTTTTTCTGTACCGTGTACAAATAAAATTTTAGTAAACATACAGATTTCTGTAGCTTTCAAACCTAGTTTTGTATATTTGCATCTTTTTTCTGTACCGTGTACAAATAAAATTTTAGTAAACATACAGATTTCTGTAGCTTTCAAACCTAGTTTTGTATATTTGCATCTTTTTTCTGTACCGTGTACAAATAAAATTTTAGTAAACGTACAGATTTAAGTAGCTTTCAAACCTAGTTTTGTATATTTGCATCTTTTTTCTCTACCGTGTACAAATAAAATTTTAGTAAACATACAGATTTCTGTAGCTTTCAAACCTAGTTTTGTATATTTGCATCTTTTTTCTGTACCGTGTACAAATAAAATTTTAGTAAACATATAGATTTCTGAATATTTTACCAAAACTAGTTTTGTAGATTTACAGCTTTTTTTTTTTTTTTTTACAGTATATTCTATTGGCGAACCTACATAGACAAAACACAATAATCCGCAAAAAACTACTTTTATCGTGTATTTCTGGTACTGTAAAAAATTAATTTACAAAGAAAACCGATGGACGCAGATAGATGCTTTCTGCGAATTCCCAAACTTTGATTTTCTGGATAAAGGCGAGTTTTGAAACTCACGTTCTGAAATATTACCCTTTTGATGGTTCTTAAAGTAAGAATATCGATATTCATCATAATCAAAATAGGTTTGTGTAACAGTGTACACTGTTTTCTTTCCTGTTTTCTTAACTGTTTTGTTCACACTTCAGTGAACACTGCACACTTTTTTACAGTGTACACTGTAAAAAAAAATCTGTAGTTCTACAGATGTAAAGTTACATGCTTACTAAACTTTCACCTGTAACGGTACGAAAAAAGCTGCAAATCTACAAAACTAGTTTTTGTAAAGCTACAAAAATCTGTAACTTTACAAATGAATCTGCTAAAATTTCAGTAATCTTACTAAATTTTTATTTGTAACCCTGGCTGCAGTTACATGAAAAGTTCTCGGAATCCCAGTTTCCAAAAAAATTCTTAGTAACCTTACAGATTTTTTGATTTTCGGCTCAAAAGTGTGTCTGTTACATGAAATTTTGTTGTTGCCGTTACATGAAAAGTTCTAGGAATCCAAGTTTCCTAGAAAAACTTTAGTAACTTCACAGATTTTTTTTTACAGTGTATAAACTGACAAATTACATGTAAAAGTGAACTTGGATCACATAGTAACTCCACATCTAATTAACTTTTGGAAGTGAAATTTTAAACATGTCTTAAAAGAGGTATATTCTAAGAGTGAATGTTCAAAAATTGAGTTTATATACAGATAGAAATGCATCTAATGCTTTTTTAATGAAAAAATTCACTTTATATGCATTTAGAGCATGTTTTCTGATAATTGATTTGTCACAGTGATACAATTTTTTTTTATCGAGTAGAGATATAAAATGTACATAAAATTACGTACACTGAAAAAATATATAATGATTAGTTCTTGACAAAAAAAAAAATTATTTGTTATTTATTTTATAAAAATAGTCATAATTTCTAAACTCTTATTCGATGAACATAACAGTAGGTCATTTTGTACATTTATAAAGTTTACACCTTCAGTAAAAAAGTTCGTGAAATTCTGGCCTGCTATTTCCAGCCAATCATGCATTTAGGGGTCAAATGCAATGGTTTTGGGAAAATTTACTTTAAAGATAAAATTAACCTTAATCATATAAAAAGAACTCAAACTGTTTTGGATACAACTCCCCTTCTAAAGCTAATTTTTGGCTTTTGGTTTCGTTTAAAACACTCAGAATCATCTTTTAATATCAGCTTTTTTTTTTTTTTCTTTTTACTGCTTTAAAAAGTATATGACCCCCACATGTTGGGAGTAACAAAGAAATACCTTTAAAAACGCATTTGCACATTCAAGACACTACTGTTTGATTTTATATATTATTTGTACCACGGATGAATAATCGCACATTCCATTGAGAGAGTCAACATTCCCCCAAGCTTCTTTGCTTCTCTTAACTGCACAATTAAGAAAAATAAACTCTACTTCGTTTATGCAGTCGTTAATCCAGCAGAATTAAATAGTGATAAGAAAAAAAAAATCTACAAATGTATATAATTATTTTGTTTTTTAACTTCAACGCCCCGATATTTAAGTTCTGCTGCACTGAATACGAGAATTGTTAATGAATGACGAAGAACGATTATAAAAGAATCGAATGATTACCATTCAGTTATTCGCATAGATTAAACTTTGTGCGAATTGTAATAAAAAAGCTAAAATCTTTAACAACGATTTTACGCACAAATAATGTACAGAACGACAAAAAATTCCCATGCGATCGTTTCGAGAATTCCTGGATCCCCTTTCTCAGTGAGAAAAAAAAAACTGAGTTTTTGATCTAGACTTTTACGAAGCTCACTATATTCATAAACATACTTCCTCCTTAGTAAATGATATGACCAGCACCCCTTTTCTTTCACCATTGTGGAGGGATCCTGCGCAGTGACACCTTTTCGGTTAGTTCTGTTCAATTACGTCATTTCTTTGGGATATATAAACTCTTGTTTCCGCTTTTTCAATCAGTCCATAAGCCAGTACTCGGGGCTATAGCCGAAGGGTTCTTCAAACCCATTTTAATTCTTTTCTTTTTTTTTCTCACTGAGGAAGGGGATCCAGGAATCCTCGAAACGATCGTAAGGGAATTTTTTGTCGTTCTGTACGTTATTTGTGCGCAAAATCGATGTTAAAGATTTTAGCTTTTTCATTCAGTTTTTCTTCCTTTTCTTTTCGTATTCAAGACGCTAGGCTAAGAGTTAAGGATATATCTAAGGATCGCACCGAAACAGGTTTTTAAGACCGAAACCGATTTTCGATAATTGTCCTATTTTTTGGCCAAAAACAAAAATGTCCAAAAAATATTTAGTAATTAATACATACATAAACACACAGAATTTTTAATTAATTATATGTGAAATTATACGTGTGGCATGAGTTGGCTCAATGTGCCTCTGAAATAAAATGTAATTAATTCATCAACGACACAGAATGATTTTCTAATTATACGAATTTCATCTAATTAAAAAAATGTTTATGTATACATACATCGATTTATCTTTCATAATGACTTTTGTATTTGATCATCTATTATACTACAACTTTCTCAAAGACTATTAGAAACACTACTGCGGTTTCAAACAAAAAAAATTCTTTAACTGTTAAGACTGCAGCTTTTAATGACAACGTGAAAAGAGTCTTCAAAGTTTAGTCGTATATGCATTGCTTCCTTTATAATTTGAACTCTATAATTATAAACAGTGAAGTTCATAGCAATAAATAAAAAGTATCACATTTGAGCCGTGATGGCACAAATCAATCCATAATGTTGAAAATTTCCGAAGGAAGAAACGAGATTTTTGGAGTATAGATAGTTTCGGCTGAGTTTCGCTCCCGGCCGAATTTTTCGCAGCATTTTCATCGAAAACGAATTTTCGTCGAAACTCAGATTTTGGGCCGAAAACGAAAACAAAACCGAATTTTCGTCGATCTCTAGTTATATCGATTAAAAGAATATCTCATGACATGATTTAGCCATTTAGCATATGTAAAGATATTAATATTTTCGAAAGAAAGTGCTGTAATAGATTAATAAGAAAACAAACAAAAATATAAAATTTAAAAAATCTCCCGAAATTGTCCTATATTTAACGCAAAGGTACAATAAACTGCTATAAATTGTGTACAAATATGTATATTGTAGTTAGTCAGCAACATTCAGTTTTACCTAGTAATCCATACTAATAAAAGAACATATCGCTCTCTTTCTGTGTGTGTGTACACGATGGCTAGCGAAATCTACCACACGTAGAAGCCTGAAAACTTAGGTGACGTTAGACCAAGACAGTTCCTGATTCACCTGAGGATCAGCTTTTTAATTTTTTAAGGGTTTGTTTCGTTTAATTCCCTTAATTTTCTTTTCACTAAATTGTTAATAACTTGCCCCCTTTTATACAATCCTCTTCGTTTGGGGGACCTTTCCCCATTTAGTTATTCTCGACTTGCTACTTTCGAGTTATGACCCTGTACCCTATGGGCCAGTTGCAGGGACCCTTGAAGTTTTTTGCAAATAAATTGTTAATAAATTGCTTTCTTTTAATCCGATCTTCATTTTTGGGGTCCATTTTCCATTTAGTTTCCAAGGATCGTTTTTTCGAAAAACGTTTTCCTCCCCTTTTCCTTATTGCAATGTCCCTCCAAGCCGTAATTTTAGAGGTACCGACAATCCAAAAACATATTCTTAAAGCTGAAACATTTTTATAATAGAGTGTAAAATCAATAAAAAAAAAAAAAAAAAAAAAAAAAAAAAAAGAAGAATTTTAACCCTTTCAAATACACCGGCGAATTCAGGTCACTTCACACGTCACGGAGACGATATTTTCTCTACCCTAAAAGTAACTAAACGTCCGTATTTTAACACAGTATTTTTAGAACATCTCAATAGACCAGATTTACATTACCTATGAAAATTTTAAACGTTCGGTCGGGTAGAAATATTTTTACAAAATAAAACGTGTGAAAATTGCTACGAAAACAGTAAAAACCTGAGAGATTCGTCGCGGTTTTGCTCGCTCTCGATGCGCATAGACTCCAAAAATCTAATTACGCAGAAAATAAAATACCAAATAGTATATACTTTCAATTCAATATTTGTTTCATTAAAACATAAATTCAGATAAAATGTAGTTAAAGGTACCGGGCGTCCTAAAAAGGACTGACTGATTTTTAAATTCCATATCTCGCAAACGGTGTCAGATTTAAAAAAAATTCTTCCAGGAGGGTTAAGTATGATGTCAGAAGTTTTTTACCCCGATTCTCTAATTTAGTTCGAATTACAAACAATAGATGACGCTGCAAGCAATAACAGCTAAATTCAAGCTGGATTTTTTTGGCCTTTCTCATCTCCCATGCCAAAAGTGGAGATTAAAATGTTTTGAGTGGGTCACGAAGTACCAAAAATCGGGCCTGGATTTAACGCATATTGCTCGCAGCGCCATCTATTATTTGTAATTCGAACCAAATTCGAGAATCACAGTATAAAAAGTCTTGACCTCATACATAACGCTCCTGCAAAATTTTTTTAAATATCTTTCACCATTTGCAAGTTATTCATTTTTAAAATCAGTCAGTCCTTTTTAGGAAACCCGTATTAAGTCATAAAAAATTGAGGTTAATTTAAGGGTCATTTATTACGGGCACGGGCAACACCATGCGGATCAGGTTATGTAAAATATAATAAAACATTTTTAATATAATGCGAATATTGCTGCATCATGCTGTTCTTAGTTTGTTCATATTGGCCATGTAAAAACAATAAATACAATAATGTCACAATGAATAAAATATAACCATTATTTATAATAAAACACTCATACTACAATAGATATTAAAACACAGATACATACATAAATGACGCCTGCATTCAACAGTTAAATGTATATATAAATATTATACAGACATACAAACAATAAATACAATAAACCCAACTGATGTGAAAAATTCGCCAGAGCCAGGAATCGAACCCGGGACCACAGTATACAAGACTGCTGCTTTAACCACTGAGCTACTGAGCTACTACTAATTATCATAGATCGATGTAATAGTAAAATCTATTCATCGTTGTCCGGTCATCCAAGGCTGTCGTATAGATGGCTGGTGACTTCCCCAACATGGTTTATTAGTGAGAAATTGCAGACTCAGGCATCGGCAAGAGTAGCTCGGTGGTTAGAGCAGCAGTCTTGTATACTGTGGTCCCGGGTTTGATTCCTGGCTCTGGTTAATTTTTCACTCCGATTGGGTTTATTGTATTTATTGTTTGTATGTCTGTATAATATTTATATATACCTATAACCATTATTTGTTTATTTCACCTTTAATTTATTATTTAAACAGAGTTGGTCAGTAATTGTGATTTTTTTTAAATTATTAAACGTTATTAAAAGAAGTTATGTTATTCTAGCAAATATTTAATGTGAAAATGTTCATATTTATTTCCTTACACAAATTTCGCTTTCAGTTCCATCAAAGTTTCAACGTATGCTCAAACAATCCAGAATATTTTCTAACGTATCTATACAGTTAGAACATAAATTATAAAGTACAAAATGTTATTGAATGGTTAAACATATTTAATGCGATTGGCTTATTTTCATGTAACTTTTAGTGTGGAAAACTTAATATAAGCGAATTGCTTAATGCGGATATTCACAATTATTTGTCTAACGGATTATTATAGAATGGCGATGCATGTTTATTGATGTTTATTTAACCATTTATAATTGAGTGTGAGTACAGTAGACTCGCTAAAGTAACATATTCAAGGGAAATATGATATTTGAATAAACAGTTTTTAGAATTTATCTTCGTGTATTTTCCTGAAAGATTATTAAGGGAAGTGTAAGTATATAACAATACTCTACGCCAGCGGTTCCCAACCTTTATTGGTACAGGACCCACCTTTAAGTCAAACAAATTTTCAGGACCCACATAACATGAGGGTATGAGGGTGTATCAAATATTAGTATGGAATTTTGTATGACTTCTATAAACTATCGGCTATCCTATCCACTGAAAAAGACAAATTTTCGTACGAAGGATGCACTAACAACAAAAGCAAGAATGGTAATCCTAGTGTGTGTAAGTTGAATAAAAATTAAAACACCAAATATAATGAAAAATAAGCTTAATTATTATCAAAACACAATCAGTGAGATTTCTGGCAATGGCGTTTACCGATGAGGGCATAAAGTAAAAAAATAGAGATGAAGTGTTGTGGCTGGAGGTGACGCCAAAAATGTAGCCCTAAGATCCTCTACGTTCGGATCAAACACAATCGCGTGCTTTCGCAAAAAAAGAAGGAAACTTCTACTAATACAGATTTTAATTCATAATACAATGAAATGCTACTTTAGAATGCTTAATCTTGGTACAAAAAGGGCTAATGTCCAACATTGAGAAATTTCAGTTAAATGCACTAATGAATTCAGGATGCGATATAAAGTAATTGCTAAAAGGGCCAAAGTCCTCCCAATATTAGATCATTGAAAACAAAATATTTTGTAGAGGACAATGTTACTTACTGTTAATGTAATGTGTCAAACTTAAATTGGGTTTCCTGCCATTTGAGAAAAATGGACATTGTCCCTTTTGTTCCAAGGTACAGAAATATAAGCAGACCATTTTCATTTAGAGAAAAAAATGGACGGGAGATGTCAAAGAATTCGGTCCCTGTTCCACGTGATTGTTTTGTTTGGGCCAAATGAGGGCATTTAAATTTGAGAAATAACGCGCATCATATTACAAACCGTTTTTAAGGCATACTGCATCTCCATATATCTCTTTCCTCCATGCGATGAAGGCATCTATATCACGGTTAAGACTGCTTAAATTTAACTTTAAGTCACTTTATATACGCTGTTTGTTTCTGTACTCTTTTTTCAAAAACAACAAAGCAGAAAAGGCACGTTCGCACAAGTATGTCGTTTTGAACCCCATCAAGGACCGCAAAGCTAATTTGGTTTTTTCTGGATACTCTGCTCCTATGTTCCATAGATTAACATACAAGATAGGACATTTCCATAGAGCGTAATGGTAATGCAATTGCGATCGCAGCGCCTTTAGTGACAATGGGAAAGAAACTTCCCATCCTTGCAATAATTTTGTTATTGAACGTCTACATTATTGTGATCTTTCTTTTTTTAATGTTGCATGTTTACGTTTTCAACAGAATGCTACACCGATACATGAACACAGAATAGATACTCTATTCTATATATCTAATATCTATTCTATGTTCATGCACTGATATATATATTATTTTTCGTACATGATGGGTGAACAATTTAAGTGCACCGAAAAACAAGCTAAAAATTTCATCCTGAATGTTATACGTTAAGTAAATATGATATAATTGATTTAAAGCTACATAAAGCGACGGTGTAATGTAAAAATATACGAATTATTGCACACTATAAGTCCCAGAAATTTTCATAAATATTCCCATTTGGTAGAAAAATTTTTACAGACGATGTTTTATTAATTTATGAAGTTTAATGTATTAAACAATCGTTACGATAATTTTTTTTAATTTACGCATTTTCAATTTCTGCCAGATAAAATAAAGTGATTGTTTTTAATGTAAATAACATACAATCAGTTCAATAATATTTATGATGATATAAAAAACTGGTGGAACCACTTAGAAAAGTAAAGCTCGATCTAAAAAAGTTACAGTAAAAAATTGTCAAATAGTTTCAGTTTAAAAAAGTAAGTAGTGCGTAGAAAAGAAATGGAATCAGATTATCTGTAAAGCTCATGAAATTACCCAAATTTTTGTTGATAGCTGAAAATGTGGACTGAGTTTTACTGGTGCCTTAAAATCAATCAGGGAAGTAAAGGCATTTTTAACTCATTCTGAATTCCAATCATTCATAACCAGTTTAAAAATTTGGGCTCATAAGAATAGGTTAGAGTTTGATTTGGAAATGAGCGAGAACATGAGAGGTGTCGAGAACATGGGAGATCGTTCAGTACGAAGTACGGACCAAATTCCATTCCAGGGATCACTGATAAGCCTGGAAGATCAAAGTCCAAAATAAGCCCAAAGCCCTAAGCATGTACGATTCAGCCATATGCTAACTACTTGTCTGGCTTAAGTCCATTGACATAAGGCTCCATTTTCATAGTAATTAAATGAAATAAAAATTATTACGCTACATGTGTTATGTCAGAAATATTAATAACAACAATTCTTCAACAACTTGACTATATTAATGTTATACTTAAAATATTACTTCATGGTTTACATTCTTTCAGCTTTGTGGAGTTTAGCTTGAGTTGATGCAATCATGTCCACAATTCTGGGCCTGACAGAAATTGTTTTGCACATAACTACACGCTCTGTTTACTATATCCAGTACTCAATTATGAGTGGATAATATGATTTTGAATATAAGGCACCAGTAAAGCTCAGTCCACATTTTCAGCTATCAACAAAAATTTGGGTAATTTCATGAGCTTTACAGATAATCTGATTCCATTACTTTTCTACGCACTACTTACTTTTTAAACTAAAACTATTTGACAATTTTTTACTGTAACTTTTTTAGATCGAGCTTTACTTTTCTCTCTGGTTCCACCAGTTTTTTATATCATTTCACATCTTTTTAGGATCCTTTCAGGAACTTAATCAACCAACTTCAATTAACAAAACAACCGCCCCAATTAACCAACCAGTGATCCCAATTAACCGGCCCAACCAATTCTCCCAATCAAAAATTAACAGAAACATTGGTTCACCAGTGTATTTCAAGAGCTCTGATGACCCCATACTTATTGCTAAACCCCGTATTGGGATATTGACCTATACTTTACTGACTGCCAGACTAGTCCATGGACTAAGTTTTATGCGTAGTGTGATCTCTTGAATTTTTCTGCTATGTACCTACGCTCCTCTGTTTGAAGGGACTATGCAGTATCCTAGGCTAACCCCTCAAACACACAAAAAGCTAGGGTAAGAAACAGTCATAAGAAATGAATTAAAACTGCGAAAAAATTATAAAAAGGGAAAATTTCTGTCTTTGGAACTTAATGGGAATTTAAAATTAAAAAAGTCTGAAAACGACTGAATGCAGAAAAATGATCAAAAGTGATTGAAAATATTATACAATACACCTGTAAATAATATCAGAAATATTACTAATATTGGATATTTATAATAATATTTCGGAGGACAAACTAAAATATCACGATAATGACTAACATATTTACATCTAACTGTAACCATTGATCATAAAATCAGGAAAATTGGAAAGTAGGTGTCCTTTGTAAAGTATGCATTAATTAAGGAGATAAATTACGTAAACGAGTCTATTGACAATTGGTGTATTTGGTACGGATAAATTATATAATTGAGCCTACAGACAATTGGCGCATGTTAACGGGCGTCGTTTAGGGCATAATTAACTGAGCCGTATATGCATGCACCTATTTTTGTAACGTTAACATACGCGTTGGGTAAATCTCACCTCATTTTGTCTCCCATTATATTTTTGGCTAAATGCGCTTTAAAAAAATGTCTACTTCTCTATATTGTAAAATGCATCAGTACTACTTCTTTTTAGAGAAAAATCAAGCGTTTCATATTTATTTTCCAATTTTATAACAGTTTCTGTAAAAATGGCGGTTTTTTCTCCTTAGAAAATATGCAACGATTTGTTTTACCTCTTAAAACATGAATTATTTTATAAAATTTACAGTAATTACATTTAATGCACTTTCATCAACATATGAAGGCAGCTTTTATTTCACTCTTTCAGTAAAATTATTTTAGTGTGTGTTATCCCGTAACGAATGAACATATCGAAATGTAACGTTTGTACACGTGCAGGATTATTTAATCCCAAAAGCCACATTTCTACTTTTCTAGCCAACAAATTTAAGACATTCCTTCATACAACCTTTCTCAATCTTGGCCTTGAAAGGTACAAGGAAGGTCAGAAGTCTTTCATGAAGTAGTTTTGAAGTTTTTTCACCTGCATAACCCCTTTTCCCACAGGTAAACGCAACGTCTCCCGCCAGCCAGAACGTCTGCATACATACTACACCATAAAACGGAAGAGGATATAGAAAAATGAGCTTTGATAAAATGACGAATTTTTGAAGTTTTTTCACTTGCATAACTTCTTTACCCGCAGGTAAACGCAACGTCTCCCGAAAGCCATACCGTCCGCATACGTACTACACCATAAAACGAAAGAGCATACAGAAACATGAGCCTTTCTAAAATGAGGTAATTTTGAATTTTTTTCATCTGCATAACCCCTTCTCCCGCAGGTAAACGTAACGTCTGCCGCCAGCCAGACCGTTCACATACATATTACATCATAAAACGGAAGAGCATACATAAAAATGAGCCTTGCTAAAATCAAGTGACGAAAACGTTGCTAGCTCTTAGACCAGGGATGGCGAACCTTTTCACGTCCACGTGCCAAATTTCCCCAAAAATATAATTTACGTGATCATGACGTGACAACAATAAAAAAATTTAATGGATCAAATAATAATGAATCAAAACTACTTAAAATTTTGTTTTTAGCATTAAAAAAATACAGGTGATATTTGATGTTATACCGCAGAAATTTATTTTAAAAATATTATTTCTGTTGTCTCATCTTAAATGCCAAATAATTTATATCCGCTTTGTACTCAGTTATTTTCGATAGAATGCATGTTTAATTGCACTCACTTGACAAGACGTTTTTAATTGATTTTTTTTTTTTTTTTTTTTTTTTTTTTTTTTAACGAAAAGAATGTTTTGCAGAAAAAATTGTCAGAACAGCAAACGCCAGAAACTATAGCTTTTAGTGTCTGGAATTGAATTCCAAGTCGTAATAATTTTAAAATCAGCATTTTTGCTTATTACACTTTTAATTTTTGTTTAGCGATAATCTTCTAATTCTCAAAATTTTCTGAGCCAATGTTAAGCTAGATTCGGATAAATTAAGTTATATTTCAATTTCTTCAATCTGTGTGACAATCACAACCAACCGAACTAATCGGATTCAAGTGACGCAGACAACATCTATATTAATTAATGCATTTTGTGAAATTCTACTATATTTTGATGTAAAACTTAAATCTATGCCGTGTCAAAAATAATCTGCAGCGTGCCATAGGTCCGCCGTCCCTGTCTTAGATTATTACTTTCGGTCCAACAATATTATTATTTTTTTTTAACTGGCGAAATTGAATTTCATTTGGCGTTATAATGACGTAATTATACTAAAGTGCTTCAGCTTTTAAAATTAAAATGCATGTTTTCTTTGGCGCGTGTAATAGGAGTATACTATTTCCTTGACAATACGCAGGAAAATGCAATAAATACAACCAAATGAACTAGCATATACCGAAAATTTCTTTCGTATGACATAAAAATAAATCTTTTGTTTTATGGATGATAATAATAACGATTAATTTCAGAATATCAGGCGTCTCTTTTCAGAATAAAACATCATCACAAAGTTATGTCAGTTAAACAGAAATTGACGTCATACCTAGCAAACGATTTTTTTTTTTTTATTATTGTCATTTCCTAAATTGTTTTTTTTTTTTAAATTAAAACTCCGGTATTAAAATAGATTTTTAAACATTAAAAATATTCAAATGAATATACTGCGCCATTTCAACACGTGTTTAGTTAAAGTTTTTACATATATATAGGAAATATTTTCATTTTCTGATTAGAATGATGTCGATTTGAAAAATGCAAAAATATAGCAAGAAAATCTGATTTTTATTTAAAACAAAATACGTGTTTTATCACTTTTTTAAAATTATTGTGCCGCTTGATGTGGCAACAGCAAAGAAAGATTGAAGGAGATATTTCTATATTGTTAAATTATGGAACGCTATGTAAAGTTTAAATGGGTGCCATTCCCTTAATATTGGATATTTTTTGACCCGACCTTCGAAAGGCACATCGCTAAATTAAGACCTTTCCAAAAAGCCATTATTCATCACTAAATGTTTTCTGGTTTGGATTGTAATTGAGTTGTTGTTTGTTCATCATGTTTCAAAACGTAAAAGATGCGGCTGAGCTCTACTATACAGCACGATCGTGCTGTATGATATTAAAATATAGGAAATAATAATAAAATTATAGATAGCGAAAAATTCCTTTTTACAAATTTTTAGAATTATATAAATCTAAACGTTAAAATAAAGCAAAACATAGAGATACTGATAAAATTGTATTCGATGTGAACAAATTAACACAATACCCGAATTTAATTTCTTACAATTTTATTTGATTAACTTACATATTTACGTTTTCAACAGTATTTCCTGGGGGTTTTCTTTTATGTTATTATTATAATTATCATTTTGTAAGTTAAAGCTGAACGAACAAGTACAAAAAAACAAAAAACAAAAAAACAAAAAAAAAACAAAAAACAAAAAAAAAAACAGCGACCCAGCTAAATAAATTAAACATAAATAAAATATCGTCTGCCTCTGATTCGTTTAGGAAAGAATAGATATTCAAAACATAGAGAGTAAGCATATTTCATCAACACAGGTAAATTTCGGAGACTTGTTAATTCTTCCCCATTGTCGGTAGTGACGCTAGTACTTCGACTGTTGCCATTTACTGTTGCCATTACAGATTTTGCCGCAAATGTCCCATCTTGTATTTTAATCTACACTATGTTCATACAGATGAAAATTAAAGATTTTTACAGGGTTGCCATAACGATTGCGCGACTACTAACATATCTCACAACAAGGTCGTAACGTGGTGCTGATTGACACTGTTTAAGAAAACACCGTCTTCTCACAAAGTTTTAGTTTAAACTAATAGCTTTTATGACGACTGCGGTTGTAAACTATTGTACAGTAGGACCTCGATTATCCGAAGTAATTAGGACCGGCCCTTTTTCGGAAAATCGAATTTATCGGATAATCGAGAGTGCTTTAATTTTAAGATTAAGGAGAAATACATGCAATATTTCTTATTATGGTAACAAGTGCTTAAAAAATAAAGTAATAGGAAAATAGAAACAAGAATAAATTAAATGAATTTTAATTTTTAAATTAAGTACGTTTACGTACATCACTAGAATTTGAAAAAATGCTTCGTTTGTCGCAATTTCGATTGCCTTTGCTTTGGAGCTCTATCACGGAGTTTTTTAATAGTATTAGTTCACCAGCATTACACTCTTTCTTCTGCTCCAGCCAGGCCAAACAATTTGCAAACCACTCAAAAGTTTCAGAATTGCTAATTTGTTCGTTTTCTTCGTTCCACTCCGCAGCTTGCGAGAGCTCAAGTTAAATTCAAAGGGACTCTAACAAAGGGGGTCGAAAATATTTATATGTACTCATAGTTCGGAAAGGAATATGATAGTTCCTTGCACACAAGGAATATGATAGTTTGATAGTTTAAAAAAAAAAATAAAATCAAAATCTATTTTGCACACAAGGAGTGTGACAGTAAAAAAAAAAAAAAAAAAAAAAAAAAAAAAAAAAAAAGCTTTAAAAATGGATTTTGGTTAACCAAGAGGTTCGGTTAAAAGAGTTTCAGATAAAAAAGGTTCTACTGTATTTATTATATTTTTCTAAACAGATGGAATAAAAAAGTTTTTTTTTGTGGCAAACCTCGATTGCTCCGCGACCCACAAAAACACCCGCCACCCCCAACCAGCCGGTTGCGACCCGTAGGTTGGGAAACGCTGCTATAAGCTACAATGATGCAACATTTGTAATTGCACTGAGCAAAAAGAAATCGCGAAAAAATAGAAAATTTACTGAATGTATCATATAGCAAAACATTTTTAGTATAATGCAAATATTGCTACCATGATGTTGTTTTTAGATTGTTCATATTTACCACTTACAACAGTAAATACAACAATGACACAATGAAGGAAAAATAACCAACATTTGTTTATTTTGTTTTAATTTATTATTAAAACAGATTTGGTCAGTCATTGTGATTTTTTTTAGTAATAATGTCATTAAAAAGAAATTTTGTTATTCCAGTAAATATTAAATTTAAAATATCTCATGTGATAGACCGAGAGCCGGCAGCACAGACAATCACCTCATCGAGTTCACGGCTTAAATTCCACACTCTCAGAAATAAAACTCTCAATTTTGACGATTCAGCAGTCCTCGAGCTATATTTCGTTGTTTTTAACAATCATTTCGTATCAAAATCACGTGACTTTTAACGACACGTAAACTCTCAAATATTTGACGAAGGTGTTTCTTCACTCACGGCCAGACTCAATGCATTTTAAGGAAACCGTACCTCCTCAAATCCTGCGACTTTAGCAAGCAAATATTTGCTTGTTTATGTTATTCCTGTCATAATTTATTTAAAAAATTTATGTTATTCCTGTCATAATTTATTTAAAAAATTGCACTTTTTAGCGCTTTTCAGAAAATGCTGAAACACAGGTAGTTATTGTTTCTGCATTAGTTATTTTTTTTAGCTGTTAAAGTTTTTAAGAATTTTTATTATTATTTATATTATTATTATTATTATTATGATTATTTTACTTTGCTCGCTATGGTTTAATTCGAAAAGAATAAATTTCCTGTGTTTTACAAAATCGTTCAAAAAGAAAATTTGGTCAATAAAGTTTCAAAATTCCAAGATCTCTTTTTCATTTAAGAAATATATTCATATAACTATCAAATTAAATATGCATAATTGATCCCTCTCCCTTCTTTTCTGTAAACAGTAAAGTGTTAAAATCTTAACCAACTACTCAAATTGATAAAATCTCCCCCATATGTACTTTAAAATTCGTTATTTCTGAGCAACAAATTAACCAGACCATATTTTAATCATTCATCGAGCAAAGAAAATTTTCCTAATAAATTATATTAATCAAGCTATATTATAATTACTCATGTTATAATTATTCATATTAACCATAGGAAATAATAATAATAAATTAGTCTTACTAATTAAAACTTGCAAGAATTATAAGTATAACACCATCGATAAAATTACAACCAACCTTATAAAAATATAAATATACAGTAGAATCCATTACATACATGCAAAATCGTATCTGTTCGAGGACTCAATAGCGTAATAGCTAGAGTGCCCGTCGCCCACACCGGAGGTCGTGAGTTCGAATCAACCCGAAGACCGAAGCTATTATTTTTTCTCCTGTCGATACAAGAGCTTCCAAACTGTTCAATAGGTGGCACCACCAGCCCTCTGATTGCACTTTTCAAATAAGCACTTTTGACGAAATTGTTATCCTCAAACAAGCGAAGAAAGTAATTTTCTCAATATGACGAAATATTCGCTCGGAGCATATCCCAGGAAATGGTTTCGTCAAAAATGAAGAAAATTTCGTGAAATCTGAGTATCCATTTCTGAGAGTGCAGAATTAGCTAAAAGTCAATACGCATATTAAAACGCAATCGGTCTGCCAAGTCATATCTTAGTGGAAAACACCTTAAAACCTGATTTTATTGGTCGACTCGTAGGTTTACCATTGTGTTTTCCTGCACCCAAAAGTTTGAAAACATGGAGGACTGGGAGCAGGAAAACGCACGAGTCAACCGCTAAAATCGGGTTTTCAGGTATTTTCCACTAAGATATGACTTGGCAGACCGATTGCGTTTTAATATGAGTATTGGGTTTTAACTAATTCTGAAATTTCAGCCGTGAACTCGATGAGGTGATTGGCTGTGCTGCCGGCTCCTTTACACAAATTTCACATTCACTTCCATCAAAATTTCAACAGATAATTAAGGGGTCTCAGGACTCTTAAAGCTTTAAAATTTTCGAAATTTTAATTTTTTTAGATGATAAACTCTTATCTTTTCTGAACATTTTGATATAATTGTTTCCTTGAAATTCCTATTAGAACTGAAGTTATTTATATACGTTCAATAGCTGAAGCGTCGTTTCGGAAACTTTGAAGCCATTTTTCTCCAAATGACGTTTTTGGGCATAACGCGCACGATATCTCAAAAACTTAGGAATATTTTTTCATGAAATTTTCAAAAGATATGTTTCATGTGAGTCTGTATAAACTGAACCTAAAATTTCCTTTTTATTGTTCAAAATAATATTTTTTTAGTTGATTAAACTGTTAAAATTTTCTTAATTTTACATTAGCTAAATACAACTTTAAATATAAAAAAGCTTTAAATACAAATTTATTTAGGTTCAGGGTAATTATTACAATCTGAAATATAAGTAGGTACCAAAGTTTTCATTCTAGTTGCAACACTTATTTTGTAATCGTGCGCGTAAGCTGTTATGCCGCTTTTTTTGCTCGAAAAATGTCTAACAGTTTGGAGCCCCCTGTAAATGCTAATTCTGCATCTTATAATTTTTTAAATACACAAAATCGAAGAACATACTTATATATTTTATTCCAATTAAAATTGTGCCTTAAAATGAAATGCATTTTAAGATATTAAATGTTGAAAATGGTCTTTTTTTTTCTGTTTTTCCAATTTTAAGAGTCCCGAGACCCCTTAAACAATCCAGAATATTTTTTGATGTATTTATAAAATTAGTACATAAATTATAAAGTACGAAATTTTATTGAATAGTTATAGTATTTAATGCGAATGGCTTATTCTCATGTAACCTTTAGTATGGGAAACTTAATATAAGCGAAACGCTTAATGCGGATTTTCGCAATTACCCGTCTAACGGATTATTATAGAACGCCGATGCATGTTTATTCATGTTTATTTAACCATTTATAATTGAGAGTGAATACAATATTATGCTCTCTGAAGTAATAAAGGAGGGAAACATAATAACGGAATAAACAGTTATTAGAAGTGGTCTTCGGGTATTTTCCTGACTGATAATTAAGGGAAGTGTGGGTATATAATATTATTCTAGGCTATGATGGCGATAGTTTGCAATTGCACTGTAAAGAAAAATCGTGAAAAAAAGGTAAATGTATTGTCAGCAAAGTTTCCGTCTATTCTCTGTTTTTTCAGAAAACTCTCGTTGTTGTAGTTTGCCGTTTTAAAGGAAGGAAATTTCTATTTTCACAAATAAATATGAACAATAACGTGATAATAATAAGAGTAAAACTAAATAAATTGTGTATATATATATATATGTCATGATATTTGGTAACAGGTCATGGAATTCTGTAAATGCAGAAAGATCACTAAGCAACACTCTAAAGAACTTAAGCAGCCGTTATTACAATACCGATTAAGATTACCATATTCAATAGTTCCTTTGCAGTCGCCGATATTGCCTGTGATCTTGGTCGACAAACACTGGTTGTTTCTCGAAAAAAAGAAACAATTCTTTATAACAGAACAAATTTTATTACTTTACTCTATCAAAATACAGTGGCAAACAATCCACTACAATTCTTTAAAATATTAGACACTTATTCCAGTTATCGCCTAACATACTCCGTTTTTTAAAAATATTGAAAATTCATTCGCTTACTCCGGTGACTATCTTCTAGACAGCAACGTAGTTAAAAAAAAAAAAAAAAAAAAAAAAAAAAAAAAAACCAATAAATGCCACGAAAAATCTGAGCTCCGCGCTCATGTCTCAGGTAAACAGTGAGACGCGGAATGTTTTCTACGCCAATGCAGATATGCGGAGAAACAAATAATAGCCTTGAAACGGTGGATAACTATATACTAGCCGCGTAAGAATTTAACACGCTTGCGGTTGTTTACGATAAGCGGCACGAAATTGAATTTTGAAATGAAATAAGAAAAAAGAAATCGTATAAATCAGATAACTTTAAGAGAAAAAATATCAGCAATTTAAGAGTGAGAAATAAAAAGTTCTTGAATAAAAAATATTAAGGTGGAAATATTTCTCAGAAGATTTTGAAGGAAATTAAATACGCGTTTTAAATAGAATGAATTTAAATGAACAGAATGAATGGAATATTATTTAAGATAGGGAATAATTTAATAAGCTAGGATTGTAGAATACTTTAGAAAAGAAATTTTTATGGAATAATTTTAAGGCGCGGAAATTTAGTTTTCGTAATATATATATATACATATATATGTATGACGATATCCTTAAACTAACTGTACTACAACTGCATGGTAGCGTGGATTGCAGTACAATGAGTAATTTCTTGCACTATGAGGCTTTGCAGAGTAAAACAACTTCCTATTACAACTATTCACAAGTTTCTCTGAAGCAAAATTTGTTAATAGTTAATATTGTTAATAGTGAGTTACTTGAAGCTCTAGCAGCCCAGCAAGTTCCGCAAAGGGTCTCCGATGCACCAGGCAAGGTGCTACTACGTATGACTGGACGATAATTTTATCAGTCCTGTCCCTTATACATACTATTAGTACATAACTTATTAAGTGAACAAGCTTTCTAAATAGTTAAATTTGTTTAATGCGAATGGCTGAATATCAGAGAAGCAGTTAATGTGGATTCTCACAATTAACCCTCTGACGGATTATTATTAAATGCCAGTGTAAACCGGGAGAGTCAAAATTCCGTTAAAACTTTAAAAACTTATAAAAAAAGAAGAAATTTTGATAAAACAGTGCGGTTTGCAAGAAAGCGCTCACAAGGTAGTCGGGTTTTTTTTTTAGCAGAAAAAAAAATTAGTTAAAAAAACACATGTAGAGGGCGCTGACGACCCGAAACACAATGAATAGGACAACAGTACGCTCCATTCATTTGTTCTTCCAACAACAAATGTTCAACATGTCCTCCAGAACATTCTACGACACAACTGTTGTCCCGTCCATTGTGTTTGGAGTTGTCAGCGCCCTCTACATGTAATTTTTTAACTATTTTTTTTTTCTTTGCTGCTAAAAAAAATCCGACTCCCTTATGAGCCAGCCCTTTCTTGTAAACCGCACTCCTTTCTTACAATTTCTTCCTTTTTTATGAGTTTTTAAAGTTTTAACGAACTTTTGGCTCACTCGGTATTTATTGATGTTTCTTTAACCATTTATAATTGACTGTGAGTGCAACGAACATGCTAGAGTAGCGCATTACAAGGAAATATAATACACGAATAAACAGTTACTAGAAATGACCTTTGAATATTTTTGGAGTGTCTATCACTGGAAGTGCGGATACATAACAATAATCAGCGAAATAATGATGCACAAATTTGTTATTGTTTTGTGTTATTCTGGTATTTTTCTGTATCCCTCCTTCTAAAATATTATTGCTTCGAAAAACATAAACATAAAAACGACTTGTTAACATTTCCGAACATCTTTGATGCCAAAAGAACCTTTTTTATACATAAAAGCTTATATAAATCTCGAAAATACATTGGTTTCTGGAGAATTCTGGAGATCAAAAGCGCTTTTCGGCATTGCGGGTATTTTGGAAGAGGTTATTTTATATATCTTTCGTGGTTATATTATGTTATTCTATATTAAGAAGTATTTTTAATTTTTTGCTGTGTAACTTTATCTGAAAGTTGACCAAATTGCAAAAAGTTTTTAAACATCGAAGCATTCAAAGTCTTAAATGTGTAACATTTTAAGGTTTACTTAATTCATAAATTTACCAGTTTTTTTTAAAGTGAATAAGTCTCTTAAATCAAAAAGCTTATGCTTACATTCTAAACGTAAAATGCGTTTCCGAATACAATAATTTGGAAACGCATTTTGATCACTGTACGTCTAGCAAATATTTATTGAAATGCAGGGCCAAAACTAAGGGGTGGGGTAGAGGGGGTATGTGCCCCGGGCTCCAGAACGAAGGGGCGCCAAATGAAGGATTATACCTTTGGAATGGATAATTTTCTTCTGGTGGATGGATGGCTTCGATTACTATGAAACAGCCATTATAACTGAAGTATTAGGTGAAAATGAAAGAGCAGTCGTAAAAAGTTAGAACTCTGATTTTCTTGTCAGAATGGGGGAAAAAAATGGCCACAATGTTTTTGAAAAAAAAAATATGGCAATTATTTGTTACAATTTAAACGTGAAATGTGTTCCCGAAATTCAAGAACGTTTGGTTACCTGTACGTCAGCAAATATTTATTCAATTCTTTGCTATTAGTTCACACTCTCCCTATATTTATTTATATAGTATATGTTGTTCAAATTTTCAATCGTTAATAAAATACTTATTATTCATCCTATCAAGTTGAAATAAAATTTTTTAAACTTGTACTGGATGACAATTGATGTTAATATAATTTTTTCAAATATTAATTCATTAATTAAATTTTAATTAATTAATTATAGTTTTATATGTTAGACAAAATGGCGGTCATTGGTTATTGAACAACATATAATGCATCTGCATTTCTATAAGGGGGTTACCATAGGAGGGACCCTGTTCTGTCGCCAAATACCGCCAAATTTGTCGCCAACTTGGCGACATATCGCCAAATTTGGCGACCAAAATTAGTAGCTAAAAGTGACGCCAACTTGGCGATATATCTAATATTTCGCCAAATTCCCATAGAGTTCCATTGTAAACCTACTTGCTTCTAGAAAATCAACAAATTGAGATATTTTAATGCAACAAAAACTAATATTAGCTTAAGGGATTATATTAAACGTTTCTTTGATGACCTAAATGGAAATTGACTTTAAAAACAAAATTTTTATATTACTTGTTGGGATATATTTCACAATTAATTCCTTTAACAAAACTTTCTTTCCGTTATTCTATCAGTTTTAATATATAATTTAACAATTCGCAATATTTTATAATGTGCTTACACCGTTAGTACATAAATTATTAAATACAACCTTTCTGAATAGTTTAACTTATTTAATACGAATGGCTTATTCTCATGTAACTTTAAGTATTGGAAATTGAATATAAGCGAAGCGCTTAATGCGGATTCTCACAATTACCCGTCTAACGGATTATTATGAAATGCCGGTGCATATTTATTGATGTTTGTTTAACCATTCATAATTGACTGTGAGTATATGAACTCGCTAAAGTAGTACAATGCAAGGAAATATAATACGTGAATAAACAGCTACTAGAAATGACCTTTGAAGACTTATGGAGTGTTTATTACTGGAAGTGTGGATACTATAAAAATAATCCAGCGAAATAATGGCGCATAAATTTGTTTCTGTTTTGTGTTTTTCTGGTATTTTTTTTTGTGTCTTTTCTATTTACACTTTTTAAGTGCGTTTGTCTGTCTGTCTGTCTGCATATAACAGCGAAAAACTATACAACCGAATGGTTTGAAATTTAATACAGATAATCGTTGCAAAATTTGTCAATTCAAATTTAGAAAAAAAATCAAATCAAAACTTAAAAAGATAATAATAAAAGTTTTCTTTATTCTATTATATCCTACCATACGTAATTAACTCCATGATATCATATGATAGATAATGATTTTTGGTAGCCATGGTGATTACGTCTTTGTTAAGATGGAGTCCTACGATTTCTGTATTACTGATTTTAATATATATGACCGTAATAAATTTTGTATTCATGCATTTTTGAATAAGAATGCAACAGCTATTGCACCAAGATCTGAATATTTAGAAAACTAGTTATAGTACGAACGTACTCATTTGCTACATTTGACGTACAATTTACGAATTGTTTATATAACTCAACTTGGTTTTTTGCATGTAAAGATAGGATTTTACAATCAATTTTTATCCCATTTCCTGATATGATATAATTATACAATTTCGGTACAAAGACGTGTTTCCAGTGACAATAGAATATTTTAGTAGTTTTACAACTTAAGTATGAATTAATACTGTAATTTTAAGGGGTCTCAGGACTCTTAAAATTGGAAAAAATGAAAATAAAAGACTATTTTCAACATTTAATATCTTAAAATCTATATGATTTTAAAACAAAATTTTTTAGGGTATGAAAGATATAAGTATGTTTTTTCATTTCATGTATTTAAAAAATTGCGAGATGCAGAATTAGCATTTACAGGGGGCTCCAAACTGTCAGACATTTGACGAGCAGAAAATTGGTATAACAGCTTACGCGTAGGATTACAAAATAAATTTCGCAACCAGTATGGAAATTTTGATGCCTACTTATATTTCAGATTGTAATAATTACCCTGAACCTAAATAAATTTGTATTTAGAAATTTTTTATATTATTAATACAAAGTTATATTTAGATAATGCTAAATTCTGAAAATTCTAACAGTATAATCACCTAAATTTTTTTTAACAATACTAGGGGGCCCTGCCCCCTACGAGCTACGCTCGCCAACCCCCGTTCAGGTACACCAAAATCCAAAAAGCACGCTAATTTGATCGGCTTTAAAAATATTGAATTAAAATTAAACAGTAGCGATCTCTCTGTAAACGGGCTTCCATTCGTTTTTCTTGGATTGGAGATTTTTAAGACCAAATCTGCTGCTGTTAAGAGATGCAATGGCTGTTTTCGTATTTAATTAAAAAAATAGTTAAACATTTGAAAATAAGCTAATGTAAAATGAATTAAGTAAACAGTGCCATTGTATCCCGGTATTTTTTAACAGCGCTATAAGATAGTTCTTTTAAATAATTAATTTTAAATGTATCGTTTAAAATCTGACGTAATTTACACCAAAGTTTTATTTCTCTTATTAATATTCACGTGAAAATACTTTTGTTCTTAGAAGGAAATATTATTTGCGCTGTCTTCGAATTCACGATATTAGTTAAAAAATTATCTCAAAATATCAACTAAATGTCTCGCGCAAATATATTTTTTAATTTAAATTGTTTTGGCATATTTTTTGGCCATTTTAAATATGACGTAATTTTCTCCATTTACAAGTTTTAATGCATAGTAATGATTTTTTTGTTTTAACATTTTGTTTCTCTTTTAAAATTCAAGTGTAAATATGGTTCTTATGACGTAATTTTCCTGCTTTTAACATGTAATCATTTAATTCTAATTTAAAGTTTTTTTTCTTTTTATAATAGTCACGTGTAAATAAATTTTTAATCTGAAGTAAACAATCGCTGTTTTTGCGCTGTTTGCGCTGTTTATACAGTTGGAAACAGTTTAAATTAATAACATTTTCTGAAATATGTAAAAAATATCTCTCGAAATGCTGAAAATTTGAATTTAAAATAGAAATAAATCCTCATAAAATGAGTCAAATAAATGCAATCTGCACACCGGGAACTTATAACGTGTAAAATGATCTAAAAATGATTAAATTCTCATGCATAGTTTTTGCTCAAATAAAAATTTTTAATGGAACGATTTTGTCCAACTTTGGCTGAAGTAAAACACATACTAGACACATACTTTTAATGTGTTTTTATAACGTCTTTTAAGTAAATAAATATTGTAATATTGTGATATGGTTAATAGTGGAGGTAACCTTGACTTACTACTCGCACTTATTTACATTAATATAAATGAAATTTTAGATTCAGTTTATACAGGCTGACATAAGACATATGTTTTGAAATTTTCATGAAAAAGTATTCGGAAGTTTTTGAGAAATCCTGCGCGTTGTACCAAAAAAAAAAAAAAAAAAAAAAAAAAAAAAAAAAAAACACGCCAACTTCTGTTATAACAGGAATTTCAAGGAAACAATTATATCAAGATGTTCAGAAAAGATAGGAGTCTAAAAAAATTAAAACATCGAAATTTTTGAAGATTCCTGACACCCCTTAAGGAGATTTTCCAATTATCCCGCCACAAGTGATGAATCAGCCAATATCCTCGTAACTTGTATAGTCGTGGAAAAAAAAAAAAAAAGTAAACACCCTTTACTAACTCTGCAAAAAATTATCGTAGAAAAAAGTTACTGATACCACATGATTGGTAATAAAGTCTACTTTTAAATGATGTCTATAAAATTTGCTTAGGGGGCCATCTACACAATAAAACGAACCATAACTTTTTTTTTTTTTTCAATAGCGGTACACAATTCTGACAGCATAAATGCATAACATGCATGCATGACAGCATAACTCTACACCCTTCAGTTAGCCTAAAAATAAATTTTTATGCAATTCGTACGATAAGTTTCCGAGAAATTAATTATTTTAGGGGCTGTATCCAAATTGAAGTTCGGTACCCGATTGTTGACCGAGAGAGCCGGCTTCTTGATCAAGGTACCACTCAAACAGTGATTGAAGACTACTAGATTACAGGATAGCTTAAGAAATTTTAAAATATCTAATCACTTTTATTATTACGGCCCCTTAAACCACCATTTTGCCGTTTTTAAGCATAATTTGGAAACTACTTGGAAGAAAAATCTGAAAGTTTGATTTCCATAAAGCAGGACTTAATAAATCTAAATCACAGCTGCCAACTTTTAAGCTTTTTTAATACCACTAAAATTTAATAGTAAATGTTGTCTTAGTTAATCGATGAAATCTGTCGATCAAGTAATACAAAAATTTCTAGTGGTAACAAAAAAGCGTAAAGGTTGGCTGCTATGCTAAATCCATCAAAAAAAAAATTGTAGGTTGCAATTCATAATTTTTTCGAATATTAATTTCATAATTAATAATTCATATCATAAAATTATAAAAATTGCAAATTCAACATATTTATGTTTGGGCATTTTAGTATTATTGCTACACAAAAAATTAGCACATTAGGAGTATAATTTCAGGAGATATTAATAAAAATACGAAAATATAATTTAACATTAGAAGCACTAAATTTTGAATGCTTATAATTCAAAAACTTATCATTCAAATGACTTGAAATTTGGTGTCTATGCATAGTTTGAACTGAAGATTAGAAATATATTGTTAAAATTGGGTGTTGCTATTAAAAAAATGAAGTTTGCGCTCGTTTTAGTATGTAGCATGTACCCCCTAAGCAAATTTTATATAAATCATTTAAGAGTAGACTTTATTTCCAATCGTTCGGTACCAGTAACTTTCTTCTACGGTAATTTGTTGAGGAGTTAGTAGGGGGTGTTTGCTTTTTTTTTTTTCACGACTGTACAGACTGTACAGAGAGTTAAAATAAAACTGTAAATTTAATCATGTGCCAATAAATCGCCGCCAAAATAGGCCAACAAAACGCTATAATAAAATAAAATATTATGAAAAAAAGTTTTACATCTATTTTATAGTATCAGATTTTCGCAAGTTTCGACTTTTTTAAAATTTTGAAATTTACGATTTACGCAAAATCCTGAAGAGATGATGAAAAATGAAGCTCATTCTCGAATTCAACGCTAAAAAATACATCAGAATCCATTATCAAAAGTTAGACATGTTAGAAATTGTACGTCAAGCGTGGCAAATGATGTGTGTTCGTACTATAACTAGATTTATAAATATTCAGATGTTGGTGCAATAGCTGTTGCACTCTTATGCAAAAAAGTACTAATACAAAATTTATTACAATTCTATATATTAAATTCAGTACACTGTAAAAAAAAAAAAAAAAAAAAAAAAATGTGTAAAGTTACTAAAGTTTTTCTAGGAAACTGGGATTCCTAGAACTTTTTACGGAACGGCAACAACAAAAATTCATGTAACAGACACACTTTTGAGCCGAAAATTAAAAAAATCTGTAAGGTTATTAAGAATTTTTTGGGAAACTGGAATGCCTAGAACTTTTCTAGTAACTGCAACCAGGGTTACAGATAAAATTTTAGTAAGATTACTGTAATTTTAACGGATTCATTTGTAATTCGCTCTGGATGACCTTCTGGCATTGATAATGATTTAATCCGTGATTAAGATTTTCAGGTAGTTTTTATGGTTATGGTTTTTGATACGATAAAAAATTTTAAAAGGAAGGATACAGAAAATAACACAATAACGGAAAACTATAAAAAAATTTATGCGCCATTATTTCGCGGATTATTGTTATGTATACACACTTCCAGTAATAAACACTCCGAAATTACTCAAAGGTCATTTCTAGTAACTGTTTATTCGCGTATTATATTTCCTTGCATTGTACTACTTTAGCGAGTTCATTGTACTCACAGTCAATTATGAATGGTTAAATAAACATCAATAAATATGAAACTCATTTCTGATAATCCGTTAGACGGGTAATTGTGATTGTCCGCATTAAGCGCTTCGCTTATATTCAGTTTCCTATACTTAAGGTTACATGAGAATAAGCCATTCGCATTAAATAAGTTTAACTATTCAGAAAGGTAGCATTTAATAATTTATGCACCAACGGTATAAGTACATTAGAAGATATTATGAGTTGTTAAATTATACTGTGTGATTACAAAAGTTCGAGCCCTATTTCATAGCTGCTTGCAATTTTGACTGTGCAGATGTTTCTTTTATAACCATATTATTACTAAGATACAATAGAACCCCACTAATCCGAACTAATTGGGACCGGCATCTGTTCGGATTACAAAAAGTTTGGATTACCCGAAATTCCGATAAAAATAGAAAAAAAAAGGTGCGTGCTAAAAAAATTAGGTTATACACTGTAAAAAAAATCTATAATGCTACTAAAGTTTTTCTAGGAAACTGGGATTCCTAGAACTTTTTATGTAACGACAGCAACGAAAAATTCATGTAACAGACACACTTTTGCGCCGAAAATCAAAAAATGTGTAAGGTTACTAAGAATTTTTTAGGAAACTGGGATGCCTACCCTCATAGCATGCATGGTCACAGTGACGTCATTGTGACG
The DNA here is from genome assembly GCA_963932465.1 of Maratus speciosus. NCBI lineage: Eukaryota > Metazoa > Arthropoda > Arachnida > Araneae > Salticidae > Maratus > Maratus speciosus. The sequence continues at coordinate 12,759,972 of OZ010799.1, forward strand.
TCACTGTAAGTCACTGTGGTCACGTCACATCTGTGACCAAAATGCCACCACTCAGTGATGTCACATTGTGACTGAGATGTGAACTTCTTAGAAAACTTTAAAAAATTATGAAAATTCTTTAAAACATGTTATTTACTGTAAAATTATATTTTTCTGGCAATTAAGAAAAAATGTGACGTCACTGTTATGTCACTGCTATGTAACGTACGTCACGTCACATATGTGACAAAAAAACCACTATATATGAAGTCACAGTGTGACAAAAATATGAACTTCAAAAATCTTTGAAAATGAAGAGAAATATTTTAAGCAGTCACGAGTTATAGCGGCATAAGGAATGAAAATATATTAGTGGATAGCAAATGGTAAATTCTGTCACTAAAGGGGAGAGGGGGGGGCATAATAAATAAAGTGCACGATACAAGCATTAATAAACTAAATTTTCAGGCTATATTTTATCCATTTGATATCTAAGACAGTGAATGTATACTTTTTCATGATTTCAATTTTATCTAGCATTTGGATAATATATTTAGAATTAGGATTATTAAATTTATACACTTTACATATTTAGTTTGCTGGGAGGAAATTTCTTTCTTTCTTTCTTTTTTTACCGACCAGGATTATTCGAAACACTTCTGTGGTTTCAAACTAAAAATTTTCTATTACAGTTAAATCTGCACCTTTTAATGAGCACGTAGAAAGAGTCTTCAGAGTTTAGTCATCTATGCATTTCTTGCTTTAGAATATTTTTATAATTTGTATTCAAGTCATAAATTCTACTTCTTTCAGACTTTTTAAATAAAATTAGCATTTTCCGAAAATAAAAGAAATATACAAAATTTGTGCAAAACAAACTTTACTTTAAAAAAAAAGAAGAAGAAAAAGGGGGGGGGGTCGTTAATACCATTAAATTTATTTTTACACCTTTTAAAAATTTAAACAATGTTTTATCTAATAAACTCTAATTAAGAATATTATTATTATGATTATTTAGAAAAAAGGAACTTTACAATACATTTAACTTGAATTATTTGGTACGGATAAAAAGAAAAGGTTAAATATATAGGACATGTCTTCAAATACAAAATTTTAATTAACGATACTTTCATAAAATTACTGCGCATTCAAGTTCAATATTTCTTGTATACAAAAACAAATAATCTGTAACAGAACACCTGCTTGAAAATCGTCTGCTCACAGAAAAATAAATATGAGAAGACGCGGGAAATTGTTCACTGTTTTTAGAACATCACCAAGTCTACAACACTTTAAGATAAGGAAATGACCATTTTAGGATACACGGATATTAATGGAACGTATATGTAAGTGTTATTTAATTTAAATATTTTGTTCCTGATTTGTATATTATGAGTTAAATAGTTTTATGTTATATTTGTAAGAGACTGATCTTTATGTCAGAAGCGATATTTTTCAATTCGATAACTGTAAAGAAAAATATCTTAATCTGCCATCGCTTGAAAAAAAAAAAAAAAATCTGCGCAGAGACTGATCCAGGCTTAAGTTCATACTGGAATTAATATAAACATTAATTTACTCTTACTTGAGATTGAAAATGTATGGAACGACAATGATTTGGAATTATTTTATCGGCTTCTTACTATTTTTTTATTACTAACACTTATAGTTATTATTATTTTGGGGTTAAATATGATGTTCGATTATCATGAGATTACGAAACTGTTTCAGATTAGAAATTAACATTATACTGGGAAAATATATTTTTACATATTACAGTAGTGAAACATTTGAAAGAATTTTCTTTTAGTGCTAATAATATTTTAAATTATCTTTTTAAATCCTAAATCTTCAAACCAATGTTTTCAGATTTAACATTTGCCAAAATTATGAAATAATAGTAATTCCTTATACCATACGGAAATATTTTTGAGATATTGTTAAATCTAATAGTGCATTTAATTTATTTATTGTATTTTGCTGTTGTTTAATAGTACAATTATAAATACTAATTATTATTTTTAGTGTTTTTCAAATTGGTATATTTATTTTTTTAAATTGTATGTAAGAATTTTTGTGCTTGTGATTTTAATCAAACATTTAATTATAGACATTCTGAATCGGTTATTAAATTTTCTTCTATTGTAAATTCATTTTCTACGTTTATGATACACGTAATTATTGGCACTAAAAAGTAAAATATGATATTTAAGCATTGAAATAAAGTGTTTTTCATGCCTGATAGGAAGTTATAGATTAAACTGCTTTAGTATATATTTTTTAAAAGTTCATATAATACAGGATACATAAGGACATAAGTTGAAAAGTGCTTATGACTTAGGTTTGTCTCTGCGTCTAGCAGTCTGTCCGCACTCTAACTCCCGAAAATATACTCGGATTGCCCTGAAATTTTTGGATGTTATTGACGTTTACTATAGCACGGTACCAATTTGTAATGAAGTTTGTAGCATGCTTTGTTCATTTACAGGGCCAGCCAAAAGTTTTCCGTTACATTACGGCCTATGGAAAAAAATCGTTTCAAATGATTTTTAATGATTTTACGCACGCTTTCAAACATAATAAAATTTATATGCATTTATGAAGGGCACTAAAATATGCATTCTGTTGACTATGCGATGCACAGAATAGCTATTGTTCATTTACAGGGCTAAAAAAGGAATTCAAATACATAATGATATAGGGGTGGAGGAAATTGTTTGCAGCATACTTTAATTATGTTAATTTATTTCATATATAATGAAATTGATGTATGTCGCTTAGGTTTACATACTATAAATTATTTCATTTATAATACGAATAATACGTATATAGCATTTACAGGGACACCCAAAATATTTCAGATACTATATTGTATCCGAAGTACTGTTCATTAGCGATGTTTGCTGGAAATGTATTTTTAATTATGATATGCGCTTTTATGATTCACTATATTTATGCATAGTATCGTGTATATAAATGCTATAATTCCTATACAAGGCTACACAAAAGTATTCGTAAGGATTACTGGGTATGGGCGCAAATTGCTTAAAGGTGGTTTTTAAATGAGTTATGTTTTTTTTTCGCTGAACTGCATTTAATTTACCAATAAATGTTTGTAGAATATGGATAAAATGATACACAGGGTCACGCAAGGAAATGGATACAAGGCCGTCTATAAATGATAATTTCTGGAAATGTGATTTCAGCAGTTTTAAGAGTGTCTTAGTTTGAATTAAATTTTAACTAAATAGTAGCGTGTAATAAAGATTCTAGGTAAACTACAGGGTTGTACAAAAGTATTCAAGTATCTTTCCTTACATTAGTATAAATTGCTGAAAAAGAATTTCAACCTGTTAGGCGTTTTCTTGCTAAACTAAATTTTCCCATTATATAGTATATATACACTTAAAAAATGGGTACTCAAAATTGAGAAAGAAGTACCCAATTTTAAATGCGTCACATACTCAAAATAGCTCCGATCCAAATGTACTCAAAGTTGAGAAACACATGTATTCATTTTTTATTCCATGGTTGTGATGAAATATGAATCGTTATGCACTCCCCCCCTCCCAAAAAAAAAACAACCTAAAATTTAAAGTAAAAATGTACTGACATTTATTTCCCGTTCAAAGTTCTTAACAAGAAATGTTTAATTGATTATTTATTAAGAAAAATAGCAAAATTCTTAGCAAGATACTCAAATCGAATATTTTTATGACAAGAGCATTATTGCCAAGTACTTTTAAATTATTTTTAAAATGCTGTGCATAATTTAATATTTACATTAATAAACATCATTTATGCCGCTATGCCGCTATAAATGAAATGAACCATTACAGGGTACAAAACTATTCGTTTGTTTGGGTTTTATAACATGTGATGTTTCAAAATAGAGAAAGCATAGGTTCATTTTTGATCCAAAAATATTCAATTCGATATGAGTACGTCGGATTACTCATTTTTGAGTACTTCATTTTTTTTTCAGTGTATCAACCTACAGATCAAATACAGGGCTGTTCAAAAGAATTGGAAAACATATTTGGCTATGGACGGTAACTGTTGAAATCAGTTTTTCAAATGTTTTATGCGTTTTCTGAAATATTTACTTAGTTATCTTATTTACGTCATTTCCCTAAATTACGATGTCTTGTTAAAGCATTCAGAAAGTGTTGGAAAGTATTTTATAATCTATGCTTAACGCATGATTTTTCTTAATCGTTTTTTTTTTCTATTTCCTAGATCAGTCTTTTCCTATAAAACATACCAAATCTATTTAGCTCATATTCACAAAATACAATATACACGGGAATAAAAAATTTAAATAAATATCGCTTATCATGCCGCTCTATAAATAATAGTTGTATTAATATCCGTTAGTCTCCATGTTCATATTTAATAAAGCAATGACAAATAACAACAAATTAAAAAAACTTACACATTCTAAATATCAAGCTTGAACTCAATATCAAGCATAGAACTTAATAAAAAAATATGGCAGTTGATAAGCATTGTTTTTTAAGTGAAAAAATTTAAAATGTTTTAGAAGAATAGGACTCCAAAATAGCGATATTTTGCTAAAAAGTACGGTAAAAAGATAAGATTTTATATTTACAGCAAAAGTTTATTTTAAAATTCATCGCTGTATTAATACTTAGAAATTTTTCCAGTGAGAATCATTCGCCTTATATACAATATTTCAAATGAAAATCAAATATCAAATTAATTGCTTAAAAGGCGCAAAGGAGTGAAAAAGATTCCATGCCGGGACTCGAACCCGGGCCATCAGTATAGCACACTGACATTCTACCGACTAAACCACATGGAACGACGCCCAGCCTGTAAAATTTCTCACTATTACATGTTGGCAAGGCTACAAACGCAGCACAAGATGGAATATTTATCGTGAGCCACCGACATGGGGTAAACACGAAACTTAATTAAATCCAGCATCGATTGAAACTATATTAATAATTGGAAATTTTTCCAGGGAGAAACATTCGCCTTGCATACAACATTTCAAATTAAAATTGACTTTTAAGCAATTAATTTGAAATTTGATTTTCATTTGAAATATTGTATGCAAAGCGAATGGTTTTCGCTGGAAAAATTTCCAAGTATTAATATAATTTCAATCGATGCTGGATTTAATTAAGTTTCGTGTTTGCATCATGTTGGTGGCTCACGCTAAATATTCCATCTTTTGCTGGGTTTGTAGCCTTGCCAACATGTAATAGTGAGAAATTTTTCAGCCTGGGTATCGTTCCATGTGATTTAGTCGGTAGAATGTCAGTGCACTGTACTGATGGCCCGGGTTCGAGTCCCAGCATGGAATCATTTTCACTATTTGCGTCTTTTAAGCAATTAATTTGAAATTTGATTTTCATTTGAAATCACAGTGTTTATGACAAGTTCGTCACAAATGACACATATTTCACAAATTGGTCACAGTGTGACTTCAAAGCATTGTCGCTTTCGTCACAGGTTCGTCACAAAGTTAATGCCAAAATAGTCACAAATGACACGCTTTTCACAAATTTGTCACACCGTGACTTCACAGAGTGGTCACAATGTGACGTCACAAACGACCTCTAAAACGGCCATAACGACCTCGCATTCTAGTCACTATGACGTCACATCGACGTCACGTGACGTCACATCGACGGTCACAAAGTCACAGTGTGACTTCACAACGACGTCGCCGTGACGTCACCATGCCTTACGGGTAGAACCTTTTATGTAACTACAACCAGGGTTACAGATAAAATTTTAGAAAGATTACTGCAATTTTAGCAGATTCATATGTAAAGTTACAGATTTCTGAAGCTTTTCAAAAACTGTTTTTGTAGATTTGCAGCTTTTTATGTACAGTTACTGATGAAAGTTAAGTAAGCATGTAACTTTATATCTGTAGAACTACAGATTTCATTTTACAGTGTAATACCGAAATAATAGGACTCTATATTAAATAGGATGTAATCACCATGGTAACCTAGAATCATGACCTATCATGGGATATTATTAAATTCATTACATGATCGGATTTAATAGAATGATGAAAATTTTTATTGATATATTTTTAAGTTTTGATTCGATTATCATAAAATTTGAGATGACGACAAAATTCTGCAAATATTATATACATTAAATTTCGGAGCATTTGGTTGGGCACTTTTGGGGTTGTTACAAGCGGATAGACGGACGGACCAGATGACGATTACAGATGCTACGTTTTTATATAATTACGAACGCACTTAAAAACACAACCATCGCAGGCTTGTGTTATTCATTCGTATGCGAGTACTATGACTTACCTACTGTTTTTGATTAATTGCTAGAAAGTTGCATAATTATTACAACTCAAGCTGTCTATTTATCTCTGTATTGAGGGAAGTGTACTCATGCTCATTGAAGCTGTCATAATTTTACTAAGACCTATATATAAATGTTTAAGACTTATAACAAATCTATTTGAGTAAATGGATAAATATATTATGATTCAATGATATATTGAAGCAGGTTAGATAAGTTCATATCGCTACGTAAGTAAATAATCGAAGATAATAATAAATCATGAAATTGTTGATATATATTTTTAATCGTTTACCTTTATATCGCAACAAGAGGAAAAACACGGTCTTCCCGGTTACAGAATATGGAAATAAACCAACGACTAATAAATACAGTCTTCTTTTTTATTCTTCTAAAACAAATTTCTTTTTTGAGTGAGATATCTATAGTGGATAAACAGTTTTACAAAAAAAATCTTCCCGTTCCATTTTTTTTCTGTTTCTAATTCCAAACATATTTTTTCGTGTACCGAGGTTCAGTTTGTTTTTCTCCCTATAATTCTGCCTGTGCTGTCTTTCTACGTTCTAGTTTATACTCGCTGTCACGTTCATCTGCTGTATTGCATGTATCCTTTATCCTTGTTAATATCCTATCCATCATCTAGAATCCTTCGTGGATTTTTTAAATCCTTAAAAAACAATAGTTCTTTTTATAATGCTCCCTTTTCTATATTTTTTTCTGTCTTTAGACAAAGAAGTTGTAAAGATTTTTTTTTCTTTTTTTTTGCAAGTATCAAAGGTTTTTTTTTTTTTCTAAAATACGAGTATAAAATCTGTTAACCCATTTATGCCTGTCGTCCTATTTTCCGTCGACATTTCGGATTTCAATAATTTTTTATAATTTTCTTCTTCTTTATAACAAGAAAATTGTATGAAGTAATTGTCTATAAATGTCTTTATCTATCACTGAGGGATGACATCATAAGATTGATATTTATTTGCTTAAATGAAAGCCTTTATTCAGTGTTTATAGATTTTTCATTTTTCAAGATAACGAAATGTAAAAAGTAAGTTTATTTGTATTTTTTATATCAAGGATCCAAATAAATAAGTCATAATCTTAGATTCCAGACTTCTTTGAAATACGTATTTTTTTATTTTAATTGCGAAATTATATGTTCATTTTTTTATGCATGTTTGTAACGTACAAAATACACGGCGCTAGGCGCAAATGGGTACATATTTCCATTAGCCATTTAGGGGACAGTTATTTATGTAAAGTTCTTTTCAAGATGATTTTGAAATAAATTGTTTTTTAGCCTCAAATACGATTATTATTAATTTATTATTATTAATACTTATAATGTTATTCGTCAATGAAAAGAAATAAATATAATTTTTGAATGGATCATAAAAATACTAATTATAGTTTTACAATCTAAAATCTTAATTTATATAAATTTAGACAAAACACATAATTATGCCTTTTTCCACATATGGATATTATCATATTTAGCACGTTTACATTTTATCAAATAAATACAAAAATAATTTATGGCAATTTTTTTTAGTATTTTTCCAGTTCATTTTGAAATATTTTAAATATTTTACCAACAAATTTGAGAAAACAAAAATTCAGGTATAAATGAATTAAGTTTGAGTTTTGCGAAATTTATGTCTAATCGTATTATCTATATTTACTTTAATACTTTAATGCTATCACGTTGTAACTAAAATAACACTACGAAATGCGATATTCCAATTTGATTCAATCTCAAACCACACAATGTGAATTTTAAAACGTTTTCTATTTACTTAAAAGGTGACAGATATTACAGATGTTACAAGTTTAAAATATACATTTTATTTAAATTTATTAGGGCTTTCGGTTTACAAAACCCGCAGTCATCATCAGGAATATTTTCGTTAATTGCCGTTCTATTGATTTCAAATGCGCCTCTTCGTTTGAAATGGGGCCATTCCATGAGAAACGAACAAAATATCCGGCACGTGACGCTTGCACAAATACCTATATTTATTAAGTAATAAAAATACTTTAAACTAAAAAAAAAAAAAAAAAAAAAAAAATGCCAGCGTGCAGTTAACAATTTTTACAGAAAAATATCAGAAATAAATCCAAAAATCCAAAATTGTATGTTACGATGTTTCTAAATGGTTTTATTTTACAAGACTTGTTGAATTTTGATAACAAAAAACTCGTTGTAATATATCTAAAATTTATCTTTGATTTGATGACAACTAGGGTTAGTTGGGGTAACTGGACCAACGAGGTGACTGGGCAATAGGCTATTTTATAAAAAACCGTTGATGTTTTTTAAGCTTTAGCTTTTGTGAACAATGCACCTTCAGCTCTACTTCCTAAAACAACGTGTGTCAACTCAATCATAACTCTTTCTTTGCTGTGGTAAGATGTCGAAAATTTATGTTTCTTTTTTTTTTTAAAAAAACGTCAATTTGGTTGAACTTCCTCGGCTGTTTATTAAAATACTGTACGTACTTTTTTTAAAGAATCATTTTTTTTTACGATTAGGCATATAACTACATTAATATTATTACGTATCTATACGTGGTTGGTTCAATAATTATTGTCACTAATGTATATAAAATATTTGTACTGCGATTGTTGATATGGAAAATTGAAGCCTAATCTCTTAAATGCCTATATACTCAATTTCAGAACTGTAGCTGCTATATTAACATAGTTTTGGTGGGAGGGAAGTTTTAAAGACATATTTTTGGGGGAGTTTTTAAGAAGGGGGGTGAGGGGGAAATGCTGATTCGGAGCTTATGAGGCTACATTTGGACAGTAGATGAGATGTGGCTACATCACTATGATCCCGAGTCCAAACGACAGTAGTTACGTCTCATCCACTGTCACAATCAGCTAAAAATCCGCCTTTCACCCCCACTCCTACCCCTTTCACTCCTTCCTCCAAAACTAGGTGAATATAGCAGCTACGGTTCTGAAATTGAGCATATAGGCATCTAAGACATTAGGCTTCGATATTCCACAACAACCATCGCAGTACAAATATTTTATATGCACTAGGGACAATAATTATTGAACCACCCTCGTACATATTTACTTCATGTTTCAAATGTAAGCCCGGTGTCCCAGTTACCCCATAAATTTTTCAAGAATGGGGTAACTAGGACATATATCAGGGATAACTGGACCATATTGGATCCAGTTACCCCAATATTTATAAATAATTTTTTTGAGTTTCTCTTACTAGGGGAAATAAATTTCTCCATTGTTTTTTGCTCACAATAAAGAAAATTATAGAATACCTTATTAAAATTACGTAATAAAAAAAAAGCATATTGGGTGGTCTCAAACCAAATTTCTCAACCCCTTGAAGAGCCGTGATGCCGTTATGGCGTCACATAATTTTAATCCCTAATTGCCACATTGGCACCGAAATTTTAAAATGAAAATTTCATCTTTATTAAGTACGCGGAAATATACTTTTGCTTGTTTACAAATATAATTCTCTTGTAAAGACTGGTGTCATTAAATTATTTCAACATTTTACGAATACAAGTACCTTGTCCCTGAAAGCGAGGTGGTCAAACCTTGAAATTGTCCGATACAGATGAAGTACTTAAGTACTTACGTAGCCGTTTGTTCATAGATTTACCTTCTTATTTTTTCATTAAAATACCCACGTAACTTTTATACTTATTACTTATACTAAATGTACATAAGTACTTACTTAATTTTTATGTTTTTGATATAAATAAATCTAATATTTTCACTTTTAGTGCTTTTTTTAGACACATTGACAGCAAAGGTTTCCCTTACAACTCTAATTAGTTGATATAAATTTATATGATCTGCTTGATTTAATTTTTTTAAGTTGTTTACACGTTTTCAAACAGGACCTGATATCCCATATGAAAAAAAATAAACGCGTGTGAAACATAGATCCTCCTGGTCCACTTACCCCATTTTTATGGGGCAACTGGACACATGAGGAAAGAAAGATAAAATATGCATATTTTACTATTTTTAAATATTAAAATGTAGCTTTGAGCATTTCTATCTGATAGAGGGAACATAACTGAACACATTTACAAAAGTTCAGACTTTAAGAGCTTTTTGAAGCTGAACTACCAAAATCTCCAGAGTCACGTTGTAAAATCATGGCCCAGTTACCTCAACTAACCTTATTCAGTAATAAATAAATCGTGAACTTTTAAAATGATGTCAGTGTGCAATTAAATAATTCTGCACCAGAAGAAATGCAGAATTGTCTGTTACGATGTTTCTGAAAGATTTATTTTACGGGACTCGTTAAATTATAATAGCACAAGCTCATTGAATTTATCTAAAATTTTTCTTTGATTATGATGGAATCTGTTAAGTAATAAAAATTCCTGAAACTTTTAATAAGAGTGCCAGTGTGCAGTTAACAAATTTTACAGAAAAATATCAGTAAAAATCTAAAAATCCAAAATTGAATGTTACGATGTTTCTGACTGGTTTTGTTTTACTACAGACTTGTTGAATTTTGATAACAGAAAATTCGTTGTATTTATCTATAATTTATCTTTGATTATGATGAAAACTATTCAGTAATAAATAAACCATGCACTTTTAAAATGATTTCAGTATACAATTAAATAATTCTGAACTAGAAAAAATTCAGAATTGCCTGTTTTGATGTTTCTGAAAGATTTTATTTTACGGGTCTTGTTAAATTTTAATAGCACAAGCTCATTGAATTTATCTACAATTTTTTATTGATTATGATGGAATCTATTAAGTAATAAAAATGCCTTAAACTTTTAAAAATAATGCCAGTGTGCAGTTAACAAATTTTACAGAAAACAGTAAAAATCTAAAAATCCAGAATTGTATGTTACGATGTTTCTGAATGGCTTTATTTTGCAAGTCATGATGAATTTTAATAACAAAAAACTCGTTGACTTTATCTAAAATTTATCTTTGATTATGATGAAATCTATTAAGTAATAAAAATGCCTTAAACTTTTAAAAAGACTGCCAGTGTGAAGTTAACAAATTTTACAGAAAAATATAATAAAAAATCTAAAATTGTCTGTTACGATGTTTCTGAAAGATTTTTTTTTTTTTTTTTTTTTTTTTTACAGGACTTGTTAAATTTTAATAACATAAGTTCTTTGAATTTATCTAAAATTTTCCTTTGATTATGATAGAGCCTATTAAGTAATAAAAATGCCTTAAACTTCTAAAAAGAATGCCAGTGTGCAGTTAAGAATTTTTACAGAAAAATATCAGTAAAAATCTAAAAATCCAAAATTATATGTAACGAAGTTTCTGCATGGTTTTATTTTATTAGACTTGTTGCATTCTGATAATAAAAAAATTGTTGTATTTATCTAAAATTTATCTTTGATTATGATGACAACTATTCAGTAATAAATAAACCGTGTACTTTTAAAATGATGTCATTGTACAATTAAATAATTCTGAACCAGAAAAAATGCAGAATTCTTTGTTATGATCTTTCTGAAAAATTTTATTTTACGGAACTATTTAAATTTTAATAACAAAACTCATTGAATTTTTCTAAAAAATTTCTTGGATTTATTCAGTAATAAATAAACTTTGTACTTTTTAAAGAACTTCAGCGTACAATTGACTAATTTTGAAGAATAATCAGAAAAAAATTCAAAATTTTCTGTCACAATATTTTACAAAACGACTTCTTCAATTGTCAAATTGTATTCAAAATTAAAATAACTTAACATTGTTTAACGTCTGATATACAAAATTAAAAAATTATAAATATATTACAATTCATCTGACATACAAGTAAAAATTACATAAATACATATGGGGCATTCTCACAATCTTTTGACTTTTGGGAAAAAAATCTGGCGAAATTAAACTTGCTAAAATAACATTTTAATCTGATAGATGAATTCCTTAATGATTCAAAATAAAGAAAAAAGGGTCAGCAGCGAAAATTTTTTTATTTAACTAAGGTTTAAGTTAAATTTACGAGTTTAATTTTCCTTACTGTCTTACCTCTATAACTGTTTATTTTCTTCTAAATTTTTACTAATAATGAATTTGCATAGTGCCCACAGGACATTCAAATAAGAAATAATAAAAATGTAGTATTTTTAGTGCAAAATTTTGGTATAACATTGTCTTAAAGGGGTGTTAAAGTAGGGACGGTAATGTAAAAAAAAGGGGATGGTATAGGAAAAAAGGGACAAAATGGGGAAAAAAGGAACAAAATGGGGGAAAAAAGGAACAAAATGGAGAAAAAAGGGACAAAATTGGAAAAAAGGGACGGTAAGGATGGAACATCAAGGAAACTTACCACCTATTTTAGGCAGATCATGTTAAGACTAAGTGGTAGCCAAAATGTTCATTGATTTTTAGAAACAGTTATTTACATTTGATTAAATTAAAAAAAAATAATTAATTTACCTCGAAAATTGCAGGATTAAACCTTGCGGACGGTAAGACTACCAATAAAGCCACGGTGCTTGAAATTGATATTTAAATGCTTATTTATATTCTGCAGTAAATTTCCTGTCAAAGAATTTTATATATTCTTTCTTTAGCGTACTTCTTCATGAGCAAAAACTTGAAAAAAATTCTGACGCTGCATGTGAAGTGATTTTCTGTATCATTTTAGAAGAGAGATGGTAAAAAATCTAGGGACAACCCAGCGACAGAGTTAAAAAAATAATATCAACCCTAAAAATGTGTGCAGGTTAATTTTTAGCTACATATTTATATAAATCAATAGTTCCAGTTTCAGAAAAAAATACATCGAATTATTTTTATTGAAACAGTTTTATCCAGACAGCTCCAAACTTCAAAATCAGCATCAGGGACACAGGACGGTAGATGAGTTTTCCATGTGTTTGGACCCCCAGCATCGCCCAAAACTTATTTATCTCTTTAATATTGTTGTGCAATCATGCATTGGGATGTTCCCAAGTATATGAAATTAAAAGAAAAACACAAAAAAGTATATTAAATAAAAAAATATTATTCAGGGACATGAAAGTTAAAAGATTGTGAGAATGCCCAGTATACAATTAAAAATGCAAACGTTTCGGGCTAAGTTTTAGTCCGAAACACAGCATTGCTTTGATATGGTTCTTTATACTTTATTTGATTTTAACTGTTAGTAATTATTAACTGTAAACTTGATGTAGGGGAGGTATGGTACACTTTTTTTTTACTAATTTTTTACAACCCTTAGAAAGCTATTTTTAAACAAATTTTTCTTGTTTTCTTATAAAGTGACCTTTTATTCATTTATTAAAAATATTGTGAATTTAAAAAATAGTCATTCAAAAAATATATTCCAATTATTTTGGTTACTACTGTATCAAATCTCCCCATTACTGGGGAGGATTGATACACTAGCAAGGGAGGTTTGATACATTGTTATGTAAATTGAAAAAAAAAAATGCAGACAATTCAATTTATGCGTCATACAATTTTTATGATAAATCTTGAAATATTTAAGTAAAATTTGAAACGAAATGACATTGACATATTTTTGTTTCAGAAATGTTTTTTACAAAAATATTTAAACTATTGCTATTATTTAAACAATCCTATTAACACACTTTTTAGAAAATAAATAATGACCCCCCCCCCCCCCCCCCCTTGAGATCTAGCTGCAAGGAAAAATGAAGTGAACATTGCTGATTTGCAAACAATTTAACATAAATTTAGCACATTTAAGAATCCTTTAACCCTTTCAGGAGCAAAGAATTTTCAATGGTAAAGTGTTGAATAAATGATTGGCACCGGAATTTACCAACAAATTTAATTAGAAATAAGAAAAAGGATATATTTCACTTTCATACTAAATGGAAAATATTTTACCAAAATGCTGGTGCCAATGTGGCGTTTGGTAATTAAAATTAAGTGGTTTTATAAACATACCACAACCTCTGAAATGGTTAAAAGAAAAATTAATAACTCTATCATTTTGATAAGTAAAATCGGGTAGATTTAACGTTTTTTCAATTTGCCCTTTGTAAATTATAGAAAGATTTTCCCTTTCAGGCCATTTTAACTTTTTCCCTTCTACACTGTAAAAAAAAATCTGTGGAGTTACTAAAGTTTTTCTAGGAAACTGGGATTCCTAGAACTTTTCATGTAACGGCAACAACAAAATTTCATGTAACAGACACACTTTTGCGCCGAAAATCAAAAAATCTGTAAGGTTACTAAGAATTTTTTTGGAAACTGGGATTCCGAGAACTTTTCATGTAACTGCAGCCAGGGTTACAAATAAAAGTTTAGTAAGATTACTGAAATTTTAGCAGATTCATTTGTAAAGTTACAGATTTTTGTAGCTTTACAAAAACTAGTTTTGTAGATTTGCAGCTTTTTTCGTACAGTTACAGGTGAATGTTTAGTAAGCATGTAACTTTACATCTGTAGAACTACAGATTTTTTTTTTACAGTGTACATGACGAGCAAAGCGAACTAACCATCTATCATTGCACTGCTTTTCTATGTAACCTACATAATGTCTATGAATAGTCTCTTTGTTCTTCTTTACCAATATCAGTAGCTCTTGCTGTAAAACAATAATGAATATTAGAGTCCCGTATTAGTTTGCAAACTTAAAAAAACTATTAAATTTTAAATACACAAGTGTATCATTTCTCCCCAGTACTAATGTATCATTTCTCCCTATTATGCCTTATTGGATTTTCAATCACTTTATACAAATGCAGTTGCAAAATGGTAATGTACTTTCTAGTAAAACTAATCCTAACAATGTTCTTTATAAATAAAAAAAAATACAAGATATTATCTTCATGATAATAAGAATTATGAAAAAAAATCAGTCAATGAAAAAGTTTACATTGACATTCCAAAAACCTTCAAAATTAAAAGAAAAGAAAAGTTGTCAGTTCTTCACTGATTAGTCCAGCTAATGATGGCTTCAGCAAATAAAAGAAGCTTTCATATGTGTTAGAATGGCTGTTAATGCCATTTGTTGAGAAAAATTGTCAATGTATCAACACTCCCTATGTATCAAACCTCACCTACCTCCACTATAGTTTTCATTTGAATGTTATTAGTTGGTCATTTGAACGTTATTGCACTGTTGAGGGGCTAAAAATTAGCCCGAAACGTTTGCATTTTTAATTGCATATGTATTTATGTAATTTTTTAATTGTAGGTTTGATGAATTGTAATATATTTCTAATTTTTGTATTCAAAATAATCAAAAACCTGTCAGTTCCTTAAAAAATCGAAGTTAAAATTTTCCCAGATCTAAAATTCTTTTCTTATGAATGTACAAAAAAAAGTCGCCTTTTAAAACGAACAAATCAACATAAATATAGTCATATTAAAGAGAAAATTTTAAGGAATTGTCAATTATTAAAAAAAATAGAGTAAAAAAATGAACATGAAGAAGCAAAAGCGTATTTTTTAACGCTTAGAGAAAAATGATCTGAAGGCGGAAGAAAATGGGTTATTATATTAACAAGGGTATAGAATATATAGTGTCCCCAGGTGAATGTGACAGCTAGGACAAACTAGGACAAGGGAAGACAGCAAAGAAATAAGGGAAAAGAAAAAGCTTGAAAACTTAAAAACTACGTCAGGCATTACATGAATTAACGAAATAATGTTACACAGGATGAGATGGTGTAAAACTTAAGTTCTATGGGCATTTTTAAGAAATAAGATATAAAACCCAGTTCTAGTTTTAAAAGAGGCTGGTAAGTTTGTTTCCCACCTCTGTTTATTTAAGGTGCCGTGACATGAAAAACATATTTTTATTAAAGACATTAATTTTTTATTTTATAGTTCAAGATATCTAACTTGCGTTTATATAAAAAAAGAAAAATATTGTATTATTTCATTACTGACTAAATCAGTTTCACTTAATGAAATAATTTTCATGAAATTAATTTCTTCTGAATTACAAGAATCTGAAATTAATCTTTTGATTGAAATGTGGCCATATTTAAAAATTCACATAAAAAATTGTTTATGCAAAAACAACGTTTTAGTTGCAGGAAAAAAACTGCAAACAGTGTTGATTTCTGAATCATTGCTGGCAATAGAGAGTTAATAATTATTCAAAGACAGGATACTTTTTTAATCGTTTCAATATTTTAACATTTTTAATAATAATTTAAACATTGCCAATTCCCCTTTTCCTACTCTTTTTTCTTTTCTAATTTGATGCAAGGAACAGGCGTCAAAAGTGGGTGTAACCCTTTGAAATAAATAAATGTTGTTACAATTATGTATTTACACCTATACCGATCATCATCAGGTATTAATGTACCAAAAATTGGAGTACTCATGCATGTCTGTGTTTTCAATACTTGTTAAAAATTACAAAATAGTTATCTAAAAACAATTTTAGATAACTATATTATAATTTTTAACAGTATTGAAAACACAGACATGATTCCTGAATATCCCATCTTTCGGTACAGTAATGCCTGATGAAAATCGGTATATAGGTGTAAATACATAATGTAATACAGACATTAACAAAATAAATTTTGTTTATTATTTATCTGAATGTTGTTGCAATTGTTAATATGTAGACGGGTTCATAATTATAATCCGTGCACATCATTCAGTAACAGCACAAATTCAATATTTCCTTTTATGAATGCAGAAAAAAGTAAAAAGAAAAAAATTGCTTTTTAAAAAGAGCAAATCAATAGAAATATAGTTACATTAAGAAGAAAAAGTTTAGGAATTTCGAAGTCCTAAAAAAATAGAGTAAAAAGTGAACGTAAAGAGACATGATCGTATTTTTTAACGCTTAATAAAATGATCTGAATGTGGAAAAAAATGTGTTAGGTTATTAATAAGGATAAAGAATATACATGGTGTATCTAAACTCTTCGGCAAAACTTTAAAGGGTGATAGTACACATCAAGACAAACAATGTCATATAGAAAATTAAGGGTCTCAAACGTCTTCCAAAGGAGATAGGCGCCATTAAAGTTTAGGGTCCAAAATTTCAAATGATTATAAAAAACATTAAATTTGGTCGATTCGTTTTCGGTTTTCGCTAAAATTATTCTTTATGTCGGTATTTTCTTGAAAATAAATTTTAAAGATAAAGTTCCAAAAATACCGATAGAAGGCGCTTTAGACTTTGGAGTAACGAACAACTATTTTTACCGTTATTTTTTTGTAATTCATTAAATGCTTTCAAAAGCTTAGACTTAAACTTAAATTTTGAGCTCAAAATCTGAATAGCTTGGAGTGGCGCAAACTGAACTGCGTTCAGGAGTTGAAATTTGCAACCCCCTCCTGAACACAGTTTAGTTTGCGCTACTTAAACACTCCAAACGATTCAGATTTTGAGCTCAAAATTTAAGTTTAAGTCTAAGCTTTTGAAAGCATTTAATGAAATACAAAAAATAATGGTAAAATATAGTTGTTCATTACTCCAAGGCCTAAAGCACCCTCATCGGTATTTTTTTAACTTTATCTTTAAAATTTATTTTCAAGAAAATACTGACATAAAGAATAGTTTTAGAGAAAACCGCAAATGAATCGACCAATTTTTCCGTCTTTTATAATCATTTCAAATTTTGGATCCTAAACTTTAATGGCCCCTATCTCCTTTGGAAGACGTTTGGGACCCTTAGTTTCCTATTTAATATTGCTTGTCTTGATGTGTACTATCACCCCTTAAAGTTTTGCCCAAGAGTTTAGATGCACCCTGCATAGTGTCCTCAGGTGAACGTGAACGCTTGGACAAACTAGGGCAAGAGAAGACGGCAAAGAAATAAGGAAAATGAAAAGGCTTAAAAACTAAAAAAACTACGTCAGACATTAAATGAATAAAAAAACGGCGATAAACAGCATAGAAAACTGAATGATGATAGAAAACGTAAGTTCTACGGACATGGTTTAAAATATAAAATTCAGTTCTAGTTTTAAAAGAGGCTGGTAAGTTTGCTTCCCTTTTCTCCCTTTATCAATTGTATCGTAACATGAAAAAAAAATTTTTTTAATTAAAGACGTTAGTTTAGTTTCATTTTAATAGTTCAAGATGTGGAATTTACGTTTATATATTTAAAAAAAATGCTGTATTATTTCATTTCTGACTAAATTCATTTCACTCAATGAAATAATTTTCATGAGAATATTTTTTTCTTAATTTAAAAAAATGCCCCACCAGTGGCTGAGAGGTTCTGCTCTCGAAGCTGGTAGACGGGAGGTGCTGGGTTCGATCCCAATCGCGCCCGTCGACCTAATCATTCGGAGTTTTCGTGGTTTTCTTCGAACCTTGGATTTCCAAGCGTTAATACGGGTTAGGTTCCCTTAGAAAGACCCCCACGAAGGGCACTCCCCCCCTGGGCCCATATCCCTCGTGCAGATAATTGGCCGTCATGAATACAACCAACCAACCTTAATTTAAAAATTAGGTTGAAATTAATCTTTTGATTGAAAAAGGACCATATTTAACATTTTACATGAAAATTGTTTATGCAAAAACAACGTTTAAGTTACAGGAAACAAAGTGTAAACAGTGTTAGTTACTGAATCATCGCTGGCACTAGAGAATTAATAATTATTCAAAGGCATAATTCTTTTTATTCTTTTCAGTATTTCAACATTCTTTTAGAATAGTTCAATTAATGCCAGTTCCCCTTTTCAAGCTCTTTTCTTTCGTTTATTTTGATCCAAAGAACAGGGAATATAGAGCCAAAAAGGGGTGTTATCCTTTGAAAAAAGAATGTAGTTACAATTATGTATTTACACCTATAATGATTTTCATCAGTCATTACTGTCCCAACCGCCTCCTGAATACTAGTCCTGACAAAAAAAATGCCGGCTGAAGTAGGCGGATTTTTTGAGGGTTTGTACAGCTCCTTGAATTTGAAAACCGCTAATTTTTTAGAGTTTTCCCGCTTTATTTTTTTCAAGTTTTAATAAGTCAAAGAAATCATTTGGAAATTACTGGTGTCTAATTTCATAGGACCGTACAAACGCTTTAAAAAATCCGCCTACAACAACCGCCATTTTTGTATCAGCGCTCAGGTTTACTATTGAGGCGGCGGTGAGAGTAATAAACAAGTTGGAAATTGCGCATCAAACGTGGCAAATGAGGTGCGTTCGTACTATAACTAGTTTATAAATATTTTTTGCTCCGCATATTGTACTGAGTGTATACTTTAGTGCACTTCATAAGTGCATATCCATTTCATTCTGTTCTAAAGGCTATAAGATCATTAAAATGCACTTGCAATAATTTTTTCCCATTGGTCGTGATGTAACAGAAAAATTTTGACTGTCCCTGCCATTAAACTATACATGCGGTTTCATAAAATTTGAAATGACTTGACAAAATTTTGCAACAATTATATATTTAAAATTCCAGCCCATTCGGAAGGCTGTAACATCATTAAAATGCACTTGCAATAATTTTTTCCCATTGGTCGTAATGTAACGGAAAACTTTTGACTGTCCCTGTCATTAAACTATGCACCGATTTTCATAAAATTTGAAATGTCGCGACAAAATTTTGCTACAATTATATATTTAAAATTTCAGACCATTTGGTTGGTTAGTTTTTGGTCTGTTATATGCGGACGGACGGACGGACGGACTGAACGACGACTATAGGTGCTACGCATTTGTATAATTACGAATGCGTCTAAAAATGAGGTATTCATGCTTGCCTGTGTTTTCAATACTTGTAAAAAAATATAGTTATCTAAAAAACTATTTTAGACAACTATATTATAATTTTTAACAAGTTTTGAAATCACAGACATACATGAATACCCCATTTTTCGGTACAGTAGTGACTATTGAAAATCGGTATAGGTGTAAATACATAATATAGGCATTAATAAAACAATTTTTGTTTATTATTTATCTGAATGTCGTTACAATTTTTACGATGTAGTAGATGGGTTCGAATTTTAATCTGCGCACATCATTTAATAATATGACGAATTCAATATTTTCTTCTTATTTATTTAGAAAAACGTAAAAAGGAAAAAATCGCCTGTTAAAAAGAATAAATCAATACAAATATAGTTATAATAAGAAGAAAGAAGTTTAGGAATTTCGAAGTCCTAAAAAATCGAGTAAAAAATGAACTTGTAGAGACAAGATTGTATTTTTTAACGCTTAAAAAAATGTCATCTGAAGGTGTAAGAAAATGGGTTAGGATATTAACAAGGATAAAGAATATATGGTGTCCCCAGGTGAATGTGACAGCTTGGACAAACTAGGACAAGGGAAGACAGCAAAGAGATAAGGAAAATAAAAAAGTTTGAAAGCTTAAAAATTACGTCAGATATTAAATGAATAAAAAACGGTGATACACAGGATGAAATGGTGGAAAACTTAACTTCTACAGACATGGTCTGAGGGAAAAAAAAAAAAAAAAAAAAACAGTTCTAGTTTTAAAAGAAGCTAGTGAGTTTGTTTCCCCCCTCCCACTTTACTTAATGTATTGTGACATGCATGGAGAACATGTTTTTATTACAGACATTCGTTTCTCATTACAGAATAAATCAATTTCACTTAATGAAATAATTTTTATGTGAGTAATTACTTCTAAATTTGGAAATCAGGATGAATTTAATCTTTTGATCTCAAGAGGGCCATATTTAAAATTTTAAATGAAAATTATTAATGCAAAAACAACGTTTTAGTTACAGAAAAAACAACTGTAAACAGTGTTAGTTTCTGAATCATTGCTGGAAATAGAGAGTTAATAATTATTCAAAAGCAGAATGCTTTTTTAATCTTTTCGATATTTCAACTTTTTTTAGAATAATTCAATCAATACTATTTTTTTGCACACTTTTTTCATTGGTCTAATTTGATCCAAGAAATAGGGATATAGTTTCAAAGGTAGTTGTTACCCTTTGGAAAAAAAAAAATCTTGTTACCATTTTTAATATGTAGACGGCTTCCAAATTCTAATCTGCGTATATCATACAATAATATCACAAATCAAATATTTTCTTCTTACGAATATAGAAAAAAGTAAAAAGAAAGCAATTGCCTTTTTAAAAAAAGAAATCAATAAAAATATAGTTATATTAAGAAAATAAAAGTTTAAGAATTTCGAAGTCCTAAAAAAATAAGAGTAAGAAATGAACAGAGACATGATCGTATTTTTTAACGCTTAAAATTTTATTTAAAGGCGGAAGAAAATGTATTAGGTTATTAACAAAGATAAATAATATATAATGTCCATGGTCAACATAACATCTTGGACAAACTGGGGCAAGGGAAGACAGCAAATAGAAAACTAGAAAACAGGAATTCTGCTTTTTCAGAATTTAGTGTCACCACGGATGAAAAAAAAAATACATGTATATATAAATAGTTATAACATATTTCAATTTTCAGACTTGAAGCACACACTTTTATTTTATGTAAAATGACGTCATTCGCATCCGCTTAAGAATTCCACATTTACGATCCACTCTTAAACATCTACAGTAAAGCATGCATAGGATATCACTATCGCAAAATAATGCGCAAATGCAGCAAAAAGATGCTGTCATTGAAGAAAATCGACAAAAAAAACGGCTATCTAACGATTCATAGGCCTTCATTTGTTTGTAACATTAATATAGACAAATAAAATTAAATATAGTTTCTAATAGTTCCATGTTTCAACAGAAATTATTCGTTTATATTTATTCAAAATAGCACGTATTTTAGTTACATTTTCTTTCGGTTGTTATGAGAAAATAGCAACAAAAATATATAATTGCTATTTTTCAACTATTTTCCCTTTACTTTCTACATAAATGGAGTACTTGAGTTGCCAAAATTAAACAAATGGTGCTAAAAACCACAAAAAAATTAATATTCCAAAAACCAATGGAGATACAGTTTTCAAACAAATTGTATTTAAAAGTACTTTTTTTTTCAATATGGCGGTATAAAAATTAAAAACATGCGATGCTTAGAAAATTTAAAAAATGCTATAGAGTATTTAATTGTACAATGTTACCTCTGCTTTGTTTATTGCTGGCTTCTGTAAGGTAACGTTATTTTTTGGACACAAAATAAGCTGGGAGAAAGAAGTAGCATACCGTACCGGGGGCTAAAAAATTAAAACTTGAAAACTACGTCAGGCAATTAATAAATTAAAAAACAAACAAACAAAAAAAAACAGTCATTGACAGGATGGGATGGTGAAAAACCTAAATACAACGGACATGCTCTGAGATATAAAATTAAGTTCTAGTTTTAAAAGAGACTTGTAAGTTTGTCTTTTCCCTCCCACTTTGTTTGAGATATCGTGACATGAAAAGACTAGTCGAACGTGGCAATCCCAAAACTTTCTTCTATCTCATACATATTAATACTGGAAAATTCGCTATCACAGTGCCGAAACTAAATGACAATCTATGTCCATCATGAGAATTCTAAAGATATGAAATTCCGTGCTTGAGATATGACTATCGCTAAAATCTTGTAAATCGTGCAAAATGAGCAAAGCAATGCTACCTGTTAGGTGATTTACACCAAAACCTAATCAACGTTCGTGAAACAACCTATCTCAACGTCTAACTGAATCTGAAGTTTCATGAAAATCCGTGCATCAGTTTTTAGGATAGAGCTATTGCGGAAATCGTAAAAAAATTTTGCATAGCAGCGCCACCTGTTGGACGGTTTACACCAAAAACTAAAAAGCACCAATTTATATCAGGGACTGATTGAATCTGCAGTTTGATGAAAATTCGTGCATTCTTCTTGAGATAAAACTATTGCGAGAATCGTGAATAATGAAGCATAGCAGCGCCACCTGCAGGGCGATCAAATTATATCAAGGCCTAACTGAATCTAAAGTTTTATGAAAATCCTTCCATTAGTTCTTGAGATATAGCTATTGCAGAAATCATGATAAATGCAGCATTGTAACGCCACCTGTTAGGCGATTTACACCAAAAAGCAATCAGCACTAATTTATATTAGGGCCTAACTGAATCCAAAGTTTTATTAAATTCTCTTCATTAGCTCTTGAGATAGAGTGCCCACAAGAGTTGTGTCACTTACAGACAGACAGACGGACAGACAGACCCACAAATATACTCACAGACAGACATTTTGTAAAAATATGTTTTTCAGGATCTCTAACCCTTAAAACGTGTAAATCCGTTGAAAACCGGAATTCGAAAATTTTCATTAAATTATTGCCGAAACGTCAGTGAAGGCTTACTGTAGAGACCCGAAAAGTTTTTGATTTCTGTTTGTTTGTTTATTAGTTTGTTTGTTAGTCTGTCTGTCCCGCGATAACTGCCGTAAAAAGCATCCGATTAGCTTGAAATTAAGGATGCATATTGGTGAGGTCCACGGATTTAGCTGTACAGTTTTTGGTTAAATTTTGTTCATTCGTGCGGAATATATAGAACATTTTATTTTGCGCCTTAATGCTTTCCTATAGCAATTCAGACGATTTTTCCATTTTTATTTGTTGAAAGGAAATGGCTCATATGATTGAAAGATTTAAATGATAAATTATTGTTGATAGAATTTCCTAATTAGAACCACACATTATTCATATTAGTTTGAAATTTTGTGTATACATTTGTCAGAGTTTTTAAATTCTGTGTATAACTTATGGAGGGATTTTATATATGTGTTCCAATAATATAAAATATTTCCTTTTATAAATTTACTATTTTTTTAATGCACACGTTTCATTGTCTTAATTTTCTTTTAACTGTTGCCTAGCAACGGAACTACACCTAAAAATATCGGAAATGTGAAAGTATGTGTAATTGTTTGAAGTCAAATCAACGTCGAAAGGATGAATTAATGCTTTTGTGTCTTTACACATAGATTTAATTTACCCCCAGAAATAAAGAAAGGCTATGTTCTATTAATTTTGTTCAAATAATTTTCTTTTAAATTAAAAAATTCATTATTTTCATAAGGAATTGACATTTTGCTAAAAAAATTAACAATCTTTTTTTTTTTTTTTTTTTTTTTTTTTTTTTTACCGTTGCCAAGAAAATCCGATGCCGGAATAATACTTTATCCTAAACAGTTAATTTTGATTTGAAAGATTTTCATGTGCAAGAGGAAAACGTCTGATGACTACGTCATCATATTGGAAATACAACGAAAATACGAAAAGAAGGTAAATTTGATCTCATGCATCAAAAATAAAACGAATACGCTTTGAGGTTCAAATAAAAGGGGCTTGTGCTATGATATTAATTCTTATTATTAAAAAAATATTACTAATATCTCATGGTTTATCGTCTGCACACAGCTTACAGAAATGTTTAATTTTTAATCGAAAATTTCAATGAGAAAGAAAAAACCTTTTGAAAAGCAAATTGATAGTAAACTTCAAAATTATGCACCGCAAAATTATCGCTGTCGAAAATGACGTCATTGTATCGGGAAACAAATATTTTCATTCTTAAAAACCAAATATTAACTAGATTGCCTGAAAAAATATTTTTTGACGAGTATTACTTCTTATTGCCGCCTCATTTCAGAAAATATGAATGAAAATTATTCTATTTTTAAAAGGAAATTACATTTTTATTCATGAAACCTAAACTTTTAATATATTTGTGTCAAGTAAATAATTTTTTGTCTACCAGTATTGAAAAATAATGCTCGGAAGTGTAAAAAGAAATCTAAGATTTACGATAACCATTAGCGCAAGTAATAAAAAGTTACATATGGAAATTAATGAGACCACGAGGTTTCAGGGGGGCGGAGCCTTCATGAGGGCTTTATTATTTAAAAAAGTACCAGAGTTAGAAGATCATGAAAATTTCAAAATATCCTTCCATAGCAACGTTTTTAATTTAACGCTTCTAATGTCTGAAAACTTCGTATTTTTTATTCTTATAAATAATTACATAATTTGAAAACTTTAAATTGCGGTTTGCAGGAAATTGAATATTACCTGAGTGCGTCTAAAAACAATGACTTGCAGAGCTGACGTTGAGGCTCCTGATCTGCAGATTTACTAGTTAAAGACAAGATTAGATAAGTAGTTAGTTAGATAGACTAGTTAAAGATTGTTTCACAAATTAAACTTTACGTTTATAAAAAAAAAAATAAATAAATAAATAAATAAAGAGAGAGAGAGATAGAGAGAAGAAAAGAAAAGTAAAGAAAAGAATCTTCAACTCTTCAACTACAATCATTATGATTGCTTCCTCTAATACAACTGATCTTTAAGACTGAACCTTAAGTTTACTACGTGCAACCTTCTTTTTTTCTGAGAGGTTTTATTTTACTGGACTCGTTGAATTTTTTGTATTTTAAAACAAAAACACGTTGAATTTAATATTTTCCTTTGATTATGATGGAATCTATTGAGTAATAAATAAACTTTATAATTTCAAAAAGAATGCCAGCATGCAGTTAAACTAGTAAATCTGCAGATCAAGAGCCTCAACGTCATCTCAGCAAGTCATTATTTTTAAACACACTTTTGGGTAATATTCACTCCCTGCAAATCGCAATTTAAAGTTTTCAAATTACGTAATTATTTATAAGAATAAAAAATACGAAGTTTTCAAACATTAGAAGTGTTAATTTAAAAACGTTATGTAAGGATATTATGAAATTTTCATGAGCTGATAATTCTGGTATTTTTTTTTTTAGATAATAAAGTAGATTTCTTCAGGGGGGCGGACCCCTCAGGGAGGGGGTAGAAACCCCCTTGTTCTCATTGAATTTACATATCTAACTTTTTATTCATTGTGCTAGTGGTTATCGTTAATCTTAGATTGACTTTTACACTTCCGAGCCTTATTTTTTTAATACCGGTGAACAGAAGACAATTTACATTGACGCAATTATATTAAAAATTTAGGTTTTATGAACGAAAAAGTAATTTCTTTTAAAAATAAAATAATTTTCATTCATATTTTCTGAAATGAGACTGCATTAGGAAGTAACACTCGTCAAAAAATATTTTTTCAGGGAATCTAGTTAATGTTTGGCTTTTAAGAATGAAAATATTTATTTCCCTATTCAGTGACGTCATTTTCGACAGAGATAATTTTTTGGTGCATAATTTTGACATTTATTATCTATTTGCATTTCAAAAGTTTTTTTCTTATTGAAATTTTCGATTAAAAATTAAACATTTCTGTTAGCCGTGTGCAGGTGATAAACCGTGAAATAATGGTAACATTTTTTTTAATATTAATACTTTTTTTAATAATAACAAAAGGCCCTTTTCTTTCAACCTCAAAGCATATTCGTTTTGTTTTGATATATGATGTCAATTTCACTTTCCTTTCGTATTTTCGGATTTATTTCCAATAGGAAGACGTATATTCATGTCTATTGTTTTATTTCATTTTCCTCTTGCACATGAAAATCTTTCAAATCAAAATTAACTGTTTAAGATAAATTATTAATCCTGGATCTTATTTTCTTGGCAACGGTAAAAAAAAAAAAAAAAAAAAAAAAAAAAAGATTTTTAAATTTTACAGAAAAAAGTCAATTCATTCCTTATGAAAATAATAAACTTTTTAATTCATAAGAAATATATTTGAACAAAATAAATAGAACATAGCCTGCCTTTATTTCTGGGGTAAAATCCATTTATATTTTGTAAAGACAAAAAAGTATTAATTCATCCCTTTTTGACGTTCATTTGACTTCAAACAATTACACATACTTGCACATCTACGATATATTTAGGTATAGTTCCGTTGCTAGGCAACAGTTAAAAGAAAGTTAAAACAATGAAATGCGTGCATTATAAAGAATAAATTTATATAAAAAAAATATTTTTTATATTATTGGAACGAATATAAAAAATCCCTCCATAAGTTATACACCGAATTTAAAAACTCTGACAAATGCACAGAGAAAATTACAAACTAATATGAATAATGTATGATTCCAATTAGGAAATTTCATCATCCATAATTTACCATTTAAATCCTTCAATCATATGAGCCATTTCCTTTCAACAAATGAAAATGGAAAAATCGTCTGAATTGCCATAGAAAAGCAATATTGTGCAAAATAAAATATACTATATTTTCCGAACGAATGAACCAAATATAACAAAAAACTATACAGCTAATTCAGGGTACTTCACCAACATACCCACTTAATTTCAAGTTAATCGGAGACTTTTTGCGGCAGTTATCGCGGAACAGACAGACATACTAACAGACAGACTAACGGAAACCAAAACTTTTCGAGTCTCCACAGTAAGCCTTCACTGACGTTTTGGCAATAATTTTACATACAAGTCAGGAAAATTCAAAAATTGTCTGTGAAGATATTTTACTCATATATAAAAGAAAGTAAAGAAAAAAAAAGAACGAAATAATAGATATACAGTTACATTAAAGAGTTTAAGAATTTAAAGAAAAAATTTAAGAATTTTGAACATTTTGAAGTACTGAACAAATAGAGTAAAAAATGAACATGAAGAGACGAAATTGTGCTTTTTAACGCTTAGAAAAAAAGTCAGGAAAAATCCAAAATTGTCTGTGAAGATATTTTCCTCATATATAGAAAAAAGTAAAAAAAAAAAAAAAAAAAAAAAAAAAAAAAAAAAAAAAGAACGAAATAATAGATATACAGTTATATTAAAGAGAAAAAGTTTAGGAATTTTGAAGTACTGAAAAAATAGAGTAAAAAATGAACATGAAGAGACGAGATTGTGTTTTTTAACACTTAGAAAAAATGTCACATAAAAGAGAAAGAAAATGGGTTAAGATATTAACAAGGATAAAAAATATATAATGTCCCCAGGTGAAAGTGACAGGTTGGACAAACTAGGACAAAGGAAGACAGCAAAAAGATAAGGAAAATGAAAAAGTTCAAAAACTTAAAACTACGTAATACATTAAATGAATAAATAAATGGTGATACACAGGATAAGATTTTGGAAAACTTAAGTTCAACGGACATTTTCTAAGATATAAAATTCAGTTTTAGTGTTAAAAGCGATTGGTAAGTTTTTTTTCGTCCGCCCAGTTTATTTAGCGTTTTGTGACGTGGGAGAAAAAAGAGGTTTTTATTAAATGCATTAGTTTTGTTTCAATTTATTGTTCAAGATATGGATTTTCTCTACTCAACCTTTTCCCCCGCGTACCGCAAACATATGTTTGCAACGTTAGGCGAGCCGCAACCCACTTAATAAAGGGTAATTAAAATTGTAAATAAAAAAAAGTAGCATAACAAATCAATATAAAAAAGTTAATATTATCGATGGTTAAGGGTCCTGTCCCGGCCGGCGAAGACACTCACGAGCTAATGCTAATCCTATGGGGAGGGAATTTTCTAATATCTCGTTTGCATTTCGACATTTTTAAATATTATTATTATTATTATTATTTTGCATTGGATAGCCGAGGTCCGTCTCTACAGCGCACCTTGGTTACTTTTTCGATTTTGGTCGCAGATATTTTTAATAAAGTTACTTTCATTTTCAAAACCGGTTCTGAAAATGAAAGTGTCATTCTAAAAAATATCTGCAACCAAAATCGAAAAAGTAACCAAGGTGCGCTGTAGAGACGGACCTCGGCTATCCAATGCAAAAAAAAAAAAAAAAAAAAAAAAAAAAAAAAAAAAAAAAAATTAAAAATGTCGAAATGCAAACGAGATATTAGAAAAATCCCTCCCCATAGGATTAGCATTAGCTCGTGAGTGTCTTCGCCGGCAGGGACAGGACCCTTAAACGTTTGTTTCGGAAGAAATGTTACCAAAAATTTTACCACTACTTCCAAACAATAAACTTTGTAGTAGATTTCTATTGTAAATGTTGCAAAAAAAATTTTTGATTGGAAATAGCACAGAAAAATTTCCTGTGCCAATTTTTTTTTTTCGCGACAAACGTTTAACCCTAATAAAGCAGTATTAGTTATATAAAAGGAAATATAAAACGCTTATAAAAATGCAGAATTTCCAAGTTCTAAAAATAAAAATCAGGAGATTTTCTTTAATTAACAAGCCTGTTGCTCAATTCAAAAACTTTATTTTCTTTTAATTATAGAAATACATAATGCACACTTAATTAATTTGGAATAAAATTTTATTAATGTTGAACTTTAATAAATGTAAAAAGATTATTTTAGTAAGAAAACGGCATTTAAGATCTTTTAACAAAATTCCAAATTAATTATAAATAGCATGAGAGCCTTCCCATGAAAATATATAAAACGGTGAATGCCTGAAATATTTTGCGCACATCTCAATTAATTTTATATATGTGAAGCAATGATTATGTGTCTCGGGCCGCACATAAAAGACTGCTGGGCCACACGCGGTCCGCGGGCCGCAGCTTGAGTATGGCTGATCTACACTAATATTATAAAGACCGCAGTATTTCTGCGGTTTGTTCGTAGTGTGGGTGTGTCTCTAAAAATACCGAGCCGATTTCAAAAATAACGGTGGTAAAATACTATTGACCATCTCTGTTCATAGGCTATATTTTATATTGGTACAACAAACTCCAAGGAAGTAAAAAAAGCAAAACATTTTCTAAAATTGCGAATTTTGTGATATTGTAGAGGCTGGAAATTTCAAAATTCGTCTGATGATTACCTTTAATATGTAAATAGTTGATATGAGCTGTTTTTAAAAAAGTGTGAAATGAACAGAAAAAGTTTATAAAATGTTCTAAATTGCGGTTTATTTGGGACTGTTTGGGCAAGAATCTTAAACTATGTGATGGTTATTATTTTGAGATGTAAATGATTGCACAGAATGGTTTCTAAAAATATAGAAATATAACAGAGTGAAGGAACGAAAAAATTTCAAAAAATTACGTTTTCTGTGATATTGTTGGAGTTAAAAACTTGAAATTTCGCATGGTGGTTACTTTTAGATAACCACAGTAGAAGATATACCATAAGTTTTCAAGTGCTCTCTAAGAACGGTTAAAAAAATATTTAAAAGGGCGAAGTGTAAAACTTTCTAAAAACTTTCTAAATTACGATTTATGTGGCGCTAGAAGCTCGAAATGTGTAAAAAAAAAAAAAAAAAAAAATCTAGATTTATTTTTCCTCAAATAATGGAAAGACCTCATGTTAATTATGTTCAACATACTCTCAAAAAAACTTTCTTCAATTCACGGAAATTCTACTGGCAGCAGTGCTGCTAGAATATTTCCGTGAATTGACGAATATCGGTTTTTTCCTCCATTACTGGAGGTAAAATAACAGCCAATTGAAGAAAGTTGGGAAAGAGCAAAAGGCTGCTGACTTGGATTCGAACCCGCAATTTCAGCGTTACGAGACGATCACGTTAGCACTGAGATATAGTTGTACAGAAGCGAAACGCTTCGAAGTAAATATGTTTGCTTCAGATGGGCATAGCTTGATGAATTTCTTTATAAAGCTTTTAATTACCCGACTGAAAAGAAGGGTTATGTGTTTCACGCGTATATGGGTATGTGGATTTCTTTATACCCTCGAAACATCCCAACGGCTGGATGGATTTTAATGAATGATGTCTCTTAACGGCCCGATGGTTATAGGCTAGGTTTTGTTTTTATAAATGCAAAATGGCGGTAGAGACGAAAAAAAATACGCACCCTATTGAGTGGCATATCATTGGATAGGTCTTTCAAAATGAAGACGATGTTTCATTGACTATTTTACAGTCAGAAGCTCCGTTTAAATATTATACAACCTGGAAGTTGTGTATGTAAGATCTCTAGCTTTACTACAATTCTAACCATCATAGACCTCATCAAAACTGTTTATAGATAGGAACTAACCATTAAACACAACTTAAAAGTCATCATTACAAGTAAATAAAGAAAATAGGTAAGTAATATAATAATTAAAAAAAAAATTAAGTCAATTCCTAGTTAGGTCAGGAAGAGAATTTTTTTTCTCCCATTCTTCTAGTGGTGCTTTGCCTTGATCAAGAAGAGGGCTCTCTCGGTCTTAAAATACCTTGATCAAGAAGAGGGCTATCTCGATTATTTGAAAATTAATTAATTTAATTTAATTAATGAATTAATATTTGAAAAAAAACTGAATAACACAAGTGTCATCCACTACAAGTTAAAAAAAATTTTTTTGAGCTTGATTGGAAGAATAATAAGTATTTTATCAACGATTGAAGATATATATAGCGAAAGTGTGAGCTAACAGTAGGAATTGAAAAAATAGTTTCACATTGATGAGAAATAATTAATTAGTTCGCTTTTTACGCTGTCGGGTTTTTTGATTTTTTAAATTTAATTGTTTATTTTCATGTTCATTTCTGTAATATTTCGTCTTTAATGAGATTGTGGCTGCGGTTTTTATACTTTAGTATTCATATAGTATAAAAATACTAGGACTTCCCTCAGAGGGATTAGTCTGAGCGATATTACTGAGAACATAGATTTAATAATAACATGTGGAAGCAAAGAAAATGATATGTTATCTTTAATTGTCCATATACTACGAAAAATTGAAAGGATGAAAATAAACGAATTGTAGAATTACAAAATCTTATACGTAAATTCGTATACACTGTTTAAAAAAATGGGAAATCACCCCATTCAAGACAGCCATGCATGGATATAAAATTGAAAGTATGCAATATATTAAAAATAAAATAGAAAATGAAACACTTATTTACTTATATCGGAATTTTAACTGTATAAAATGATATCAAGAGCATAATCAGACGCTCCGCACCAATTTGAGTAACTTTAAATGACAAATATATGATGTTTAAAAAGAATGGCCTATACTTCATATGGTGTGTGCTCCCCCGGAATAGTTAATATTGTACAATATCTGTTTTCCACGGATGCAATGAGGTTGTCGATAACATTTAAGGAATTCTCTTCTCAAAATCTAATATAGTATCAAAGTACCGAATACATCAAAAGTGGCATGCAATGCTTCGTTAGAGTGTGTTTTAGATATGCTCGATCGGATTTAAATGATGAGTGTATGCTGACCACTACATACGCTGTATTGTTTTGTTTTCAAACATATTCTGCACAAGTTGAGCTGTATTTAGCGTGTATTAAATAAAAGAAATCGGCAATGATTACAACATAAAGTATGACACAAGATCTGAATATATCGTCTGCATAACTTTTGAGCTGTCAAAGTGTCATTTGAAGTAATTTACAAATCCATACATATTTATTCAGCAAATCATGCAAGCTAACATACGCCAATATGAACCCGCTTACAAAATTTCACCAGAATAAGTTAATATATAAAAAATCTACTAATGATAATTGAGAATATGACCTTATGATAAAATGTCTAGAAAAAAAATCGGATAAAAAATTCATATCACATTTAAAACGGCACTTCCCTCTGTTAGTGGCCTTGGCGAGAGAAAGAAAAGCCTAGAGAAGGAACACTTTAACAAGTACTTTCGGGCAACCTACTCACTGTTTCATACAGGTCTTTATTCAATATTTACACAATTTATTTAATGCTAGGTGGGTATCTATCAGTTTTGTTAAATTTAAATCACATGTTTTGCGGAGGAAATGCAGCATTATGAAATATTTAAAGTTGCTGTACCTAATAATTCCAAATTAATGGTAATTGAGATCGCTTTCCGTTAATTTCATCTTTTTAAATTTTAAATTTTTTAGAAACCATTCATAGAGACAATTGTATATTTTAAAACTAACCCAAAGCAAAATTTCAAGATTTTGGGCTCAGCAGTAACAGAGAAATAGAAAATTTTTGAAAGTTTTTTGTTTCTGCACTGTTTTATATAGCGACATTTTTAGAAATTGTTCTATTGCGAGAATTTACGTCATGATAAATACAGCCATGTCAATTTTCATGTTTATATTCCTAACAGTTCCATTTTCTTCGTTACTTAGATCACCTTTAGATCTTTTTCCGCTTTGTTTAGTCTTTCTATTTTTTAGAATTCGTTCTACAACGAGCCTTTACATCTTATTAGTTACTACCATGACAAAGTTCTAGTTTCTAACCCCAAAAGTATCCCAAAAATTTCAGTATTCCAAATAAATCATAGTTTAGAAACTTTCTAGAAATTTTTACGTTTATCCGTCAAATTGAACCTTTCACAGAGCGTTCATTACGAGTATTTACATCTTAAAAGTAACTACCGCACCAAATTTAAAGTTTCTAACCCAATCAATATCGCAGAAATCACAATTTTAGAACTTTTTTGCTCCTGCAGCGATGTAGGTTCTTGCACTGACATAAAATAGTCTTTTTTTCGGAGCAGAGATGGCCACCAACAATTTTTTTAAGTTGCCTATGTAGTTTCAGAGATAACACCTCACAAACGAACAAGCATTAATAATATTATATACTTTATAATATTATAACGCTTTATAATATTAGCATTAGATATACAGATACAAAAGCCATTTATCTGTTACAAAATAAAGTACCGGCGTTGCCCAGAATTTGAAGAATGTTTGTTCTGAAAAATCAATTTCAAAATTTAACATACAACACAAAACAAACATTAAAAAAAGCAGTCGAAATGTTGTTGAATGAATCATATGAAAACGCTATATAAAAATGTATAAATGTATATAACAGACGCAAAAGAGTACAGCTATAAATGAACTTATTTCAATTTATAATTGGAGCAATAATGTTAAAATACGCCAATATTTCCCTAATCGGGTTTTTATCATGCTTCAATACATTTTTCACACTCATATGACGTTATACTATATCCACCATGCCCTTTATATTTCCAATATGACGTAATATTTTCCTCTTTCACGTGGAAACTTTGAAATAGAAAAGTTATGAAGTTATATTCACTTTCATTTAAATTCGTCAAACCATTTATTTCATTTTCATATTTCACGTGAATATCTTGCAATAGAAGAGTTATGACGTAATATTCACCTTTTTTTAAATTCGGCAAACTATTTATTTCAATTTCATTTTCACGTGCAAATAATGCAGTAGAAAATTAATTGTTGTAGTAATAATTTTATTGTGTTTTTTAATTGTTGGCAACTGCTATAACGAAACATGTTTAAATTTGATAAGAAATTGCTGTTAAATTGGTGGTTTTTAATTAATTAAAAATTAACTATAAGTTATTTCGATTCCGAGTTACTTTAGTTGTTTCGGCCATGTTTTAATACACATGCACGTATCTCTTCACAATTTTGGCTTCCAAATAGTGGATTTTTTATAGAATTACAAACAGACAGATAGACAAGTTTTCATTTTTATATATCTCTCTATTCTATAAAAAGTAACTAACGCTGTCACCGCCGCCGCCGGTTTTGAATTTTTTGTGACCGGAGGTCTTTCTTCGTTAATATTAAGAAAACTATTGCATACAAATATATGAAAATCGGTGGTATTATAGCGAAATGTTTGATCAACACACTAATGCAATACAGTTTTCAAATTGAAAAATTATTTTAAGAGATATTTAATGCTAAAGTTGGACAAAATCGTTCCATTAAAAAAAATTATAAGAGCAAAAGCTATACATGGAAATTTAATCATTTTTAGATCATTTTATTCAATAGAAGATCCCGGTCTGGAGATTTCATTAATTTTTTTAATTTGACTCATTTTTGAGGTTTTATTGCTATTTTAAATTCAAATATTAAGCATTTTGACAGATAATTTTTACATATTTTAGAAAATGGTATTAATTTAAACTGTTGTCAACTGTATAAACAGCGCAAACAATAATGTTTGCTTCAAATAAAAAAATATTTACACGTTACTATTATAAATAGAAAAAAACCTTCAAATTAGAATTATATAATTAGGTATAAAAAGCAGGCACTTATTGGAAATTACGCCATAAAAACTCTATTTACATGTGAATTTTAAAAGAGAAAGGATATGGTAAAATAAATTCATTAACATGCGTTAGAAATCTGAAATAGAACAAATTACGCCACATTACACTTATTATGCAAAATGAACAAGAAATAGATTGCAAAACAGTTTAAATTCAAAAATTGCGCGAGACAAAATATTAGAGGTTAAATATTAGATTTTTTTCAAAATTTTATTATTTGTCGTTTGATGTGAGGTGTTCAGCTATAAGTATGCAAATTTTTATGTTTCCAACATAATTAGGGGCTGAGTTAGAAAAATTGCTTTAAATACACACGTTAGAGCCCAGAGGGTTAAATATTAGACTTTTTCAAAATTTTATTATTTGTTGTTTGATGTGAGGTGTTCAGCTGTAAGTATGCAGAATTTCATGTCTCCAACTCAATTAGGGGCTGAGTTAGAAAAATTGCTTAAAATACACAAGTTAGAGCCCAGAGGATTAAATAATAGACTTTTTCAAAATTTTATTATTTGTCGTTTGATGTGAGGTGTTCAGCTATAAGTATGCAAAATGTCATGTCTCCAACTTAATTAGGGGCTGAGTTAGAAAAATTGCTTAAAATACAGAAGTTAGAGACCGGAGGGTTAAATATGACTTTTTCAAAATTTTATGATTTATCGTGTTATCGCAAGTGTTCAGCTATAAGTATGCAAACTTTCATGTCTCCAACTTAATTAGGGGCTGAGTTAGAAAAATTGATTTAAATACACAAGTTAGAGCCCAAAGGGTTAAATATTAAGTCTTTTTCAAAATTTTATTGTTTGTCGTTTGACGTGAGATGTTCAGCTATAAGTATGCAAAATTTCATGTTTCCAACTTAATTAAATTAGGGGCTGAGTTAGAAAAATTGCTTAAAATACACACGTTAGAGCCCAGAGGGTTAAATATTAGACTTTTTCAAAATTTTATTATTTGCCGTTTGATGTGTGGTGTTCAGCTATAAGTATGCAAATTTTCAAGTCTCCGACATATATAGTTTCTGAGAACGGGCTCTGTGACAGACGGACAAACAGACAGACAAAGGAATGAGACAGGTAGGGTTTCGTTAGATGAACGAAACTCTAAAAACATGCTGCGGATGACTGTAACAACATCCTAAAATTACATTATCGTCAGCGATCTACCAATCCCGAATTTAGTTTATATTCGTTTCATATATTCTTATTCTTTTGTGCAGCCCTGTAAAATAATTATCAATATTATATACAGTAAAACCTCTGAATAGCGGACACCCCGAGAATGCAGAATTTGTCATCTATTTAGAGTGACCGCTACTGAGAGTAAAACATGTACAGTTATTTAAGAGTTGGTAATCGAAAAAATGCCCGCTAAATAGAGGTATCCGCTAATCGGGTGTGTCCGCTATGGAGGTTTTACCAGTAAAACTTCTGAATAGCGAACACCTCGGGAGGGCAGAATTTGTCCTCTATTTGGAGGTGTCCGCTACTGAGAGTAAAAAATGTACAGTTATTTAAGGGTTGGTAATCGAAAAAATGCCCGCTAAATAGAGGTGTCCACTAATCGGGTGTGTCCGTTATGGAGGGTTTACTGCATAATAATATCATCCTTTACAAGAAAATTGCATGCTGTATGATAGACAGACAGACATCCAGAGAAAGATAACCTCCCGGATCAATAAACACTCATGTCTTTTGTTTTAATCATCCACAATTGTATGTCATACAACATGCCAGATTTTATACAACAGGCTAAAAACGGTCACCGTGGTACGGAATACTGTATTATTATTTGTTTGGCCACCAAAACTGGTTGCCACGTGTTGTTGCAAGGTTTGTGATCACGTGGTTGAAACTGATCTATTCCATATTACTGCGTGCGTATTTTTTTTTATTTGCTCCATGTGTTCAAACCAGTTGTCTACGAAAACATCAACCGGTGAAAGTGACGCACACCAAATTTCTGTGACGTGTGCAGATAAATTGTGCTTTTTTAAGAGTTTTTTCTATATAATTTTTAAACGGTTTGGAACTTATTTTTCATAGTAGGTGCATTCAGTAGGCGACCCTCATAGGTACCTTCTGGTGCAATCAGAAACGAAATCCGACAAATATTTTTTGAGTTATGCTTGACGAAAGGTTTTTATTAGGCTTTTTTTTTAGTAGGACATGGCGTTAATATCCATCGTAGTAGTAATGTGTCCGGACAGTAATATTTCGCTGAGTATTAGCCTTCGCTTCGCTCAGACAATTAATTTTAAATATTTTTACGTAGATTGCTAAAGACAAAATAATTATATTTTTATTCGATAAGATTTTTTTTAGTGATATCGATTTTTTCCACTTGATTTTCTTAATCAAAATATCTTTTAAGTGTGTTCATTTAAAGTATATTTCAAATGCGGATATTTATTTATAAATAACTTTATAAATTCGATTTTATTTAACATCATTCAACTTATTCAACTTTAGAAAATAAATTGTGAGTACTTTTGAATGAATGAGAAAAGTAATTGTTATTTATTTTGAAATTCGAAAACTTTTTGTCTTTTTTGATTAAATTAGAAATCTTAATCTATAGAATTTTTGGTTTTTCATTTTTTAAAATAAATTCGGATTTATTATTAATAGACCTAATACACATGCGTGCTAGGAATGAACGGATTTTCTCCCTCTTTTTACGAGGAGAATTCACGGATAAAACATGTTTTCTAGGAGTAAGGAAATTATTTGTTAAAAAATGAGGAATAATTTAGTGTATAGAGACGCGTTTTTCTGACAGTACACAAAGAGTTACCACGCAGTTAGTTTTTATATTAAAAAAATGAAAAGCACAGTGTGAAATTTTTACTAAGTAAATCAATTTTCTTTAAGACTTTTCTAAAATCCAAAGGGGTTACTTTCTGACAGATGTTTTAATTAATTTTCGTTCGGAAACGCATGATATTGACATATATTGAATGTATGTCGTTTAAAGACTTTTTTTTTTTTTTTTTTTTTTTTTTTTTGTAAACGCAAAAGATCTTTTAGAAAATACTGTCAAAGTGGACGTTATTTGAACCGAATTTTCTCACGCAACACCGCGAGACAGAAGAAAACCGATTGTCACGTGACCAGAATTGTTTAAAAAATGGAAAACTCATTTCGATTCCAAATCGCTTCTGTAGTCAGGCCTGCAATTTTATGTCTTTACATTTAAAAATAAGTCCAAGAATGTGCCAGAAAGTTTCGCGTTCTTGAATGCCTTAATGAAATAATTGCCATATGTATAATTCCCTCTAAATTTGAAATTCAGGAGGACATTTTTAATCTGACTAAACAAGGCCTCATTTAAAATGTTATATCAAAGTTGCTTATACGAAAAGAACATTTTAGCTACAGGAAAAAAATAATCAGTAAAAAGTGTTAGTTTCGGAATCATTGCTGGCAGTAGAAAGTTATTAATTATTCAAAATGTAGCCTCTTTTTAGCTCACAGGCTACCAAAGCCTCAGAGCTAATATGCCCGCCGGTTCTGTATGTATATGTATGTACGTAACGCGATAACTCTTGATAGAAACATCCGATTTGCTTCAAATTTTTTTTCTAGGTTCATTCTGATAAGGCGTTTCCCTGATTAGTTTTGGGGGTTCATTGGTTAAGTATAAAGGGGGGGAAAGAGAGCTATTTTCCTCCCTTAATTTAGATAAATGGGTTTTTCATGCTGAATTATTCAATTTGCTCCAAATTTGGTATATCGGTTTATTTTGTTAAGGGGCTTCCATGATTAGATTTGGAGTTTTATCAGTTAAGTATAAAGGGGGGGAAGGGGGCTAGCCCCCACTTAATTTAGATAAATGGGTTTTTCATGCAGAATTATTCGATTTGCTCCAAATTTTGTATACCGGTTTTGTTATGTTAAGCAACTGCCATGATTAGATTTGGGGTTTTATCAGTTAAGTATAAAGGGGGGGGGGCAAGGGGATTAGATCCCCCTCCTTAATTTAAATAAATGGGTTTTTCATGCAGAGATATTTCATTTCCTCCAAATTTGGTATACCGGTTTATTATGTTAAGGAGCTGCCTTGATTAATTTTGCAGGTTTATTGGTTAAGTTTAAAGAGGGTGGCTGGGGCCCTTAATTTTAAACCCCCCTTAATTTAGATAAATGGGTTTTTCATGCAGAATTAATCCATTTGCTTCAAATTTGATATGCCGGTTTATTCCGATATGGTGCTTCTTTTATTAGATTTGGAGGTTCATTGGTTAAGTATAAAAAGGGGAAAGGGGGGGGCAATACCCCTTAATTTAGATAAATGGATTTTCATGCAGAATTATCCAATTTGCTTTTATTTTTTTTCTATGTTCATTCTGATAATTAGCTTTCCTAATTAGATTTGGAGGTTTATTAGTTAAATATAAAGGGGAGAAAGGGGGTTAGATCCCGCCCCCCTTAATTTAGCGAAATGGTTTTTTCATGCAGGATTATCTGATTTGCTGCAAATTTGGAATACCGGTTTATTATGTTATGGTGTTTCCCTGATTAGATTTGGAGGATCATTCGTTAAGTTTAAAGTGGGGGAACGGGGGCTAATCCCCTTCATTTATTTGTTGTGGGCATTATTCTTTGAAATAAGAGTATAATATACAATTAGTGTGAATAGCTTGTGAGCTCAATACCATCAGTTTAACTGGGCACTTTTCTTTTTTTATTTAACCTATTGCCTGCTAATGGTGCGTTTTCGCATCGTTAAAAATAAATTTAAATAAATTTTCTAGATAGCACTATTTTTTAATTTAAAAAATTTCCTTGATTAATTACAGATAGTTTGAACATTCAATAAAGCGAAGATTATCTTTTAATATTTGTGGTGGCAAACTTAAAAAAGTTGAAGACCCCTATCTTATAGTTTCGGCAGTTAATGTGTTAATCTTTTCAATATTTCCAACTTTATTTTGAAAAATTCAATCACTGCTAATTCCCCTTTTTACATTCTTATATCTGTCCTTATTTGATCCAACAATCATGAATATAGTGTCAAAAGTGAGTACTGCCCTTTGGAAAAAGGAAGTTTGAACAATTTTTAGAATATAAACGCCCTCCAAATTCTAATTCGTGCACATCATTCAGTGTAGATGTTATATTACTTATCGACTAGCACCAATATAATACATAGGATTAATTGTGGCTGAATTAAAAATATTAAACTTTTTTCCATGACTGCATATTGTAACTAAATGTTCGAGATGAAATATGTATAAAGAAAATTTAACAAAATGTATAAAGAAAAAAATATAATTATGATAAAATTACAAATAACAAAATCTCAACAGATATTAAATTCAGCAGGAAACTGAACCTCATGCCTGTGAACACAAACATTACAGAATAAACTTTGTTAATGTGCGAATAACATTCCATAGTCTCAAGCTTAATGCATTCAAAATCACGTTACCATAATATTTGTTCGCGGTGACTTCCCTGCTTGTAACGTGTAAACGCAACCGCAAAACAAATCTTCCGTATTTATTGTGTTACGATTTGTTTGCCATGAAAACACATGCATAACACCTTTTGAAACGGTGTTAAGGGACTTTTGAGACATACTGATAATTCCTGATGCTGTGCTGTTAAATCGTAAAAATTAAATATAATAAGCATAAAAGTAAAATTAGATATTCAAAAAATATTCTTTGTGTAATCATTCAATCTTTACCTTCAAAGTCACGTGTAAAACTCACAACTCATGATTTTTCCAAATAATTGCATTTACAATATGTTAATTCACCGTGGGCTCAGAACTTGATAAAGGAAATTTCACAACTTTTTTTTCACGCTCAGTAGAAAGCGGGAACTAATGAATTTATTTAAAAAAAGTATTTGTTTTCTATTTCTTATTTAAGACATGTTAATAGTAAAAAAAGCATTACTTAAACTACATTTTCATGATTTCAAAATTGATTTCTTAATGTATAATTATAATTTAATTAATATGAAACTGTTAATTAATTAACCCTTTATATACTGAATTACGAAAATTATATCTTCTAAAACATTTTCCGTGAATTGTCTAAACTACATTTGAAGATTTACATAATCATTTAATAAATTTTAGGAGCATTTTAGAACGATTGAAGGATTTAGAAGATTAATTAAATTTGAAACTATAGTCATTTTGTGCAATATTTATAACCTCACTCAAATCCCTTATTTTAAATATTTTTCTTAGTATTTTGTAGAATTAGGAAATGTACAAATATAAAGTTCTTATAATAGAAATTTTTCCAAATTAAAAAATCCCTCCTCCGCCCATCCAACCCCAAGAAACCTGAAAAGATGCAAAGGCAAAAGAAATCAACCTTTTAAAAATATTTTTGTTTTGTGTATAGAATAATGCTTTTGGTACAAGATAAAGTAATGTATCTATAACTCATTCTAAACTGTATTACAACTAATCGATGTATTAAATTAATTTTATAACAAGTTATTTTAATGGTACTTATAAGTACCATCAGTTGATAAAGGGTTAAAAGTGATTCCTGAAAACTGAAGCTTATGATTTTTCCAAACAATTCCGGTTTAAAGTTTTTTAATTTAGCGTGGGTTCCGAAACCCGTATATAGGAAATTCATCACTTTTTTTTTACGCTTGTTAGAAAGCGAGAGCCAGTGAATTTAATATTATTATTATTATTTTTTTTTTTTGGTCTGTTTCTTTTTTAAGATATGGCAACAGGAAAAAAACACATCATTTAAACCAACTTTTCAGGATTTCCAAACTAATTTCTCAATGTATAATTATAATATAATTAATATTATACTATTAACTGATTAACCCTTAACCCCTTCGGGACGGGAGCATTTTACGAAGTTTTTAATCTTTTGTCACCGATTTTTAAAAACAGAAATTTGTGTTTTCTTGAATCGAGAAAGTGCGTTGATTAAATAAGGCAAATTTTACAGTAAAATTTTACTGGTGAGGAAAAACAAGGAATCTGAGCGCTTCATGCGGCACGTATACGTGTCGCTCGTCCCCAAGGGGTTAAATGCATATTGTAAATAAGGTGTAACATGATCTTTTTTTGCCATTTGGCGCTTTCTATTAGCCTTTTTGTGAACTATTATGTGTTACTTACGTGTGATAACATGCATTTAAGGTCGTGAAGTCTGTTTTTGTTCTGATTTGTCATTAGGGCGATTCCGTGCAGAGTATCACACACGTAACGCAGGCTTTAAATTGCATTTATTCAATTATTTATTAAATTTCAATGTTAATTATGATTTTAAGTGGTATGGTAAATAAGTTAGTACCAATTTTTAAATTTAAATGTGTGGCAATAAAACTCACAGAAGTATATCATTTAATTTCAGTACTCAAAATGTGCTTTTTTTCTACTTCAGAAAAAAACACATTTTGAGTACTGAAATTAACATTGAAATTTAATAAATAATTGAATAAATGCAATTTAAAGCCTGCGTTACGTGTGTGACACTCTGCACGGAATTGCCCATTACGGTGAGGTTATAACAACTTTTGTTAACAGTCCTTGCAATGTGCTCGACTGACTTTTTTTCTCTATCTTAGTCATTATTAATTCTGTAAACTATTAAAATCATAATAAAATATTGTATCGCTGAATAGTCGTTATTGTGCATTGTAAACACTTTAAAGTAAGTATTTAATTTAAAATGGTCATTTTTGAGCAATTTTCGTTGTGTAACTCAGGCGTGACATTATGACATTATTTCCAACAGGAACATAAATAAATTTTTTTCACTATTTTTTTAGGGGATAATTAACAAAATGGTTTCATATATAATGTTTTTAGAACAAAATGAAAAATTGTAGTAGTTAAAGGTAAACTGTAATTAAGGGTAATAAACACACATACTACAATATAT
Source organism: Maratus speciosus (assembly GCA_963932465.1). NCBI lineage: Eukaryota > Metazoa > Arthropoda > Arachnida > Araneae > Salticidae > Maratus > Maratus speciosus. The sequence continues at coordinate 12,802,837 of OZ010799.1, forward strand.
ATTAAAACACCGGAGTAGCTCAGTGGTTAGAGCAGCAGTCTTGTATACTGTGGTCCCGGGTTCGATTCCTGGCTCTGGCTAATTTTTCACTCCAGTTGGGTTTATTGTATTTATTGTATGTATGCCTGTAAAATATTTATATATACCTTTAACTGTTGAATGCAGGCGTTATTTATGTGTGTTTTAATATATATTGTAGTATGTGTGTTTATTATTATAATTCGTAGATTGATGTAATAGTAAAATCTATTCATCGTTGTCCGGTCATCCAAGGCTGTCGTATAGATGGCTGATGACTTTCCCAACATGGTTTATTAGTGAGAAATTGCAGACTCAGGCATCGGTCGGAGTAGCTCAGTGGTTAGAGCAGCAGTCTTGTATACTGTGGTCTCGGGTTCGATTCCTGGCTTTTGCTAATTTTTCACTCCAGTTGGGTTTATTGTATTTATTGTAGGTATGCCTGTAAAATATTTATATATACCTGTAATTAAGGGTGTTCTCAAATCCAAAAAGGAAACTTTCTGACATAAGTTTTAATTTATTTTTGTTCGAAAATGCATGAAATTAGCTGGCGTTGTTGCTCAGAAACTATGTAATTGAGCTGTATTTTTCATTTTTTTATAAATGCAATAGATCTTTCAGAAAATAGTATGAAAATGGGCGTTTTGAACCGAATTTCCGCACGAAGGAAAAAAGAGACTCAAGAACGGGAAAAAACGGGTTTGTCACGTGATCAAAATTCCTTATAACTCAATAGGCAATTGATTGATCAAAAAATAGATAAAACAGTTCAATTTTAAATCGCTTCCATGGCCAGACTTTCCAATTTTATTATTTTCCGTTAAAAAATGAATTTGTAAATGTGTCAAAACGTTTTTCGCTTGTTGAGCAGAGCAGTTAAGAACAGCCTTAAAGGGCCTATAGAGGCGCTGCTCGCAGCCTTTGGAACAGGAAAATTATCCCTTTAATTTCCCTTTAAATAATGATAAAGTGCCATTGAAATAATTCTTTATTGTAAATGCATTTGAAAGTTTTAGATATTCAAATTTGGATAATTTTTATTTTGTCATATAAGACAGAACACAAATGTCACAGGAAATCTGAAATTGTGCAAAAGAATAATCATTCTAAACAAATTTAAAATGCATGTAATGCAATGCGTTTGCACGGCACTATCCTGAAGCGAGAGTTACATCTCTTCTCCACCAGATGGCGTATTCGAGCGCTTGAATCGTCAATATAGAGTGAAACCCACAGGTTGAAATCACTATTATAACGTTTTAAATATAATTTATACTTATGTTTGCCTTTGAAAGTATAGTAGAGATATATTAAAAAATTACTGTTTATGAAAAATTATACTTTTTATTGCTAAAAATAATTTTTTTCATAAATATGCTCAAAAACTCCCGTAACTGACACCACCCCTTTTTGGAAAAAGCAGGAACTGAAAAATAAGTTAAGGCTGTTCTGAACTGCTCTGCTCAACAAGCGAAAAACGTTTTGCACATTTACAAATTCATTTTTTAACCCTTTGAGGGACAAAGCACTTCTGTTGCTAAAATGGTAAAATGATTGATTGGCACCAGAATTTACTAGAAAATTTATATGAAAGTAAGCAAAAGTTTTTCTTCGATTATATCGTGTAAATCAAAATTTAGTTTTAAAATGCTGGTGCCAGTGTGGCATTTGGGAATTAAAATTAAGTGGTACATATAATATACCGGTGCCCTTCAAGTAGTTAATGGAAAGCTATAAAATTGGAAAGCCTGGCCATGGAAGCGATTTAGAATTGAACTGTTTTTTCCATTTTTTGATCAAGCAATTACCTATTAAGTTATAAGGAATTTTAATCACGTGACAAACACGTTTTTAGCCCGCTTTTGAGTCTGTTTCTTCCTTCGCACGAAAATTCGGTTCAAAACGCCCATTTTGATACTATTTTCTGAAAGATCTATTGCGTTTGCAAAAAAAAAAAAAAAAAAAAAAAATGGAAAAAGCAGCTCAATGACAAAGTTTCTGAACAACAACACCAGCTAGTTTCATGCATTTTCGAACAAAAATAAATTAAAACTTATGTCAGAAAGTTGCCCTTTTGGATTTGAGAACACCCTTAAACAGTTAAGACAAATTTGTTCCCATCAGATGGCATTACTTTGCAGAATTTTACAAAAAAAAAAAAAAAAAAAAAAAAAATGCTTATTTCAGTTAGATTTTCGCTGAAGTGTTGGTTACTGGTAATATGTCAGTAACTGGAGGTTTCAGCATATATATTTTACTCTTCTTATATTTTAATTATATTTTCTACTTTTCAGTGTTTATTTCATTGTTGCAGGTTCGTAGCCAATTGGCCTACTTTAGAGGGTGTGATTTTGTGCACCATTGACTCCATTGTTTTTATAACTTGTATGCAATTGTAACCATAAATAATATTTGGTGATTTATCATCTGCTGGCAGTTAACAGAAAAATGTCTTAAAAATAATTTTTTATTTTATAATTAAATTCTGAAAGTTTTAAAATAATGTATTGTCATCGGAGAAATACACCCAATTTTTATAATTCTAGCACATCAGGAACTGAGTGAAGAATTTATTACAAACTTCTATCTTTACATAAGAAAAAAAAACAGGTTAAGATAAGTGAGTGTTAAAAGAGTTTAAAAATAATTTTTGGTGATAAGACAAAGTAATGGGATATTAACTTTGATGAGCAATGACGGTTGCATTACGACATGTTTTCTATAGATTAAGAGACTACTTCACTCACGTGATAACAACCGCTCGCTAATGTTAATCCTATGGGAGAATTTTTTGAAGATATTTCGTTTGCATTTCGATATTTCAATTTTTATTTCTTTGCATTGGATAACTGAGGCCTATATCTACACTTTCTCTATGCTTTACAGGTCAATTTATCACTTTCGAAACCGGTTTCGAAAGTATCCTCATAAAAATATTCTGCTCAGTCAACCAATGAAAAAAAAAAAAGAAAAAAACTAGTTGCTGGGGGCCGCCGTAATACTTACCCATCATGGATATAGATAATATAAAATATGAAAATAAAACATGTGATATTTGCCAAGCATTGTACCATGTTACTTTTATTCATAATTTAATTTATTTGGACTCCCTTAAATATAATTAAAGCCCATATTGGCGCGATTTTTCTATGACGCCAATGTCATATACGCAACGGGTACTTAACTGGCGCCAAAGTGTCGTTATTTTGCTTGATATGGTAACCCGGATGATGTTGTTTATGCTTTTGAAGTTTTCGCCAAATTGGCAATCGCGCCAATATGAAGCATATATGACATCTGTGCCATAATTAATATAACCCCTTAAGCTAATATTACTTTTTGTTGCATTGAAATATCTCAATTTGTTGATTTTCTTTAAGCAAGTATTGGTTTATTGGTTTATAATGGAAGTCTATGGGAATTTGGCGAAATATTAGAGATACCGCCAATTTGGCGTAACTTTTGGCGACTGATTTTGGCCGCCAAATTTGGCAATATACAGACAATTTTGTGACAAACTTAGCGGTATTGTGCGACAGAACAGGGTCCTCCCCTATGGTAAACCCCCTTATAGGTATGGAGAGGCTTTAAATGCTTGACATTTACGGTAAGCCATTATTGGCATTTAATCTTATAGTTTGGCGATAGTTTTTGGGTCGGCGGGATAATCGAGTAGTACCCAATTGCATAGAAGAAACGTCCTTATAACTCGGAAAATTATAATCGTATTAACTAACAATTTACTGCGTCGGATTAAGCGTCTCATTTCCAATTAAAATATATCTTGGAATTGAAATTTGAAGGAAATACAGGATCATGAAAAATCGAAGAGTGTGAAAATAGAATTACAAATATCTCGGCAACTAATTATCCGATCGAGTTCATTCATGATGCAAAATTTATGTTTTTTTATTGTCTTTTATATTCACTCCTTCAAATAAACAATTTCGAAAATTTTTGTATACCTTTTATCAGAACGAGTATTTCAAGAGTCCAAAACAAATTGTTCCAGTTAATCGAGGTTACTGATATTCAATAGGCTTCTTTCCATTATTACTCCCTAAGTACACACCGAATTTCAAGTCTCTATCTCAATTTGTTCGGGAGATAGAGCGATTACAGACACACACATATACAGACGGACGGACAATTTTTTTTTTCTAAAAATATGTTTTTCGGAATCTCCAGTGTCTGAAACGTGTAAATCCGTCAAAATTTTTTTTCGATTTTCAAAACGATTACAAGACTTACCCTATACCACGTAATTAGGTAAGTAAAAAGAAAAAAAAAAACAAGTGGGTAAGTGTGATCATAGATCGCACAAAAGGTTTCGTTTAATATTCCTTTCAAAACGTCCAGTACATTTATTGCCATGGAACATCTTCTAAATTTTGTCAAACCCTTGCTAAACTATCGTAAAGCTTCAAACAGATTCGCCTTGTTATATTTCCTAATTTTGTTCGTGCCACACCCCCTTTCCCTTCAAAATGCTACGATATATCACATGAAGGGTATCTGCCGAATTTAGAAAAGTGCCCCCTTTGGGGGGGGGTAGTGGGGTAATAGTCACCATGATTTTTGACGCGGCCTGATGTTTAAAATTTTTGTTATGTTTTATAAGCTATACTAAAGTTTAAAACAGATCGTCCAGCTATATTTCCTAATTTTGTTTGCGCCCCTCCCTTCCCCTCCCCCCTCGAAATGCGACACGCCATTCTTCTTTATACTTCATTATAATTTGTTATAAAGTATCTTAAAGTTTAAAACAGATCGCATTGTTAGATTTCCTACTTTAAATGAAATCGCGGTCTGTTAGTTCCACATTCTACCACCAGGGAGCGCACTTTATTCTTAACAAAAGCGTATCTGAACGAAACTCCTTTACACAACCTATCAGTAGATCTGTTACTCGAGGGGGTGGCGGTCTTCAGCAAGAATTTAAGATAATTGTTTAAATTACTATTCGGAAATAGTGGTAATTTAACTTTTGACATATTTATATTTAATAAGTACCATGTATCTGAGGACTCCGTAAAAAAAAACGCACCTGAAACGGTATGAAACAAAAAATAAATATTTTGCACCTCCCCCTCTCCCCACCTGCCCGAAATTTCACGCGCCATTTTTTATAAACTTTTTCTTGTGTGTTATAAACTATGTTAAAGTTTCAAACAGATCGCCTTGTTTGATTTCCTACTTTAAATGAAATCGCGGTCTGTTAGTTCCACATTTCACCACTAGGGAGCGCACTCTATTCTTAACAAAACTGTATCTGAACGTAACTCCGTTAAGCAACCTATCAGGAGATATGCTAGTCGAGGGGGTCGCGGTCTTAACCAAGAATTTATTATATTTGCTGAAATTACTATTCGAAAATAGTGGTATCAATACTTCTGACATTTTTATCTGGCATAAGTAACATTTATGCTGTATTTTTAAAAATCGGACACCGTTCAGAAGTATACTGCAATGAAACATCACGTGACTGCCTTGTAAAATAAGTATATAATAGAAATAAATCAATTAGTGAAATTAGCGCCCCTCCCCCCTACCCGAAATTTCACGCGCCATTTTTATAAACTTTTTCTTATGTGTTATAAACTATCTTTAAGTTTCAAACAGATCGCCTTGTTATATTTCCTAATTTTAACAAAATTGCGTTATGTCAGTTCCACATTCCACCACCAGGGAGCGCACTCTATTCTTAACGAAACTGTATCGGAAGGAAACTCCGTTAAACAACCTATAAGTAGATATGTTACTCGAGGTGGTGGCGGTCTTAATAAGAAATTAAGATATTTGCTGAAATTACTATTCGGAAATAGTGGTAACTAAATTTTAGTAGCGTATATCTCAGGACTCCCTCAAAAATAGCACCTAAAACAGTTAGAAACGCTAACTTTTTAAATAGAAATCTAGCGCCTCCCCCCCCCCCTCCTCGAAATTTCACGTGCCTTTCTTTTTTACACTTTATCTTATAAAATATCTTAGTTAGATTTCCTAATTTTAACAAAATCACGTTATGTTAGTTCCACATTCCACCACCAGGGAATGCACTCTATTCTTAACAAAAGCATATCTGAACGAAACTCTTTTACGCAATCTTTCCGTAGATACATGGGTCAGGATGGTGGCGGTCTGCGGTAACAAACGCTAAGATTTTAAAAATAATTCTAGCTCCCCTCCCCCTCTTCGAAATATCACACTCCATTCTTTTTTACACTTTTTCTTATGTGTTATAAACTATCTTAAATTTTCAAACAAATCGAGTGGCGGTCTTAACCAATAATTTAAGATATTTCCTGAAATTACTATTCGAAAATAGTGGTATGAATACTTGTAAACTTTCTGATGATGAATGAATTATACTTATCTCATAGCGCTGTTCAATTATCCCACGCAAATTATTAGATTTTCGAAGCACGTTAGTCTTTATCATCAAAAGTAGTCCCCCCCCCCTTTTTTTTTATTCACACAAACCTAACAAATACAAATTATGCGGTAGCGGGCGAAGCACGTTAGTCTTTGTCATAATAATATCTGCAATGCGCACTAACTGGTATATTTAATCAAAAGTAGTTCCCTCCCTCCCCCTTTTCCATTGACACAAACCTAACAAAATAAAATTATGCGACAGCGGGCGAAGCACGCTTTTCAATTTCACTGGAAGAATGCATCTCATTTTACATCAGCCTCGCACGGACTGAAATAATCCGATAGCGGGCGAAGCACGCTAGTCTATGTCATAATAATATCTGTAATGAGAACTTTCCTAATTTTAACAAAATCGCTTTATGTTAGTTCCACATTCCACCACCAGGGAGAGCACACTATTCATAACAAAAGTGCATCAGAACGAAACTCTGTTGGGATATTTAATCAAAAGTATTTCCCTCCCCCCTCCTTTCCATTTACCCAAACCTTACAAATACAAATTATACGATAGCGGGCGAAGCACGCTAGTCTCCCCTCGAAATATCACACTCCATTTTTTTTTTTACAATTTTTCTTATGCGTTATAAACTATTTTAAAGTTTCAACCAGATCGAGTGGCCATCTCAACCAATAATTTAAGATATTTGCAGAAATTACTATTCTAAAATAGTGGTATGAATACTTACAAACTTTCTTATAATGAATGTTATACTTGTCTCATAGAGCGGCGTCGAAAAACCTCACGCAAATTGTTAGATTTCCTAATTTAAATAATTTCATGGTTAAAAAAGCACGTGCCTTCATTTTATTCTATTCATTAGATAGAAATGAAACAGATTAATTAAATAATAGTTAATATCTCAGCTTCTAATTGAGTTATCGCTTTGAACTGGGCATGTATGAAATCTGTGAGAGATTTCCCGTCCGGATGGCAAAAATTTTTATCAAAAAATGTAATATTTAAAAAGTTAAAATTTCGTATTAAAATATTCCACTACCGAAAACCGCAAGGTCGTCATGTCTGAAGTTGAGCATACCTGCTTTCGCGCCGAAATGAAATCTCTTTTTTTCATTGTCTTTTCAAATACAGAAATTAAATTTTTATCGATCGATTTTTAGTGGATTTTTTGCGTTATACCCAACGCAGAAATGTGAACTTTATACCAAATGAAAGTAGATTTTTTTCCGCGTCTGTCTATACCGTTTACAAATTTCTCGTACCAATATTTTCTGATATGCGATTTCGCTTTAAAATGCCCACTTCATTTTTCGGCTTAATTTCCTCCGTGGTAACCGTGCACAGGCTGATTTTACTGGCAACCCTTAGGAGAAACTCCGAAGTTTTGGAGAATGTCCGTTTGAACCTGTGTTAAAAAGGTGGATTGGTTAATTTTAGAAGTTAATTAGCCCGTAATTCGGTTAATTACCGACTTTTTCAAAATTTTAGGATTTGTTGTTTGATGCGAGGTGTTCAGCTACAAATACCCAAAATTTCAAGTCTCTAACATGTATAGTTTCTGAGAACGGGCTCTGTGACGGACAGACAGACAGACAGACAGAGGAGTAAGACGAATAGGGTTTCGTCAGATGAACGAAACCCTAAATGAAATGCAAACGAGATTTAAAAAAAAAATCTTCAGTGGGATTAACAATAGCGAGAGGATGTTTCCGCACGAGTGAAATAGCATCGTAAAGAACGCGCACTCCTTAGTCTTCATTTTAAGAGACATAATTTTGTTACACAACTGATTATGATACAGAATTGCTGGAAGTGCGTTTAATGCTGAGGTTGCACTTGTATGTCATTCTGTGTGCACAGTTATGGGTTTTTAGGTGCGTTCGTAATTATATAAATATGCAGCACCTATAGTCGTCGTTCGGTCTGTCTGTTCGTCTGTCCGCATATAACAAAGCAAAAACTATCCAACCGGATGGTCTGAAATTCTAAATATATAATTGTTGCAAAATTATGTCGAGTCATTTCAAATTTTATGAAAATCGGATGTATAGTTTAATGGCAGGGACAGTCAAAAGTTTTCCATTACATGACGGCCAATGGAAAAAAAATATTGCAAGTGAATTTTAAGGATTTTACACCCTTTCCATCAGAATGAAATAGATATGCATTTATGAAGTGCACTAAAATATACATTCAGTAAAATATGCGGTGCAAAAAATGTTTATAAAACTAGGTATAGTACGAACGCACTTTATTTGCCACGCTTGACAAGCAATTTCCAACTTGTTAAAATTGCTTTGCTTTTCGGATATCTCATTTCATTGTATGAAGGAATGAAATTTCTTTATTATTTTTTTGTTAGTGTAGTGAAGTGTTTTATGCCCGAGGAATGATATTTTGTCCTTATTAATTTTTAAAACGTTCTTTTTTTTTCATCCTAGAATGTTACGTATTTAATCAGTTTTTATTCATTTTATACTTTTGTATTTCATTTATTTTTATTTTTTGTTTCGGCTAAAAATCTCCCGCTACTCTTTTTATTATTCGTTTACGTCCTAACCGTCAATTCCACCTGGGACAGAACATATCCTTTATCCTTGTTAATATCCTATCAATCATCTCTAGTCCTTTGTTAACTCTTTTTTTCCCTCTATAAATGCGATGGTTTGTTTTTAATAGCTATTCCTTCTTTTAAACTTCCCCCTCTCACCTTCTTTGTTTTTCAATTAATTTCTTTCTTTTTTTTTCTGGTCATTATTTAATTCTAATTAACGACAGAGAAGCTATTAATTTCCTTTCTTCAAAAACCATTATTACAAAATAAGTGAAAAAGTAAAAAAAACATTTTCGTAAAACATTCTTTTATATGAATTCAATTTTCATCTTGAAAATCATGCCTAATTTTTGGACAGCAGTTCATGTTTTTTCCTGGAAATTTCCGTTCTAATTCATACATTTGTTTTGGACATCGAACTCAATTATGCAAAATTCTCTACTTTTTGTCATGCTTGATAGAGAGCGCGAGTTAGTTAATTTGTTTTAAAAGATATATGTACTAATTTTTGCTCCATTTCTTTTTCTAAGATAGAGCAACAAGATAGAAAAAATGAATAAAATATTTAAACTATTTTTGGGAGATGTTTAAATTGATTTCTCAACGTATAATTGTATAAATTAATTGATATTATACTATTAATTGATAAAAGCGTATTTTTTAAGTATTACACTTTTTACATTTTATTTATAATTTATTTTCTTCTTTCTCGCATTTAAAATATTTCATTGTTGCAGTTTCGCAGCCATTTGGCCAATTTTGACGAATCTTTACTGGCGTATCATTAAATACACTTTTGCTTCAAGTCGTATGCAATTGTACTAGTTACAAATCATATTTGGCAATTTATTACTTCTGCCGGGCAAACGGAAAAATGCCTTAAAATTAATCTATCAATAATTAAGTTCTATATCATAAAACAATATTTTGTTCATATTTGTCTCATGTTTGTGCATTATTATTTTGGTATCTCCCCATCTTTTGTGTTCAGCAGTATCCGCTAACATATTTTAATTCCTTTTGCCACTGTAACTTCGTCAATGTTTATATACATTTACTTATAGGTTATCTGCATACTAAAATATGCATATTTTCGTTTACGCAATTTTCACTTATGCTTTCGTGACATAAATTACTTCAACTTTAAACAGATTTAGTCCGCAGTTTAGCGAGAGAAATTACGCTTTCGCATTATAAGATAAAGTAGAGAGAGGCTTTTCTTGTAGTAGTAGATATTTTCTTTACGCACATCATTATGTGCATTATACATTAAACTTTATATTAAAATTATGCACCACCTTAAAAAACATAATTTTCCACATTTTATTTTACTTTTCTTCTTTAGCACATTTATGCCTGTTAACTAAACAGATCTCGTCCGCTGATAGTTAATATATCATTAGTTCTTCTCTTCAGCTCACATTATTATTTGCATCGATTTTATAAAGATTGCGTCGCAAATTCATCGGGAGCAATTATGCTTTTGTAGTATAGCTAAATTATGAAACAGCTTTTCTTGTAGTCCATATGTTCTTTACCCACGTAATAAATTTTATACATTATATGCCACCTTAAAAAACAGAATTATCATGATACTTCTAATTTTTATTGTTAAACACATTTATACCTATTAACTAAACCGTTATCGTCCACTGATTCGTTAATATGTCATTAGTTCTTGCCTTTAGCTCACATTATTACTTCCATCGATTTTATACAGATTCAGTCGCAAATTCACAGAGAGCAATTATGCTTTTGTAGTAGCTAAATTACAAAACAGCTTTTCTTGTAGTCCATATTTTCTTTACCCACGTAATAAATTTTATACATTAAAATTATGTGCCGCCTTAAAAAACAGAATTTTCATGATATACTTCTAATTTTTATTGTTTAACACATTTATGCATATTAACTAAACCGTTATCGTCCACTGATAGTTAATATATCATTAGTTCTTGCCTTTAGCTCACAGTATTACTTCCATCGATTTTATACAGATTGAGTTGCAAATTCACCGAGAGCAATTATACTTTTGTAGAATTGAATTACAAAACAGCTTTTCTTGTAGTCCATATTTTCTTTACTCACGTAATAAACTTGATACGTTAAAATTATGTGCCGCCTTAAAAAACAGAATTTTCATGATACTTCTTATTTTTATTGTTTAACACATTTATGCCTGTTAACTAAACCGTTATCGTCCACTGATACTTAATATATCATTATTCCTTGCCTTTAGGTCACTTTATTACTTCCATCGATTTTATACAGACTTAGGCGCAAATTCACCGAGAGCAATTATGCTTTTGTAGTATAGCTAAATTATGAAACAGATTTTCTTGTAGTCTATATTTTCTTTACCCACGTAATAAATTTTATACATTAAAATTATTTTCCATCTTAAAAATCAGATTTTCCCTTCATCCATTTTACTTTTATTCTTTAACACAGTTATGGCTATTAACTAAACAGTTATCGTGCATTGGTAGTTAACATGTCATTAGTTCGTGCCGTCAGTTCACATTGCTACTTCTGTCTATTTTTATTAGCTATGAGTTTAAATTCACCGAGAATAATTACGCTTTTATATTATAGTAGCTAAATTATAAAGCAGCTTTTCTTGTAATAGATATTTTCTTTATCCACGTTATAAATTTTGTATATTAAAATTAATCGCCACCTTAGAAATCAGATTTTCCCATCTTACTTTTATTCTTTAACACAGTTATGGCTATTAACAAAATAGTTATCGCCTATTGATAGTTTACATGTCATTAGTTCGTGCCGTCAGTTCACATTGCTACTTCTGTCTATTTTTATAAGCTTGAGTCTCAAATTCACTGGGAACAATTACGCTTTGTTACGTTGTGGATGAATCAAAATTTAACATATTAAGGTCTGATGGGCGAATAACTGTGTGGAGAAAGCCCAACGAAGGGTTCATTCCGAAAAATCTCTTGCTAACTGTCAAACAAGGAGGTGGAGGCATAAAGGTTTTTTTTGGGGGGGGGGGGGGGTTGCTGCTTCTGGCATGGGAAATTTAGTTTTCATTGAAAATAGTATGGACCAATATAAGTATATAAATATCCTGAAAGAAAACTTGAAAATATCTGCCCAAAAACTTGGAATTCAAAACGCATTCAAATTGTATCACGATAATGATCCCAAACATACAGCCCTACATGTTCGCTTATGGCTGCTGTGCAACTGTCCCAAAGTTATCAAGACTCTACCATATTCTCCAGATTTAAACCCAATTGAAAATGTGTGACATGAACTGGAGAAAAGAACACGAAAACATAACATTTCTTTGAAAGAACAACTTAAAACAGTATTAACAGAGAAATGGAGTAAAATTGAACATTCTTACATAAAAAAACTAGTTGCATCCGTGCCAAAACGCATTAAAAGTATAATTTCCAGTAAAGGATACCCAACAAAGTATTAAAATGTTTGATTCTATGCATATTTTTGTTTACATTTATTAAATGTTCAAAGTGTCCAATTACTTATGTGAGATTGTTTTTAACACTATTTCGGTAAATTATTTTTTTTTTTTTTTTTTTTTTTTAAGTTTTGAATTTATTTTTATTACAATATGTAGATTTTATTATAGACAAAAGAAAGTGTATATGAAATTTTTTTAAAGTAGATCCTTTAATATTTAGAGGATGTAAAAAAAAAAAAAAAAAAAGTTTATCGAGTTTGCAGTGTTAATTTATTAGCAAATGCTATTGCAAGGGGGTTTCAATAAAAATGCATTCATTTAGATAATATGAAAGGTATTCATTTTATATGAAACTACGTGAATGGACCAAAGAAGCCCCCAGCAGCCTTTTATTTTGTTCCAAAACTTTAAAAATAGTTAAAAGATAAGAAAATAAATAATTTCCTCTTTAAAACATCAATTTGCTTCATTGTTTCACGCTAAATGTTTTCAACTCCATTTCAAGGTTGAAAATTCACATATAATATTTTTTAATAATGGAAATGTGAGTGGAACCAGGAAAAAGTGGCCCCGGTTGACGGTATGTCATTAGTTCGTGCTATCAGGTGGCCTTATTACTTTCAGAAATTTTCAAGAACTGAGTGAAAAATTGATTATAAAATTTCATCTTTAGCTACAAAAACAAAGTTCAGTTAAATAATCGAGTATAAAAAGCTTTGAAATATTATTTTTTATTATTACATTATTTGTGGCATAGCGTATATACGGTCGGAATAATACAATAAATATTATAAAATGAAAATAACGTACCATCCAAACAAGCTTTTATTTTAAAATCTTCCATGCATTCCTACATTTTATGCCTATTAAATAAATCGTTATCATCTGCTTGAGAGTTAATATGTCATTACTTTGTGCTGTCAGGTAGCATTATTACTTTCACCGTTTTTCAAGAACTGAGTGAAAAAATGATTATAAAATTTCATCTTTAGCTGCAAAAACAAAGTTCAGTTAAATAATCGAGTATAAAAAGCTTTGAAAGATTATTTTTTATTATTACATTATTTGGGGCATAACGTATATAACGTCGGAATAATACAATAAATATTATAAAATGAAAATAACGTACCATCCAAACAAGCTTTTATTTTAAAATCTTCCATGCATTCCTACATTTTATGCCTATTAAATAAATCGTTATCATCTGCTTGAGAGTTAATATGTCATTACTTTGTGCTGTCAGGTAGCATTATTACTTTCACCGTTTTTCAAGAACTGAGTGAAAAAATGATTATAAAATTTCATCTTTAGCTGCAAAAACAAAGTTCAGTTAAATAATCAAGTATAAAAAGCTTTGAAAGATTATTTTTTTTATTACATTATTTGGGGCATAACGTATATAACGTAGGAATAATACAATAAATATTATAAAATGAAAATAACGTACCATCCAAACAAGCTTTTATTTTAAAATCTTCCATGCATTCCTACATTTTATGCCTATTAAATAAATCGTTATCATCTGCTTGAGAGTTAATATGTCATTACTTTGTGCTGTCAGGTAGCATTATTACTTTCACCGTTTTTCAAGAACTGAGTGTAAAAATGATTATAAAATTTCATCTTTAGCTGCAAAAACAAAGTTCAGTTAAATAATCAAGTATAAAAAGCTTTGAAAGATTATTTTTTTTATTACATTATTTGGGGCATAACGTATATAACGTAGGAATAATACAATAAATATTATAAAACTAGAATATAGCCCGTCAGAATGACGTGTTTGCATTTTCAAAAAAATTATATAGCATTGCATTATAAAAAGAATTGTGAGGTAATAAATTTTGTCTTGTCTGACTTATAGGGTCAGGTGGGGTAAAGTAAAAACAGCCCATTTTTCATTGAAATTTAATTGGCAAGAAAATTATTAATTGAATTGGTAAAATACTGATATAAAGTATGCAAATGAACTTCACTCACAAAATTTGAAGAAATATTTCACAAAAACATTCAAATTAGTATTAATAATGCTATTTTAAAACATATTGTCAATTAACTATTTTATCTGATGGTATGGGGTAAAATAAAAGACAATTCCAACAGAAAGCTTATTTGTTTTTATTAATTGCCAAAATATTAATTATATAACTTAAATTTTAAAAAGTTGAACAGAGAAAATCCCGATTTTTTTTTAAACATGCATAAAAGAAACCTGTAATAAATTTTGCATTGATATATATACACATATATATATATGTAATACACGGCATTACATATTTCTGATATTCTACTTTCATTTTATAAGAAATATTCATTTTTCCCCCAATGTCTTCAGAATTCAAAAAACATTTTAAAAAGAAAATTTCTTTTTTTTTAACTACCGACAGATGTCGCAACAGAGCATGTAAACGTTTGTTTTAATATTTTCAAAGTTCAAGACGAATGAATCAATTGTTTGCTTACTTTCATATAGGGATAGATAAAGCTACCAATCTAATTTTAACTGAAGTTATCGCAGCAGAATATTAGATAATTGGATATAATCTCTTAAATGTTAATTTATTTTGAATAATCTGTCTAAAAATGTAACTTTTGTGAATAGTGGAAAAGAAAGCACGTTTTACTCAACGTTTTAAGATTGAAAATCAAATCAACATTCACTCGTGATGCCACATGTACAACAAATAAATGTAAACAAAAGTGAAAAACGTATTTCAAAATATTAATATGCTTTTCAAAATATTTTAAGAGCATTTAATGAATAGCTGAAAGAGTCATTCATTTGTTTTTGGATTTGTAATTTGTGCTTATGAATGGCAACGGTAATCGCTTGTATACATCGGAACCCTGTTGTTGGTATTTGTTTATTTTTAAATTAGACCTTAAAGCGTTATAATTGTATACTTTTTGAAGGTTTGAGAAAAATTGAAGAAGAATATGTTACACAACGAATAGATAGACAAATTAAATAAGGCAGTCGTCAAATACGGCATCGGAATGCTTAAGCCTAACGTGGCCGCGTTTGGATTATCAGGAAACGGATGAGTTCAACCCCGGAAGCGTTATACACTTAGTGTCATTCTATGTATAATGAAAATAACGTACCATCCAAACAAGCTTTTATTTTAAAATCTTCCATGCATTCCTACATTTTATGCCTATTAAATAAATCGTTATCATCTGCTTGAGAGTTAATATGTCATTACTTTGTGCTGCCAGGTCACATTATTACTTTCACCGTTTTTCAAGAACTGAGTGTAAAAATGATTATAATATTTCATCTTTAGCTGCAAAAACAAAGTTCAGTTAAATAATCAAGTATAAAAAGCTTTGAAAGATTATTTTTTTATTACATTATTTGGGGCATAACGTATATAACGTAGGAATAATACAATAAATATTATAAAATGAAAATAACGTACCATCCAAACAAGCTTTTATTTTAAAATCTTCCATGCATTCCTACATTTTATGCCTATTAAATAAATCGTTATCATCTGCTTGAGAGTTAATATGTCATTACTTTGTCCTGTCAGGTCGCATTATTACATTCACCGTTTTTCAAGAACTGAGTGAAAAAATGATTATAAAATGCCATCTTCTGCTACAAAAACAAAGTTGAGTTAGATAAAATGTATAAAAAGCTTCATTATTTCATATTTCGGATTAAGGCATGCATTAAATGTTAGAAAATTGAAATAGCATGCAATCCCAAAAAGAGTTTTTCTTAAATGCTCCATGCATTCCTACATTTTATGCCCCTTAACCCTTTATGTACTTAATTATGAATTCATGATAATTTTACCTTCTAAAGCATTTTTCGTGAATTGTTTAAACTGAATTAGAAGATTTAAATAATCATTTAATAAATTTTAGAAGGATTAAAGTATTTAGAAGGATTCATTAAATTTGAATTTATAGGGATTTTGTGCAATATTTATAACACCAATCAAATCTTTTATTTTAAATATTTTTCTTAGCATTTTGTAGAATTATGAAATGTACAAATATAATGTTCTTACAATAGAAATATAGAAATGTTTCCGAATTGGAAAATCTCCCCCTCCCACCCCCAGCGCCAAGTAAGCTGAAAAGATGCAAAGGTGAAAGAAATCATCCTTTTAAAAATATTTTTGTTTTGTGTAACCAATCATGCTTTTGGAACAAGATAAAGTAATGTATCTATAACTCATTCTAAACTGTATTACAACTAATCGATGTATTAAATGAATTCTATAACAAGTTATTTTAATGGTAATTATAAGTACCGTCAGTAGATATAGGGTTAACTAAACCGTTATCACCCACCGTTAGTCAATATGTCATTAAAAAGCCGAAAAGCCAACGTTTAAAATGCACAAATAATAAATGAAAAGCAGCAAACATCTGTTTCGAATCTAATAGCGAGATTCTTCTTCAGTGCAAGATAGAAAAAAAGGAACAGCGTGCTAGAAAAAACAAGGCTGAGCCTGCTTTTTCTAGCACGCTGTTCCTTTTTCCCTATCTTGCACTGAAGAAGAATCTCGCTAGTAGATTCGAAACAGATGTTTGCTGCTTTTCATTTATTATTTGTGCATTTTAAACGTTGGTTTTTCAGCTTTTTAATATTGTTGCACAAAGGCTTTATTTGCTATTTTTATTTAAATATGTCATTAGTTCGTGCTGTGAGGTCTCATTATTACTTCACCGATTTTTGAGAACCGGTTGAAAAAATCGATAATAAAATTCCATCTTCAGCTACAAAAACAAAGTTGAGTTAAATAAAACTGTGTAAAAAGCTTCATTATTGGATATTTCGGATTAAGGCATGCAATAAATCGTAGAAAATTGAAACAGCATACAATCCAAAAAATATTTTTAAAAAATCCTCTATGCATTCCTACATTTTATGCCTATTAACTAAACCGTAATCACCCACCGATAGTTAATACGTCATTAGCTCGTGCTGTCAGGTCGCATTATTACTTTCACCGATTTTCAACAGCTTGAGTCGCAAATCCACCGAGAGCAATTACGCTTTTGCATTATAGCTAAATTATAGAGCAGCTTTTCGCCCGGCGTCCTTGTGTCACCAAGGGGCTTTTGGAGCGTCGCTCCGAATCCCCCTTTGACAGAGATGTGTCCCTTGTGTCCCATAGGGACATCGGTTCGCTGCTAATGGAAGAATGGCACTTAACAAATGCTGCTGTGGGGGGAAGGGGTTTCTTTGCTGTATCCCCAGGGTTATCACATGACCAAGCTTTGTGAGTGTTTAGGCCGTCATTTGGGTATGAAGTTGGTAAAAGGGGGTGAGTAGGAAAAGTGACGTAATAGATTTGTTTTAGTAGTCTTTGGTTTCCATGAAAATTGAATTCTTGAAAATGAACGTTCAATGTTATTCGTTTTAGAGTGGGAAGGGAGTCCTCACATAAGGGGTAATGTGCTTTTATTGTTCTCTGTCCCCCAGGCAATTTGGTTGCGACCTGGGTAAATATGTGCGTACGTCCGTGTAATGTCAATAAATATCATGTGTGGTACATACGTATACCTAAATGTGTGGAGATAAGGTGATAGTTCAAGGCTATATCATGTGGATGAGTGTAAAATTTTATCAAGCGTAAAATTGCTTGATAAGAAAGAATATATTTAGCATTAAAGAGAAATACCATGCACGGTTTTGGGCTTTTACTAATCATGCTTATATATTTAAAAAAAACATAGGTAGGTTTCATAGTATTTATACAGCCAATGTGAAACAGAAACGTGGCATTTTCGTATAATTGTAAATTTCAAACTTAATTTATAATATATATTTTTTAAATCCATAAGCTTAGTTTTTACGAAACACAATTTCAAATCCATTTTTTTTTTCAATTTATAATTAATTACCTGCTTTCATATAATATCTTTAATCAGGGTTCGTACGGGTCCTTGACTTTCCAGATTAAGAAATTCTTCAGTACCAATATTTTCTTATAGAAAATACATCCTCAAATAAGGCGAAATTTCGCGTGGTTAAACTAAATTTATTTTTCTATTAAAAAATAATGATATTTGGCCTTGAAAATAACGGGACCCGTACGAACCCTGTTAATAGGGACTAATTGAAATTTATCGCAAGAAGGAACAAACGTATTTTCCTTTAACTCTAAATGAATAGTGCTTCTTAAAAAAAAAAAAAAAAAAAAATGCGTAACACATTACTTGTATTTTGCAGACGACAGAAATTATCCTTTTATTACCCGACTGCCAAAAAGGGTTATGTGTTTCATGCGTATCTGAGTATGTGGATTTCTTTATGCCCTCGAAACATCCCAACGGCTGGATGGATTTTAATGAATGAGGTCTCTATCGATTCGTCTTAACCGTCCGATGGTTATAGGCTAGCTTTTGTTTTTATAAATTCAAAATGGCGGCCGTAAAATACAACATGGCGGTAGAGACGTAAAAGATTTTTACGCACACTATTGAGTGGCATATCATTGGATAGGTCTTTCAAAATGAAGACGATGTTTCATTGAATATTTTACACTCAGAAGCTCCGTTTAAATATTACACAACCTGGAAGTTTTGTAGTATCTCTAGCTTTACTGCAACTCTAACCTTCATAGACATCTATAGGCCTCATCAAAACAGTGTTTATAGATAGGAAATAACAAATAATACAACTTAAAAGTTATCAACACAAGTAAATAAAAAAAATATTTAAGTAATATAAAAAATAGTTTCACATTGGTGAGAAATAATTAATTAGTTCGCTTTTTATGCAGTCGGGTTTTTTGATTTTTTAAATTGAATTGAGATATATCATTACAGATAATATCGTTGTAGATAGGTTTCACAGTATTTACATAAACAATTTGAACAAATACGCAAGATTATACGCATTCGCAAATTTAAAACTTAAGCTTACAAAAACTACTTTTAAATCAATAAAGCTTAGATTTACGAACAATAATTTCAAATCTTTTTACTATCTATTTTATAATTAATTGTATTCAACTGCATGCATTCAGAAAATGAATTTAAGTTTGACAGATTATAATTTCGCAAGAAGGGGCAATTTCCTAATAACCCAACAAAGTGAAAAATTTTGATACATTTTTTGACTCATTTTCAAATGTAAACGCATAAAATTAGCAGGTTTGATTACTGAAGGGATTTAGAATCAAAATGGCTTCCCCATTTTTTGATAAACAGATTAGTTATCGCGTTATAAGCAATTTTGGCCTCATGACTAACAGTTTTTCTCCTTTATAACGGTATCGCGGAATTGAAAATTCGGTTCAAAACGTCACCTTTGACAGTATTTTCTGAAAAATCTTTTGCGTTTATCAAAAAATGAAAAACGTCTTTCGATTACATAGTTTTTGAATAACAACATCTTTCAATTTCATGAGTTTCCGATCAAAAATGAATTAGTAAATGTGTCAGAAAGTACGCTTTTGGATTTCAAAACAGCATTAACCCATTGAGGGGCGATGTAGACAAAATAATGAAATGAGTGAATGACATCATCATTTACAAACAATTTTATTTCGAAATAAGCAAAAGTTTTCGTTCACGTACTTAACCCTTAAATGCATAGGGTGGAATGCGTTCCCGAAATTTCATAATTCAGAGAATCGGAATTCATACCAGAAAATATAAATGGTAAATTTCAATTTATTTAATAACGCAATGGCTGTTATTAAATGGAGTGAAATTTTCTTTTTTATTTTTCTGGTGGAAATACGGAATATGTGAATAAAAAATCCAATAAATAGGGAACAATTATTGTATCAAAAACGATACCATATGCATTTAAGGGTTAATAAAAGGAAATTTTCCAATCAGTTATTCTGGTGTCAGTGTGGGTTTCAGGATTTAAAATTAAGTGGTCCAAAATGAACCACCACCCTTGAAGGGGTTAAACAATAGTTTCTTAAAATAAATAGCGTAACATATACTTCCATTTTGCAGACCACTGAATTTATCCTTATTGTGAGTTATATCGTTATAGATAAGTTTCACACTAATTACATAAGCAATGTGAAAAAATACATACAGACGTTTTTTAAATTTAATAATTCATTTACAAAAATTACTTTAAATCCATAAAGCTTAGTTTTTAAGATAAAGAATTTCAAATATTTTTAAATTACAATTTATAATTAATTACCTGCATTCAGATAATGCATTTAACTGTGACTGATTATAATTTATCGCAAGAAGGAACAAACATATTTCCCTTTAACTCTTAAAGAATATGACTTCTTAAAATTTTGGCGTGATAATAACATGCCACGATAGCAACCCGGCACTCTAGAAACATATTGTGTCATCAGTAAATTCTTTAATGAGAAGATAAAGCACGGTTGTTAAAGTTCTTTTCTTTGAGCCTTTAATAACTGCCTACGCACTTTAAACCAAATTAAATGAAAATATTTTAAAAGCGCACACAGCACTACCGCATATTAAAGTCTTTTGATTTTCGAGGAAAAGCTCTGCAATAATTTTTGTACTTGAAGAGGGAGATTTTGAGATATATTTGACATGTTTTGGCGTCACTTTATTTATTTTAGGAAGCCAAATGCACGTGAAAATTAAACACTTAAGACGTGATAATGAGGAAATTTCAGTGAAATAAATATTTATTAAACGGGCCTTTTCAAGCAGTTAGAAGCGTAGTTTATATTTTCTTAAAAAGATTCAGTAACTGCAAGAATTTAATTTAATTTGAACGTGTTTTGAAAGTGTGTTTTAGAATTTAATTTCCAGTCTGTTAGTTGAATTTTTTTAATCAAGTTTTATGAAAGTTATTTGAAAGTGAAAGACAAGCTGAAATTTAATTAAAGTAATACAACATTAAACCAAAAGTTTTATATTTAACATTTTCTAACAAGATAGTTTTGTTGGGAGGGGGGGGGGGGGATTAAAATTTTTTGATAAGACTCATTTAAACACTATTTTTTGTCTCTTTGTGGTTTGTCAAGTTTACGAAATGCAGCATTAAATTCAGTTATAAGCCCTGCATACTACATTAAATGCATATTTTCAGGTAATGCATTTAATTGTGACTGATTATATTTATCGTAAGGAGAAACAAACATACTTACTTCCCTTTGACTTTAAAAAAAAAAAAAAAAAGAAATGACGTAACACACTATTTCTATTTCGCAGACCACGGAAATTATCATTATAGTGAATTGTATACTTATATAAAATACCGTTATAGGTTAGTTTTCACAATATTTATATAAGCAGTGTGAACAAATACGTAACAATATATAGATTCGCAAGTTTTAAATTTAATATATAATATATTTTTTAAATCGTTAAAGCGTAGTTTTTACGAAAACAATTTCAAAGCTTTTTACGTTTCAATTTATAATTAAATATCTGTATTTAATTGTGTCTGATTATAATTTATTGCAAGACAGAACTAACACTTTAACTAACCCTTTAACTCTTAAAGAATACGGTTCCTGAAAAAATTAGCGTAACAAATTACTTCTGTATTGCAGACCTTTAGAAATTATCCATATGTTGAGATTTATCGTTATATACAATATTGTTATAGATAGATTTCACAGGTTTTTCATAAGCAATGTGAACGAATACGTAATATTTACGCACAATCGTAAGTTTAAAACATAATTTGCGAAAATTACTTTAAATACATAAAACTCACTTTTTACGAAAAACAATTTCAGATCTTTTTGTGTTCTATAAATAAATAACAAAACCCTCGGCTTTGCTCGCGTAATAGTTGAAATATATCAAGCGATATTTGTATGTCTAATTTTTATTAGAAGAAATTATACTTTTAGGAATAATTCAAAAATTACTAATTAAGCCATAATTTGATTAAACTGCATTATTACACTGCATTAGGCAAAAATGAGACTTGAATTAATAAGAATAATTAAAACTAATTCCAAATATATGGAAATTTAGAACGTATTTTGAAATTTTTATGCTCATTTCAGTATTTATTTGAAGTTTTGAATAAACCGTTCTCTCTACGCAATTACATCTTAAATTAAAAATAACTTTAAATTAATCATGTCAAATTCCAAGCTTTCTATTGGTGTACCACCTCTCTAGCGGCAGTGACACTAACATAAAATGCATACGTTGTAACAGAATCTGTCACCATTGATTTGCCAATATTAATTTAGAAATCGGTTTGGTATATCTTAGTATTCCATAGAAATGGCATTCAGAAAGATTTTAAAAGCTTTTTTTTTTTAACATTTGTTGCTCCTCCTGCCAACCCGAGGTGGAAGTGCCACTGGCATAAAATATAGCCTGTGTGGAATCAGAGACTGTCACTGTTGATTCGCAACCAATATTATGTAATCGGTTTATTATTTCCTGAAATTGCATAGAAATCGTAATTTAAGACATATTTTAGTACGGTTTTCGCTCCTTCCCTTCGTTTCACCCATTTTACATTACGAATTTATTTGCGACAGTTTTAAGAGGTCATTTATATTTTATAAAGAACAACCATGACATATTTAAAGTTTCTAGCTTCTTCAGTATCACAGAAAACGCAATTTAGAACGTTTCATGCTCTTGCAACCCCCATGCGGTAGTGACACCCACAAGAGATAGAATCTATGTTGAAGCATGGGCTGTCACCATTAATTTTCAGCCATTACTTTTGAAATTGGTTTGGTACTTCATGAGATTGCATACAAATATCAATTTAAAATGTTTTTAGAACGCTTTTCTCCCTTTTTCACCCCTTTTAAATTTTGAATTTTTTAGAAAATGTCCTTAGCGATCTTTTATATCTAATAAGTAACTGCCATGCCAAATTTCATGTATCTAGGCCCTTCATTAACACAGAAATCGCAATTTAGAACGTTTTTTGCTCCTGCTCCTCATTTCGGGTAGTGGCACTGACATAAAACAGAGTCTATGTTAAAGCAAGGGCTGTCCACCATCAATTACCAACCACTACTTTTGAAAATGGTTTGATACTTTCTGAGATAGCGTAGAAATCGCCATTTAGAACGTTTTTTAGAGCACTTTTCGCGCGTTATCATCCATTGTAAATTTTGATTTTTGTAAAGAAATGTTCTTAGAGATCATTTATATCTTATAAGTAACTACCATTCCAAAACTCATGTTTCTAGGTCCTTCAATAACACAAAAATCGTCATTTTAGAACATTTTCTTTTTGCTTCTATACCCCTTTTGGGTAGTGGCACTATAGCCTATGTAGAAGCAAGGACTGTCACCGTCATTTTGACACCAATATTTTTGAAATCGGTTCGGTACTTCCTGAGACTGCGTAAAAATCGCCATTTAGAATGTTTTTTTAGAACTCTTTTTGCGCATTTTCACCCATTTTAAATTTGGAATGTTTAAAGAAATGTTCTTAGAGATTATTTTTATAGTAACTGCTATTCCAAATTCCAAGTTTCTAGGTTCTTCAGTAACGCAAAAACCGCATTTTTAGAACGTGTTTTGCTCCTGCACCTCCTTTGGGTAGTGGCACCGATATAAGGTATAGCATATGTTCCAACAGGGACTAGCACCGTGATTTTGATACCATTACTTTTGAAATCGGTTCGGTAGTTTGTGGGAATACCTCCTACAAACACATAATAAACAAACAAAACAAATTCTACTTCTTTATAATATTAGTATAGATAGAATACCAGTATTCAGATCGGGCATTTAGTTGTGACTGATTATAATTTATCGCAAGAAGGAAGAAGAATATTTCCCTAAGAACGGGTTTTCTTAAAAAAAAAAAAAAAAAATAGCGTAACACATACTTCTACATTGCAGACCCTCGGAAATTGTCCTTATAGAGTGAAATTTATCGATGTAGACAAAATCGTTATAGATAGGTTTCACAGTATTTACATTAGCAATGTGAATAGATACATAACATTTATACAAATTCGTAAATTTAAAAAAAATTATTTTACAAAAATATTTTTTGCGTAAAAATTCAAACAGCTTTACGTTCCAATTTAAAATTAATTACCTGCATTCAGATAATGGATTGCACATGAAAATGGATTGCTTCTTGCGATAAATTAAAGTCACCCACGGATAATGGAAGGAACAAACATATTTCCCTTTTACTCTTAAAGAATATGGCTTCTTAAAAATTTGGCGTGATAATACCAAGCCACGATAGCAACCTGGCACTGTAGAAACATATTGTGTCATCAGTAAATTCTTTAATGAAAAGATAAAGCACGGTTGTTAAACTCGATTCCTTTTCTTTGAGCCTTTAATAACTGCCTACGCACTTTAAACCAAATTAAATGAAAATATTTTAAAAGCGCACACAGCATTACCGCATATTAAAGTCTTTTGATTTTCGAGGAAAAGCTTTGCAATAATTTTTGTACTTGAAGAGGTAGATTTTGAGATATATTTGACATCTTTTGGCGTCACTTTATTTATTTTAGGAAGCCAAGTGTACGAGGAAATTAAACACTTAAGACGAGATAATGGGGAAAATTTGCGTGAAATAAATAATTATTAAAAGGGCCTTTTCAAGCAGTTAGAAGCGTAGTTTACATTTTCTTAAAAAGATTCAATAACTGCAGGAATTTAATTTAATTTCAGCGTGTTTTGAAAGTGTGTTTTAGAATTTAAATTTCAGTCTGTTAGTTGAATTTTTTTAATCAACTTTTATGAAAGTTGTTTAAAAGTGAAAGGCAAGCTGAAATTTAATTAAAGTAATGGAACATTTGGCAAAAATTGTATATTTAAAATTTTCCAACAAGATAGCGTTGTCAGGAGGGGGGGGGGGGGGGGGATTTAAAATTTTTTAATAGGACTCATTCAAACACAATTTTTGTCTCTTTGTGCTTTGTCAAGTTTACGAAATGTGGTATTAAATTTGTTTGTAAGCCCTGCGTACTATACTAAATGCATACCTTCAGGTAATGCATTTAATTGTGACTGATTAGAATTTATTGTAAGCAGAAACAAACATATTTCCCTTTAACTCTTGAAAAATAGGGTTTCTTTAAAAAAAAAATGGCGTTACATATCATTTCCATTTCGCAGACTACGAAAATTATCATTACTAGGGGACCGTACCCGGGCTTCCCGGGTTAAAGAATACAGGTGAAAACATTATTTTTTAATTGAAAACTAATAATTTTTTTATATGCAAAAAATTTCTTAGATTGACCACTTACATTAAAAAAGCATTTTTTATGTGGAAAATACGAATTATACAATCAAATAAATTTTTGAAATTTATCAAAAGCTATATTTTCTCATTAGCCGCATGCTAAGAGTTATTTGCCAAAATTTTGCTACTTATGGCATCCTTTTAAATTCTGATAATTTCAGAGCTTATACATGTCTGGTAAATTTGTGTTTTATTTATATTATTTTATTTATTTATTCATAGGGAAGTTTTTTAATGGATATTAGCCGTAAGAAAATGATGAACACTTTATTTTGTTTTAAGGGCAACCGGATTAATCTTTCGTAATCGAGCTCCGCGCGATATAGATAAATTAAAAAAAAAGTATTTCATGCCTTAAAATTATTTTTAAAACCATAGACAATCAGTAAACGGAGATGAACTTTGCAAACAAATTCCATTTGAAAAAAAAAAAATCCTATTTGGTGATCTAAAAATTTAAATTGTACGATTACAAATATGTTAGATTTGTGTTTTTTCAATATTATTCTTTATTTGTTTATAAAAGAAGTATGAATTTCGTTAATTTGTCTTTCACAAATATGTTAAAATGGTAGTTTTTTTATATTATTCTTTTATTTGTTTATAAAGGAAGTATTAATTTCGTTACGCAAATATAGTCAGAAACAAATGCTGAAAAATATTTGTTGCTTTATGTGCAAAATGTTTATTATTATTATGTATTGAAACCGGCACGTGATAAGATAAACTTTAATAAAATCATGCTTAAAAATTATATTAGAAAATATAATACATCAACCAATGAATACCGTTTTTAAACAAATTGCATTTGAAAGTAATTTTTTTTGCTTATGCGACGAAAATTGAAAATGGTACGATGGCCAGAAGATTAAAAAATTACTTTAGCGAAAATTTCAAGACCGAAATTTGCTCGTGAAGTGTTGCCATTCGCAAAATGACGTCAGCGTTACAGACAGATACGTTTGTTCTTTATAATATAGTACTTAATCAGTAAAATATAATAAAGATCAGTTATTAGGATGTTGTTATCAATTGAGGCTCTTATGCTTGGATTTCCGGAATGAAAACAGCTATTTTCACCTTCTCAAAATTTGCATACGCACTTCTCATATCCATATTCATCATTAAAAAAAAAATTGTTTTTTGTTTGATCATTTAAAATTCATTATAACTCAAAATTTGAAGTCACGATTGTCAGCAACATCTTTTATGTGAACAGACACAGTCTTTACTTGAGATTCTAATCTAAATTCCGGAGAGTAAAAATTTCCGCAATTTATGTTTTTTAGACGCATTTGTGTTAAAATGTTTAGTTTTATCTAAGAAATGATCGTTTTCTTTTAAATATGACTTCATTTTCAATTAGATAATCATTTCGCCTAGTGTCTGAAACTTAGTATCAGTACACATGCAGAAGGAAAAACAATATAGAAAATTTATGAGGAAAAATGCCTGTTTTCAAAAGCAGTATGTCATTTTCCGTTATTATGCCCCTAATATAATATTCTGCTCCTAATGGGATTTTGTGCCATTAAACCCTATACATCAATTTTTATCAACAATTTTGAATTTTTATGAGAAAATAGCATGAATAATGTTTAAAATACCTCATTATTTCTCTCTTGTCTGCAATAATGAAAGCTATCTAATTTTCATCATTTTTAAGAAATTTCATAAAATACTTTTAAAATTAAAATATGAAAGTGGGGATATATATATAAAAAAAACAGATAATACGATCACATCTACGAAGGAAGAGCTTTCAGTTTTAAAAATATATATATTAGTAAATTGGTTCAGCAGAAAGATCAGGGCAGATTACTAAAAAACACAGTTGTGTTTTAAATATATAGGTTATATGAAATTAGGAAAAATTAAATTAAGCAAATTATGTTATTTTGATAAAATTAAAGTAGAATGTCTGAAAGAATAGCATTAAAATTTTATTATTCGAGAGAATTTTCGACAAAAACTTCAGGAACATGAAATTATTTTAAACCACGAATTATTTGTTTGCTTGTCCAACTCGGCGGAGCAAATCCATCCTGGCAAGAATCACCAATTTCTGTAATATAAATCGCTATTATTTGCATGTCACCTCTATTTTATTAAGACACTCTAAATTTTTGTAAAACATTGCGTTTTATCAGTGTGTGATTTCGATTACATTATTTTCAAAAGTGAAGCATTTTCACCTGGGAAGAATTTCAAAGCAGCTGGGCTGTGAAAAGGACGCACTTCTACAAAACATAGTTCAGGTTTAAGAATTAAAATACACGCTTTTTTATAAAATGACGTCATTTGCGTCCGCTAAAGCAATCCAGTCTTAAACTTCGTCTGTTTTTGGTATGCATATGGTTTGGTATGCATTTAGGTATGCATATGACGTCATTATCACGGAATAACAGACAATATTCTTGACATAGCCCGTATTTTAATTTCAACTTTTTTTTCAGGTGTTATGAGAAAATGGCAACAAAAAGATACAGTACTTCCTATTTTCGACTATTTTCCGTTTACTTTCAATGACTTTCAATAGAAATGAGGAACTTTGGTTGCCACAATAAGAAAAATGGTATTAAAAACTACAAAAAAATTAATATCTCAAAAATAAATTAAGATACAGCTTTAAAAAAAATTGCATTTAAAAGAACATTTTTTTCTTTATACGACGGTATAATAATTTAAAATGTGCGATGTTTAGAAGTTTAAAAATTTGCAATAGAGAAAATTGCAAAACCAAAATTTTATTTCAAACTTCAAAGTGTTGCCATTCGCAAAATGACGTATGCGTTACGCACAGATATGTTTGTCCTTTATAATATAGATAGATAGATAGATAGTGAATTGTATGGTTATAGACAATATCGTTATAGGTATGTTTCACAGTATTTAAATAAGCTATGTGAACAAATGCGTAACAAAATATAGATTCGTTAAAAGATCTGCAAAGCGTAGTTTTTATGAAAACAAATTTACATCTTTTTACGTTCCAATTTATAATTAATTACCTAAATACAGACAGTATATTTAATCGTGACTGATTATAATTTATCGCAAGACAGAAGAAACATATTTATCTTTAACTCTTACAGAATAGGTGTAAAAAAAAAAAAAAAAAATAAATAAAAAAAGCGTAACACTTTGCTTCAAAATTGAAGATCATAGAAATTATCCTTATAGTGAGATGTATCGTTATATACAACTAGGAGGCTCTGCCCCCTGCAAGCTACGCTCGCCAACCCCCGTTCAGACACCGCAGAATCTGAAAATCTAAAAATCTAATGGGTTTTAAAAATATTAGAGAAGATTAAATTATACTGAAAAAGCTGTGCAGGTAAAACATCCCTGCAGGTCCCTGTAAACGGTTTTCCATTCAATTCCATTTGATTGCAAAAAATTAACGGAGAATCAGTTGCTGTTAAGACATCCAATGGTTGTTTTCGTTTTTGATTAAAGAGGATCAGTTAAACATTTGAAAAGAAGATAAAATAAAATGAATTAAGCATTCAGAGCCTTTGTCAACCGATATTTTAAAACAATCTCTATAACAATAGCCTAAATCATGTGACTATCATAAAAAGTTCCGGGCGGAACACTTTGCTTTTTATACTCTAGGTGCCATTTTGATACTTTAATGTTATCCAGGCACAGGTGATAAGTCGCCAAATATTATTCTATCCCCATCATTTCATCTATATTATAATAGTTCAAGTCATCAAATGCCATAAACAAATACGATCTGTTCCCTTCGCCTTTCATATGAAAGTTTGGAACAAATGTAATATACTGTGTGTGTGTAAATGTCATATTGGCGCGATTTTTTCCCAACGCTAATTTGGGGAACGCATCAACAGCATGAACAACAACACCCGGCTTACCATGTCAAGTAAAATAACGATACTTTGGCGCCAGTTAAGTACCCATTGCGTATATGACACTGGCGTCAGAAAAAAATTGCGCCAATATGGTGCCGTATATGGCACGTGTGCCGAAAGGAAAAAAAAAACCGGGTGCAAATCTCGCCAATATCTTTTTTTTCAACTCGCCAGTTAGCATTTTTTTATTGTACGAGTGGTAAATTAAAACAATGATTTGAAGTTGAAATTAAATGTCATGGTTTGTTACATAATTTAATATTTCGCCAGTTGTCATATACGCACCGCATATTTGGCATGATTTTTTTTTTTTTTTTTTTTTTACGAAAATTTGGCGAAAGCCTCGTTTTCGAATACCAGTTACATATGTATTTTTGGTACTACTTAGTTATCCCGTCGACAAAAAATCTATCGCGAACTATAAGATTAAATGTCAATAATGCTTGATCGTAAATGTCACATTCACTTGACTTGTAGCAAGTTACACGTGTTTACGTCATCAAGTGATTTTTATTTCGACGATTTATTTTTATATTTATTAATGTTATACTAATTTATTTGTTCTTTCGTTATTTAAAATAAAAATTTTGTCAATCTGTACAATTTGGCGAGTGGTTTGGCGATTTATATAATTTGCGAAATTGGGTGACGGAATAACTACTACATTGTACCGTATTTTTTAATTATTTTCTATTATTTTCAAAAGGAAATAACAAAAAAATAATTAATTACTATAGAACAAAATAATTTATATAAATTTAAAAAAGAAATAAAAGTAAATATACATTTATTATTAAATAAACAACAATAGCCGGGTTACCATGCCTATCAATGTAATGCCATTTGTGCGCCAATTAGGTACCCCGGTGCGTATATGACATCTGTGTCTAATATTTTTCTTTTCGTTTTTTTTTTTTTTTTTTTTTTTTTTTTAAAAGAAGTGAAAGCCATCAATTTAAATGTTTCATTTTTAAATGAAAGTTTTGTATTTAATAAAATGATAACGAAATACAAAAAAAGCATTGTTCTTAGCATAGATTTAAAGGAGGCCCAACTGTCGCCAAATTAATTTAAAATAGTAACCTTTTCTGAATTATGAAAAAAAAATTTCTGTTATGATTAAAATTTGGGTTGCCATCATTAGAAAAAATGTATTTAAAATTAGTAAAAAATTAATATTTCGAAAACTAATTCGAATTAAAAAATTCTAATACCAGTTTTGAGATCTCTGGATCAACACGGATTTTTGGTGTTAATTTCATCGCAAAACAAAATCAGTTGTTTAATCAGTCGATTCAAAGAATCGATACATTTCAGGCATTTCATATATTCGTTTCATAAATTCGTTTCATTAGGATGTTATATATATAGGGTAGATATCGTTATAGATAGTTTTCACAGCATTTATACAAGCAATAGGGAAAAATATGTAACATTTACACACATTCGTAAATTTAAAATTTAATTTATAAAAATTATTTTAAACCCATAAAGCTTTGATTTTATGAAAAACAATTTCGAATCATTTTACTTTGCAATTTATTATTAATTACTGCATTCAGATAACGCATTTAACTGCGATAGATTATAATTTATCGTAAGAAGGAACAAACACATTTTCCTTTAACTCTTAAAGAATATGAGTTCTTAAAAATTTTGCGTGATAATACCAGGCGACGATAGATGGCCATCACTCTAGAAACATATTGTGTCATCAATAAATTGTTTAATGAGAAGATAAAGCACGGTTGTTAAAGTCAATTTCTTTTCTTTGAGCCTTTAATAACTGCCTACGCACTTTAAACCAAATTAAATGAAAATATTTAAAAGCACACACAGCAATACCGCATATTAAAGGCTTTTGATTTTCGAAGAAAAGCTCTGCAATTATTTTTGTTCTTCAAGTGGGAGATTTTGAGATATATTTGACATGTTTCGGCGTCACTTTATTTATTTTAGGAAGCCAAGTGCACGTGAAAATTAAACACTTAAGACGGAGATAATGAGGAAATTTGCGTGAAATAAATAATTATTAAATGGGCCTTTTCAAGCAGTTAGAAGCGTAGTTTATATTTTCTTAAAAAGATTCAATAACTGCAGGAATTTAATTTAATTTGAGCTTGTTTGAAAGTGCGTTTTAGAATTTAATTTTTAGTCTATTAGTTGATTTTTTTTAATCAAGTTTTATGAATGTTGTTTAAAAGTGAAAGGCGAGCTGAAATTTAATTAAAGTAATAGAACATTTACCAAATGTTTTATTTTTAAAATTTTCCAATATAGTCAGGACATAACAAGATAGCGAAGTCGGCGGAGTAGATTTAATTAAAGTTCGGATAAAATATTTTCATAGCACTCACTCAAAGAATTATTTTTGTTTGTTTTTTTCTTTGTACTTTGTTAGTTTTACGGAATGTGGTGTTAAATTTGGTTGTAAGCCCTGCATACTATAAACAAACTAGTATGTTATGGTCATGACAACAAATTTTACTTACCCATTACCATACATTACCCATTACTTACCCAGTATAGGGTAAGTCTTGCAATCGTTTTAAAAAACGAGAAAAAAAAATGATAGATTTACACGTTTCAGACAGTAGAGATTCCTCAAACATATTTTCAGCAAAATAAAATTTGTCGTCCGTCTGTCTGTATTTCTGCGTGTCTGCAAACGCTCTATCTCCCAAACAAATTGAGATAGAGACTTGAGATTTGGTGTGTATTTAGTATGTAATAATGGGAAGAAGCATATTGAATATCAGTAACCTCGAACAATTTTTTTCGGACTCTCAAAATATTCGTTCTGATAAAAGTTATATAAAAATTTTCGAAATTGTTTATTTTAAGGAGTGAATATAAAAGACAATAAATTAGAATAAATGTTGCATAAAGAATGAAGTCAATCGGATAATTAGTTGCCGAGATAGTTGTAATCCTATTCTCCACACTCTTCGATTTTTCATGATCCTGTATTTCATTCAGTTTTCAATTCAAAGATGTATTTTAATTGGAAATGGGACGCTTAATCCGACGCAGTAAACTGTTAGTTAATATGATTATCATTTTTGGGGTTATCAGGATGTTTATTTTACCCAGTTCAGTTCAGTACTACTTGATTATTCCACAGACACAAAAACTATCGCCAAACTGAAAGATTAAATGCCAATAATGGCTTATCATAAATGTCTCATTCACTTGACATTAAACATTTACACGTTAAGACATCAAGTGATTTTTAATTCGACGTTTTATTTGTATTTCTGTTGATCTTTTACTAATTTATTTGTTCTTTCGTTATTTAAAATAAAAATTATGCCAATTTGTGTAATTTTGCGAGTAGTTTGGCGATTTAAACAATTTGTCGAAATAGGTCGACGGGATAATCAAGTAGTAACTGCAATTCCGTAATAGAGCATTACTATGTATTACAAATAGTTAAATATACGTTTAAATTTTATTTTGGTATTGCAATGCATTTTATAAATAGTTTACACGTGGTTTTATTTTCATATTTTATATTATGCATATCGTTGATGAATAAGTAAGTATTACGGTGACCTCCAACGACTAGTTTCTATATAAATCATATCATCTGCTAACGAAATTCAATGACAATCTATTCGTTCTTGAGATACAGCTGTCGCAGAAATCATGGAAAACACTGCATAGCGACGATTCCTGTTGGATGGTGTACACCCAAACCTAATACGTATCTACCAGTAGACTCGTGCGAGACTTTCGCACTACAATCTTTGAAATTAACTGCAATTTTTTTTAAATCACTAGGGGGCTCGGCCCCCTACGAGCTACGCTCGCCAACCCCCGCCCAGACACCGCAGACTCTAAATGCACGCTAATTTGATCGGCTTTAAAAAGATTTCGAAAGATTGAATTATAATGTAAAAAGCAGTGGCGATCGCCCTATAAACGAATTTATATTAATTTGTCTTTGATTGGGGAATTTTGACGCCAAATCCGCTGCGGTACTGCTTGATTATCTCGTCGACCAATTTCGCCAAATTATATAAATCGCCAAACCACTCGCCAAATTATACAAATTGACATAATTTTTTATTTTAAATAACAATAGAACAAATAAATTCGTACAACATTAATAAAAATACAAATAAAACGTCGAATAAAAATAACTTGATGACGTAGATACGTGTAACAACATTTCAAAATAAGCTAATGTAAAAGGAATTAAGTAAACAGAGTCTTTGTCTCCTGGTATTTAACAAAGCGAAAAGAAAGTTCTTTTAAATGAGACATTTTAAATTAATCGTTTTTAATCTGGCGTAATTTTTACCAAGCTATTTTTTTCTCTTTTAAATATTCACGTTAAGATACTTTTGTTAGAAATGAAATATTATTTGCGCTTTCCTAACAAAAATAGTTGAAAAGATCCTCTCAAAATATTAAATAAATGTAATCTAGCGCAATTTCTAAATTTAAACTTTTTTGCAATATTATTTTGTGTTCATTTTATGTAATAACTATAATGTGACGTAAATATGACGTAATTTCTCCTAAGACTTCTAACGCATGTTAATGAACTTATTATTTTACAATATCCTTTCTCTTTTAAAATTCACGTGTGTACTTTTTATTACATAGTTTTTAATAAATTCCTGCTTTTTATACGTAATTATTTAATTTTAATTTGAAAGTTTTTTCCTGTTTATAATAGTCACGTGTAAATAAATTTTTAAGTTGAAGCAAATATTATTGCTTGCGCTTTTTATACAGTTGGCAACAGTTTAAATTAGTACAATTTTCTGAAATCTGTAAAAAATATCTCTAGAAATGCTGAAAATTTGAATTTAAAATAGAAATAAAACCTGAAAAAATGAGTCAAAATAAAAAAATTAATGCAATCTGCACTCCGGCAAATTCTAACGCATAAAATGATCTAAAAATGATTACACTGCGATGTACAGTTTTTGCTGCTATAAAACTTTTTTAGTGGAACGATTTTGTCCAACTTTAGCATTAAATATCTCTTAAAATAATTCTTCGATTTGAAAACTGTCTACATCAGCATGTTTATTAAATATTTCTGTATAAAACCACCGATTTTCATATTTTTGTATGCATTATTTTTCTTAATATTAACGAAGAAAGACCTCCGGTCACAAAAAATTCAAAACCGGCGGCGGCGGCGGTGACAGCGGTAGTTACTTTTTTTTAGAATAGAGAGAAACAACTTGTTTTATAATTGCAAACGCTATCGCGTTTGCTATGATATGTTTAAGAAATAGAAAATGCAAACTTCTTTCTAAAATTTCTGGCGAACCAATTGACATGTGAAAGTTTTTTTTTCTTTTCTTTTCTGAAAGATAGAACTGGAAGAGAGGAATAAAATGATAGCATTCAAAAAATTACTGTAGCTTACTATAGTTTTTTATTTAATTTTAAACGAAAAAATGAAGACGCAAAATTCAACAAAGTGCACTTGACGATCCAGTGGGTGGATTAACTTCGTTTTTGTTTTATTTTTATCCTCTTGGTAAAACTTAATTTAGATTTTTTTTTTTTTCATCTTTGTATGTTTGACGGTCACTGAGAAAATAGAATTTGTCTGCTAAAGCTCCAGTTAAACACTATTTTATTTATTTATTTTTTTAATTCGTT
Organism: Maratus speciosus; assembly: GCA_963932465.1. NCBI lineage: Eukaryota > Metazoa > Arthropoda > Arachnida > Araneae > Salticidae > Maratus > Maratus speciosus. Next base: position 12,837,901 of record OZ010799.1, read on the forward strand.
GCACGTAAGTTTAAATAAATAGTATAATTATTATGTACGTCGCATAATTCATTCAAATTAAATAGATCACGTGAAAAATATGCTTATTTGTTTTTAATTTCATATCATCTATTTTTACGCGCAAAGTGAAATATTGTCTTTATTTATCGAAATATGATTGTAGTATCTGTAGAAGCCGAAATACTTGTTCTTCTGTCGTAGTGAACTCTGGTGTTCAAAGAATCTTTTTAAAGACTAAGGTCTGTGTGCATCCGGGAAAACATCGATGATGGTCAGGTACTAGGCAACTGCCACTTAAAACTAGTGAGCTATTTGGCCCCCTTTGTTTTTATGTTCTTAGATTAGAGATAGTTAGGCTTGGATACCTTATGCTATGATTTTTCTGTTCTCGTTGGTACCATACTACCTTTACATTCTTCGTTTTTTACTTACGCCAGTCGTTGAAATATCATCGAAGTATAGGGCAACAAAATTTATTTGCATGCTCTATGCACCATTTTTCTGGAGGTTATATTTAACCTCGTGCTCTCATACTCTAGAAAGGCCCTCGGGACTTCACCAGAGCTCCCAAATTATACTTTTAGATCTTGCATTGCTTCGAAATTTATCTTTATGTTCCTTTTTATTTTCAGTTGGAGGTTTCGCGAGGCGGCGTATCACGCCGCGTTGGCACTCCTTAAGCACCGCGATGTCATGTCATGTCACGTCATGTCATGTCAAAATCCTGTTTAAAAACATTTCATATAATATCGCATTCATCGAAGTGCGTTTCGCATGTGCATATAAAAAGAGATGTTCATATAAGAAATAATATGTAGGACGAAACTTATCCTAAAACTATATGGAACGAAAATTCAGTGTCTAATATCTGATGTGGGCAAAAAATCCTATCCAATGATACCTCATTCATCATTGTACACTGCATATTAGTTGAGGAAAATAGTTCTCGACAACAGAAATAATATATATGATTTTTCTCAATGTCTTGGAAAATATGAAGTTTGCTGAAATTCCGTGCACTAGTTCTTGAGATATAGCAATCGGAGAAATCTTAAAAAAAAAAAAAAAAAAAAAAAAAAAAAAAAAAACAGAGCATAGTAGCGACAATTCTTGGACGGTATACACCCCAACCCAATAAATATCTACTAATCTAAAGATCTCATAGGATAGGAAGTTGGATGAAATTTCGTATATTAGTTCTTGAAAATACAGCTATCGCAGAAATCGTAAAAAAAACAGAGAATAGCAGCAACACTTCTATAGTATACACCCAAGCCTAGTAGGCATCTAAATGTTGTTTACTTTAGCTTTTTATCATGAATTTCTCTGCGATGTTACCAGGTATCATGTTTTTTTACAAAATATTTCTTATTATTACAATAAGTCGAGAAAGCCAAAAGTCACAATAATTTAAATTACGGTAGCAGCGGTGGCAGCATTATTTGCATTTTTTTAGAATAGAAAGATTAATGAGTTTTGCTTGCCTATTTTATTATTAAAATAATTAATTAATTTGCACGATTGATAGAGATTTTAATATTCTTTTTGAGAAAAAAATAATTAATATTAATTTATTAGCACATTAATTAATGAGCTTAGTAATGTGCTTCCCGCACATTTTGAAATAATTATTTCACTTTTCTAAAAGTATTCATGTTTCCTACTATAGTGTTGATCGACATTTTGATTTTTTTTAAAGGCTTAATTTAAATGCTTCATACAAGCAGTTAATTTCATGATTTTTACTTTTTTCTATATTTACAAGAAGAAAGTATAGGGTTCATGAAAATTTTTGAGTTCCGGTTTTCGACGGATTTAAACGTTTTAGGGGTTAGAGAACCTAAAAAAACATGTTTATGGAAAATGTCTGTCTGTCAGTGTGTGACAGAGATTTTGTGGGCGCACTATCTCAAGAACTAATGAACGGAATTTAATAAAAATTTATATTCAGTTAGTCCCTTATATAATTTGGTGCTGATTAGTATTTGGTATAAATCGCTCAACAGGTGGCGCTGCTATGCAGCATTTTTCACGATTTCCACAATAGCTCAATCTCCAGAACTAATGCACGGATTTTCATCAAACTTCAGATTCAGTTAGTCCTTGACAGGAATTGACGTTTTATGCATTTTTTGTGTAAATCAGTCAACAGGTGGTGCTGCTATGCAGCATATTTCACAATTTCCCCAATAGCTCAATCTCCAGAACTAATGCTTGGTTTTTCAACAACCTTCAGATTCATGTATACCTTGATATTAATTACTATTGTTTATGTTTTGGTGCAAATCACCCAACAGGTGGCGCTGCTATGCTGCATTTTTCAGAATTTCCACTATAGCTCTATCTTAATAACTAATGCACGAATTTTCATCAAACTTTAAATTCAGATATACTTTGATATGAGTTTGTGCTAAATTGATGTAATTTCTTGTATTATTTAAATGATTTAATTGATTTAATTTATATAGAATAAAGTTTTGTGATGGCCACAATATACTAGTTCATTTTATAAACTGGTCATTACCTTGAAACTTATAAAATACATATTTACACTGTAAAAAAAGACAGATGTTTCTAAAACTGCGAAAATTTACTACAATCACGAACGAAAATGTTTTATAACCACTTCCAAGTCATCCAATATCCCCAAAAGAGTTCATTTACCGTTAGAAACCTCAGAAAACAATTTATTTTAGAAATTTAAAGGAGAATTTATAAAAGTAAATTTTTATTAGCATTATTAATTTTCGGAAACGTTTTCGAGGAGCTTTTACAGTACATTAAGGGCACGACAGACCTTTAAAATCAAATTTTTATTTTTTGTAAATTTCACTTTAAGTATTATTCAAGGGTACATTATATGCATTATGGCTTACATGTATCACAAAAAATAAAATAAATAAATAAATAAAATAAATAAAAAATAAATAAATAAAAAATATATTTTTTAAAGAGAGAAAAAAAAGGAATTTTCCGTAATATTTAAGAGCTTTTCAGCCCCATGCGAACTGAATATCAATCAAAATCCCCATTATTTTTTATACAGGTTTGGTTCATATCTACCATATACATAAAATTCTAATGAAACGAATTTATGAAACGGAAGTATGAATCGACTGATTAAAAAACTGATTATGTTTCACGGCGATTTCTCCTAAAATATGGAATACTTTGCGATGAAATTAACACCAAAAATCAATATTGATCCGCAGTAGTAGAAAAAGGACAGTCCGGCTCCAGCAGGCGGAGGGCGGAGGAGGAGCAAGGAGCAACTCCTCCTCCACCTGCTCCTCCTCCACCTCCTGCTCCTCCTTCACCTCCTCCTGCTCCTCCACCTCCTGCGGAGAATGTGTGCTCTAAGAGGAGGGGTTAGAAAGGAATGTTGATCTCTAAGAAGAGGGTGGAGTTTAAAAAATTTTTAGATTTTTTTTTTTTAAGAGTGAAATTTTTTTAGCGAACTATAGTACGAGGGGTCATTTTGGAGAATGAATTTTGAGAAGTGATGTTTGATGCTGCCCTCTAACGGTGAAAATTTGAAATAATTAAAAAATTATTTAAAAATAATTTTAAGTTGTGTTTAAGGTTTGAACCCTTGTAAAATGTAAGGATGGCTTAGTGATTTTAGCTGTTATCTTAACCTCTAAGCCATCCTTGCACACCTTGTAAATAATTTTTTAAGAAAGGGTGTGTGAATCTCCACCTGCTCCTGTCGTGAGTACCGTGCTCCTCCGCCTGCTCCCACCTCCTGCTCCTGCTCCTGGCACGAGTAAATGGCTCCTCCACCTGCGGAGAGCTTGTTGTTTAAGAGGAGGGTATAATTAAAGAATTTTTAGGGGCATGCTATAGGTTGAGGTGGAAATTATACATAAAAATTTAATTTAAAATATTTCATTTTAGGACTTAAGAAAAATTTTGAATAGGGATTTTTTTTTTTAAATTTACTAATGGATACCGAATTGGAAAATTTTAGAATTTTCTCTAGTAAGTTTAGGCTTTGGTAATATTTCATCCCCACCTAACTTTAATTGTTTATTACTCATTAATAAATTATGTTAATTATTTTTTTTCATTCAATGCGAATTGTTCTTGCGCATTTTTAAATTTAAATTAAATAAATAGTGTTTCGACAAAAATTGAATATTCGTGGTCACGTGCCCCCCCCCCCCTTTTTTTTTCAACTTGTATAATAAACTATTGAAATTTCATTTTAAAACCTAGAATTAGATATACTGCAAATAATTATTCGAATTTTCAATAGGGTATGAATGTTACAAATATTTTTTTAACTGATTAAATATTTATGAGAGGTTTATCGAAATTATATAGAAATACAGGGTTGTTCAAAGATAGGTTTTCTTTTAACATGTATGAGGTATTTTAACCCCCCCCCCCCATAATGGGTGCTTGATACTTTTTTAAATGAATACCCGGTAAAATTAAAATATACACCCTTTTCTATTATGTTAATGAGTCAATTCGTGAATTTCGCTAATGATGTCATGGAGGTCTAATTTTTTTGACGAAATATATTTATTAATTATATATATATTTTTAATGTCGTTCGCAAAATATATGAACTCATTTAGATAATATTTTTAATATTGAATATATTTTTATCGTTATTCGTGAAAATTTTAATGTTATTACCGAAATACATTTATTGCACTGAATAAATTTGTAATGTTGTTGGTGAAATATATGAACTCAATTAGATAATTTTTAAAATATTGAATACATTTTTATTGTTATTCGTGAAAATTTTAACGTTATTGGCGAAAATAGTTTTTTTTTTTTTTTTTTTTTGCACTGAATAAATTTTTAATGTTGTTGGCGAAGTGTATTAGTAAATTTTGAATGCAGTTGACTAAATCTGTTACTAGTTTTCAACAATGCGAAAGATACGTTTGAATATGAGTCTTACGCAATAATTCCTGCATATACAGGACAGTGCAAAATAATTGGATGAATCTCGTTAATATGTACATTTTATTGAAAGTGTAAAACTATTTTCTTATAAAAATAATTTCGCATATAAGATTTTTTTTTTTCACCGCCTTTAGCAATCAGAATTTAAATAGCAATAGTGGGATAAGCGAGTTTTTTTTTTTTTTTTTTTTTTTTTTTTTTTTTCTCCTAACCGACGAATAATATATAAATCACAATTCAAAGCCAGATTTAGATAAATTTTAATTAAAAATTGAATTTTTGTTTTAAAAGTTCGAGTGAACTGTATTAGAAAAATGCATATACGATTCATTTTTACACAGTATACAAATTATATCTAGAGAAATCATAAATTTTAAGAATGCGTATATAGTATTTATTTAGAAAATGCATATACGAGTAATTTTTAGACTGCTTGTATATTACTTATTTGGAAAATTCATTTCTAAACAACATACATTATTTTGCCTTTGAAAGCAATTTCAGTAAAAGATGTTCTGACATATTATTTATTTTGTGTGCGATTAGTTTTTTAAACCGCGACTATATTATTTTTGGATAATATCTTTATGAATAATTTTTAGACTAATTTTTAACTAATTTTGGAGATTAAATATAGTTTTGATTCATTTTTTTTCTTTAAGGTGTTGGTCCTTAGACTGCCTCATTGAAAACATGATATAGGCTACTGCATTTTTAAAACTATATGTTCATTGAAACAGTTATAATTTGAAAACAATCTAAGTAAATTTTACTGTATGCTATTATAAGACCAATTGAAATGCTTTCTTCAGTGATTTTTGAACTAGGATTATTTTTAGTAAAATTCAAATCTAAAAAAATTTTTGAGTTCGAAAAGAAAATAATTTAGACAAATCCTTTACCTAATAGAATATTATTTTGTAAAAATATTTCACATGATTTATTTTACTTTGCAAAAACAATGCATGAGATTTTCATATCGCGAAAATTAATATTTCTAATATTATGTTGGAAAAATAAATATTAAAGAATAGATTTGAAATAGAGATAACATCTTCATAGATTAATATTAATGAATTTCGAACCTGCTATTCCCAAATTAAAACATATAGTATACGCAGTTTCAATTATACTCAAAAGGAATTTTAACGGAAAAAAATAAATACCTATTAATACCTAGTTTTAGATGTATATTTTTTAATATTAAATCGAAATATAAAATAAAAGCACAGTACCTGTTAATAATCCATAATGTCTTCTCAAATTTGGCCAGTCACCTCACACGTTAAAAATCTCGCTGCAACTATACTGTTTATCTACTTTCTGTCGGAACATGCATCTACAGGAATGTTATCTCAAAGATCAAAGGAGCCGCATTAAGCGATCCCTTTCAATAGATAAAAGAGATAGCCGATATTATTCGAATAACAATTAGTAAAGTCTGTCTCAATTACAATATATCTTAATTAAGGGATTCTTATAAATTTTTAAATATAGGATAGATTGAAGTTTTATACCTACATTTAGATTTTAATAACAGCATCAAATGTACTATACTGAAAATCTACGTATTCATTTTTTTTTTTTTAACATAATGTTAGCCTTTTACCCAGTTTTTGAGATGAAATCACTATTAGGTATCATACTTTTTAAATAATTTACAGTTATGGAAATATTTAGACGAAACTTTCTGTACATGTTATATTCAAGGATAATTTTTCAAACATGCATCGACCTAAATTTATACTATGTTTTAGAAACAAATATTCTATGCGACTACCTATATCCATTTTAATACACGTGCATACTATTTAATATAGTTACACCATTCGAAATACATAAATTAACTATACACATCCCTATTGAATCAAAATTTCTATATTTATAATGCTAATAGATGATAAGCTATTTTCTAGGGTGATGTAAGAATAACGTTAAATGCTTCACGTATTCTTATATAAAATATACCTCAGTCATTATTTTCACTTCGTTAGAGACAATAATAATTAATCGTTTAAACTTTTTTCTATCGATATACCTAGAAGTATTTTTTTTTTAAGTATTTTTTTTTTTTTTTTTTTTTTTTTTTTTTTTTTTTTTTTTTTTTTTACTTTAGCAAAGGAACCCAAAGAAGACAATTTAATTATTTTCACATTTTTTTTTTTTTATTATTAGCGAAATGAAACTTTAACATTTGAAAAGCAATTTTATAATTATTTGTAAATTTTTATTATTATTAGCTACACAAATTTTAAACAACTTCAGAGACGGAAGAAAGTCACCCGAATTATCGATTTCATACAAGAACAACTTTTTTCAGTCACCTCGTCTGGTTCGAGAGGTTTCCAACTCACATGGCCTGACTTCACATTTTAGGCTGAGCCCGATTTAGATTGCAGTGGTACCCAAGGCCCAACAACTTTTTCCCTGCCCTTCCCTCATCCATAGACCCAAGGGCCTGGTTGGCCTGTGCGGGTATTAGGCCCCGATTTTAGGGAGCCTGGTTGGCCTATGCGGGAATTAGGCCCTAATTATAGGGCGCCTGGTTGACCTGTGCGGGAATTAGGCCTCGAATATAGGGAGCCTGGTTGGCCTGTGCGGGAATTAGGCCCTGATTTTAGGGAGCCTGGTTGGCCTGTGCGGGAATTAGGCCTCGAATATAGGGCCAATACACTAACCACAACGGTTAATTGTGTTTTTGATGGCCAATTATCATCAGCGAGGGATATAAGCCCTAAGGGGGGTAGTGCCCTCCGTGGGTGTCTTTCTAAGGGAACCTAACCCGTATTTACGCTTGGAAACCAAGGTTCGAAGAAAACCACGAAAACTCCGAACGTATAGACCGACGGGCGCGATTGGGATCGAACGCAATACCTCCCGTCTACCAGCTTCGAGGGCGGAACCACTCAGCCACTGGTGGGGCCTAAGCACAGTGGATTAGTCACATGATTTTCATCTTTTAAGTTTTTGGGCTACATTTTCACACACACTAGACTATATTAGTTTTAGGAAAGTATTGTTATTTTTCTACTTTTTTTACTTTAGTGGATGAAAACATTCATATTAATTCAAATAACCTAGTTCGACTTTTCAGATTTTATAATATACACTAGGTAAAAATCGATAACTTCCCTACTTAGTTTGAAACATTTGTCAGATCACGTGACATTAATGTTTTTAGAAATAATAGATAATTAATTTGATTGCAACTTTTAGTCAAAATTTAGTGAACTTAGGAAAATCTTTGTTAGCCATGTTATTTATCGCATATCAAATTACCACTATACATTTCACCCTTCCCCTAAACCCCCAGAAAATGAACTAGATATTTGAAACTCGCCACAGGAGGAAAACCCTATTTAAAATAATGAATCAGTAATGAACTATAAAAATTAAACAGCACACATAAAATTAACAAATGAATAACCAAAAGAATTTCAACTATCACATAAAAATTTCCCTGTTGTAAGAAAAAATATATGTTTATTAGTTAGTAAAAGTAAATTATTCCTTTTATACCTTCTAGTGTTTGAAAATTATCGTCTCAACATGCTAGTACACCTTATGTGTATATGCATACTTATAATACATATGCGTATGTATATGTTTGCCATTGAATGGTTTTGAAAAATATTCACGTTATGAAAAATGATTTGTAAACAGTAAAACTTAACTCAAACATAAATTTTAGAAATCACAACTAAATAAAAAATGTTTCTTTTTAAATATATAATAATAAAAAAGTTTTTAACAAATCACAACTTGATAAAAAAAAAAAAAAAAAAAAAAATCTCTAAGATAAAAAAGTTAAAAAAAATACAAACGAAATAAAAAAAGTTAAAAAATTTTTCATGTTAATAAATAAAAGTTAAAAAAAAATTACAAGTCAATAAAATTTTTGAAAGAAAATAAAAATTTTCTAATGGTTATCAAAATAGTTTTTGAATTGTTTGCAAGTTAATAACATGTATACGACAATATATATGCACATTCATATATGCGTATTTATACCAATGTAAGTATATCCAGGCATACTATTTGCAAGTAATGTCTATGTGTGTAAATATACCTGTGTAAAATATTCATAAAAAATATTCTTTTTTAAAATGTACTAGACATACCAGTCTTAACTATCGAATAAATACATCCTAATCGAAAGTTAATGAAAAGTTTGGACGAAATTAACAAAAAGTTTTCGAATTATTTACAACTTTAGAAAAATATTCGTATGTGTGGATATGTGTGCTTATTATATGTATACAAAAATTAACCAAAAAGAATAAAAATACCTACAGGTTAGTCGAAGTGTTTAAAAAAATTGTCATTATATATTTATACATGTGTGTTTGTAAAATTTAAATGTTTTGACTAACGACCGAATACATCCAACCGACTAATTGTTTATCCTGGCGACCATTTGGTCTATGCATTCGCCTAACCAACCAACTGCTTACTTTAGCAATCAAATATTTTATATTTGCACATGCGTAGAAACTTAATTGATAAGACAATACTTGTCTAAACTTGAAGTAGACTATTATGTATGATTTGATAAATTAAGAAAACATTGAGCTAGGGTGCAAACTTTGTACATTCTCCACGATAATTCACTTATCTATTATTAGATATCTATAGAAATCAACACAGTGAAAAATTAATAACTAAATTCTCATATTCGTTTTCAATATAAGTAGCTTATATTATTGCCTTGTTAACTAGGGTTGCCACTTAAAAATTTCTTTTATGGATTTACTATGATAAACAACTTATCTGACTAACCTTTTACTATTTTCAGTTCAACTCACTTTCGTAAACTAAACCTGCACAGCTTACAATTCTACTTTTCAATTAGTTTACTGTATCAAATCATTGATTTTAGTTCTTTTAGTTAAAAAAAAATAATTATATACTCTAGCATAATCATTTTAAGGCATTCAAATTATAACAATATAACAGAATCATAATTCACACTTACCTATATACCAGCTTCTTCAAAACACGTCTATCTCATAGCACGATTTGGTGTGGAATGCCAGTTTCTTATCACAAAAACCGGAAATCACGTGGTCGAGGGTTGGTCACGTGACTATTTCCTGATATAGGATTGGCCGATAGCGATTCCTTCTAAGTGACGTCACACGACGATAAGAACATCTAGATAAGCAACTTTCACGCCATTTTGATTACTGTTTTCGAAGGAGTGTACTTGCTCGGTTGTCTGCATTGTCTAAACTTGTCTGACCTTGTCTGCAGCTTCTTTCTTTGCTAGTCTAACATGTGAGTTTATTCATGAAAATCGTTAGAGACATATATTTTTAATTACTATAATTGATTAGATAATTTAAACATCAATTGTTTATTATATTAAAATCATTTGCATTAATTAAATTTTTATAATGATTAAAATTTATTTATTATTTTATAAAACATAGTATCGATTTTAGAAATAGCTATTTTCTTAAAAAAGCGAAAAAGAATATATCATCATAGGCTTTATATAATATATAAGTCAGTTGCGTTTGTATATATCCTATTATTTAAAAACATTTATCGGAAATAACATAATAATTGAACAACCATTTTATAATATATACATAAAAATAGTATACTTATCTATTGTTTATTATAATCATATCATTTTCGTTAATTGATTTTTATAATAATTCAAATAATAATTGATTTATCTATTTATTATTTTATAAAACATAGTATCGATTTCAGAAATAATTTTCTTATGAAAGCGGAAAATAGTTAGATTAATGAATGTCTGTTGTTTTAGCAGCAAATCGATTTCATATGTGTCTATCCGTGTGTCTGCGCATGTGTGTGTGTGTGTGTATCTATACTTGCCTCTAAAATCGTGTATAGGTATTGTCTGCATGCATGTGTGTGTGTATGTATATGTGGATAAGTGTCTATTTGCCCGGCTATGTATTTATAAATTATTTATTTATTATTTTTTTAAAAATAAAAAAAGTTTTAACAAATTAAAAAAAATTAATAAATAATAAAAAAAAACTTTTTTTAAATCATTAAAACTTTCATTTTAATTTGTAATAAAAAAATTTCTAATTTTTTAAAACTTTAAAGTAAGGTAATTTTTTCAAAATTTTTTTTAATTTGTTAAAACTTTTTTTATTTTTAAAAAAATAATAAATAAATAATTTATAAATACATAGCCGGGCAAATAGACACTTATCCACATATACATACACACACACATGCATGCAGACAATACCTATACACGATTTTAGAGGCAAGTATAGATACACACACACACACACATGCGCAGACACACGGATAGACACATATGAAATCGATTTGCTGCTAAAACAACAGACATTCATTAATCTAACTATTTTCCGCTTTCATAAGAAAATTATTTCTGAAATCGATACTATGTTTTATAAAATAATAAATAGATAAATCAATTATTATTTGAATTATTATAAAAATCAATTAACGAAAATGATATGATTATAATAAACAATAGATAAGTATACTATTTTTATGTATATATTATAAAATGGTTGTTCAATTATTATGTTATTTCCGATAAATGTTTTTAAATAATAGGATATATACAAACGCAACTGACTTATATATTATATAAAGCCTATGATGATATATTCTTTTTCGCTTTTTTAAGAAAATAGCTATTTCTAAAATCGATACTATGTTTTATAAAATAATAAATAAATTTTAATTATTATAAAAATTTAATTAATGCAAATGATTTTAATATAATAAACAATTGATGTTTAAATTATCTAATCAATTATAGTAATTAAAAATATATGTCTCTAACGATTTTCATGAATAAACTCACATGTTAGACTAGCAAAGAAAGAAGCTGGAGACAAGGTCAGACAAGTTTAGACAATGCAGACAACCGAGCAAGTACACTCCTTCGAAAACAGTAATCAAAATGGCGTGAAAGTTGCTTATCTAGATGTTCTTATCGTCGTGTGACGTCACTTAGAAGGAATCGCTATCGGCCAATCCTATATCAGGAAATAGTCACGTGACCAACCCTCGACCACGTGATTTCCGGTTTTTGTGATAAGAAACTGGCATTCCACACCAAATCGTGCTATGAGATAGACGTGTTTTGAAGAAGCTGGTATATAGGTAAGTGTGAATTATGATTCTGTTATATTGTTATAATTTGAATGCCTTAAAATGATTATGCTAGAGTATATAATTATTTTTTTTTAACTAAAAGAACTAAAATCAATGATTTGATACAGTAAACTAATTGAAAAGTAGAATTGTAAGCTGTGCAGGTTTAGTTTACGAAAGTGAGTTGAACTGAAAATAGTAAAAGGTTAGTCAGATAAGTTGTTTATCATAGTAAATCCATAAAAGAAATTTTTAAGTGGCAACCCTAGTTAACAAGGCAATAATATAAGCTACTTATATTGAAAACGAATATGAGAATTTAGTTATTAATTTTTCACTGTGTTGATTTCTATAGATATCTAATAATAGATAAGTGAATTATCGTGGAGAATGTACAAAGTTTGCACCCTAGCTCAATGTTTTCTTAATTTATCAAATCATACATAATAGTCTACTTCAAGTTTAGACAAGTATTGTCTTATCAATTAAGTTTCTACGCATGTGCAAATATAAAATATTTGATTGCTAAAGTAAGCAGTTGGTTGGTTAGGCGAATGCATAGACCAAATGGTCGCCAGGATAAACAATTAGTCGGTTGGATGTATTCGGTCGTTAGTCAAAACATTTAAATTTTACAAACACACATGTATAAATATATAATGACAATTTTTTTAAACACTTCGACTAACCTGTAGGTATTTTTATTCTTTTTGGTTAATTTTTGTATACATATAATAAGCACACATATCCACACATACGAATATTTTTCTAAAGTTGTAAATAATTCGAAAACTTTTTGTTAATTTCGTCCAAACTTTTCATTAACTTTCGATTAGGATGTATTTATTCGATAGTTAAGACTGGTATGTCTAGTACATTTTAAAAAAGAATATTTTTTATGAATATTTTACACAGGTATATTTACACACATAGACATTACTTGCAAATAGTATGCCTGGATATACTTACATTGGTATAAATACGCATATATGAATGTGCATATATATTGTCGTATACATGTTATTAACTTGCAAACAATTCAAAAACTATTTTGATAACCATTAGAAAATTTTTATTTTCTTTCAAAAATTTTATTGACTTGTAATTTTTTTTTAACTTTTATTTATTAACATGAAAAATTTTTTAACTTTTTTTATTTCGTTTGTATTTTTTTTAACTTTTTTATCTTAGAGATTTTTTTTTTTTTTTTTTTTTTTTTATCAAGTTGTGATTTGTTAAAAACTTTTTTATTATTATATATTTAAAAAGAAACATTTTTTATTTAGTTGTGATTTCTAAAATTTATGTTTGAGTTAAGTTTTACTGTTTACAAATCATTTTTCATAACGTGAATATTTTTCAAAACCATTCAATGGCAAACATATACATACGCATATGTATTATAAGTATGCATATACACATAAGGTGTACTAGCATGTTGAGACGATAATTTTCAAACACTAGAAGGTATAAAAGGAATAATTTACTTTTACTAACTAATAAACATATATTTTTTCTTACAACAGGGAAATTTTTATGTGATAGTTGAAATTCTTTTGGTTATTCATTTGTTAATTTTATGTGTGCTGTTTAATTTTTATAGTTCATTACTGATTCATTATTTTAAATAGGGTTTTCCTCCTGTGGCGAGTTTCAAATATCTAGTTCATTTTCTGGGGGTTTAGGGGAAGGGTGAAATGTATAGTGGTAATTTGATATGCGATAAATAACATGGCTAACAAAGATTTTCCTAAGTTCACTAAATTTTGACTAAAAGTTGCAATCAAATTAATTATCTATTATTTCTAAAAACATTAATGTCACGTGATCTGACAAATGTTTCAAACTAAGTAGGGAAGTTATCGATTTTTACCTAGTGTATATTATAAAATCTGAAAAGTCGAACTAGGTTATTTGAATTAATATGAATGTTTTCATCCACTAAAGTAAAAAAAGTAGAAAAATAACAATACTTTCCTAAAACTAATATAGTCTAGTGTGTGTGAAAATGTAGCCCAAAAACTTAAAAGATGAAAATCATGTGACTAATCCACTGTGCTTAGGCCCCACCAGTGGCTGAGTGGTTCCGCCCTCGAAGCTGGTAGACGGGAGGTATTGCGTTCGATCCCAATCGCGCCCGTCGGTCTATACGTTCGGAGTTTTCGTGGTTTTCTTCGAACCTTGGTTTCCAAGCGTAAATACGGGTTAGGTTCCCTTAGAAAGACACCCACGGAGGGCACTACCCCCCTTAGGGCTTATATCCCTCGCTGATGATAATTGGCCATCAAAAACACAATTAACCGTTGTGGTTAGTGTATTGGCCCTATATTCGAGGCCTAATTCCCGCACAGGCCAACCAGGCTCCCTAAAATCAGGGCCTAATTCCCGCACAGGCCAACCAGGCTCCCTATATTCGAGGCCTAATTCCCGCACAGGTCAACCAGGCGCCCTATAATTAGGGCCTAATTCCCGCATAGGCCAACCAGGCTCCCTAAAATCGGGGCCTAATACCCGCACAGGCCAACCAGGCCCTTGGGTCTATGGATGAGGGAAGGGCAGGGAAAAAGTTGTTGGGCCTTGGGTACCACTGCAATCTAAATCGGGCTCAGCCTAAAATGTGAAGTCAGGCCATGTGAGTTGGAAACCTCTCGAACCAGACGAGGTGACTGAAAAAAGTTGTTCTTGTATGAAATCGATAATTCGGGTGACTTTCTTCCGTCTCTGAAGTTGTTTAAAATTTGTGTAGCTAATAATAATAAAAATTTACAAATAATTATAAAATTGCTTTTCAAATGTTAAAGTTTCATTTCGCTAATAATAAAAAAAAAAAAATGTGAAAATAATTAAATTGTCTTCTTTGGGTTCCTTTGCTAAAGTAAAAAAAAAAAAAAAAAAAAAAAAAAAAAAAAAAAAAAAAAAATACTTAAAAAAAAAATACTTCTAGGTATATCGATAGAAAAAAGTTTAAACGATTAATTATTATTGTCTCTAACGAAGTGAAAATAATGACTGAGGTATATTTTATATAAGAATACGTGAAGCATTTAACGTTATTCTTACATCACCCTAGAAAATAGCTTATCATCTATTAGCATTATAAATATAGAAATTTTGATTCAATAGGGATGTGTATAGTTAATTTATGTATTTCGAATGGTGTAACTATATTAAATAGTATGCACGTGTATTAAAATGGATATAGGTAGTCGCATAGAATATTTGTTTCTAAAACATAGTATAAATTTAGGTCGATGCATGTTTGAAAAATTATCCTTGAATATAACATGTACAGAAAGTTTCGTCTAAATATTTCCATAACTGTAAATTATTTAAAAAGTATGATACCTAATAGTGATTTCATCTCAAAAACTGGGTAAAAGGCTAACATTATGTTAAAAAAAAAAAAATGAATACGTAGATTTTCAGTATAGTACATTTGATGCTGTTATTAAAATCTAAATGTAGGTATAAAACTTCAATCTATCCTATATTTAAAAATTTATAAGAATCCCTTAATTAAGATATATTGTAATTGAGACAGACTTTACTAATTGTTATTCGAATAATATCGGCTATCTCTTTTATCTATTGAAAGGGATCGCTTAATGCGGCTCCTTTGATCTTTGAGATAACATTCCTGTAGATGCATGTTCCGACAGAAAGTAGATAAACAGTATAGTTGCAGCGAGATTTTTAACGTGTGAGGTGACTGGCCAAATTTGAGAAGACATTATGGATTATTAACAGGTACTGTGCTTTTATTTTATATTTCGATTTAATATTAAAAAATATACATCTAAAACTAGGTATTAATAGGTATTTATTTTTTTCCGTTAAAATTCCTTTTGAGTATAATTGAAACTGCGTATACTATATGTTTTAATTTGGGAATAGCAGGTTCGAAATTCATTAATATTAATCTATGAAGATGTTATCTCTATTTCAAATCTATTCTTTAATATTTATTTTTCCAACATAATATTAGAAATATTAATTTTCGCGATATGAAAATCTCATGCATTGTTTTTGCAAAGTAAAATAAATCATGTGAAATATTTTTACAAAATAATATTCTATTAGGTAAAGGATTTGTCTAAATTATTTTCTTTTCGAACTCAAAAATTTTTTTAGATTTGAATTTTACTAAAAATAATCCTAGTTCAAAAATCACTGAAGAAAGCATTTCAATTGGTCTTATAATAGCATACAGTAAAATTTACTTAGATTGTTTTCAAATTATAACTGTTTCAATGAACATATAGTTTTAAAAATGCAGTAGCCTATATCATGTTTTCAATGAGGCAGTCTAAGGACCAACACCTTAAAGAAAAAAAATGAATCAAAACTATATTTAATCTCCAAAATTAGTTAAAAATTAGTCTAAAAATTATTCATAAAGATATTATCCAAAAATAATATAGTCGCGGTTTAAAAAACTAATCGCACACAAAATAAATAATATGTCAGAACATCTTTTACTGAAATTGCTTTCAAAGGCAAAATAATGTATGTTGTTTAGAAATGAATTTTCCAAATAAGTAATATACAAGCAGTCTAAAAATTACTCGTATATGCATTTTCTAAATAAATACTATATACGCATTCTTAAAATTTATGATTTCTCTAGATATAATTTGTATACTGTGTAAAAATGAATCGTATATGCATTTTTCTAATACAGTTCACTCGAACTTTTAAAACAAAAATTCAATTTTTAATTAAAATTTATCTAAATCTGGCTTTGAATTGTGATTTATATATTATTCGTCGGTTAGGAGAAAAAAAAAAAAAAAAAAAAAAAAAAAAAAAACTCGCTTATCCCACTATTGCTATTTAAATTCTGATTGCTAAAGGCGGTGAAAAAAAAAAATCTTATATGCGAAATTATTTTTATAAGAAAATAGTTTTACACTTTCAATAAAATGTACATATTAACGAGATTCATCCAATTATTTTGCACTGTCCTGTATATGCAGGAATTATTGCGTAAGACTCATATTCAAACGTATCTTTCGCATTGTTGAAAACTAGTAACAGATTTAGTCAACTGCATTCAAAATTTACTAATACACTTCGCCAACAACATTAAAAATTTATTCAGTGCAAAAAAAAAAAAAAAAAAAAACTATTTTCGCCAATAACGTTAAAATTTTCACGAATAACAATAAAAATGTATTCAATATTTTAAAAATTATCTAATTGAGTTCATATATTTCACCAACAACATTACAAATTTATTCAGTGCAATAAATGTATTTCGGTAATAACATTAAAATTTTCACGAATAACGATAAAAATATATTCAATATTAAAAATATTATCTAAATGAGTTCATATATTTTGCGAACGACATTAAAAATATATATATAATTAATAAATATATTTCGTCAAAAAAATTAGACCTCCATGACATCATTAGCGAAATTCACGAATTGACTCATTAACATAATAGAAAAGGGTGTATATTTTAATTTTACCGGGTATTCATTTAAAAAAGTATCAAGCACCCATTATGGGGGGGGGGGGGGGTTAAAATACCTCATACATGTTAAAAGAAAACCTATCTTTGAACAACCCTGTATTTCTATATAATTTCGATAAACCTCTCATAAATATTTAATCAGTTAAAAAAATATTTGTAACATTCATACCCTATTGAAAATTCGAATAATTATTTGCAGTATATCTAATTCTAGGTTTTAAAATGAAATTTCAATAGTTTATTATACAAGTTGAAAAAAAAAGGGGGGGGGCACGTGACCACGAATATTCAATTTTTGTCGAAACACTATTTATTTAATTTAAATTTAAAAATGCGCAAGAACAATTCGCATTGAATGAAAAAAAATAATTAACATAATTTATTAATGAGTAATAAACAATTAAAGTTAGGTGGGGATGAAATATTACCAAAGCCTAAACTTACTAGAGAAAATTCTAAAATTTTCCAATTCGGTATCCATTAGTAAATTAAAAAAAAAAAATCCCTATTCAAAATTTTTCTTAAGTCCTAAAATGAAATATTTTAAATTAAATTTTTATGTATAATTTCCACCTCAACCTATAGCATGCCCCTAAAAATTCTTTAATTATACCCTCCTCTTAAACAACAAGCTCTCCGCAGGTGGAGGAGCCATTTACTCGTGCCAGGAGCAGGAGCAGGAGGTGGGAGCAGGCGGAGGAGCACGGTACTCACGACAGGAGCAGGTGGAGATTCACACACCCTTTCTTAAAAAATTATTTACAAGGTGTGCAAGGATGGCTTAGAGGTTAAGATAACAGCTAAAATCACTAAGCCATCCTTACATTTTACAAGGGTTCAAACCTTAAACACAACTTAAAATTATTTTTAAATAATTTTTTAATTATTTCAAATTTTCACCGTTAGAGGGCAGCATCAAACATCACTTCTCAAAATTCATTCTCCAAAATGACCCCTCGTACTATAGTTCGCTAAAAAAATTTCACTCTTAAAAAAAAAAATCTAAAAATTTTTTAAACTCCACCCTCTTCTTAGAGATCAACATTCCTTTCTAACCCCTCCTCTTAGAGCACACATTCTCCGCAGGAGGTGGAGGAGCAGGAGGAGGTGAAGGAGGAGCAGGAGGTGGAGGAGGAGCAGGTGGAGGAGGAGTTGCTCCTTGCTCCTCCTCCGCCCTCCGCCTGCTGGAGCCGGACTGTCCTTTTTCTACTACTATCCGCAGATTTCAAAACTGGTATTAGAATTTTTAAATTCGAATTAGTTTTCGAAATATTAATTTTTCTCTACTTTTATATACATTTTTCTAATGATGGCAACTCAAATTTTAATCAAACAGATACATTTTTTTTATATATTTCAGAAAAGGTTGACATGGTAACCCGGCTATTGTTGTTTATTTGATAATAAATGTTTATTTACTTTTATTTCTTTTTACAAATTATATAAATTATTTTATTCTATGATTATTAATTATTTTTTTTATATTTCCTTTAGAAAATAAGAGAAAATAATTAAGAAATACAGTACTACTTAGTTATTCCGTCGACCAATTTCGCCAACTTATATAAATGGCCAAAACACTCCCCAAATTATACAAGTTGACATAATTTTTATTTTAAATAACGAAAGAACAAATAAATTAGTATGACATTAGTAAATATAGGAATAAAACGTCGAAATAAAAATCACTTGATGGCGTAAACACGTGTAACTTGCTTAAAGTCAATTAAATGTGACATTTACGATCAACCATTATTGGCATTTAATCATATAGCTTGGCGATAGATTTTTGGTCGTCGTGATATTTAAGGAATACCAAAAATGCATATGTAACTGGTATTTGAAAACGAGGTTTTCGCCAAATTTTCGTAAAAAAATAAAAAACACGCCAAACCTGCGGTGCGTATCTGGCCAAATATTACCACTCGAAAAAAAAACGGTAATTGGCGAGTTGAAAAAAAGCTATTGGCTAGATTTGCATCCTGCTAGCGTAACAGTACCTGGAATTCTTTGCGACCATGGCAACTTTTATTTAGTTTTATTCAAAAAAAAAATGATTTTTTAATCAAAATGGAAAACTTACGGTCCCATAATTGGCACGATTTTTTTCGGACACCAATGTCATATACGGAACGGGCACATAACTGGCGCCAAAGTATCGTTGTTTTGCTTGATAGGGTAAGCAGGGTGTTGCTGTTTATGCTGTTGATGCGTTCCTCAAATTGGCGTCATTAAAAAATCACACCAATAAGGGACGTATATGACATCTTTGCCAAACTTTCATATGAACGGCGAAGGGATCAGACCGTATTGGTTTATGGCAGTTGACGACTTGAACTATTATAATATAGATGAAATGATGGCGATAGAATAATATTTGACGACTTATCACCTGTGTCTGGCTAACATTAAAGTACCAAAATGGCACCTAGAGTATAAAAAGCGAAGTGGTCCACCTGGAACTGTTGATGATAGTCCCATGACTTAGGCTATTGTTATAGAGATTGTTTTAAAATACCGGGAGACAAAGACTCTTATACTTAATTTATTTTATTTTAGCTTCTTTTCAAATGGTTAACTGGTCCTCTTTAATCAAAAACGAAAACAACCATTGGATGTCTTAACAGCAACTGATTCGCCCTTAAATTTTTGCAATCAAAGGGAGTTGAATGGGAACCCGTTTACAGGGAGATCTGCGCAGCTTTTTTCAGTATAATTCAATCTTATCTAATATTTTTTAAACCCATCAGATTAGCGTGTTTTTAGATTCTGCGGTGTCTGAACGGGGGTTAGCGAGCGTATCTTGCAGGGGGCAGAGCCCCCTAGTATATAAATAAAACTGTGCATCGATTTTTATATATTTGAATATAAAGGTAAGAGAAAAAATATTTTCTAAATTTTTTGAAATTTTGAGCCTCAAAATGTCAAAAAATGTAGAAAGGATTTTTTTTCTTACCTTTATATTCAAAAATATAAAATTCGATGCACAGTTTTATTTATATAGATAAACCAAACTTGTATAAAAAATATTGGGGATTTTCATTGATATTAATTTCGCATGGGGCATTTTGAAAAGTTCTAAAATATTACGGAAAATTCCTATTTTTCTCAATTTTTTAAAAATTTATTTTATGATAAATGTATGCCATAATGCATATAATGTATCCTTGAATAATATTTAAAGTGAAATTTACAAAAAATAAAAAATTGATTTTAAATGTCCCTCGTCCCCTTAACCAGCTCTCTCCATAGGAAATGGTTTTTTTTTTTTTTTTTTTTCTTTTTTTTTTGGATGCTATCAGTCCTCAACTAAAAGTTTTCAGCTGCATAAATGAACTTGTGCTTGTAATTGTAGCAGAAAAATTTTAATTTCAATGTTAATGTTAATGCTGTTATATAATTTTCAGTTAAACATGTTTGCTGAACATGGAAACATTTGCTTGAGACCTCATAGCATTCGTAAAAACTGTTTTCTAGGTAAAGAGAACAGATTGATCCGCCATAAAAGCTACTCGGGTACTCGAAAACTACGGGCAGCGAATAAAAATTAATTTTTATAAATTTTTGTTTAAGGGGTCTCAGGACTCTTAAAATTGGTAAAAATGAAAAAAAAAGGACTATTTTCACCATTTAATATCTTAAAATATATATGATTTTAAACCACAATATTTATTGGAATGAAAGATATAAGTATACTCTTTCATTTCATCTATTTAAAAAATTGCAAACTGCACAATTAGTATTTATAGGGGACTTCAAACTGTCAGACATTTGTTAAGAAGAAAACTGGTATAACAGTTTATGCGTATGATTACAAAATAAATTTAGCAAGTAGAATAAAATTTTGTGTGCCTAATTTAACTTCAAATTATAATAATTACCCTGAACTTAAATAAATATGCATTTAAAGAATTTTTATATCTTTAATATAAAGTTGTATTTGACTAATACAAAATTTTCAAAATTTCAACAGTATAATCAACTAAAAAAATATTTTCCTTCATCAATAAAAAGAATATTTTAGGCCCAGTTTATACAGACTAACATGAAACATATTTTGTTTTAATTTCCTGAAAAAATGTTCAGAAGTTTTTAGAATATCCTTCGTGTTATGCCCAAAAACGTCATTTGAAGAAAAATAATTTCAAAGTTTTGGAAACGTCCGTTCAGGTATTGAGCGGGTATAATTCTAAAAGTCACAGCTTCTGTTCTAATGGGAGTTTCAAGGAAACAGTTGTATCAAAATTTTCAGAAAAGATAGGAGTTTAACAAAAGAAAAAAAAAATGCAATTTAACAAATTACAACGACCATTTGGAAAATGATTTTTTCAAAGACTAAAATTTAAGACATAAAAAATAGCACAGAGTTGATCATACATTACGTACGCCATGAATTAAACATTAATAGTGTTATTACACGTAAAAATTGCAAGCGACAGAAATCGCCTGCGACTCGTACATATTATCCACCTGAAACTTACGTATTATCCAAGCATTTCATTGGCTGTTCGGGGAAAGGCTTTTCCATTGTCAGATTTCCAAAAAATCTGACGAATATTAAATGAAATTTATTTCTTAAACTTCTAAACATCCCACACTATTACTTTTTATATCGTCGTACAGAGAAGAAAATGTACTTTTAAATGCAATTTGTTTGAAAGCTGTATCTGAATTTGTTTCTGAGTTATTATTATTTTTGTCAGTTTTTATTATTTTTTTGTCATAGTGGCAACATTCTGTTGTCGATCTCTGTTGAAAGTAAAGAGAAATACAGATTACTGTATAGACCAATCAGAAAACGAATAAAATGATGATTAAACCAATAAAAACCTTCAGATATGCTTTTGATTTCCTACCCTGACGAGGACAATAACCATTTTTCCAAATGGTTAAAAAAATTGAAATTTCGAAAATTTTGAAGTTTTAAGAGTCCTGAGGCCCCTTAAGTTTGAAAGATAAAGTCTTTTGTGAGGTTTTTAAAGATAAAGGAACGCTTTTCAGAATCTTATATGACTCGGAAGAGGTTATTGTATATTTTCGTTAGTGATTATAGTACATTTTCGTAAATTAAGAAATATCTGTCATTTTTTACTGTGTTGTTATCTATAACAGAAACGCAAAACATTAATTAAAACTCGACTAGAAAGAGTCATAACTGTCCAGAACTTGAAAATTTTAATGTTAATCTGATACGAACTCGACCCGAAATGAAAACAAATTGCGTTACCAGATGCAAATCCCAACCGAGATGTGCGTCTCTTTAGAGTCCTGCAAGCCAAAGGCCGGAATATAACTAACACGAACTCGAATATTCTGGTTAAAGTCACACTTAACCCTTAAATGCCGGGTGTTGCTTTTCGGCAACATACCCAGTTTAGGCTCTAAAATACTATTACAATAATATTGAAGCTATAATGCCTGATGTTGCCAATAAAATACATTCTGAAAATATTATTAAACCGATTTTCAACATGTAGATGGCAACACTTGTGCTGTTTAAGAATTAAGATAGATTTATTTTTTCCATTGTTGCTACTTGTTCTTTTTGTTTTGTTTGGAAGCTTGCGAAATACCCTCTTTTGTTCTGCAGTGAGCAAGTAAAATTTATTTCTTATTATAGTTCCTAAAATTCTTGTGTGTTTAATATTATAGAATTTTATCAAGGAAAATTATTTTTTCAATTAAAGACCAGTATTGCCGATTAGTAACAAACTGTTTTTTAGCCGTAAACCATACTTAAAACAAAATATGATTTTTTAAAGTATTTTTCCCATGATTTATTTAAAAAATGAAAGCCGAAAAACATTATTACAAAGATTTTTGAAAAATCAGGCATTTAAGGGTTAAACTCGAAACCGTCCCGATGCCGAAGTGAAAGGAAAGTATCCAATTATTTAATACAATTATTGAAAAATAGGCTACAATTATATCTCTAATATATAAATTTTTCTTTTTTATATAAAAATGAATACCACCGACTGGAGCGTTACTTTGGTCCTTACAGGGTTACTTTGGCCCACCACATAAAAAAAGTGTTTATTCTTTGTATTGAACAAACAATACAAGATAATTTGGAGTTTTTGCTCTTGAAAAATATTTTATACCCTACTAAAGGATATTTGAATAGTTTAGGGTAATTTAAATTTTTGTTAGTGGCAACACTGGATGTGTTTGTAAACAGCTGTTTTCTTGTGTAGATTTTAACTCTCCAAACTTTCTATAGTGAAACAATATGGATAAGAGCTACAAAATAAGGTAAGTGTCAAAATATTACCTTTAGTAACCTGTAACACATGTGTGATCATAGATTTTCCTTTAGCTTTTTATTTTGACAGGAAATGTTTACCTTTTCATAAAGCTAACATGAAAACTAGTTTTTCGGGGCTACTTTGTGACAGGCCTGGTTTGGTCCGAAGTAGCCCCAGTTCCTTAGAAATGCATTTTATACAACCAAACCTCTTAAAAAAAAATTTTAAGTAACATCTTTTTCAAATGCTACTGTAGCAAAATGTTACATTAATTGTTTTTGTTCCAGTTGCTGAGGATAACATGACGAAAACTGTTTCTCGTGTCTTTAATATTTACAATTGGTTTATTGCGTTTAAATGTTTAAAAAATATATATATTTATCGCGTTTGCTGTGTTTATTCATTAGCAGATCCTATTGAAAGAGGGTTTCAACAGTCCAACATTTATTAAATTTACATGAAACTAAGTGAATAAACCAAAGAAGCCACTAGCAGGGGCTACTTTGTTCCATAACTTTAAAGAGAGTTTAAAAAAAAATGCCTCTTTAAATCCATACAGTTTGCTTCATAGTTTTATGTTAATTGTTTACAACTTAATTTCGACGCTTAAAAATCATGTATAATATTGTTTAATAATGGAAATGTTAGTAGAACCAGGGAAAAGTGGCACAAAGTAGCCCCGGTTGACGGTACATGTACACTCAATAATATTAATATTTAAATATATAGTTTTTTTGAATTTGAAAAATCGGGTAAAACTAATCCCGACCCGAAAGATTTAAAAACGAACCCGAGACCAACCCGAACACAAAACAATTAAAGTAAAACTGACCAGAATCAAGTCCGCAACGAAAAATATGACCGTATACCCGACCGACCCTCGCTTCAGATAAAATCGTGTCGGGGTGGGTTAAAATAAAATCCTGTTACCCGACCTGATGTGAGAGTCAAGTCTGTGTTTCTGCACTCTTTGACTCTGCGATTTTTTTTTTACTATCATGACGAGTTTCTACTTAGTAGAATAAATTCTACCTATACTAATGTATTTAGTTTTATATGTTTTAAAAATATAATCTGAAACGAAAGAATTACGACTCACACAACAACTTTTACTTGCTCTGTCTTTCTTATAATCCCTACCTTTATCTGACCTTTTATCTCAAGTGACAGTGTTTTGCCCATATAAAGTGATTTTCGATCAAAAAAGCACAATCAGTATTTTTAAAAATTGGAGATTATTAACTTTTATAAAAATTCTATAAAACTAAAAGAAGGACGACTCACACAAAGGCTTTTACTTGCTCTCTCTTTGTCATAACCCTTACCTTTCTCTGCTCTTTTATCTCAAATCACAGTATTTTACCCATATAAATTGATTTTCAAACAAAAAAGCACAATTAGTACTTTTAAAAATTGGAGATTATTAACTTTATAAAAATTCTGTAAAACTGAAAGAAGGACGACTCACATGACTTTTACTTCCTCTCTCTTTCTTGTAATCCCTACATTTCTCTGCTCGTTTACCTCAATTGGCAGTGTTTTACTCATATAAACTAATTTTCAAACAAAAAAAAGCACAATTAGTACTTTTAAAAATTGGAGATTATTAACTTTATAAAAATTCTGTAAAACTGAAAGAAGGACGACTCACATGACTTTTACATCCTCTCTCTTTCTTCTAATCCCTACAATTCTCTGCTCTTTTACCTCAAATGGCAATGTTTTACTCATATAAACTAATTTTCAAACAAAAAAAGCACAATTAGTACTTTTAAAAATTGGAGATTATTGAATTTTATAAAAATTATGTAAAACTTCGAGAATTTTTGAAACATTACCCGCCTTAATAATCTTTGGTTTCTTTTCTAAACAAACAAATCAAAATTGGCAATTACGTGCCAAACCGAGCAACCCTTACTGCAATCAATCAAACTGTGGTCGCTGATCTTTTTTCGATAAATATTCCTAAAGATACATACAGTGGCACTAATTACTTCACGTCATACGGCCTTGTTCTCAAGAGCTTTTGTTTTAAGGCGAAAGTAGAATTTTCAAGATCAGCTTCCCAAGTAATCCATTTGACAAGAAAATTAGTACCCGCGTCCTACAAACAAGGACAAATATTCTAGGAAAGTTAACTAATTTTATTGTTGCCTCAACTAAAATGATTTTGTTCTGCAAAAGAGGGCGTTCTCAAGAAGAATTTAGGTGTTTGGAAACTATTTGACAGGAAAATATTTTTAATCGAATAATTTATCTAATGAGGTATTTTCTTAATAATGAAGAATTTTGCTCTAGAGTGATCTTAATCAGTAACTGTGTTTGGATAGTGCTTTATAATTATCAGTAGATGAATGTGTGATCAAATATTTTGTTTTGAAAAGATGCTTTTAAGATATTCATATCAGATATGTGAAAGATAAGCATTCGTTTTTTAATTCGTTGTTGATGTTATGATTGTTTAGTTTTGCTTAGTTATTATTCAAACAGGAAAAAAATATATAGAGCTTCTCAAATTGTAGTGGTATCCATAGAGAGTGATGCAAGGATTAAAATTTTTAATACTTTCAGGTCTGAGCTATGTCAACAGCATATCTCCATCTAAACTGTGGAGTATTCTGTACTTTTCATAATTAAAAAAATATATATTTGGAAGATATGTATTTCAATATTATTTTATTATAAACTTCAAACTGTTCTTATTCATAATGAAGGAGCTATTTAAATATTTAAATCTCTAGATTCTAAAGAATGTAACTGCCGCTGTCACCGCCGCCGCCGGTTTTGAATTTTTGTGACTGGAGGTCTTTCTTCGTTAATATTAAGCAAAACCCAGCTAGAAAATGTTTGCAGTTTTTTTGCAAAATAGTACAGATTGTACACAATTTGTGCATAAAAAGTGACTATTTTTGAACACTTCGAAAAGTATGCACCTTTTGTGCAAACTGTCTGTATTTTTTATACATACAAAAAAGTGTATATCCTATGTTGTCAAAAACTGTGCACATTTTTTGCATAAAATAAATTAATATTCCGTGTTCGCGAAAAGTGTGCATTTTTTATGCAAAAAAAAAAAAAAAAAAAAAAAAAAAAAACTGTAGATTCCAATTTTCCAAAAATTATATATTTTTTATGGATGTAAAAATTAGTACTTTTATTTTAAATAGTATATTTACCCCCCCCCCCCCGAAAAAAAAACGAAAATTCTCAATTCTATTTTAATTTTAAGGTAAACGAAATAAATACATTTTACTATGTTTTTCAAAATAAGAAAAAAACAAATTTTAATTATTTAAATTTCAAAATCCAGGAAGAGACAATGGGGCTCCTCCCCCCCCTCTTTCTTTAACGGAAATTTCCTGAGTTCCCCTTTACTTTAAGTCGCTTGAAAAAATTAATTTTACTATGTTTTTCAAAATAAGCAAAAAAGAATTTTAATTAATTAAATTTTATAATCTGCGGTACGGGTAATGGTTCCCCTAAACCCTCTAACTTTACAGAAAAATATTTAATTCCTCTTTTATGCTAAGTTATTCGAAAAGAGAAAATTTTACTGTGTTTTTCAAAATCATTGCAAATAAAATTTAGAAATAATTTAGATTAAATCAAATTCGAGGGAGGGGCAATAGCTCTCATATGACCCCTTCTACCCAAGTAAAAGTTCTTAGTTCCTCTTTAATGTACTCGAAATAAATAATTTTGCTGTGCATTTCAAAATTGGTGAAAAAGACATTTTAATTAAATAAGTTTCAAAATCCAGGGAGGGGCAAAATGGACCTCTCCTCCCCCCCCCCCCCTCCTTAACAGAAAATCCACAGTTCCACTTTTATTTTAAGTTACTTGAAAGAATAAATTTTACTTTTTTTTTTCAAAATCGGAGAAAAATAAAATTTAGTTAGTTAAATTTTTAAATCGAGGGAGGGGAAATGGCCCTTCTAAGCCCCCTTCCCCCAAAGGAAATTTCTTAGTTTATGTTTATTTTAAGTTACACGTAAATAATAAATTTGACTCTGTATTTCAAAATAGGAAAAAAATAAATTTTAATTAATCAAATTTTAAAATGCAGGGAGGGGCAATGGCCCTCCCATGCCCTATCAGAAAATTCCTTACTTCCTCTTTTATTTTAAATTCTTCGAAAAGAATAAATTTTATGAAGTTTTCAAAATTATCAAAAAGAAAATTAGCTAGTTAAATTTTAAAATCGGGGGAAGGGCAGTGGACTCCCCCCCCCACACACACACACTCACGCAAACTCTCTCTTTTTGATGATTACTAAATGCATCCCTTATCATCGATCAAGCATAAATTCCAGTTATTATGAAAATTACTTCTACTTTCAAAAATCAAATGAAAAACGTTTATTTCTTATTAATTTCTTTCAAATTTCTATTTAAACATTTGGGCAGAGATCCAGATACATTTTTCGATATCAGCCAAACGAGATTGACCAATCAGAAGCCTGCATATTTGCAAACAATGAAAAGGTCGCAAAAATACGGGCTTCTGATTAGTGGATTTCGTTTCGCTAACAGCGAAAATCTATCTCGATCACGGCCTTGATTTTTATTTTCGCATGTGTAGCTGAAATTCAACTCAACACTCCTTTCCTTGTGTTTACATGCATCGAGCCACAGCCACACATCGAGCTGCGTGGCCGGCGTGGCGGGCGTTATTAGTAGCGAAATTTGTAAGAAATAAGAGAAACTTTTACTAGAATATGAGCTCAACTGGATCGAAACTTCGGACTTCAAAAAGGATAAAGACTAATACTAGGAAAAAGGGATTGATATCTTCTAAAAATGAAAGTGAAGAAAGTGCAATGGATTCAAATGCCCTCACAGAATAATGGAGAAATGAACGACAGCAAGATGGAGGATGACACCGTAGCAAACGGCGTATCTTCAGTTCAGGAAAACAACGTTTATTATTTGGATATCTCACCAAAGGAAATAATACAAGCAGGGCCCGTTTAACACTTGGAAGTAGGGGAAGCCCGACGTCACACAGGGCCCCCTATTACTCTACAAATTGCTTTTTTATTTACTAAATCCCTTTTTCGTATGCTTAAATAATTTGAAATTTTACCCTCAAAGTTTAGAGTAAATAACACTTAATATTAAACTAAAACTAACTACCTATATATACATACTATGAAAAAGTATTTTATTATATTTTTAATTGTAAATAACCAATTTATTTTGTAAATGACAAATATGGAACTACAGTTGAGGATATTTCAAAATATCATTTGTGATTTACAAATTGCCACATAGTAAGAACAAAAAAATTTCAAAAGAAAAAAAATGCATTTTTACCCTGATTGAGTTTCTTTTTTCTAATAATTAGTTTTGAAAAGTAAAATTGGGGGCCCTTTCGTATCTCAGTGGGTAAGCACGGGCTTCATGGGCCTATTCCGTAAAGAGGGCCTGAATACAAGTGCTGCGGAGTGATATGTACGAGGAAATTAAAATCGGTACTTTTCGGTTAGCCGGGTGCTAGTATTATGTATACATGTATATATACATATGTATAGATATACATATATGTGTATATATACAATATATGTATATACATACATGTGTATATATATAATATGTGTATACATACATGTGTATATACATATATTTATGTGTACATAACACTGGCACCCGGCTAACTGAAAAGTACCCTATAATCTTTTTGGAAGCAAATGGGGCTCTCCCAAGCATACACCCGCGTCGTCTAAAGAACGGAATTCAAGAAATTATTCAGTCATGACCAAATTAATGAGTTGAAACTAACCTGGCGAGGGAAATTCTTAGCAACGACAAGCTCTCTAGAAACAGCGCAAGAAATCTTAGACATCCAAGAATTGGAAGAAATACCGGTATCACCTGTTCTCCAACAAGAAAGCATTACCACGTGGTTCCTGCTGCATGGCATCCCCACAGATGTATCGTGTGAAGAAATAACGAAAGACCTGCAAGATGCTGCTACACTGCTAGTAGTATAATTATGTCATTAAATCCGCAACAGATGGCGAATAATTATTTTTTTTTTCACGCCAAAGTTTCATTTATCGTTCAGGGATCTGTTTAGGAAAAAATTGGGTCCTTTAAAGGACCCTTCACAAATTTTTTCATCTCAAAACAGGACCCTTCACAAAACTTTTTGCCTTAAAAAAGGACCCTTCACAAAATTCCTTGTCTTAAAAATAGGCCTTTTACAAAAATTTTCCAGCTCTTAATTAAACCTTTCACAAATTTAATCATTTAAAAGTAAAATCTGACCTATCACTTTTACATATATAAAGAAAATATATGTATTTTACATACATATATCTTCTTAAAAATATATAAAAAGAACCTGAGTATAACGTTCATTTCAAATTCACAAAATTAGGACTAGATTTTTCACAAATGTAAAAAAACTCTTCACAATTTCACAAAAACAGGACCCTGACAGGAAAGTCTGGACAGACCCCTGTCGTTTGATCAGCTAAATGTGATTTTTGCTGAATTAAGCTTTGAAATAGTGGAGTTAAAAAAGTCTGCAGACAAGTATATTGTTTACAAAGGTAAGTTTAAATTCTTTATTTAAAGACCATTATCGAGCTAAGAAATTTATATGTATAAAATAAGCGTAAACTTTTGTTTGTTGCAGATCTGCAACAACGTGCCATGTCTTCTCTTGTAATGGTTGTTGATAATGTGCGGAAAAATCTCAAATTTCTTTGATTCATGGAAAAATAGTGAACTTTGTCGATCAGGAACGGGAAAAAAAGGGGAATTTTGTTGAACTGATGTGGGAAAAAAGTGAATTTTGTTGAACGGGTGTAGAAAATCGTGAATTTTGTCGATTAGGAGTGGTAAAATCTCAAATTTCGTTGATTCATGGAAAAATAGCAAACTTCGTCGATCAGGTGCAGAAAAAAAGGAAATTTTGTTGATCAGGTGTCGAAAAATAGCGAATTCTGTCAATTGGGTGTGAAAAAATAGCGAATTTCGCTGGTCGGGTATGAAAAGATTGTGAAACTTGTCAATCCGGCGTAGAAAAATTGCGAATTTGTTTGATCGGGCATAGAAAAGGTGTGAATTTTGTCGATAATGTGCGGAAAAATCTCAAATTTCGTTGATTCACGGAAAAATAGCGAACTTCGTCCAACAGGCACGGCAGAAAAGGGGAATATTGTTGAACGGGTGTGGAAAAAAAAGGGAATTTTGTTGAAAGGGTGTAGAAAATCGTGAATTTTGTCGATTAGGAATGGAAAAAATGTCAAAATTTCATTGAATCACGAAAAAATAGCAAACTTCGTCCAACAGGTGCGGGGAAAATGGAGAGTTTTGTTTATCAGGTGTGAAAAAAAGGGAATTTTGTTGATTGGGTGCGGAAAAATTGGAATTTTATCGATTGGCTTTGAAAAAATTGTGAATTTGGTCGATCAGGTGTCTAAATATCGCAAAGTTTTTTTATAGGGCATGGAAATTTACAAAAATTGTCTTCAAAAGGTATACAGTAAATTAAACTTTGAATTGAAGTTAATTAAAAAAAAATATTATATGTTCATGACATTGGAAGTCGAAAAATAGCGAATTCTGTCAATTGGGTGTGAAAAAATAGCGAATCTCGCTGGTCGGGTATGAAAAGATTGCTGAACTTGCCAATCCGGCATAGAAAAATCGGGAATTTGTTTGATCGGGCATAGAAAAAGTGTGAATTTTGTCGATAATGTACAGAAAAATCTCAAATTTCGTTGATTCACGAAAAAATAGCAAACTTCTTCAATCAGGTGCGGGAAAAAAGGGGAATTTTGTTGATCATGTGTGTAAAAAAGGGAATTTTGTGGATTGGGTGTCGAAAAATAGTGAATTTTGTCAATTGGGTGTGAAAAAATAGCGAATTTTGCTAGTCGGGTATGAAAAGATTGCGAAACTTGTCAATCCGGCGTAGAAAAATTGCGAATTTGTTTGATCGGGCATAGAAAAAGTGTGAATTTTGTTGAAAATGTGCGGAAAAATCTCAAATTTCGTTGATACACGGGAAAATAGCGAACTTCGCCGATCAGGCGCGGCAGAAAAGGGGAATATTGTTGAACGGGTGTGGAAAAAAAGGGAATTTTGTTGAAAGGGTGTAGAAAATCGTGAATTTTGTCGATTAGGAATGGAAAAAATGTCAAAATTTCATTGAATCATGAAAAAATAGCAAACTTCGTCAAACAGGTGCAGGGAAAATGGAGAGTTTTGTTGATCAGGTGTGAAAAAAAGGGAATTTTGTTGATTGGGTGTCGAAAAATAGTTTATTTTGTCAATAAGGTGTGAAAAGATAGCAAATTTCACTGGTCGGGTATGAAAAGATAGCGAAATTTGTCAATTTGGCGTAGAAAAATCGCGAATTTGTTTGATCGGGCATAGAAAAAGTGCGAGTTTTGTCGATAATGTGCGGAAAAATCTCAAATTTCGTTGTTTCATTGAAAAATAGTGAACTACGTTGATCAGACGCAGGAAAAAGGGGAATTTTCTTGAATGGATATGGAAAAAAAGAAAATTTTGTTGAACACGTGTAGAAAATTATGAATGTTGTCGATTAGGAGTGGAAAAATCTCAAATTTCGTTGATTCACGGAAAAATAGCGAACTTCGTCGATCAGGCATGGAAAAAAGGGAATTTTGTGTTTTATCAGGTGTAGAAAAATAGTAAATTTTGTCAGTCGGGTGTGAAAAAATGGCGAATTTTGTCAATTGGGTGCGGAAAAATTGGAATTTTGTCGATTGGCTTTGAAAAAATTGTGAATTTGGTCGATCAGGTGTCTAAATATCGCAAAGTTTTTTTATAGGGCATGGAAATTTACAAAAATTTATACAGTAAATTAAACTTTGAAATGAAGTTAATTAAAAAAAATATTATATGTTCATGACATTGGGTGTCGAAAAATAGCGAATTCTGTCAATTGGGTGTGAAAAAATAGCGAATCTTGCTGGTCGGGTATGAAAAGATTGCTAAACTTGCCAATCCGGCATAGAAAAATCGCGAATTTGTTTGATCGGGCATAGAAAAAGTGTGAATTTTGTCGATAATGTACGGAAAAATCTCAAATTTCGTTGATTCACGAAAAAAAATAGCAAACTTCTTCAATCAGGTGCGGGAAAAAAGGGGAATTTTGTTGATCATGTGTGTAAAAAAGGGAATTTTGTGGATTGGGTGTCGAAAAATAGTGAATTTTGTCAATTGGGTGTGAAAAAATAGCGAATTTTGCTAGTCGGGTATGAAAAGATTGCGAAACTTGTCAATCCGGCATAGAAAAATTGCGAATTTGTTTGATCGGGCATAAAAAAAGTGTGAATTTTGTTGATAATGTGCGGAAAAATCTCAAATTTCGTTGACTCACGGAAAAATAGCGAACTTCGTCGATCAGGCGCGGCAGAAAAGGAGAATTTTGTTGAACGGGTGTGGAAAAAAAGGGAATTTTGTTGAAAGGGTGTAGAAAATCATGAATTTTCTCGATTCGGAATGGAAAAAATCTCAAAATTTCATTGAATCACGAAAAAATAGCAAACTTCGTCGATCAGGTGTGGGGAAAAAGGAGAGTTTTGTTGATCAGGTGTGAAAAAAAGGGAATTTTGTTGATTGGGTGTCAAAAAATAGTGAATTTTGTCAATAAGGTGTGAAAAAATTGCGAATTTCACTGGTCGGGTATGAAAAGATAGCGAAATTTGTCAATCTGGCGTAGAAAAATCGCGAATTTGTTTGATCGGGCATAGAAAAAGTGTGAATTTTGTCGATAATGTACAGAAAAATCTAAAATTTCGTTGATTCACGAAAAAATTGCAAACTTCTTCAATCATGCCCGGGAAAAAAGGGAATTTTGTTGATCATGTGTGTAAAAAAGGAAATTTTGTGGATTGGGTGTCGAAAAATAGTGAATTTTGTCAATTGGGTGTGAAAAAATAGCGAATTTCGCTGGTCGGGTATGAAAAGATTGCGAAACTTGTCAATCCGGCATAGAAAAATTTCGAATTTGTTTGATCGGGCATAGAAAAAGTGTGAATTTTGTCGATAATGTGCGGAAAAATCTCAAATTTCCTTGATTCACGGAAAAATAGCAAACTTCGTCGATCAGGCGCGGCAGAAAAGGAGAATTTTGTTGAACGGGTGTGGAAAAAAAGGGAATTTTGTTGAAAGGGTGTAGAAAATCATGAATTTTGTCGATTAGGAATGGAAAAAATCTCAATTTCATTGAATCACGAAAAAATAGCAAACTTCATCGATCAGGTGCGGGGAAAATGGAGAGTTTTGTTGATCAGGTGTGAAAAAAAGGGAATTTTGTTGATTTTGTGTCAAAAAATAGTGAATTTTGTCAATTGGGTGTGAAAAAATAGCGAATTTCGCTGGTCGGGTATGAAAAGATTGCGAAACTTGTCAATCCGGCGTAGAAAAATTGCGAATTTGTTTGATCGGGCATAGAAAAAGCGTGAATTTTGTCGATAATGTGCGGAAAAATCTCAAATTTCCTTGACTTACGGAAAAATAGCGAACTTCGTTGATCAGGCGCGGCAGAAAAGGGGAATTTTGTTGAACGGGTGTGGAAAAAAAGGGAATTTTGTTGAAAGGGTGTAGAAAATCGTGAATTTTGTCGATTAGGAATGGAAAAAATGTCAAAATTTCATTGAATCATGAAAAAATAGCAAACTTCGTCAAACAGGTGCAGGGAAAATGGAGAGTTTTGTTGATCAGGTGTGAAAAAAGGGAATTTTGTTGATTGGGTGTCGAAAAATAGTATATTTTGTCAATAAGGTGTGAAAAGATAGCGAATTTCACTGGTCGGGTATGAAAAGATAGCGAAATTTGTCAATTTGGCGTAGAAAAATCGCGAATTTGTTTGATCGGGCATAGAAAAAGTGCGAATTTTGTCGATAATGTGCGGAAAAATCTCAAATTTCGTTGTTTCATTGAAAAATAGTGAACTACGTTGATCAGACGCAGGAAAAAGGGGAATTTTCTTGAATGGATATGGAAAAAAAGAAAATTTTGTTGAACAGGTGTAGAAAATTATGAATTTTGTCGATTAGGAGTGGAAAAATCTCAAATTTCGTTGATTCACGGAAAAATAGCGAACTTCGTCGATCAGGCATGGAAAAAAGGGAATTTTGTGTTTTATCAGGTGTAGAAAAATAGTAAATTTTGTCAGTCGGGTGTGAAAAAATGGCGAATTTTGTCAATTGGGTGCGGAAAAATTGGAATTTTATCGATTGGCTTTGAAAAAATTGTGAATTTGGTCGATCAGGTGTCTAAATATCGCAAAGTTTTTTTATAGGGCATGGAAATTTACAAAAATTTATACAGTAAATTAAACTTTGAAATGAAGTTAATTAAAAAAAAATATTATATGTTCATGACATTGGGTGTCGAAAAATAGCGAATTCTGTCAATTGGGTGTGAAAAAATAGCGAATCTTGCTGGTCGGGTATGAAAAGATTGCTAAACTTGCCAATCCGGCAGAGAAAAATCGCGAATTTGTTTGATCGGGCATAGAAAAAGTGTGAATTTTGTCGATAATGTACGGAAAAATCTCAAATTTCGTTGATTCACGAAAAAAAATAGCAAACTTCTTCAATCAGGTGCGGGAAAAAAGGGGAATTTTGTTGATCATGTGTGTAAAAAAGGGAATTTTGTGGATTGGGTGTCGAAAAATAGTGAATTTTGTCAATTGGGTGTGAAAAAATAGCGAATTTTGCAAGTCGGGTGTGAAAAGATTGCGAAACTTGTCAATCCGGCGTAGAAAAATTGCGAATTTGTTTGATCGGGCATAGAAAAAGTGTGAATTTTGTTGATAATGTGCGGAAAAATCTCAAATTTCGTTGACTCACGGAAAAATAGCGAACTTCGTCGATCAGGCGCGGCAGAAAAGGGGAATTTTGTTGAACTGGTGTGGGAAAAAAGGGAATTTTGTTGAAAGGGTGTAGAAAATCGTGAATTTTGTCGATTAGGAATGGAAAAAATGTCAAAATTTCATTGAATCATGAAAAAATAGCAAACTTCGTCAATCAGGTGCGGGAAAAAAGGGGAATTTTGTTGATCATGTGTGTAAAAAAGGGAATTTTGTGGATTGGGTGTCGAAAAATAGTGAATTTTGTCAATTGGGTGTGAAAAAATAGCGAATTTTGCTAGTCGGGTGTGAAAAGATTGCGAAACTTGTCAATCCGGCGTAGAAAAATTGCAAATTTGTTTGATCGGGCATAGAAAAATCGTGAATTTTGTCGATAATGTGCGGAAAAATCTCAAATTTCCTTGATTCACGGAAAAATAGCGAACTTCGTTGATCAGGCGCGGCAGAAAAGGGGAATTTTGTTGAACGGGTGTGGAAAAAAAGGGAATTTTGTTGAAAGGGTGTAGAAAATCATGAATTTTGTCGATTAGGAATGGAAAAAATGTCAAAATTTCATTGAATCATGAAAAAATAGCAAACTTCGTCAAACAGGTGCAGGGAAAATGGAGAGTTTTGTTGATCAGGTGTGAAAAAAAGGGAATTTTGTTGATTGGGTGTCGAAAAATATTTTATTTTGTCAATAAGGTGTGAAAAGATAGCGAATTTCACTGGTCGGGTATGAAAAGATAGCGAAATTTGTCAATTTGGCGTAGAAAAATCGCGAATTTGTTTGATCGGGCATAGAAAAAGTGCGAATTTTGTCGATAATGTGCGGAAAAATCTCAAATTTCGTACTTTCATTGAAAAATAGTGAACTACGTTGATCAGACGCAGGAAAAAGGGGAATTTTCTTGAATGGATATGGAAAAAAAGAAAATTTTGTTGAACAGGTGTAGAAAATTATGAATTTTGTCGATTAGGAGTGGAAAAATCTCAAATTTCGTTGATTCACGGAAAAATAGCGAACTTCGTCAATCAGGCATGGAAAAAAGGGAAATAATTTATCAAATAGTGAACTTAAACATTTAATCTTTAATAGTAATGCATTAATAGGAGCAATTTTTTAATATAACAGCCTAAAAATAAGTTTTGAATGCCGGAGTGCGAAAATATTAAGGGCAGATATATCGACAAAACCATCTCACAGATGGTACGTTTCTGGTTAAGGGAACTGGGCTTAGATGCCTTATGTTCCCTCAGCCGTTGTTTTGAATTGTTTGGCGATTTTTTGTTGGTGTGTTGGCGGTGTTTAAAATATGGCAACCTCGATATGTGGAACCCTGTGTGACATATGTATTCTGACGTGTTGTGTTCTGGCAACCACTGAGAAGTGGTGGATTTTGTGGATGGATTTTGATATTGTGTTGTATCGCTCTGTCTTTTTATTTTTATGTTAAATTTATTGGATGTATTTGACTGACTATATAGTTTCTGTAATCTGTTTAAAAGCTTTTGCTGAAGTAATTAAGAAATATGAGGAAATTTTGAGAAGAAAAGTAGGTTTGTTTATTGTGTCTCAATGCATATTCATAAGCCTATTTTGGAAAATGATGGTGGTGTTATGAGAAAGATTTCGTACTGGAGCTTTCAAGAAAGCAGATATCTGTTAAGGTATGTTGATAATCTTATGTATATTTTGCTGCTTTAAGAGTTTTTTACATTTTGAGATTGCTAGAAAGCGAGAACTTCGGAATCTTAAGAATGCTACACCGGGAGAACTGCTGAATGCAGTGATTTTTTTTTTCGGTTACTGTGCGCGAAGCGCTCATACAAGATTACTGATTGCCTAGCGAGTTTAATTTTTTATGTATATTTTGCTGCCTTAAGAGTTTTTATATTTTGAGATTGCTAGAAAGCGAGAACTGCTGAATTTTGAGAATGCTACACCGGAAGAACTGCTAAATGCAGTGATGGTTTTTTTCGGTTAATGTGCACGAAGCGCTCATACAAGATTACTGATTGCCACTTTAGCGAATTTTGTTTATTATTTACATTTTATTTTTGTTAAGCGAAACATGCATATGAACCGGTGCTTGGTGACATTTACTACTTGGCGGAAAAGGGGTTTTCACGCCAAGAAAATTCCAAGATGGCAGCCGTGTGAACTTATGACATCTGTTCCGGGAACTGCAATAATTAAGCCTTTTTGTGGTAAAATTTAGATAGGCAAAAAAAGTGTAAAAAAAAAAGTGCACAAAATCTGAGCGTATTTCGCACCACTGATTGTGTATAAAAGGTGCACAACTCAGGTATGCAAAAAATGTGTAAACAAAAAAGTACACAAAATCCGAGCGTATTTGGCACCACTGATTGTGTATAAAAAGTGCACAATTTAGGTATGCAAAAAAGTGTAAACAAAAAAGTGCACACAATCCGAGCGTATTTGGCACCTCTGATTGTGTATAAAAAGTGAACAATTTAGGTATACACTTTTTGTGCACAATTCAGTGTGCACTCATTATGCATAAGCAGAGGTGCCAAATACGCTCGCTTTTTGTGCACTTTTTTTTTACACTTTTTTTGCAAACTTTTTCTAGCTGGGAATATTGCATACAAAAATATGAAAATCGGTGGTATTATAGAGAAATGTTCGATAAACACGCTGATGCAGACAGTTTTCAAATCGAAGAATTATTTTAAGAGATATTTAATGCTAAAGTTGGACAAAATCGTTCCATAAAAAAAGTTTTATAGGAGCAAAAACTGTACATGGGAATTTAATCATTTTTAGATCATTTTATGCGACAGAATTTCCCGGTATGCAGCCTGCATCTAGTTTTTTAATTTGGCTCATTTTTTGAGTTTTTATTTCTATTTTAAATTCAAATTTTCAGCGTTTCGAGAAATATTTTTTACATATTTTAGAAAATGATATTAATTTAAACTGTCGCCAACTGTATAAACAGCGCAAACAATAATGTTTTCTTCAAATTAAAAATTTACTTTACACGTGACTATTATAAACAGAAAATATAAAAAGCAGGAACTCATAGAAAATTACGTCAAAAAAACTATATTTACACGTGAATTTTAAAAGAAAAAGAATATTGTAAAATAATAAATTCATTAATATGCGTTAGAAATCTTAAATAGGATAAATTACGTCACAATTACGTCACATTACACTTATTACGTAAAATGAACAAAAAATAATATTGCAAAACAGTTTAAATTTAAAAATTGCGCGAGACATTTATTTAATATTTTTAGATGATCTTTTCAACTATTTTTATTAGGACAGCGCAAATAATATTTCATTTCTAAGAAAAATATTTTCACGTGAATATTAAAAAGAAAAAGAAAAGTTTGGTGAAAATTAAGTAAGATTGAAAACGATACATTTAAAGTGTTTATTTAAAAAACTTTCTTTTCGCTAATACCGGGAGACAAAGACGCTGTTTATTTAATTCATTTTATATTAGCTTATTTTAAAATGTTTAACTGATTTTATTTAATCAAAGACAAAAACAGCCATTGTATCTTTTAACAGCAGCTGATTTGACTTTTAAATTCCCCAACCAAAGAGAAATGAATAGAAACCCGTTTATAGGGTGATTGACCTGTTTTTTAACTTATAATTCAATCTTCCGAAATCTTTTTAAAGCCGAACAAATTAGCGTGCTTTTAGAGTCTGCGGTGTCTGAACGGGGTTTGGCGAGCGTAGGTCGTAGGGGGCAGCGCCCCCTATTATACTAAAAATTAATATTTAATGGGAAATTATTGAAAAAAGCATGTTATATATTTTTTAAAAAATTCCCGCATATGAAAACATAATTTTTTTAACATAACATTTTACATAGACTTGAATAAAAACTTACCCAAATGTTGTACAAATACCTGAAACTAGGTTTTTTTTTTTTTGTATATAAACATTCTTTAGTAAAATTTTCTTTGTGTGGTACGTTTCAAAGAACGGATTTGCACAAAGAGCAACAACACGAAGTTCACAATAAGTTCGGGTTATGCTCTAATTCTGGATATTGCCATATGCTTAATTCTGTTTAGTGCTGCCATCAATTTTTTTTTCAAAATAAAAGCTACGTAGATATATACCGGATGTCCTAAAAAGGACCGACTGATTTTAAAATTCAATAACTTGCAAACGGTGACAGATATTTAAAAAATGCTTGCAGGAGCGTTATGTATGATGTCAGGAGTTTTTTTTTACTGTGATTCTCGAATTCAGTTCGAATTACAAACAATAGATAGCACTGCGAGAAATATGCGATAAATCCAGTCTCGATTTTTGGTACTTTGGGACCCACTCAATACATGTTAATCTCCTTTTTTGGCATGGGAGAAGAGAAAGGTAAAAAAATCCAGCTTGAATTTAGCGCCTATTGCTTGCAACGCCATCTATTGTTTGTAATTCGAACTAAATTCGAGGATCACGGTAAAAAAAAACTCCTGATATCACACATAACCATCCTGCAAGAATTTTTTAAATACCTGTCACCGTTTACGAGTTTTTTTAATTTTAAAATCAGTCAGTCCTTTTTAGGACACCCGGTTTAAAAAGACCGCGAACGTATGTATTTGGTACTTTGTAGCTTAGAGAGTTAAAAGTTGACACCGAGATACTCTCCAGCTTAGTTCGTTTCACCAAAAACGTCAACCCGGGTGACACTCGGGCTTACACCTCAAAGTGTTAATTAATACCCCCCTTTGGAAAAGAAACTTTTTTATGGGTGGCCCGAGCCTCCGGTTGATATTAGCTAAGCTACCACATTTATTTTGTAGCTTAAGAAATAATGAATTCTATTTTGTACTTTAAATTTATCCTTTTGTTTAATTATTCCGCTAAATTGTTTTGTATCTTTCTTATAGTTTTATTATTCGTTCTTATATTTAATCATTTTTCGCGTAGTTATATACTACAGTTAAACTTAATATCTCAGTGGTTACCTAATGTATCAGCAAGTCGCTCACATATCTCCTATATGTAAAGTTGCACATTTTTCAAGAAACCTTAAAGGACCATTCTTTCAAGAAACTGACATTGTTTCATTGTGCCATTAGTGTTGCTATATGACCTGGTTTACGCGGAACGTCCCATTTTCAAGGGCTCGTTCCTTCAAGAAATATGCGTTCAAGAAAAGTTCTTCAAAAAGTCGTTCGAGAAACCATTAGTGTTGCTACATGACCTGGCTTACGGAGACGTCCTTCGATAAATTGACATTATTCTATCATTCCATTAGTGTTACTAGGTGACCCAATATACACGGCACTTTCCGATTTTTGGATTCTGCAAGAATCGTTCCACGGAGCCAATGTATGGGGCAGCTAAAGTCAAAGCCTTGGACAAAAAATCCTTCTCGTAGGCTTCTTGTAACATGGAAAGCGTCAAAGTAGCGAATTTTTTAAGTTTTACATAAAACGTTATGACGTATCGCTTCTCGATACTCCGCTGCATTCTGATGACCTAACGTCACTTTCAAACACATGTCTGCTTCACGAGCGATCCTTGCGCTGCAAAGGCACATGACCAAATGTCTTCCATCAGACTCTGTAGCTCACTTCACCACCGCACGTGCCGCCGAAAAATCCGCCCCTTCGGCCTTCTGTTTGGCACGGAAAATTCAGTCTCATTACCTTTTGGACAGAACTTGTATGTTTTTTGGATGATATCTATTCTCAAATAAACATTTAGATATTCAGCATGCATGTTTTATACACAAACGTGATAAATTAATAGCATTCATATTAATATTATTTTGTTAATATTGCCTCTATAAATGCAGTTACATAACTGAAAATATTTAAAAAAGAACTGATTGTATCTTAAAAACTCATATTCCAGTTTGAGAAAATTCATTAATATAAAACAACTCCGAAATGTATTCGAAAAGCAGCAGAATTAAAAGAAACATTTTTTTTTTGTAAATACTTCTTGAAATCTCGACAAGATATTGGTTTCTGAGGTTTGTAAAGATAAAGAAAGTTTTTCGGAATCGTGAGATCAGAAGTTATTAATATATTGTTACGTTCGTGGTTATGTTTCACTTTGGTAGATTATAAAACTCCTTTATTAGAGTGTAATTAAAAAAATGGCACTGTTAAAGGCATTTACTATTTTAATATATACACTAATTGAACATTACTGATTTATTATTAATAAATTTAATTTTTTACGAAACAGTATACACTATAAATAAAATCGTAAGACGAAATGCAGAATTCCACCTTCATTCACAAAATACACAAAGTGATACATAGTGACGTATATGAGCAAAGTGACGTACTAAAATGCATGTTATAGAAGTCAAATATTTTCCTCTACGCAAATTTAATCCTTAACACTGCGAATTCTACTACTCTCCAATTACGGCTTTAAAAAGACAGTGACGTATGTGAACAAAGTGACGTATTAAAATAAATGCAACGACAGTTAAATAGTTTTCTCTACAAAAGTTCAATCCAAAGCTTTGCTACTTCTACTTCCAGCTACCATAATAATTATAGACCCTACCATTTCAACAAAAGTGTCGTATTCAAATGAATGGAACAGCAATTAATAAAATTATTTCCTGACGATGGTCGCGAGATTTCAGGCCGAAAATACTAGGGCATTTAAATTGAATGTTTACTTTTAACTTGTAACATCTATTTTATTATAATTCAAATGGAAAAACAAATTTCAAATAAATTGCTTAAGAGGCGCAATGGCCAGCCTACTGAAAATATTCCATGCCGGGACTCGAACCCGGGACATCAGTATAACGCACATACATTCTACCGACTAAACCACATGGAACGATACCCAGGCTGGAACCTTTTCACTATTACAGGTTGGCAAGGATACAAACGCAGCACAAGGTGGAATATTTATCGTGATCCACCGACAGGGGGCAAACACGAAACGTTTCGTGTTTGCCTCCTGTCTCTGGCTTACGATAAATATTCCATCTTGTGCTGCGTTTGTATCCTTGCCAACCTGTAATAGTGAAATCTTTTCAGTAGGTTGGTCATTGCGTCTCTTAAGCAACTAATTTGAAATTTGTTTTTCATTTGAAATATTGTATACAAGATGAACGTTTCTCTCTGGAAAATTTTCCAAGTATTAATCTATTTTATTATTATCTTTGTCGCCTTTTACGTAAAACGGTGACCTTTTTCAACTTCATATTGAGTATTCTGTTGTACACTGTTAATAAAAAAAATTCCATTAAACAAAAATAAAATATTAATTAAGAATGACTATATAAATGGAATATATATGCTGCTTTTAACATCACAGAAGAAAGAAATAGTATGCTCCTTGAATTAAAACTTGTTTCTTCAGAGGATTTAAATTTTAAGTAACTCTCAAAGCTAAAGAAAATGTTTCAAGTACATTAGTTAACTTAAGTACATAATAAATTGTCTAAGAATATTTGAAAATATACTTATGGTTTCTTAATCAGTTAAAACATGTAAACATGCACTCGTAAAGGAAATTAATGTTACAAATTTTGTCCTTATCCTGATTGAGTATTATTGAATTATTATTACTCACTTCCAATTATTAAAAAAATGTTATGCACTGTTCTTACAAGCATTTCTTTTAAATAACAGCACAATATTCATTAATGTTTGGTATGACTGCATGAATATAATATGCATCCTGCCTTTAGTATCAATGAACACAGAAACCGAGTACTCTTCGTCTTTCAAGTAAAATTTGGTTCTTCAAAGGATATCGATTTTAACTAACTCTCAATGTTGAATAAAATGCTTCAAGTAGATGGGTTAATTTATCTTCTTTACAAATTGTTAAAGAATACTTGAAGATGTACTTGAATTTGCTTGATCAGTTAAATCATGTAATCATTACTAGTAAAAGCATTTACTATAACAAAAGAAGCCATTGTTCTGATTGATTATTTTATAATTATTACTACTAATTTTGAAATATTAAAAAAAAATGTTATACACTGTTCATTCAATCATTTCCTGTGAATAAATATACAATATTGATTACTGTTCCCGAGAATAACTGTATATATGTACAGCGTTGTAGTCGTAAAAAAACCCAGAGGATATACGCTAGAGTCATGAACACCGTGCTTAGAGTATACACTATAGCTTGATTTGAGAAACAGGAGGTATACAGAGCTTCTTAAAAAATTCAAAAGATATACGGCATATACCTTCGTATACATTCCACTACACCCCTGTATATGTATAATATGTACTCTGCCTTTATTATCACAGAGCATAGAGACAGTCTTTATTGTCTTTTATTTAAAAGTTGTTTCTTCAAAGGATTACGATTTTAAGTAACTCTCAATGTAAAAGAAAATGTTTCTAGTACATCAATTAACATAAGTACTTAATAAATTGTTTAAGAAAATGTTTCAAGTACATCAGTTAATTTATCTTCTTTACAAATTGTTTAAGAATATTTGAAGATGTACTTGAATTTACTTGATCAGTTAAAACATGTAAACATTACTAGTAAAAACATTTACTATAACAAAATGAGCCATTGTTCTGCTTGATTATTTTATAATTATTACTAATAATTTTGAAATATCAAAAATTGTTATACAATGTTCATTCAAAAACTTCCTGTTAATAAATATACAATATTCATCATTGTTAGCGAGAATAACTGTACATATGTACAGTGTTGTAGTCGTAAAAAAAAACAAAAAAAACCCCCCCAAAACAAAAAAAAAACAACAACAAAAAACATAGAACATACGCTAGAGTCGGAGGGTATACGCT
This sequence comes from Maratus speciosus, assembly GCA_963932465.1. NCBI lineage: Eukaryota > Metazoa > Arthropoda > Arachnida > Araneae > Salticidae > Maratus > Maratus speciosus. The sequence goes on from OZ010799.1 coordinate 12,882,289, forward strand.
AAAGTCATGAACACCGTGCTTAAAGTAGATAAGCTATAGCTTTATTTGAGAAACAGGGGGTATGCAGAGCTTCTTAAAAAATCCAGAAGATATGCGGCGTATGCCTCCGTATACCCTCCACTACACACCTGTATATGTATATAATATGTACCCTGCCTTTATTATCACAGAACATAGAGACAGAGCATTCTTGGTCTTTGATTTAAAACTTGTTTCTTCAAAGAATTACGATTTTAAATAAATCTCAATGTAAAAGAAAATTTTTCTAGCACACCAGTTAATATACGCACTTAATAAATTGTTAAAGAATATTTGAAGATGTGCTTGAAGTTACTTAATCAGTTAAACTATGTAGACATTACAAGCAAAAGCATTTACTATAACAAAATATGTCATTACTGTGATTGATTACAATTGAATTTTTACTACTAATTTTGAATTATTAAAAGAATATTATACACTGTTTATTCAAACATTTCTTTTAAATAAATATACAATATTCATTATTGTCCGAGAGAAAGATGGTATGCATGTAATATGCATCCTGCCTTTAGTATCACAAAATATAGAAACAGAGTATCCTTGCTCTTTGAAGTAAAACGTGTTTCTTCAAAGGATTATGGTTTTAAGTAACTCTCAATGTTAATGAAAATGCTTCTAGTACATCAGTTAACATAAGTTCTGAACAAATTGTTGAAGAATATTTGAAGATGTGCTTGAAGTTACTTAATTAGTTAAAATTTGTAAATTAAAAAAAAAATTACTATTACAAAATATACTCACCATTATTCTGAATGATTATTTTTTAATTATTACTACTAATTTTTAAATTTTCGAAAATTGTTATACACTGTTCATTTAAACATTTCCTTTTAATAATTATACAGTATTAATTATTGTCCAAGAGGATGACTGTATATATATAATATGCACTAAGCCGTGCTTTTAGTATCACAGAACATAGAAACACTGTATTTTTGCTCTTCGAAGTAAAGCTAGTTTCTTGAAAGGATAGGAGTTTAAGTTACTCTCAATGTTAAAGAAAATGCTTCTAGTACATCAGTTAAAATAAGTACACTTAACAAATTTTTGAATAATATTTCAAGATGTGCTTGAAGTTTCTCAGTCAGTTAAAATATGTAGACATTACAAGCAAAAGCATTTACTATAACAAAATATGTCATTACTGTGATTGATTACATTTGAATTATTAAAAGAATATTATACACTGTTCATTCAAACATTTCTTTTAAATAAATATACAATGTTCATTATTGTCCGAGAGAAAGATGGTGTGCATGTAATATGCATCCTGCCTTTAGTATCACAAAATATAGAAACAGAGTATTCTTGCTCTTTGAAGTAAAACGTGTTTCTTCAAAGGATTATGGTTTTAAGTAACTCTCAATGTTAATTAAAATGCTTCTAGTACATCAGTTAACATAAGTTCTGAACAAATTGTTGAAGAATATTTGAAGATGTACTTGAAGTTTCTTAATCAGTTAAAATGCATGGCGTCCATAATTAAACGACCGAACTTTAAAGTTCTCTATAGACGAAACCATTGGTCAGAAAATTATGAAATTTTGTGACGGACATAATAAATGAATGGGAATTTGTTTGAGTGAAAAAAATAAAATAGTTCAAAATTTCGCCACCAGGTGCTTTTTTAGTGAATTACACTTTTTAAAGAGTTTTTACGCTTTATTTTTCTCAGATTAAATAAGAGAAATATACAGACCGCCCCCTGAAAAAATAAAGCGTAAAAACTTGAAAAAATTATTGGTGTTAGAATTGAATCGACTATTGAAACTCTGAAAAAAAAAAAAAAAGTCTAAAACAGTCACCATTTTTTTCTCAGAGCTCAGGCTTAATATTCAGTGGGCGGCGGTTAAATGTGTAATTTATGTAAAAAACGCACTCTGGTTACGAAATTTTGAAATAATTTTTTTTTTCGTTCAAACAATTTCCCATTCCTTCTTTATGTCCAACAAAAAATTTCACAACTTTCTGACCAATAGTTTCGTATTTAGACAACTTTAAATTAGGGTTGTTTAATTATGGACACCCTGTATATAAACAGCACATGTAAAGACATTTACTATAACAAAATATGTCATTAGTCTAATTGATTATTTTTGAACTATTACTTCTAATAAGCACAGTGGTGTAGTGGTTAAAACATCTGACTGCTGTACCACAGGTCGAGAGTTCGACTCCCGACTAGGCAAGGTTCACTCAGCCTTTCATCCCTTCGGGGTCGATAAAATGAGTACCAAGCTTGCTTGGGAACTAAACACTGAGGGTCTCGCGTTAGGTTGACCACCTGGCTGGGACACATGCTGCATAGCACCTCGGGTCCCAGGGTCAAGAAAACAGAGATGGGCACTGTCGGCCCAGATCCTACTTGGATTGTTTAGCCACAGAGTTTAGTTTAGTTTATTACTTCTAATTTTGAAATACTCAAAAATTATTATACACTGTTCCTTCAAACATTTTCTTTTAATAAATATACAATGATCATTATTGTTCGAGAGGATGATTTTATTTATGAGGACTTGAGTTTCAAAACTCGCATTATCCAGAAAATTAAATTTTTGGTAATCGCAAAAAACCTCGATTTTTTTAAATTTTTGGTAAGGCGAGTTCTCATGTCCGCATATGCATATGCATCTTGCTTTTAGTAATAGTAATACTAATTGATTTTAAAATTGATACAAAACTACTAATTCAATCTTGTAGTTAATCTTTTCTTTTATAAGGTGTTAGAAATATGCATGCTAATACAATATCATTTTAAAGCCCTGTCAAAAATAAAATTTTTGTGGGAAAAAATGATATGGTATGAATATTACGTAAAAAAAGAAAGTAAATTTATCATTACCCTTTATAAGTTGACCACTGAAGTGTGGCGCCGCAGTTGGTCAACCTACACAGGTTTTACTGTATAACAGAAAGTAGAAACACTGTATTTTTGCTCTTTGAAGTAAAATTTGTTTCTTCAAAGGATTACGATTTTAAGTAACTCTCAATGTTAAAGAAAATGCTTCTAGACACCATTTAAAATAAGTACTTAACAAATTGTTGAAGATAATTTGAAGATGAACGTGAAGTTTCTTAGTCAGTTAAAATATGGTAACATCACTTTTAAAGGTATTTACTACTACAAAATATGTATGTCATTATCCTGATTGAGCACTATTGAATTACTAATACTTATTTTGTACTGTTAATTTTAATGATTGTTATACACTGTTGATACAAACATTCACTTAAAATATAATAAATTATTCATTACTAATTAAAAATTGGACAATTGCACCACGATTTATACTTAAATTACGTACTCAACAAATACAACATGCTAAATGGTATACACAATAAAACAGTGATTTTACAAACACATTAAAAATATAATTAAAAGCTACGTTTTGTTTCGCTTGTGCGAACGTCATTAGGGTATTATGACACATACAAGTCCAAAATTTTACATTTTTGAAATTTTAGACTTGTATGTGGCATAATATCCTTATGACGTTCGCAGAAGCGGAACGAAACGTAATTCTTAATTATATTTTAAACTAGCAGCCTCTGGTGACCAGTTTGGTCTCCCTTAAATGTATGCTATGCATTGTAACATGTTACTGTTATTCATAATATAATTTATATGCTTAATTCTTCGCCAAATCGGGAGATTCTGATAAAGAAATCATGAACACTTCGCGATCATCGCAGCAATTCGATATTTTTAGTTGTATTTTATTTTATTTTTTCGGAAAAACCGCTTACCTCACTTAGACATTTATGCTTTTTGTTCTTTTGATTATCAGTTGCAATACGTTCACGAATGAGATTTCTAAACCTATTAAGTAATCTTCCGTAGTTGGGTCCCTAGCCAATTGGCGTATTTTAGCTATTAGGATTTAGTCAATGGATTTTTTTTTGTGAAAAGCCTTTAATAATACTCACACTTACATTAAGACAATATTGTTAATAATAACATTTTAGAGTTTTTTGCCATTATCCCGTCGATCACTTCCTATGAAAAAAAAAACTACCGCCAAACTATTCGCCAAACGCCCAATTAAAAAATAAAAGGACACCTTCAGTTAAAACGGTTGTTGAAACAGATCTAATGTACTAATGCATCATCACATTTTTTGAATACCTTTTTTAATATCATGACCTCACCGTTTAATGACGCAATTGCTATTTTAATTAAAGAAAAACTAATAAATCTGTAAAACATCATTAAAAATACAGATAAATGTCGAATTAAAAATCACTTCATGACGTAACAAACACGTGAACGAATTTGATGTCAAGTGAATGTGACGTCACGATCATTAAATTTTGTTAAGTGTTTAATTATTGTTTTGCGTTCTTTTAGATTGCTTCAATATTATTTTCTATTTTTAATGATCTTATTTTAAAAAAAGTATATTAAATCTCTGTTTTGAATGCGATATTGACAATGGTAAATATGATTGGCGATTAACAATCATCTACGGTGATCTATCAACCTAGCACAGATAATACATAAATGTCAAATTATCTGACGATGCGATTTGAAATTTTATTCATTAAATATTATTACATGAGTTGGGTTTGTTTTATTAAAAATATTAGTATTCTGATATGCAGAGTTATAATAGCTTTGAGTCGATAGATATTTATTTTAGTACACATTAAAAAGAAAGATACGCATTATTTAGAAAAGAAACTTACGAAATGAATTTTAATAACATGAATAAGGATAAAAGAACAGCCATTACTTCTATTACATTTTCTATAAGATACAACAAGTTTAGTTGTCTGTTACTAATGAACAACTCATCAATGCATAATGTCATAAGTTCACGTGAGACAAAATATGAATTAACATAAAAACAAAATACATTTTAACACTTTCCCTTGTTAATTACATATTTAGTCTCTAGCCTGATAATCCCATTTGATCACACAATATCAGTAATCGAGTTTTGGCTAACGGCTTGGCTATAATATCTGCAATCTGTTTCTCAGTAGAAATTTGCTCTACAACTAACTTTCCTTCTAATACCTTCTCACGAACGAAGAAATGCTTTATTTCTATATGTTTTGTTCTCCTCTGATATTCTGGATTATGGGCAAGTTTTACATCTGCACTATTGTCTACTTGAAGAGTAGGTATTTCTTTTAGTTTTACTGTTCCTTCATACAATCTTCTGAGCCAAAGAATTTCTTTAGTTGTTTCAGATGCTGCTATAACTTCAGCCTCTGTTGTTGAAGTAGCCATGATGGTTTGTCTTTGGCTGCGCCACGAGATTGCACCTCCGGCATATATTATCACTGACCCAGATGTTGACCTTCCAGTGTTTATGCATCCTCCAAAATCTGCATCACTGTAACACTTTAATACTCTATTTGAATTTGTTGCGCGATAAGTAATACCAAAATTTCTTGTTTTTGATATGTAGCGAAAAACTCTCTTTACTCTCACTACATCTTCAGCAGATGGGTTTTCTAGCATTCTTGATAAAACTCCTACGCTGTAAGCTAGATCTGGTCTCGTTCCTACCATTAGGTACATTAGAGCTCCAACTGCTTGTCTATATGGTAAGGCAACTTTCTTAGATTCTTCAGTATTTTGTGATCTTGATTCTTTTAACATCGGTGTTGTTACTTGCTTGCAATTTTCAAATCCAAATTTCTTAAGAATTTTCTTGGCATATCCTTTTTGACTAATAGTAATATCTCCGTTTTTCTGATATTCAATTTCAAGCCCTAAAAAACAAAAAGCTTTTCCAGTAACTATCTTGAATCTGGCTTTTAACTTTTCAATGAAGATTTCACACTCTTCTTGATCATTTGCATCAACTAATCCATCATCTACGTACAATGCTATAATTAACTTTTTGCCATTCTTCTCTCGAATGTATAAACATGGATCGGCATCACTCACTTTGAAATCAAGTTTTAATAAAACTTGACCAAAACACTTATTCCAACAACGTGGAGCTTGTTTTAAACCATACAAACTTCGCTTGAGCTTGCATACTCTCTTTGTGCCGTCCTCATATCCTTCTGGTTGTTGCATGTAGATTGTTTCTTCTAATTCTCCATACAAAAATGCTGTAGATACATCAAATTGTGATAAATACATTTTCTCTTCTGCTGCAATACTCAATATGGCTCGTATTGTTTCTAATTTTGCTACTGGACTAAAAGTTTCAATATAATAAATGCCTTGACGTTGACTATAACCTTTTATAACAAGCCTGGCTTTATACTTGTTAATACTGCCATCTGGATTTGCTTTGATTCTATAAACCAACTTACATGGTATAGCTTTGGCACCTTCTGGTAAATTAACTAATTCCCAGGTCTCATTTTCTTTTAAAGATTTTATTTCCTTCTCCATAGCTTTCTTCCAATTTGAGCTTTCCTTGCTGTTGATTGCTTCTATGTATGTTTCAGGATTTTCATTTTCATAAATTAATGACTCAGCTTCCATTATATAATCATCAAACCTTGCAGGCTTTCGAATCTTGTCACGTTCTCTTAATTGCATATCATGTGATGGTTTAACTTCTTCATCACTATCAACATCGCTGTCACTTAAATCATCTTGCTTTTCATCTTCTTCAAGTTGTTCATCTTCATACTTTCCCTGACTAGAAAGATTACTTGTATTTTTTTGCTTATTGTCGTTGAATGGTAAATGAACTGAATTATCACATTTATTCAATTTTTCATGAAAAATGACATCTTTAGAAAAAATCATCCTGTTTTCTTCTTTAATCCAAATTTTGTAACGCTCATCAGAATTGTAGCCTACAAGATAACCTTTGATAGCTTTCTTCTCCATTTTTCTTCGCTTTTATACAGGAATATGAGCATAACATGTAGAACCTATTACACGTAAATGCTTTGCCTTAGGTTTCTTCTTGATCCACAATTCATAAGGACTAACTCCCTCTACTGAAGATTTTCCCGTTCTGTTTAGGATATATATCGCAGAAGATACTAGTTCGGCCCTCATTGCATCCGGAAAACTAATTTCAGGATTCGAATATTTGAATGTTCTTGCCATTTCTATAATTGTTCTGTTCTCTCTTTCACTTGATCCATTCTGTTGTGGTGTAAAAGGTGTGGTAGGTCTTTTTGTAATTCCTTCTTCACGTAGAATTGCTTCAATTTCTTTATTGTCAAATTCTCCACCATTATTGCTCAAAAATTCTTTAATTTTGTATCCCATAGTTTTGGCATGAGCAAGCATATGTTTTAACATAGTATTGACTTCTGACTTCTCTCTTATCATGTAACCATACCTAAACTTTGTGAAGCTATCTTTAAATACAACTAAGTATCATTTCTTTTGAAAAGATTCAGGAAACGGGCCACAGACATCAGCCGAAATAAGCTCACCTGGTTCTTTTGCTTTCTTTCTGTTTCCAAAAGGTAAGCGATGTGCTTTTCCATAAATGCATGGTTCACATAACTTATTTTAAAGTTGAACTTTGATTCCCAACTCTTTTTAAAGCTTTTGTTTGATGTGACATTTATCTTGATGACCCCATCTTTCATGATAAAGTTGTAATAAAGAATCGTTTTTCTGAGTATTGTTTATTTCTAAAATTTGCTTAGGCATGATTGGCTCAGTTATTGCCTTAAACAAAGATCCAGACACATTTCGTGTTCCATACAGTACCACTTGATCATTTACCTTTAACCAACATTCAGTAGATGTCGATCGAAATTCACTGTCTTGATCTCTGTCTTGAGCAGCTAACACTGAAAATAAATTTTTGTTGACTTCAGGTACACACCAGACATCCTTCAGTAGAATTTCTTGACATTTTCCACCAGCAAAAGATTTGAAACGAATAGTTCCTTTTCCAGTTGTAGACAATCTTTCCTTTCCAGCAGCTATAATGCTACAAGGACTAAGAAATTGCGTGAAATCTGTAAAATACTCTGAACACTTCGTGATATGTTGAGTTGCTCCGTTATCAATCCAAAAAGTTCTTGAATCTGCTTCCGAAGTATACGTTTCGACAGAAATAGACATCACTGCACCATTGGCGATTTTTTTTATATCTTTAGTATCGCTACTTGGCGACTTTTTGGTTGGTTTTCCATCGGAAATCCATTTTCTACAATTTCTTACCCAGTGACCTTGACGGTTACTGTAGTTACAAATGTCAGCTCTATATGACTTCTTGATAAATTTGTGATTTTTATCTTTATTCTGTTTTTCTAATCTTGAAACTGCTAGTGCTTCTTGAGCAGCAATATTGTCGTTTTCAACTTTGATGAAATTTCTCTCAAACATACAAAATTCATCAAATGTTCTGTATTCATTTTTAGACAACAACATCCAGCTAGACTTAAAGGTTTCAAATTTGCGAGGCAAAATTTGCAATACTTTACAAACTAACATTAAATCAGGTAATTTATTTATACCAATATCTCTAAGTCCGTTATTTAATTCGCTCCAAATGGTTCTTAACTTAGCTATGTGAGTTGATACATCATCGCCTAACGCCCAGTTAAATGCGAAAAATTCTGTACATATCTTAAATAACTGATCTTTTGACATTGCTTCAAAATGATGCTTTAAGGCTTCCCACATTTCATGCGCTGTTTCTTTATCCATAATCTTTTGATAAACTGCATCAGTTACTGTACTTGCTATCACGGATTTTACGGAACTGTTAGCTTTACGATACAAATCAGAACTTACTTTATGTTCCTTGATTTCTCTATTTTCAGCAGTGCTACTTAATGGTTCAGGTTTCTTTAATTTACCATATATAACATCAAGTGCTCCTTCGTGATAATCAAGTAAATCTCTAATCTTGCGTTTCCATATTGACCAGTCTACTACACCAGTCAATAACTTAACTTGTTTTGTTAAATCCATTTCTTCTTAAACTTTAATGCGATTTCAAAATATTTTAATGATAATTTTCTCTACTAAAATAAACTAATGTTTTACTTCACTTGCTATGAGCAAGACCTAATTTATCTATATCTAATTCTAATCAGACTTGAGCTAACTAGCGCAATTCAAAGCGAGCTGAAAAGCCCATAACCTATTAAAAATATTAGTATTCTGATATGCAGAGTTGTAATAGCTTTGAGTCGATTGATATTTATTTTAGTACACATTAAAAAGAAAGATACGCATTATTTAGAAAAGAAACTTACGAAATGAATTTTAATAACATGAATAAGGATAAAAGAACAGCCATTACTTCTATTACATTTTCTATAAGATACAACAAGTTTAGTTGTCTGTTACTAATGAACAACTCATCAAAGCATAATGTCATAAGTTCACGTGAGACAAAATATGAATTAACATAAAAACAAAAACTACATTTTAACAATCCACACACGAAAAAATACTTTGCTTTATGACAATGACGTTTGTTTAATAAAAAAGTACAGTGATCCTCCCCCCCCCACACACACAGCACCACCATCACATGCCTTATCACAGAGAGGAATGCTCAAATTATCGAAATTTTATTCATTAAATATTATTACATGAGTTGGGTTTGTTTTATTAAAAATATTAGTATTCTGTTATGCAGAGTTACAATATTTTTGAGTCGATTGATATTTATTTTAGTACACATTAAAAAGAAAGATACGCATTATTTAGAAAAGAAACTTACGAAATGAATTTTAATGACATGAATAAGGATAAAAGAACAGCCATTGCTTCTATTGCATATTCTATAAGATACAACATGTTTAGTTGTCTTTTACTAATGACCAACTAATCAATGCATAATGTCATAAGTTCACGTGAGACAAAATATGAATTAACATAAAAACAAAAACTACATTTTAACATGTTTTTCAAGAAAACATCGTGAAAGAAGTTGAATTGTACAGAAGTTTACCTAACAGAATGAAATGCTGAACTTTGATTGGCTTATAGGTGTGAAATATTTTTGCACAAAATTCATTGTTGGAGAGATGTTGGGAATGATTACCTCCATAAATTAATATTACTTTTCGCTCAATGAAGAACGAATCTTTTGTGTTTACTTTGGTGGAAACAGATATTGGTCTGTCAATGTCATTTCAACTGAAGTTATCTCAGAATGAATAAATATTTGAATTTAGCTAATCTCTCTAACATTATAATTTTTTGAATAATAGTTTCTAAAAAGTCTTTCAAAAAGTGTAAATTTTATGCAGTTTTATCCTGTTGCAAACTGTTGATGACAGTCAAATGCTTTGCGCTTTTTAATAATAACCTATATATTATTTGGTGACATATCACCTGTGCCTGGCTAACATTAAAGTACTAAATTGGCCGTCTGGCATATAAAAAGTGAAGCGGGTAGCCCGGAACTATTGATGACTGTCACATGACTTGTGCTTTTATTATATAGATGTGTTTGTAAAATCACTGTTTTATTATGTATACTGTTTTGCATGTTGTATTTCTTGACATAATTTTAAAAATATTCATTATTATCCAAACGAATGACTGTATAGGTGTTGTAATTTCCGACTCAATTTCTAAACTCTTTAATGCGAAGTAAAAAAACAAGCTGTGTGAACTAAAATCACCCATTTTTATTTACGATTTCATTTTTATGTCATTTGTTGTTCCATTAATTTTCTGACGAGATGTACGACGTTTAAAATTGAAGATGTTTAAAGATAGTTTATGTACCGGTTTTAGTGTTAGTTTTCGTTTATTAAATGTTTTGTTTCGTCCAACAGTGCTGATATTCTTCGAAGTAAATACACCTTAAGCGAGATCAGCCATAATAAAAGCGTATAATTCACGACTCAGGTGAGAAAATTTTAGATTACAAAGATACCATTTTATTTTTTAGTTACAATAGGGAACGCCCGCTGTTACTCTTGTGACCATTATAGCAAATTTTCAGAAACACTTCCAGTTATTATATTACAAAATATAATTAGGATAAAGCTGATATAACCAGTTAAATACCCATGTTCTATTCCCGTAAAATGCACTCTGTTTTGCAAAAAATATATGCTCCCAGATGACAAATTGAGCCACGACCATGAAATTTGGTATGTAAATAGGGTTTGCAAAGATGAGCAAATGATTATAAATTCTGAACAAAGAAAAACATTTTATTGACTAGTAGAAGCAAAAAGAATGCTAATTTCAGTAGGTTGTAAAGCGACATTCAGCAGCTATAAAAGCTGATACTCGGTGAGAAATTCACTCTATTAAGTTACCGATGTCCCTCTGCGGTAGATTCTGCCATAAGTATTGCAACTGATAAACTAGTTCTGTGGTAATCAGAGACGGCTAAAGTTGCTTTTTCAACATGTCCAAACATTCTCTATTGGAGGAAGATCTGGTGACAAAGCGGGCCATGGAAAAACACTATGTCCTTGTAGACATTAGTACGAGAGTAGTACAGTATGTGGCCGAGCGTTAACAACGGCTAAAGTTGCTTTTTCAACATGTCCAAACATTCTCTATTGGAGGAAGATCTGGTGACAAAACAGGCCATGGAAAAACACTATATCCTTGTTGACATTGGTACGAGAGTCGTACAGTATGTGGCCGAGCGTTATCTTGCTGATAAATGGCACCTCGGCGACTTGATAGCATATGCCGTACCACCGACTGCAAAATGCCGTCTACGTACCTGTGAGCCATTAGAGTACCTTGGAGCTCGAGTAAAAGTGATCAGATGTCCCTGCAAATTGCTACCTAGAATTTCACTGGAGGTTTTATGGCAGTGTGCCGCTCTGTAACAAATGCAGAATTGGGCCGCTGATTCCCCTGACTACACGCACAAACGGTAGTCACCCTGCCGATGTTGAAGGGTTGGAAGCAATTACCTAAATTGATGTCGAGAGCTGAGCCCAGAGTCAACCTCTTCTCTAAAGCTGCTATCAGATTCATCGACTTTTTGAGCAATTTTTGAGCCAACTCTTGATTTTCTCCAACTTTTCGCGATACATTGTCTCAACACCCAGTGAAATAGCAAACAGCAATATCCCCAACTTTTTATCCACAACTCTAAAAAAGTCTGTGCTAGCCGCGATTTCCCCCCTTTCCCAAATTTCAACATTTGAGGCAATCAGAGGTAAGCGATTGATACGAATAGGCGATAAATATTAATGGCTGGTACTAGTAGTAGTTGTTTTCCTCCAACTTTAGCAACGACAATTGTAACCCTTTTCTCCCTTTGAACAAGAAAACGTTGACGTTAAAATCGGCTGAAAAGTTGGTTGCTCGAAAACTTCGTGAAACTGATAGCAGCTTAAGGATGGTATGCTTTGATACCACTGCATCCATATCAACTGGAAAATGGCGTCAAATAGATGATAGGGACACAGTTGGTGTAGATGTGGCTTCTCTTCTGATTGCTAAGTCTTCTCATGCATTTGCGTCTTGTGGGCGTCCTGAGCCACTGCAACGGCTGACCAATCTCTGATCCATTGATGCCAACACCGCGGAACTACAATATCGATTCTGCCAAATTGCTGGGTGATACATCTGTTAGGCTAACCAGTTTTTAATAGGCCTATGGCTTCACCCCTTTCAAAATCAAAGCACTGTTCGTAAGGCCGTCGAGTAACTCTTAAAGGTATCATTCTTTCAAATCCCATGTATCAACAATGGTAGTCGAGTTATAATTACCCGTGAATTCACGTACGGCTCTTTTAGATGCGTTTTGCTGCGCAATTTAAATGTGCACTGCACAAGCTCCTAATGGTCAGTGGTGCTGAAATGTTTATCATTTACATAATTCATCAAATTACATCAGGACGCCAAGTTTCTTAGTTCTGGTTCAATTCTTTCTTGGTGCATATATATTTTTTTTTTGCAACAGAGTGTATATCTAATTTCTAACAAAAAACATTTTATTTTTCTATATAATAAATAAAACTTGTTACTCTATGAATACATTTTGTTACTGTTGTAACCACTGATCACAAGAGTAACAACATTTTGATTTATTATATTCCTTACTTTCGTAATCTCTATAATAAAAAAGCCAGTGTAACGCTGGGCGGGGCGAATCCATCAATCTTACCTGTCTCCCAGGAAGGGACTCAAGGGGAAAAGGATCCATTCTCCCATTGGTTGACAAGAAACAAGAATCCCGGGATTACTTCTCAAGGTTACAAGCCCTGATAATTGAGCAGTAGTAGACACCTCTTCTTAACAAATCAGTGCAAGGCACATCGCATTACACCACCAAAATAAATCGCCAAGTGTCACTTGAGATTATTTCAAGTATTAAGTTGCAATCATATTAAATTTTGTTTGCGACATGTAAGGAATTTTAATTTATTTCTCATATAAAGTGATTGACGGAAAACAATGATATGGTATTTTTAAAAATATACTTTTTTTTCCTGCAAAAAATTGATAAAACTGACTTTCTTTAAAAAAAGTAATCGATTTAAATATTTTAGGCTTATTATTTTGTAACTTATATTTAAATTACACATTACTTATATTTTCCTTTTCTATATACAAGTGTATGTAAATTTAAACTAAAAAAAAAAAAAAAAAACATATTTAATATTTTAAAAGTAAAAAATTAATATTTATACGAAAAGTAAAATTAATAATTTTTGATTTATAGCTTTGCATCAGGAGGACAGAAGCTTAGTGGATTAATGACGGTTGGGATTCAACCCGAGATATTTATTTATTAATCAATATACATATTATTTAAAAAAATTTGGAGGGGGGGAGGAAGGGGGGGGTGGGGTAAACGATAAAATACAATTTCAAAGTGTTATTAAAAAATAGTATTATTTGAATAGTTGCAGCAGACAGTTTTAATTACGCACTTTTATTGCATATTTATTAAATTTTTGTTTTATTAAAAAATCTTAATTTTGTGATAGTATATTAGCCGGAAAACCTGGTTTACCCAGAAATATTGTAAATGCTAATTGTGTGTTTATTAGAACATAAACTAACCGAACTTTGCTCATCTAAACGCTTCCATATTGTCAATTATTTTTTTTAGCAGTTTTTCAAGTTTTAAGTGAAAAACACAATTTTTACCCACCGTCCTAGGACGGGCATTTACACTAGTCTCTAATAATAGCCTAAGTCATGTGACTGTCATCAACAGTTCCGGGCTAACCACTCTGATTTTTATATGCCAGGCGGCCATTTTGGTACTTGGCACAGGTGATTAATCACCAAATATTTTTCCATCACCATCATTTCATCTATGTTATAGAATAGTTCAAGTCATGTGACTGTCATAAACAATTACGCTTTTCATATCCGCAGCCTTTTTCAATCAAAATTATTCTTTCGAATAAAACTAACATAAAAGTTGCCATAATCGCAAAAACTTATTGGTACTTTTATGTTAGCCGGGCAAAAATCTCGCCAATAGCATTTCTTAACTCGCCAGTTAGCACTTTTTATTTATCACGTGGTAAATAAAAACAATTCTTTGATGTTTAAATTAAATGTCATGGTTTATGGTATCAGTTATTATTTTTCTTTTTCTTTCTTTATTTTTTTAAGAAATAAGTAAAAGTCATGAATTTTAAATGTTTCAGTTTTAAATTAAAGTTGTGAATTTTAAGTAAAATGAGTGAAATGATTATATTTTAAATGAAATTAATAAAATGCGAAAAAATGCGATAGGAACACAATGTTTGGTGATTTACCCCCCTACGCCCGGCTAACATAAATACACAGAGATCTTGATTTTTCTATCAGAAACTTCTGATTTGGCGAAGGATCGAACAATTAAATTAAAGTATGAATAAAAGTAACATAATGCAGCATTACATTTAAGGGAGACCAAACTGGTCGGAAAGTGTGGCTAGTAATAAAATAATTGGAAGTATTTCTGTAAATTTGCTCTAATGGTCGCTAGAGTAATGAACGGAAATATCCTATAAGTGTACTTTGAAATCTGCGTTTAGTAACACAGAAATTCTAAACAGTATATTCTTGCTATTAGAAGTCAAACATGTTTCTTCAAATGTTTATGATTTTAAGAAAATCTCCAGCATTTACTTATCAAGTATTCTTTAGAATTTATTTGTAAAGAAAATTATACAAGTGCACAAGTTAAGTACTTTACAAATTATCGGGTTGGGTTGGGTTGATTGTTGACGGCCAATTATCTACACGAGGGATATGGGCCCTAGGGGAAGTGCCTTCCGTGGAGGTCTTTCTAAGGGAACCTAATCCGTATTAACGCATGGAAATCCACGGTTCGAAGAAAACCACGAAAACTCCGAACGATTAGGCCGACGGGTGCGATTGGGTTCGAACCCAGCACCTCCCGTCTACCAGCTTCGAGAGCAGAACCTCTCAGCCACTGGTGGGGGACAAATTATCGGAGAAATGTGTAATTGAAGGATTTGATCAATGAAGATATGTAAACAGGCATTGGTAAAGGAATTTTTTATTACGTAGTATGTCTTTACTATAATCGAACATTATTGAATTAATATTACTAAATGAGTTATTCAATAAATATTATACACTGTGCATACGAACATTTCCTTTAAATAAGAATAAAATATTCATTATTGTCAGAGCGAATAACAATAAAAATGCGATATGCATCTTGGCTTTAATAGCACAGAAATTAGAAACAGTATATTCTGCTCTTTGCAGTAAAACTTATTTCTTTAAAGAATTTTTAAAAAATCTTACTCTAGAATCTATTTCTAAAGAAAATGTTTTAAGTACAGTCATGGAAAAAAACGTAAACACCCCTTACTAACTCTGCAAAAAATTATCGTAGAAGAAAGTTACTGGCACCACACGATTTGCAATAAAGTCTACTTTTAAATGATGCATATAAAATTTGCTTAGGGGGGGCCATCTACATATTAAAACGAACCATAACTTTTTTTTCAATAGCAGTACACAATTCTGAAAACAGAAATGAACTCTTCACCCTTCAATTAGCCTAAAAACAGTTTTATACGATAGTTTTATACATAGTTCGTACGATAAGTTTCCGAGAAATTAACTGTTTTAAAACGAGCGTATTTTCGGGGCTGTATCCAAATTGAAGTTCGGTACTCGATTGTTGAAAAAGAGAGCACCCTTCTTCATCAAGGCATCTTAAGCAGCACTCAAGCAGTCATTGAAGACTGCTTGTTTACAGAATAGCATAAGAAATTTCAACATATCTAGTCACTTCTATCATAGACGGCCCCTTAAGCTATCATTTTGCCGTTTTTTAAGCATAATTTGAAAAACTACTTGGAAAAAATGCGAAATTTTTGATTTCCTTAAAGCAGGACTTAATAAATCTAAATCCATCAAAAAAAATTGTTGGTTGCAATTCATAATTTTTTCGAATATTAATGTCATAATTAATAATTCATATCATAAAATTATAAAAATTACAAATTCAACATTTTTATGTTTGGGTATTTTAGTATTATTGCTACACAAACAATTAGCACATTAGGAGTATAATTTCAGGAGATATTAATGAAAATATGAAAATATAATTTAACATTAGAAGCACTCAATTTTGAAGGTTCATAATTCAAAAACTTATCATTCAAATGACTTGAAATTTGGTGTCTAGGCATAGTTTGAACCGAAGATTTGAAATATCTCGTTAAAATTGGGTATTGTCGTTGAAAGAAATATAGTTTAGGTTTATTTTAATATGTAGATGGCCCTCTAAAGAAATGTTATATACATCATTTAAAAGTAGACTTTATTTCCAATCGTTCGGTACCAATAACTTTCTTCTATGATAATTTGTTGAGAAGTTAATAGGGGGTGTTTACTTTTTTTCCCCCGACTGTACATTAGATAAGTACTTAACAAATTATCGAAGAAAAGTATAATGAAGGGTTTTAACAAGTAAAATTATATAAACAGGCTTTGGTAAAAGCATTTTCTTTTATAAAAAAATGTGAATGCAGTGGATTACTGTTAAATTATATTACCAATTTTTTTATAATCGTGCAACTATAAGCATTTTAATTTAGAGGGGTATTTTTTAAATTAATTTGATTTACAATCTAATTATGTTGTTGACCTTAAATTGAATTGACTTCATCAATGGCTTAACAATTTTAAAGCTATTGCTTAACTAATTGCTATCGAAATTTGGTCGTAGTTTCACAGCTGGCTGGTATGTTTTAGCGAAGCCGTTTTTCTCATGATTAATTCACTTGTTGTAACTCTTGTCCAGTTTTAATCATAAAGAATATTTGGTGATTTACGTATCACCTGTGCATAGCTAACGGATAAATTCCTAACTAACTAGCTTAATTACGTTCTAAAAATATCAAAACGTTGTATTGTCATCAGAAAGAGAAAAAATATCTACTTTTATCTGATGTATACAAAATTTGCTTAGGGGGCCATCTACATATCAAAACAAACGCAAACTTTGGTTTCTTCAATGGCAATACCCAAGTTTGACACCAAAAATAAATTCTATATACTTCAATTAAACTAAATACAAATTTTCATGAAATTAGTACGATTAGTTCCAGAAAAATTTATTATTTCAAAATTAGTGTATTTTAGAGACTGTATCAAAATTGAAGTTCGGTACTCGATTGTTGAATTTCTACAGAATGACTAAGTCTCTTTCATTAACGCATTATTTATCGCAAATATGTACGTTTGACAAAAAACAATAAATTCTACATCCTCCAATTAGACTAAATACAAATTTTCATAAAATTAGTACAATGAGTTTCAGAAAAATTAATTATTTTAAAATGAGCGTATTTTAGAGGCTGTATTCAAAATTGAAGTTCGGTACTCGACTGTTGAAATTCTACAGAATGACTAAGTCACTTTCATTAATGCATTATTTCTCGCCAATATGACCATTTCACTCACTTGATATGTTTCAACTATTGACAAGCCAAGCGTTTCAATAAAATGAGTAAAATATGTTTTTTTCCAAATTATGTTTTTCGGCACATCATAAAAGAGCACTTAAGGGGATACGGCCACAATTTAAAATAATTTTTATTTATTGAGTTAAAATTTTGAATTTTTTTTTGTGATAATTAACCACGTTATTTGTAAACAAAATCACATGATAAAACCTCTCATATATTTTTTGAAAAAATTTTAAATTTAAAATTCTTTAAAAAAATGGGGTAATTTAAAATCGTTATAAATCGAAATATTATTTGTAGAATTTCAATTTTTTTAAATTTAAATAAACAGAAATATATAAATTTTAATTTAGATTCAGAATTTTAAAAAATATTAATTAAAAAAAATTTAAAATATTAAAAAAAATCATATTTCCAAAAGTAAATATTTTTTCCCTAATTTGCTGAATAAAAATTAAAGTAAAACAATTGAAAAAGACATGTTTACAAGTTTGAACGATTTATCTTTAACGGTTCTTGACTTATAACGATTTAAATGTGAGAAATGGTGAAAAGAGACATCATGAAGAAAAACGCATTTTCACAAGAAATCGTTTTCAAGACAACTTTTGTTTGAAAGCTAGATTTTGAAAACAAACCAAAACGAAAAATTTAACATTTTCTGTTCTAGTTAAGATAGAAACATGATTTAAACTTCATTTTAAGCAGAAAAACACGGAGAAATATTTTGTGCAATGAAAAGTTTTTTAGAAAATTTGTAGATTTTTGTGTCCCGGACCCCCTTAAACCATCATTTTGCCGTTTTAGAAGCATACTTTAAAAACTACATGGAGGAAAAATTGGAAATTTTGAATTCGCGTAAAACAGGACATAATAAATATAAATATATCAAAAAAATTGTAGATTGCAATTCATATTTATTTCGAATATTAATTTCACAATTATACAATTTTTAAATTACAAATTCAATGTATTTATGCTTGGGTTTTTTATTGTTATAACCACACAAACAATTATCACATTAGGATTATAATTTCAGGAGATATTAACACTAGAATCGCCATAGCGGTCTTTTTGACCGGTAAAAAATAAAAAATATTTCGACTCGAACCAGAAATTTTTTTCTAAAATATGTACCACAGAGAAATAAGTTGAATAAATAAGTTAAATAGTTTTAAATAAAAATTCTGGTGTAAAATATTTTTATAACACTTGAGTAAAATTTCCGGCGGTTCTAGTGTTAATGAAAATAAGAAAGAATAATTTAAAATTTTAAGCTTCACATTTTCTATGTTTATAATTCCAAAACGTATCATCCAAATGACTTGAAATTTCATATCAAGGCATAGTTTGAACTTAAGGTTTAAAATATATTGTCAAAATTGGGTTTTGCCATTGCAAAACAAAGTTTGGCCTGGTTTTGAATTGTAGATGATCCCTAAGCGAATTTTATGCATAATTTAATAGTAGAGTTTAGCTAATTAAGAAAGTTGCTACGAGTAACTTTCTTCTTCTATAATTTGTTGCAGAGTGTTAGTAGGGGTGATTACAGTGTGACTTCAAAAATCCGGCATTTAGAAATCCGGCAACTTCAAAATTCCGGCATCGAAACCATCTTTTCCCTTCTTTTTTCTTTTACATAATCAAATTATGGGAGAAGAAAAATAGCAGTTGTTTATGAATTAAAAACTTCAAAATCGAATATAAAAATGCAAAAAAATAATATTTGACATTTTTTTCATTTGTCAGAGGCGATTATTTTCTGAAAAAATTTTCTCGGAGCTCCACCGTTTAGAGCTTGAAAATTAGCATCTCGCCATCATCTACTGTAAACATGTGTACGTAAGGGGGCAAGGTCACAAGTAAATTACACAAGACGAAATAATTTCCCCCTTTATTAGATTCTTTTTCTGTAACGCAGAAAATATCAATTAAAGTAAGATTTTTTTACATTTAAGTTTCTCTTTTTCTTACGTAATTATCACTTAATAATTAATTAAATTATGGCAAAGGCGCCATTAAACCCCTGGGGACGAGCGACACGTATACGTGCCGCATGAAGCGCTCAGAATCCTTTTCGTCACCAGTGAAACTATGCTGTAAAATTTGTCTTATTTAAGCAGCGCATTTTCTCGATTCAAGAAGACACAAATTTCTCTTTTTAAAAAACGGTGACGAAAGATTAAAAATTTCGTAAAAGGCTCCCGTCCCGAAGGGGTTAAGAATATAGTACTACTTTTAATATTCCTAGTTACCAATTTTCATACTCCTTCAAAAATCCCGAATTTTTAAAAATCCGGTATAGTCATGGTCTCAATGATGCCGGATTATTGAAGTTATACTGTATTTAATTTTTCACAAGTTTAAATATTTTTTATAATTCTTGCCTATCAGGAAGTGAGGTAAAAATCGATTACAACATTCAATCTCTACATACATGAATTCAGTCAAGTTAAATATAAGAGCGTAAAAAGCGCAAGATTTCATGAATATCTGAAGACCTAAATAAAAGAAAATATTTTAAGTCATGCAATTAACTCTTATAAGAAACTAGCCGCCTTTAGCGACCAGTTTGGTCTCCCTTAAATGTATCCTAAGCATAGTATCACGTTAATTTTATATATAATTTAACTTACTTGGTCAATCCTTTGCCAAATCCGAAGATTCTGATACAGATATCATAAACTCGGCATTTGTATGTTAGCCGGGCGCAGGTGATAAATCGCCAAACATTGTTCCAGTCGTATTTTTTAGTATTTCGTTAATTTCAGTTAAAATATAATACTTTCAGTCATTTTATTAGGATGAGCGAAGCGAATCCTCTACTAGTCTACACAAATTACATTTTGACGTTCACTTTACAAAAAAACTATTCAGTATTTTGACTTGAAATTAAACAAAATAAATTATGACCTGTAGATTTGTACAATGTTATTTTTTTTACAGAATAACCTTAAAAAAATTATTATTTTAATTAATTTATTTTACATGTTTTTCCATTACGGGCACATTTTTGCAAATAAAAAATGAAACACGTAAATTTTCAGAAGAAAAAATAAATCATGGAGTCAGTAATTGCCGAAACGTCAGTGAAGGTGGAAATACGAAAAGTTTTGGTTTCCGTATGTTAGTCTGTTGCCTGTTTGTCCCGGGATAACTGCCGCAAAAAGCATTCGATTAGCTTGAAATTAATTGGGCATGTTCGTGAGGTATCTGGACTTAGCTGAATAGTTTTTGGTTAAATTTGGTTCATTTGTTCGGAAAATATGGAACATTTTATTTTGCTTCATAATGATTTTCTATGACAAGTCTGACGATTTTCAAATTCCCATTTGTTAAAACAAAATGGCACATTTAATTAATGGATTTAAATGTTAATTTATGGATACTAAAATTTCTAAATAAGGATTTTAAATTATTTCTATTATTTTGAATTTTGTCAATATATTTTTCAGATTTTTTTTAATTACGTGTATAATTTTTAACAAAACTTTATACATGATTTCCAATAATATAAAATATTTTGTTTCAGCAATTTACATGTTTGACATGATACATATTTCATTTTATTCTTTTTCTTTTGTCTGTTGCCTAGCGACTGCATTTCGTAGTCTATAAAGAAAATTATTCAAATAATCCTAAATACGATATATTAAGAAAGAAATCTGGCTGAGATAAATGAAAGATTAGTTGATCTTTAGTACGAATACGTATGGTCTTAAATCTAGCTTTGCGTCAAATATGAACTAAGTTAATAAATTACTGTTTTAATTTGAATGTAGATACTATTAAAAGGCTATCACAAAAATATTTTACAGCGCCTAATGGATTCGATTTATGCAATTAATACGATAAGGAATGATTATCCAGTAGATTTAAAGGTCTCCAAACGTGCTTATTCTGGATAATTTTAATATGTTGTTGCTAGCGAGTATATTAGGATGTAATTAAACTAATGTTTCAACATGCTAAAGTAATAAAAAGTACATTTAATTGCATATAAATGCTTTTTAATAGTTTTCAACATAGTTGAATAGTGTTTATGACTTCGGTCTGTCTGTTCATGCTCTAACTCTCGTAAATATAATCTGAATTGCGTATATTAATGTACGTTACCGTGGTTTACATATTATGTCTGGTATTGAAAATAAAGTGTGTAGAATACATTGCTCAATTATAGGGATTTTCTAAAGTATTCTGTTACATTATGGTCTATGGGAAAAATCATTTGCGGTGTATTTCAATATTGTTACACAATTTTAAGCGCAATGTAATTTATATACATTATTAAGGTGCACTGGAACATTGTTACCATAAACATTTTTACCAAAAATATAACCGACTTCAAAAACTACTACAAAGTAAAAAATAATTTTTTTACATAATAGTTAATAAGAAATTAAATTAAGAGCATTGTATTTATCATGCGTATTATTATATTTATGTACATTAATTTGATTTTTTGGAGTCGGTGCCAGCCAAACGAAGTTAAGTATAATTATCCAACAGACACACATCCAAACATCCACGAGATTTTTTACGATTTGTTATTTAGTTAAAAAAATTTGAATTTTACCATTTTTGAAACATTTCATCTGATTTTATAAACGTGTATTTTCAAGTGAGATTAGCTGTAATTATGTGTGCTAAATTAAGGGTTATTATAAAATTAGTGCGTTTATACAGGCTATTATGTAAAAAAATCATAGCAAAGACAGATTTTCAAATGCAGGATGGTGTCAAAGTTGATTGAGAATGGATTTTTTTTCCTAAACGGCTTTGCTGAATCTTGTTACGATGTGTATTGGATGAACTTTTTTAACTTTGAACTTGGCTTGGCTGGCACCGACTCCAAAAAATCAAATTAATGTACATAAATATATACGCATGATAAATACAATGCTCTTAATTTAATTTCTTATTAACTATTATGTAAAAAAATTATTTTTTACTTTGTAGTAGTTTTTGAAGTCGGTTATATTTTTGGTAAAAATGTTTATTTTTCACTTTTTAGTTTTTTCGCATTACAATTTTTGCATGATTCTTTTGGAGGAAATTACGGACTTTTAAAAATGTTATTTTGATAAGTAAATACTTTTGTCCAGATTTGTGTGTACATTAATAACACAGGTTTTCTGAGAAAATTCTTTATATATATATGTTACATTTATTCTTCTTCAGATTTAATAGCTTTATTTTTAAATTGAATATTTTTGTTTCTCTATTTGGACATGGGTAGAACGACAAGAGATGCTGCTTGCATGAAAAAATATCGAACTTTGGAAACTGACAATAAAAAGTTCCTCGGCTTACTAAAAATGCTCTATGAAATAGAGAACAGAGACCCAATGACTCATTTTTCATAGTTTCTAACCAATGACCAGGCCTTTATCTTCTGGGTTGCCCTAGATGAACGGGTTTTTGATACCTGTCATCGGCGTAGGAGACCACCTAATTGCCACGTAGCGGCAATAAACCTGATGAGCGCCTAGTTCGTTTTTCTATCGGCAGTGCCTATTTCTTAATTATGAACTTTTTTATGCCAGTTACTTAACATTTATATCTTGTTGTTTAGCACCTGTGCATTGCTACTCATGTTAATCTCGTAATTTAGGAACTTAATCAGATGACGAGACCTTTACCTGGCAAGGCACCTCAGAGGTATAATTCATAGGTAACTTTGAGGTCTTCGCACCCGCGACGGAGTTTACATGCACCATGAGCCATTAGTGTACATGAAAACTGAATAACTTATCAAAAAATGATCGTGAAAAGACTACAGCGGGACAGTCTTAAATGGTGTTCCCTCAAATGGCTGGTCATTGATGAAATTTTTATAGTATCAAAAGAGAATTTATATATAATTCATTTGTAACTTCAAGAATTAAAAAACAAATTAGTTTTTGGTGGCATTAATATTTTCTTATACGGAGATATTATGCAAATGCCAATATGTAATGTATAATGTATACGCAATGCCAATGTGCTTAAATGAATGTATGCTAAGCATTTCAGCATGGTACTTTTATTCATAATTTAAATTATTTGCTTAATCTTTCGCCAAATATAAAGATTCTGATAGAGAAATTGAGAACTCATTGCATCATGACGGCATTTTGTTTATTTTTGGTTGTTATGTATTTAATCTTTCTTCACAAAATCAGCTTAACTCACTTAGGCATTTATGCTTCTTATTGCATCATCATTTGCAATACGTTAGGCAGTGGAGATTTTAAAACTATTAAGTAATCTATTGTTATTGAGTCCACTGCCAATTGTTGTTTCTGAGCTAATAGGATTTGGTGCATTGAAGCGTTTTGCGAATTAAATATTTTATGATACCCACATTTACATTAAACCACATTGCTGCTGATATTTTTTTTGTTTCACGCTAGCCTTAACTGTGGGCTCGATTACGGAAGATTAGAAATTCATCGTCATGCTCATTTAATAGTCTTGGTTAAAGTGTCATCGGTCTGCATAGTAACTGACGTATTTTAGTGAATATAGTATTGCAAAATATATAGAACTTTTGGAAGCAACTTATGATATTCGCATTTCCTTTACACCATGTTTGCTGTTAGTATCGCGCACCTTTTGCTTTTATCGGTCAATCTGATTCAAATTTACTTGCTCTCATTTCTTCATCCAATTTAAATGTTTTCATGACTGCGTAACTCACTGACTTGCATTCGCAATTATGCTTATGCCTACTGATGTTTAAGTTCTGTGCCATGTAAATGCACCGCACCATAACAATGCCGCCTATGATACTAATTAGAGTAACTCCTTTTTTTTTCTTTGTTGTTAATCCTGTACTTTAACAGCATAAGGTATCTTGGCTCAACTTGTGTTTGCATATAAAAGTAGACAAATGGTTGTTTAGAATAAATAAATTTATAAATACTGAAAAACTTGCTTGTGTATATGAGACAGTGGTACTACTTAGTTATCGCGTCGACCAAAAATCTATCGCCAAACTATAAGACTAAATGCCAATAATGGTTGATCGTAAATGTCACATTCATTTGGCTTCAAGCAAGTTACACGTGTTTACGTCATCAAGTGATTTTTATTTCGACGTTTTATTTGTATTTTTATTAATGTTATACTCATTTATTTGTTCTTTCGTTATTTAAAATAAAAATTATGTCAATTTGTATAATTTGGCGAAATTTGTTGACGGGATAACTAAGTAGTACCGAGACAGTTAATAGGTTGTTAGAAAATATGCGTGAAATTTTCATTTTCTCCCCAAAGCCCCTATACAGGAAAGTTATCATTAATGTTATCTAGTGGAAGTTGCCAATTGAGAATTTTAAATAGGACTGTCGATTAGAAAATGCGAAGAAACAGATTGGGGAAGATCCATTACTGAATTTGAATGGGAATATCGTAAATTAGTCAATTACAGCCAAGTTGGCTTCATTTATGGCGGCTTATTTTGGCCACCAAATTTGGCGATAATTCACCTAACTGTGCCATGTTTGGCGACAACTTGGCGCTAACGTATATGAATACATAGTTTTATGCTTATGATTGAGAAACTGGTTGCAACAATGAAAGATAATATGGGTGAAATCCTTCTTTTTATTGGTTTTTGTTGAATTATTAAAAAACTACTGAACCAATTTCGATGAAACGGAAGTGGTACCAATTCGAGAGTATCCTCTTTCAATTAAAACAAAAATCACATAAATCGGACAAAAAGTTCCGGAGCAATCGATGAACATACATAAAAAAAAAAAACATACATACGCGTCGAATTGATAACCTCCTCCTTTTTTTGAAGTCGGTAATAAAATATCTTATGTGTATCATTTATGGCGCGCGTGCAGGGAACTCAAAAATATTCATTATATTACGGTCTATAGAGAAAATTATTTTGCGGCGTATTTTAATGATGGTACTTTATTTCAAACATAATAAAATTGATATTGATTTCTGAGATGCACTAAAACATCCATTCTGAAGTATAAGTGTGCAAAGCATATATCATATTTCACAAGGTCAAACAAAAGAAGTCTGTTATATAATGCAGATCTTCGGGTAAAAACTGTTCGCAATGTATTTTAATTGTATTGCACGATTTCAAACATTATGAAATTGGTATACATTACTGAGATTTGTTACAAGAATCTTGCAATTGAATATGATTTGCATCGCATTTATCATTCATTTACAGGGTCACATAAAAGAATTTAAATACAGAACTGTATCCGAAGTATTGTCTATTAGGGATGCTTGCTGAAGAACGTTTTCGATTATGGCATGTGTTTCAAGGTTAATTAATTTTTACTTACTATTTCGTGTAAATAAATTATATATACTACATATATGACTGCACAAAATAATTCGTAAGCATTACTGAGAATGAGCGTGGATTGCTTCAGAGTTTTTTTTCTTTTTAATTTAAGTTATGCATTTTAAATACTACATTTAGTACATAATAATAGATGTTTTTAAAATTTCAATAGTATCATTAAGGTAATATGTGGCGCGTACAAAAATCTTCACGTAATATACAGGGCTGTAGAAAAGAATTCATGTACGTTTCTGTCTATAGCCATAAAATACTAAAGTTCAATTTTAATCTCCGATATATATATATATATATATATTTTAACCATTTGGAAAAATGGTTATTGTCTTCGTCTGGATAGGAAATCAAAAGCATATCTGAAGCGTTTTATTGGTTTAATCCGCAGTTTATTCGTTTTCTGATTGGTCTATACAGTAATCTGTATTTCCCTTTACTTTCAACAGAGATAGATACTTCTGTTGTCACTATGACAAAAAAACTACAAAAAAAAAAAAAAAAATGAATAACTCAGAAACGAATTAAGATACAGCTTTCAAACAAATTGTTTAAAAGTACATTTTTTTCTCTATACGACTGTGTAAAAAGTAATATTCTGGGTTGTTTAGAAGTTTAAGAATGAAATTACATTTAAAATGGGTCGTCAGATTTCCAAGAAATCTGACGATGGAAAAGCCTTTTCCCGAACAGCCAATGAAATGCTTGGATAATACATAAGTTTCAGGTGGATAATACGTAAGTTTCAGGAAATCTGACCAGTCGCAGGCGATTTTTGTCGCTTGCAATTTTTACGTGTAATAACACTATTAATGTTTAATTCATGCGTACGCAATGTAGGATCAACTCCGTGCGATTTTTCATGTCTTAAATTTTAGTCTTTGAAAAAATCATTTTCCGAATGGTCGTTGTAATTTGTTAAATTGAATTTTTTTTAATTAATTAATTTATTTTTTTAAACTAAACTAAATTTTAGCATACTATGTAGAATAGATACCAACATACAGATTATATACAGAGATCCACAAAAGTATGTTACGGCGAAGTTTTCTTTGAGTATTGTAGAAGTGTTGATAAATGTTTCGTAATCTATGCTTGACGCATGATTTTCTTTCTTGTTAATAAACTGATCTAAGAATATCGAAAGAGATACATTTCAAAATTAAAAAGAATAGGATAAAATAAGTCAGGTTCACAGATGTCTCTTCTTATTAGAGCACCTCATTTCACTAAATCTGTAATCTAATGATTTTTGTTTTTTTTAATTTCATTTTTACTTTCTTCTATCTTTACAAGATGGAAGTATTGGATTCGTGAAAAATTTCGACTTCCGGTTTTCGACGGATTTATACGTTTTAGAATGTCCAGAACACGATTTGATGGTTTTTAGAAAATGTCTGTCTGTGAGTCTGTCTGTCACTCTGTCACTCCGTCATTCCTCCACTCTGTCACTCTGTGAGTCTGTATGTGACAAAAATTTTGTGGGCGCTCTATCTCAAGAACTAATGCACGGAATTTCACAAAACTTCATATTTAGTTAGACCTTGATATAAACTGGACCTGATTAGTTTTTGGTGAAAATCTCCCAACAGGTGGCGCTGCTATGTGGCATTTTTCACGATTTCTGCAATAGCTATATCTCAAGAACTACTGCACGGATTTTCTTAAAACTTCAGATTCTGTTAGTACAAGATATAGTTTGGTGCTGATTACTTTTTTGTGAAAATCGCCCAACAGGTGGTGCTGGTATGCTGCATTGTTCATGATTATCGCAATAGCTCTAACTCAAGACAAAATGCACGAATTTTCATCAAACTTCAGATTCGGTGAGTCCCTGATATAAATTAGTGCTGTTTAATTTTTGGTGTAAATCGCCCAACAGGTGGCGCTGCTGTGCTGCATTTTTCACGATTCCCACAAGAGCTGTATCTCTAGAACTATTGCACGGATTTTCATCAAACTACAGATTTAGTTAATCCTTGACGTGAATTGACGTATAAATTAGAGCTGTTTAATTTTTGGTGTAAATCGCTCAACAGGTGGCGCTGCTATGCTGTATTTTTGCGATTTCCGCAATAGCTTTATCTCAAGGACTAATGCTTGGATTTTCAACAAACTTCAGATTCAGGTATACCTTGATATCGTTTAGTGCTGTTTACTTTTGGTGTAAATCGCTCAACAGGTGGCACTGGTATGCTACATTTTTTCAAAATTTCCGCTATAGCTCTATCTCAAGAACTAATGTACGAATTTTCATCCGACTTCAAATTCAGATATACTTTGATATGAATTGGTGCTAAATCGTTGTTATTTCTTGTACTATTTAAATGATTTTATTGACGTGATTTATATTGAAGAAAGCTTTGTGATGGCCACAACAGACTAGTTTTTTAATGTTACAATAATATTTTTATCAATATTGATCTTGATAATGCCGGTGATTTTGCGTATATAACTTGTACATCAGTTTATTAACTCTTTAATCGTCGTGCCTCGTACTTTCACGGCTAAAATGCCCATGAATGTATCGGGCGCGACGATGTCAGACGAACGTCTATTTCCAAGTTATTTGTTTGAACACGAAAAAGAAACCTCTGTTAGCTAAGGTGTTTCTTTTTCATGTTGAGACAAAAACCATGCAAATAGACGTTCGTCTGACATTAGCCTAAGGAATGAAAGGTGTTTACATACCTTTAAATGTACTTTTTTTTCACTTTTATCATGCTATAATTTTAGTTTAATGATAATAAGTTATTTTTCTTATGTAATTTTACAGAATCTATTTAGATAAGATCTTACATCTATGACCATGAAAATATATTCCTGAATCAAAAATTTTCAAAATATTAGATTTTTAAATGCGATATAATACATTCAGTTTAATTAAGTACTATTTCAATTTGGATATTAAGATAACATAAAACCTTTGTTCAAACTATTGCTTATCCTAAAATAATCTCAGTGTAAAACAAAATCCGAGCTATAGTATAACCATTCGCACAATCATTAAGAAACTACTAATTTAAATTTAATGAGAAAATGAAGGTAAACCTATTTTTTCATCAAAAACATTACCAAACTAAGCCGTTCGTCAGAATTTCAGAATATCATTATCACACTGTGTATAATTTATCGCTTCTAATATCCGAAACATTCCAAGAATTTTATATTTTTTATAAATATTTATGTAATTAAAAGAATAATAGTAAAATGCGGGTTGAAGGATGTTGAATTTTATGCAAAGTGAGATTAAAACGCAATGACATACAGAACTGACGTTGAGGCTCCTGATCTGCAAATTTACTATTTATAGATAGAACCATGATTAATTAAATAAAAAAAATATTTTTTCTTTATTCCGCCAAAACTGTTTTTTAAATTTAATTAAGGAAAGAAATATTATTTGGACATGATAGAAATAAAATATGACCTGTAGATTCTGACAATATTATTTTCTTATCGAATGATTTAGCAAAAAAACATTTTTTATTATTTTGTTGAATATAATTTTCCATTATACTCCGTAAGGCATGGTGACGTCACGGCGACGTCGTTGTGAAGTCACACTGTGATTTTGTGACCGTCGATGTGACGTCACGTGACCGTCGATGTGACGTCACGTGACCGTCGATGTGACGTCATAGTGACTAGAATGCGAGGTCGTTATGGCCGTTTTAGAGGTCGTTTGTGACGTCACATTGTGACCACTCTGTGAAGTCACAGTGTGACAAATTTGTGAAAAGTGTGTCATTTGTGACTATTTTGGCATTAACTTTGTGACGAATCTGTGACGAAAGCGACAATGCTTTGAAGTCACACTGTGACCAATTTGTGAAATATGTGTCATTTGTGACGAGCTTGTCATAAACACTGTGATTTCAAATGAAAATCAAATTTCAAATTAATTGCTTAAAAGACGCAAATAGTGAAAAAGATTCCATGCTGGGACTCGAACCCGGGCCATCAGTGCAACGCACTGACATTCTACCTACTAAATCACATGGAACGATACCCAGGCTGGAAAATTTCTCACTATTACATGTTGGCAAGGCTACAAACGCAGCACAAGATGGAATTTTTAGCGTGAGCCACCAACATGATGCAAACACGAAACTTAATTAAATCAAGCATCGATTGAAATTATATTAATACTTGGAAATTTTTCCAGAGAGAACCATTCGCCTTGCATACAATATTTCAAATGAAAATCAAATTTCAAATAATTGCTTAAAAGGCAATTTTAATTTGAAATGTTGTATGCAAGGCTCTCTGGAAAAATTTCCAAGTATTAATATAATTTCAATCGATGCTGGATTTAATTAAGTTTCGTGTTTACCGCATGTCGGTGGCTCACGATAAATATTCCATCTTGTGCTGCGTTTTCAGCCTTTCCAACATGTAATAGTGAGAAATTTTACAGGCTGGGCGTCGTTCCATGTGGTTTAGTCGGTAGAATGTCAGTGTGCTAAACTGATGGCCCGGGTTCGAGTCCCAGCATGGAATCTTTTTCACTATGTTAGCCTTTGCGCCTTTTAAGCAATTAATTTGATATTTGATTTTCATTTGAAATATTGTACAGTAGACTTCCTCAAATCTGCACAGCTTGGGACCAGAGAATGTGCGGATTTTAGAATTTTGCGGATTTCTGGTCATTGATTTGTTTGTATTTTTGAAACATTAATTTGATTGGTAGGAAAGGAACAGGGAAATTATAATGAATGTTTACAATAAAGTGAAACATTAAAATAAGTAAAATATTAAAATAGTTAATTAGTTTAAACGTAAGTAATTATTAAAATAATTATGTAAAATAAAAATTTAGAAAAATATTAAATTATTACCGACGAAATCGATTCAATTCGATTCCAAAAGTTCTATGCTGCCATCTAGTGATAAAGCGATCGTAAGATCGATACGTCATCATATAGATATGCTGATTTATATCAAAATCAAAAGTAATGTAAATTTATTTAGTAATAAATCAGCTGTAATAACCAAAAGAGAATGATTAAAAATTTAGTAAAAATAACATTGCGGTAGTCGCTGATTTCGGCGCCATCTTGAATTTTGTTCCTGCAACTTAACTGTAAATTTCATTGTTTACATCTGAAAAAACACGCGGATTTTAGGCGTTCGCGGATTTTAGGATCGCGGATTTAAGGAAGTCTACTGTATATCAGCGGAATGATTCTCTCTGGAAAAATTTCTAAGTATTAATACAGCGATGAATTTTGAAATAAACTTTTGCTGTAAATATAAATTCTTATCTTTTTACCGTACTTTTTAGCAAAATATCGCTATTTTGGAGTCCTATTCTTCTAAAACATTTTAAATTTTTCCACTTAAAAAACAATGCTTATCAACTGGCATATTTTTATATTATGTTCTATGCTTGATATTAAGTTCTATGATTGATATTGAGTTCAAGCTTGATATTTAGAATGTGTAAATTTTTTAATTTGTTGTGATTTGTCATTGCTTTATTAAATACGAACATGGAGACTAAGGGATATTAATACAACTATTATTTATAGAGCGGCATGATAAGCGATATTTATTTAAATTTTTTATTCCCGTGTATATTGTATTTTGTGAATATGAGCTAAATAGATTTGGTATGTTTTATAGGAAAAGACTGATCTGGGAAATAGAAAAAAAACGAGTAAGAAATATCATGCGTTAAGCATAGATTATAAAATACATTCCAACACTTTCTGAATGCTTTAACAAGACATCGTAATTTAGGGAAAGGACGTAAATAAGATAACTAAGTAAACATTTTAGAAAACGCATAAAACATTTGAAAAACTGGTTTCAGCAGTTACCGTCCACAGCCAAATATGTTTTCCAATTCTTTTGAACAGCCCTGTATTTGATCTGTAGGTTGATACACTTAGAAAAATGAAGTACTCAAAAATGAGTAAACCGAAGTACTCATATCGAATTGAATATTTTTGGATCAAAAATGAACCCATGCTTTCTCTATTTTGAAAGATCACATGTTATCAAACCCAAACAAACGAATAGTTTTGTACCCTGAAATGGTTCATTTCATTTATGGCGGCATAAATGATGTTTATTAATGTAAATATTAAATTATGCACAGCATTTTAAAAATAATTTAAAAGTGCTTGGAAATAATGCTCTTGTCATAAAAATATTCGATTTGAGTATCTTGTTAAGAATTTTGCTATTTTTCTTAATAAATAATCAATTAAACATTTCTTGTTAAGAACTTTGAACTGGAAATAAATGTCAGTACATTTTTACTTTAAATTTTAGGTTTTTCTTTTTTTTTTTGGGAGGGGGGGGGGGCAGTACATAACGATTCATATAACGATTCATATATTCATATAACGATTCACAACCATGGAATAAAAAATGAGTACATGTGTTTCTCAATTTTGAGTACATTTGGATCGGAGCTATTTTGAGTATGTGACGCATTTAAAATTGAGTACTTTTTACTCAATTTTGACTACCCATTTTTTTAAGTTTATATATACTATATAATGGGAAAATTTAGTTTAGCAAGAAAACGACTAACAGGTTGAAATTCATTTTCAGCAATTTATACTAATGTATGGAAACATACTTGAATACTTTTTTACAACCCTGTAGTTTACCTAGAATCCTTATTACACGCCACTATTTAGTTAAAATTTAAGTCAAACTAAGACACTCTTAAAACTGCTGAAATCACATTTCCAGAAATTATAATATATAGACGGCCATGTATCCAATTCCTTACGTGACCCTGTATATCATTTTATCTATATTCTACAAACATTTAAATGCATTTCAGCAAAAAAAGCATAACTCATTTAAAAACCAACTTTAAGCAATTTGCGCCCATACTTAGTAATCCTTACGAATAGTTTTGTGTAGCCTTGTATAGGAATTATAGCATTTATATCCACCATATACTATGCATAAATATAGTGAATCATAAAAGTGCATATCATAATTAAAAATACATTTCCAGCAATCATCGCTAATGAAGAGTACTTCGGATACAATATAGGATCTGAAATATTTTGTGTGTCTCTGTAAATGCTATATACGTATTATTCGCATTATACATGAAATAATTTATAGTATGTAAACCTCAGCGACATATATCAATTTCATTATATATGAAATAGATTAACATAATTAAAGTATGCCGCAAACAATTCCCTCCACCCCTTTATCATTATGTATTTGAATTCCTTTTTTAGCCATGTAAATGAACAATAACTATTCTTTGCATTGCATAGTCAACAGAATGTATATTTTAGTGCACTTCATAAATGCATATAAATTTTATTTTGTTTGAAAGCGTGCGTAAAATCATTAAAAATCATTTGAAACGATTTTTTTCCATAGGCTGTAATGTAACGAAAAACTTTTGGCTGTCCCTGTAAATGAACAAAGCATGCTACAAACTTCATTACAAATACGTACCGTGCTATGGTAAACGTCAATAACATCCAAAAATTTCAGGGCAATCCGAGTATATTTTCGAGAGTTAGAGTGCGAACAGACTGCTAGACAGACAGACGGAGAGACAAACCGAAGTCATAAGCACTTTTCAACTTGTGTCCTATATTATGTATCCTGTATTATATGAACTTTTAAAAATATATATACTAAAGCAGTTTAATCTATAACTTCCTATCAGGCATGAAAAACACTTTGTTTCAATGCTTAAATATCATATTTTACTTTTTAGTGCCAATAATTACGCGTATCATAAACGTAGAAAATGAATTTACAATAGAAGAAAATTTAATAACCGATTCAGAATGTCTATAATTAAATGTTTGAATAAAAGCACAAACAGAAAAAATGTTTACATACAATTAAAAAAAATAAATATACCAATTTGAAAAACATTAAAAATAATAATTAGTATTTATAATTGTACTATTAAACAACAGCAAACTCAATAGATAAATTAAATGCATTATTAGATTTAACAATATCTCAAAAATATTTCCATATGGTATAAGGAATTCCTATTATTTTATAATTTCTTTAAATGTTAAATCTGAAAACATTGTTTTGAAGATTTAGGGTCTTAAAAGATAATTTAAAATATTATTAGCACTAAAAGAAAATTCTTTCAAATGTTTCACTACTGTAATATGTAAAGATGCATTTTCCCAGTATAATGTTAATTTCTAATCTGAAACAGTTTCGTAATCTCATGATAATCGAACATCATATTTAACCCTAAAATAATAATAACTATAAGTGTTAGTAATAAAAAAATAGTAAGAAGCCGATAAAATAATTCCAAATCATTGTCGTTCCATACATTTTCAATCTCAAGTAAGAGTAAATTAATGTTTACATTAATTCCAGTATAAATGTAGGCATGAATCAGTCTTTGCGCAGTTTTTTTTTTCAAGCGATGGCAGATTAAGATATTTTTCTTTACAGTTATCGAATTGGAAAATATCGTTTCTGACAGTTAAAGATCAGTCTCTTACAAATATAACATAAAACTATTTAACTCATATGTACAAATCAGGAATAAAATATTTAAATTAAATAAGACTTACATATACGTTCTATTAATATCCGTGTATCTTAAAATGGTCATTTCCTTATCTTAAAGTGTTGTAGACGTGGTGCAGGTGATGTTCTAAAAACAGTGAACTATTTCCCGCGTCTTCTCATTTTTTTTTTTTTTTTTTTTTTTTTTTTTTTTCTGTGGGCAGACAATTTTCAAGAAGATGGTCTGGTACAGATTATTTGTTTTTGTATGCAAGAGATATGAAAGTTGAATGCGCAGTAATTTCCTGAAAGTATCGTTAATTAAAATTTTGTATTTGAAGAAATGTCCAATGTATTTAACCTTTTCTTTTTATCCGTACCAAATAATTCAAGTTAAAATGTATTGTGAAGTTCCTTTTTTCTAAATAATTATAATAATAATATTCATAATTAGAGTTTATTAGATAAAACATTGTTTAAATTTTTTAAATGTGTAAAAATAAATTTAATGGTAATAACGACTCCCCCCCCCCTTTTTTTTCTTTTTTTTAAAGTAAAGTTTGTTTTGCACAAATTTTGTATATTTCTTTTATTTTCGGAAAATGCTAATTTTATTTAAAAAGTCTGAAAGAAGTAGAATTTATGACTTGAATACAAATTATAAAAATATTCTAAAGCAAGAAATACATAGATGACTAAACTCTGAAGACTCTTTCTACGTGCTCATTAAAAGGTGCAGATTTAACTTTAATAGAAAATTTTTAGTTTGAAACCACAGAAGTGTTTCGAATAATCCTGGTTGGTAAAAAAAGAAATAAATAAATAAATTTCCTCCCAGCAAACTAAATATGTAAAGTGTATAAATTTAATATTCCTAATTCTAAATATATTATCCAAGTGCTAGATAAAATTGAAATCATGAAAAAGTATACATTCACTATCTTAGATATCAAATTGATAAAATATAGCCTAAAAATTTAGTTTATTAATGCTTGTATCGTGCACTTTATTTATCATGCCCCCCCCCCCCCCCCCATCCCTTTTAGTGACAGAATTTACCATTTGCTATCCACTAATATATTTTCATTCCTTATGCCATGTAACTCGTGACTGTTTAAAATATTTCTCTTTATTTTCAAAGATTTTTGAAGTTCATATTTTTGTCACACTGTGACTTACAATATGGTGGTTTTTTTGTCACATATGTGACGTGACGTACGTTACATACCAGTGACATAATAGTGACGTCACAATTTTTTTTAATTGCCAGAAAAATATAATTTTACAGTAAATAACATGTTTTAAAGAATTTTCGTAATTTTTTTAAGTTTTCTAAGAAGTTCACATCTCAGTCACAATGTGACATCACTGAGTGGTGGCATTTTGGTCACAGATGTGACGTGACCACAGTGACTTACAGTGACGTCACAACGACGTCACCGTGACCATGCATGCTATGAGGCACGGATTTATTTTTGTAAACGATAATGAAACTTGCTTATTTTGTGCTGTAAATAAAAATCATCGAGACAGTAAAAATAAATAAAGTCATGTATGATTAAGTACGTGAAATATTATTATTGCACCAAAATTTCTCATTTTAAAAAATTATTTAAAAAAAGGAAAGTAACCTATATATCCGCATTTTGCAAAGACGGAATATTTTAAATATTGAAAATAACTGCAGAATTTATACTTCAAACCGGAAATCAACATTAAACTTTCTTATATTAAAAGTGTATGTTATTTAAGAGGATAATATATATTTTAATGGAATACTTTATTAAGATTGCTTAGAAATGGTGCATATTTTGGTGCTAATTCCTTTTAATTATATAATAGTTTCACGCTTTTTTTTATGACATTTTTAAAATACCTTTTTTATGAAAATTGTATCATATTTTTAATGAATTAAAATTTGTGAAAATTCAATTATTTACATTCAATTATAAAAGTATTTTTCAGTGTTAAGAATTCAAATACACAATTTATTCTTATTATGTGAAATCATTTACGCAGACGATATTTACCCATTTTAAAATAATTATATTATTTTTTATTATTATTATTATTTTGTAAAGTGGCAGCAAAAGAATTGTTAACAAAAAAAATTAATTGTTAAATTGGTTATATAAAGTGTTATTCGAATTCGAAGATTGAATAACAACAATAATGTAATAAGTTAATAATTCTTAGTATCAACGAGAGCAGATTTCAAATGTTTTTCGAGAAAATAGGATTTTGAAGAAGTAACTTTCTTCAAGCTCTCTTTGAATATATTATTCTAAGATTACTATCAAAGGTTATTTGATGTGAATTACAAAGATTGGAAACATACCTATTTCAAACCATTTGAGAAAACACCAGAGGCTATTGGAAAATGTAAAAATATCTTTAAAAGAGATTTTAGTTGAAAATTAAAAGATATTTTGTAAAATTTTGTTTCGAAAATACTTTTATTTATACCAGTCTTATATCATAAATAAAAAATTCCGAGAAAATTCTTAGTTATTTGACTGAATTTACATTTCTAAAATTAATATGCGCCAAAACATAAAATAACCTTTTTGCTTAATAATGACGTAAAAATAATATTAGAAAATATTGTTACTTCCAAATATTTATTTTATCAAATAATGCTTCGCGAATCCAAATAAAGCATGACTTTTGCTAGTTTTATTTAAAATGCATAACTTTAATTTAAAACTAAAATATTGAAAATTTATGACTCTCGATTATTGCTTTAAAAAAAGAAAAGAAAAGAAAAAAGAAAAGTAATAAATAATACCATAAACCATGGCATTTAATTTCAACATCAAAGCTTTGTTTTACCACGCGAAAAATTGTTTCTGACAGTCGCATGAAATGGACTATTATAATAATGATGACATGATGGCGATGGAACAAATGGCGATTTATCCCTGCTCCCGGCTAACATTAAATTGCCAAATTGGCCGCCTGGCATACAAAAGTCGAAGCGGTCAACCCGGAACTGTTGATGACAGTCACATAACTTAGACTTTTATTATATAGATTAACAATTTTTGAAGAAATGAGTACTCAAGTTTCCTAATTAAGGAAAAATTTAAAAAGAGCACGGGTAGAATCATTTATCCATGCCAATTAAAATCCCCAATATTTTTTATGCAAGTTTGATTTATATATACCAAAATAACTTTGCATAGTGTTTTTAGACTAAGTAAAATCGGAAAAGTTAAAAGTAGTTCATTTCAGAAATAATTTGGATATATACAGAAGTATTTATAAAAAAAAAGTTTCTTTTTCTGCTACTGATTTTCGGAAACGTTTCCTAGTTGTATTTATATTGCAATCATCAATTTTCTCAACATGGATCATAACTGGCCTGCACTCGATAGAGAGAGATTTTTTTTTAAATCATGCTTAAAAAGCAAAAACTATCAGTAAATTCAGATTTATTAGTCAAACAATTTGCGTTTGGAGTAATTATTTCATTACAAAAAGCTACCTATTGCAGCCGTTCGGAGGAAAGCGATTTCAAAAAATTTTGGTATATTTTCATCGATTATGACCCATAGACGCCGAAACCACCCTCCGTTCAAAAGTTGATATATATATATATATATCCATATATTTATATATATCTGATCTTTGTCATACTGCAACTCTCGTATTTATGAACCGATTTGGGTACAATTTCGTGTGTATATAATACATACAAATGCCTCGACCGAGTTCGTTGGCCAGCTTCAACTGCCATCTTGTTTCAAAATGGCGGCCATTTCAAAAATTAAAAAAAATTTAAATTTAAAATGAGGCACAAAAAAAAATTAGAAATTGTAAAATATTTTTCTTATGTGTTTGAATATGATACAAAGATTACGGAGCATTTTTTGTTTCGTCTGTATCTTAAAAAATGGCTGAGTTATAGCACTTTGAATTTCTAGCATGACTGACATTTTGAAACGATCTGATTTTTGTCACACGATAATATGCGTATTTATGAACCGATTTGGATGTGACAAGGCATTTGCATAGTACATAGCAATGTCTCGACCGAATTTGTGGGTCAACTTCATTCGCCATCTTCTTTCAAAATGGCGGCCATTTAAAAAAAAATTAAAAAATTTTAAATTTAAAATGAGGTACAAAAAAATTAGAAATTGGAAAATATTGTTCCTTATGTGTTTGAACATGATACAAAGATCCCGGAGCATTTTTTTCTTTCGTCTATATCTTAAAAAATGGCATAGTTATAGCACTTTGAATTTCTAGCAGGGCTGACATTTTGAAACGATCTGATTTTTGTCACGCGTTAATACGAGTATTTAAAAACGGATTTCGATGTGACAAGGCATGTTCATAGTACATAGCAATGTCTCGACCGTGTTCGTTTGCCAACTTCATCCGCCATCTTGTTTCAAAATGGCGGCCATTTAAAAAAATTTAAGAAAATTAAATTTTAAAATGAGGTATAAAAAAACTAGAAATTGAAAAAGATTTTTTCCTTATGTGTTTGAGCTCGATACAAAGATTCCGGAGGATTTTTTGTTTCGTTTATATTTTAAAAAATGGCATAGTTATAGCACTTTGAATTTCTAGCGTGACTGACATTTTGAAACGATCTGATTTTTATTACGCGATAACACGCGTATTTATGAACCGATTAGGTTGTGACAAAGCATGTGCATAGTACATAGCAATCTCTCGGCCGAGTTCGTTTTCCAACATCATCCGCCATCTTGTTTCAAAATGGCGGCCATTTAAAAATTTAAAAAAAAATTGTATTTAAAATGCGGTACAAAAAAATTAGAAATTGAATTTTTTTTTCTTATGTGTTTGAGCTTGATACAAAAATTCCGGAGCATTTTTTGTTTTGTCTTTATCTTAAAAAATGGCTGAGATATAACAGTTTGAATTTCTGATGTGAAAGACATTTTGAAAAATCTGATTTTTTGCCTGGAACAGCACTCGTATTTGTCAACCGATTTAGATGCGAGTGAGCATGTGCACAGGAATTACTAAAGTCTCGACCTAGTTCATTGGTTAGCTTTGTTACACCCATTATGTAGCTTTAAAATGGCGGGCACTTCAAGATATCGCCGAATTTGGAGACCAAATATAAATCACTTTAAATAAAACCAGCTTTGATAACGCGACTAATTTCGCAAAATTCCCATTCATATTAAGTATTGACGAAAATAAGTATTTAATCTTCTATAATCGGGTCCCACTAATTTGAGCTTCGTGTGTTTGAATAATATAAGCTAGGTTTTAATAATTAAGGAATATGAAAGCTACCTCTTCCTCCCGGCACTGGCCGGAAGGATATTTTTAATTTGTTTTTGCTGTAAGAATTGGTCCTATCAAAAACTTGTCTATATAAATGTTGAAGACAATATTAAGAAGATATATGACAAATTCATGGGGATTTTATATCTTGTGAATTGACGGAGTTATGGAAATTTTTCTTCTTCACCCCACTTTTTTTGTTTTCTTTTTTAATTTTTTTTTGCGGCACGAATTGGTCCTATCAAAAACTTGTGAATATAAAAGTTGTATATAATATTAAGGATATGTATAATAAAATTAATTGGATTTGATATCTTGAGAATTGACGAAGTTAGGAATTTTTTTCTCTCAAAAACCCCATTTTTTGCGCCCCTTGAGCCCATTTTTAATTTTATCAAAAATCTGTCATTCATAAATTTTTGGTCTTATTTTTAGAAGTAATAAAAATTTTAAACTGATTTGATATGTACAAAAATTAAGAAGTTATGGGGTTTTTTCGGTTTTCACTAAACCCCTCCCTATTTCCATCCCCTTGGTCCGATATTACCCATTAACGAACTTGACCGAGATTTTATGCCCCTTGATTTTATACATCAGTTTGGAAGAGATTGGTGCAGAATTGTGGAAATTATCGTGTCCAGAAGAAAGTGATATATATATGTTATATAAAAGATTTTTACTTTTACTATTCATTTGAATTATTCTAAATTGCCGGCATATTCATTATTTCATTTTTTTTAATACGCTCTTTTATTTATTTCTAGTTAAATTCCTATAAATTTAAAACGCGGATCTTAATAATAGATTTATTCTAAAACGTAATCTTAACTTTTAATCCCTTCATTAATTTTTATCGTCTACCAAACTCTAAAGTTCTGAACGCAGTTACATATTTTTCGAATGTTTATCAAAGCCATTTTTACATTTTTATTCTATTTCATCTCATTTTCCCGCCCGCTAGGCGACAGCCTTTCACATTGAAATCCTTCTATTAGCGGCGTCGGGATTCTTTTCTGTGACGTTTCTCGGTCGCTCTCCATTGGCTGAAAAGACGGATCGCAGTTTCACTTCGAGTCTCGTTCGTGATTTTCTTCGGCTAGCCTGAAGTTTTCATTTCAATCGGATATTCCTCCACGCATTCTAATAAATAGCTAGAGTATGAGCTCAGGAGTAGATTTTTTGTGATGTTGGATTGTTTACTTAATTTGTTACCCGGTGTCCTAAGTCGCGTAGAATATTAAATTCGTTAATTAACATCTATTTCGCATGAGTAACTAGTTCATGCTTGAGTGGAATGCTCTGATTTCTCATCCTGTGGGAATTGTTTAATGTTGGTATGTTCTGATGGAATAAACAGTTTCCTATGACTATGTTTCCATGTTTTTAATTGGGAAAACCCCAGATTTCTTCATACGCCTTTTTTCACCACTCACGCAGCCTAATCTGCCTTGTCTTCATCATGAATAAATAAGAATTTGATTGGACTCTACCAATATTATCATCGCTCTACAGCTGCTAAATTTTCACAGAGTTGACACCTCCACTAGCGATGCTTGTGCTAAGTGGTATGATTGCTATACAACATCACCAACGGCTGATTCATATGTGGTACTAATCCAGTAATATGAAACAAAAAACGACGTGATTATTCGACTTAACCCATTAAATTGTTTCGTAATATATATATATAGATAGATAGATAAAGTTTTTTACTGAGGGTGGTTTTGGGTTCTAGGGGTCAAATCGGTGTAGATCTGAAAAACGTTTTCAGAAATTCCAACATAGGAACGACGCCAATAGGTAGTATTTCATACGAAATATACCTAATAAGTGTAAACTAAATTAAAACTGTCACCTCAACTTTTCAAATTTTATTTTTTAGAATGAAATAATGGCGAATGAAAAACTCTGCATATTTTAAAGGAACTTAGAGCTCTTAAAATGTACAAAAAAATGGCTTATCATGTCATTTACTATATGGAAAAGCATATATTACTAGATTACATTTTTTAAAGACCGCAGTAGATACGTGCTTCTTCCTTTTCATAACTTTTTTAGAACATTGTGGGGAAAATTACTTTTTATAAGGTATTTAGGTGCGTTCGTAATTATATAAATACGTAGCACTTATAGTCGTCGTTCGGTCCGTTTGTCTGTCCGTCCGTCTGTCCGCATATAACAGAGCAAAAACTACCGAACCGAATGGTCTGAAATTTTAAATACATGATTGTTGAAAATTTTGTCGAATCATTTCAAATTTTATGAAAATCGGATGTATAGTTTAATTGCAGGGACAGTCAAAAGTTTTCCGTTACATTACGGCCAATGGGAAAAAAATATTGCAAATGCATTTTAATGATGTTACAGCCTTCCGAATAGTCTGAAATTTTAAATATGTGATTATTGCATAATTTTGCCGAGTCATTTAATATTTTATGAAAATCGGATGTATAGTTTAATGACAGGGACAGTCAAATTTTTCCATTGCATTACGGCCAATGGGAAAAAATATTGCAAGTGTATTTTAATGATGTTACAGCCTTCCGAATAGTCTGAAATTTTAAATATGTGATTATTGCATAATTTTGTCGAGTCATTTCATATTTTATGAAAATCGGATGTATAGTTTAATGACAGGGACAGTCAAATTTTTCCGTTACATTATGGCCAATTCGAAAAAATTATTTCAAGTGCATTTTAATGATGTGACAGCCTTTCGAACTGAATGAAATTGATATGCACTGATGAAGTGCGCTAAAATATACATTCAGTACAATATGCGGTGCGAAAAATAGTTCTATAACTAATTACAGTATGGACGCACCTCATTTGCCACGTTTGACGGGCAATTTGCAGATTGTTTTATATATATATTTTTTTTTCTTTTAAAAATATATGCTCTTAATCATATAAAGTGAATTTGATCTGCAATGATCTAATTTTAACAAGATTAAATCGTTCTACAATACAAGATTGTAAAAAGCACAAGAGCTCAAGAATATCTATTTTAAAAGAAAATATTTTAGGTGGCACAACTAATTCTTTTAAGTAATTAACAAATTAATGAAGAAATGTGTACCACAATTTCCTTAAGGGGACCGGGTAAGCACTATCTCCGCCATGTTAAAATACAGCAATTGTATGTACCTTTTTCTCAGAAATGGTGAAAGATAGAGGTCTAGAATTTTTAGAGTAGTTTGTGTAACATGCTTTATGTATTTTAACAGACCATTTTCTTCTTAAGTGAACCTCAAAATAAACTATTAATTGTTTATTGAAAGGCATTTTTAAATTAGCATTTTTGGTAAGATTTCACTGCATAAAATAAATAATCCTCAGCAAATCATTAAATCCCTGTGCTAAAGTGCACAATTTAATATAATAAAAGTATTAAAAAAAAAGTTCAGTTCTTAAATTTAATCGATATAGAAAAAACAAAAGGAACATAAACATGAAAAATCCAAGTTTTGAGAAAAAGTCAATTAAAGATTTGAATGGCCATTAAGCTGTGAAGTATTCTTAGAAAGAATGAATAATTCCAACACATCTTTTTTTAATTTATAAACATGAGTGACACATCGTTGGAAAGATAAAAGTTTAAACTATTTAATGATATAAAAAAGTAAAAATCGGTTTTTTCGCCAAATTTCGCTTACCTGGTCCCCTTAATTAAGTAAACACATATGAAGAGCACTGTCGAGGACATTCACGTTATTTAAGTGCGTCAGTAAATTTGAGTTTTCAGTTAAGAAAGAGTGACGAAATTTATACTTAACGTGTTATGTTTTCATATATTTTTTTCTTTTCAAAATATATACTCTTAATCATATGAAAAGAATTTGATCTGTAATGATATAATTTTAGCAAGATTAAATAATGATAAAATACAAGAGTGTAAAAAGACCTAAAGCTTAAGAATATTTATTTTAAAAGAAGATATTTTAAGTGTTAATTAACTCTTTCAAGTAATTGACAAATAAATGAAGAAATGAGTATCTCAATTTTCTTAATTAAATAAAATAAGATGAAGATCATTAGTAGAGTCATTCACATTTTTTAAGTGTGTCAGTATATTTGGGTATTCAGTTATTAAGGGTGACAAAATTTACACTTAACGTGTCTTCTTTATATATATATATATATATTTTCTTTTCAAAATATATAGTACTCTTAATCATATGAAGTGAATTTCATCTGTATTGATGTAATGTTAACATGATTAAATTGGGCTAGAATACAAGACGGTAAAAAGTACAAGAACTTAAGAATATCTATTTTAAAAGAAAATATTTTAGGTGCCACAATTTACTCTTTAAAGTAATTAACAAATTATTGAAAAAATGAGTACCTCAAATTAATTAAATAAAAATATATGAAGAGCACTGGTAGAGTCATTCACCTTTTAAAAGTATGTCAGTAGATTTGAGTAATCAGTTATTAACAGGGGCGAAATTTACACATAATGTGTTATCTTTTCATATATCTTTTTTCTTTTCAAAATATATACTCTTAAACATATCAAGTGAATTTTATCTGTAATGAAGTAATTTTAACAAGATTAAATTGGGCTACAACACTAACAGTGTAAAAATCACAAGAACTTAAGAATATTTATTTTAAAAGAACATAGTTTAGGTGTCAATTAACTCTTTTAAGTAATTAACAAATAACTGAAGAAATGAGTACCTCAAGTTACTTAATTTAATAAAAAT
This sequence comes from Maratus speciosus, assembly GCA_963932465.1. Lineage (NCBI taxonomy): Eukaryota > Metazoa > Arthropoda > Arachnida > Araneae > Salticidae > Maratus > Maratus speciosus. Next base: position 12,926,908 of record OZ010799.1, read on the forward strand.
ATATGAAGAGCTCTGATAGAGACATTCACCTTTTTAACGTACGCCAGTATATTTGAGTATTCAGTTATTAACAGCGACGAATTTTACACTTTACGTGTTTTCTTTTCATATATTTTTTCTTTTTCAAAGTATTCAATATATACCCTTAATCATATGAAGTGAATTGGATCTGTATTGATGTAATGTTAACATTATTAAATTGGGTTATGCTAAGTCAAATAATACGATATACACATCAACTGCACTTAATAAATTAATCAAGAAACGATATGTAAGGGTTCCGGAAATGTAAAAAAATTATATGTGAAAAGTACTGGTAGAATTAATTACTTTTTTTCAATGTGTAAGTATATAGGAAATGCCAAAACGATTGAAACACGCTTTTATCAATTGGAGATATATGGGTGATGTATAGCGCAATCGGAAATGTTTTTTAGCTGACAAAGAGTTTCCGCCTATAATACGTAATTAATTCAATGATATCTCATGATGGGTAATGATTCTAGATTTCGATGTTGATGATGACCTATTTAAGATGGAGTCATATCATTTCCGTATTACTGAGTTTAATATATATAATCGCAATAAATTTTGCATTCATGCATTTTCGCATCAGAGTACTACAGCTATTGCACCAAGGTCTGTATATTTATAAAACTAGCTACAGTACAAATGCACCTAATTTGCCACATTCGACGTACAATTTTGGACTTGGTTAATTCGGATTACTTGATTAGTCCAACTTTTTTGCTACATTTTAATACTTTGGTTCGCATCATTTAATGCGTTATTTAATGATCGATTAATTTTTTTTTTCAAGAAAGTGGTAGCAATCAGATAATTTTAATTACAAACTAGCCGGATGGCCTAGTACCAAAGCTCTCTTCTATCTCATGCATGTTAATAATCGAAATAAAACCTAGTCGAAGTCAAAAATCAAACCTAAATTGAACACCTGAGAGATTCAGTATGTTTTTTCCCAACTTCTCCGGGAATCCTATACGATCTCTTCAAGCATCCACGGTTTCTCAGCATCGCTCTAACGTGAAGCTGTCAAATTCTCAACAACTGGTATACAAAAGCGGACAGATAGACATTTTGAAAAAAACATGTTTTTCGGGATTTCTGAATCATAAAAGTTCTTTCGGCATTTGCCCGGAGGAAAAGGTAGATTTCATATTTCTTGGTTTTAAAATTTTGCAAATTTTACTCGAAGCTGATTTTCTCAAATTTTAGAACCTAAAACGCGGCAAACCCGATAAGAGAACATTCGTCAATACTGAATTTAAATGAAGATTGCGCCAAATTAGTAAGCCATAGCCAAGTTGGCATCATTTATGGTTACTTATTTTTGGTTGCCAAATTTGGCGATATTTCGAGAGCTTTCGCCAAGCTTGGCGAAAATTTGAAGCTAACGGATATTAATAATATTTAAGCATTGCGCGGCAAAATTTTTTTAAAATGACAGCCATTTTGAAACAAGATGGCGTATAAAGCTCGCCAGCGAAGTTAGTCGAGATATTCATAGGTACTGAGCACATACTTAATCTCATCCAAATCGGTTTATAAATACGAGAGTTACAGCATGGCAAAAATCATATTGTTTGAAAATGCCAGCCACCCTAGAAATTCAAACTAAAATTCTATATCTCAGCCATTTTTAAAGATAAAAATAAAACAAAACATGCTTCGGAATCCTTGTATTAAGGTCAAGCTCTTGAGAAAAAAATATTTTTTAGTTTTTAATATATTTGCAACGTGTTTTGAATTTTATTTATTTATTTATTTTTAATTTTAAATGGCCGACATTTTGAAACAAGATGGCGGATGAAGCTGGCCAACGAAGTCGGCCGAGACATTTGTATGTGCTATGGATACAATTAATTTCATTCAAATATATGTCACATTTTAACGGAGGGTGGCTTTGGGGTCTGGGGGCCGTGATCGGTTAAAATATACCAAAATTTTCCGGAAGTGCTTTCCTCCGGACGGCTTCAGCAGGTAGCTTTTTACTTTTTATAATGAAAGCTACCTAAAACGTGTAACTCCGTCGGAAACCTAAATAGAAAATTTTTTAGACTACAATAATTTCTTCTATTATAGATGGAAGAAAGTAAAAAACGAGAAACAAGTCTTAGAATAAATGGTTTAATAACAAAAAAGTAAAATTATACACAAGGGAGAAAATCAGAACTTTCTGCATATTTCCCTTTAAATTAAAATAATTTTAAAATAACTTATATTAGAGATTAAGGAAGTAAAAAACATGAAATAATTCTTATAACAATTGGTTTTACATAAAAAAAGTAAAATTTTACACAGCGGAGAAAATAAGAGCTTTCCACATATTTCCCTTTAAATTAAAATAACTTTAAAGAAACAAACCTTCTATCAAAATAGTAAAAACCCGTATTGAAAAAAATAATTTAAAATATTATAGCAACTTAATAACCATAACGTAAAATCACACACAGCTTAGAAAATCACTTTGCCGTACATTTTCTTCCTTCTTTTCATTCATTCATTCATCGAATGCTAGTTGTCATTCCGGTAAATCCGAAATACTGATAAGGCACGGACTCCGGCTTCACTTTTCAGGAATTAACAAACGCTCCTGACAACTTTCCGCAGATCTGGAACGACCGTGCAACAGCGAGCGCTGCATCTGGGAACGAGGGTGAGAAGAGGAGAAGGAGAAGGACCTCTCAACTCAACAAGGTATCAACTTCGGCCGGGACAGAAGTAACCGCTTCACTCCTCCGATGTCATTCCGCTTCAGTAATTAGTATTGATTGGAGGGAACAGAAATAAAGTGCTGCCGGAATGTGTGTATTAATCCGTTTTCGCTCCTTTTCAGATCGCAGACGGAAAGGCTTCCGCGCTGAATTGCTAGACGTCTAGTCAACCTTCGAATTGAAATGCGGAAATCAAGAAGCTTTGATAAAGAAGGGGATAGTTTTTGAAAGGGACGATTTCGTTCGTAATTCTAGTGAATGCGGAAGAAAATATTTGCCTTTGACGTACGTCAAATGCTGCATTTTGTTTATATGTATTGCCACTTTATATTTCGTAAACGTATTACATGTAGATTTTCATATCAGAAATTCCTCTTTAGAATATATTCCGCAGTGTATATTTCCACCTACTAGTTACTGAATCTATAACAATTAGGCCCGTTTTTAACACTTAAATTCCTGCATAAGTTCTACCAGAGCAATTTTCATTTTTTTTAAAAATAATTTATTGTATTGAATTTCTAAGTAAGGCCAATATATAAATTTTACTATATAAATATATTAGGTGCGTTCGTAATTATATAAATACGTAGCAGCTATAGTCATAGTCTGGTCCGTCGGTCTGTCTGCCCGTCTGCCGCATATAACAGAGCAAAAACTACCCAACCGAAAGGTTTGAAATTTATTATATAGAGTCGTTGCAGAATTTTGTAGAGACATTTCAAATTTTATGAAAATCAAATCAAAACTTAAAAAGATGTTAATAAAAGTTTTTTTTTCATTCTATTAACCCTTTATCTACTGACAGTACTTATAAGTATCATTAAAATAACTTTTTATAAAATTAATTTAATACATATATGAGTAGTAATACTGTTTAGAATGAGTTATAGATGCATTACTTTATCTTGTTTCAAAAGTATTATGGGTTAGACAAATCAAAAATATTTTTAAAAGGATGATTTCTTTTGTCTTTGCATCTTTTTAGCTTTTTTGGCGTTGGGGGAGGTGGGGCGGATTTTTCAATTCGGAAATATTTCTATATTTCTATTGTAAGAACATTATATTTGTACATATCCTAATTCTGCAAAATAAAAGAGAAAAATATTTAAAATAAAAGATTTGAGTGGGGTTATAAATAGTGCGCAAAATCTCTAAAAATTCAAATTTAATTAATCTTTCTAAATCCGTCAATCCTTCTAAAATACCTCTAAAATTTTTTAAATGATTATGTAAATCTTCTAATGTAGTTTCAAAAATTCACGAAAAATGCTTTAGAAGATAAAATTTTCATGAATTCATAATTCAGTACATAAAGGGTTAAATCCTATCATACGTATTTAATTCAATGATATGCCATGATAGGTAATGATTCTCGGTTGCCATGGTGATGACGTGCTATTTCAGATGGAGTCCTATTATTTCCGTATTACTGAATTTAATATATAGAATAGTAATAAATTTTGTATTCATGCATTTTTGCATAGGAGTGCAGCAGCTATTGCATCAAGATCTGAATATTTATAAAACTAGTTATAGTACGAAATATAGTAATTTTCTATGCACAATTTCCGACTTGTTAACGCTTAAATTCCCACATAAGTTCTCCCACAGCAATTTTAATTTTATTTTCAATAATTTATAGTTATTGAGCCTCTACGTAAGGGCAATATATAAAATTAAAAATATTTATTTTTTTATTTGTTTGTTATAGCACCACACATTGCAGTGTGCGTTCAACACTGCATTAATAACTTCTTTACGATTTTCATACACAAGATCATTAAAGGTATTCTCCAAGCAATTTAACAGTCAGTACACTGAATAATGCAGCAATTTGGTAATGATCATACCATAATTCGAAATGCTGAATGTCTTCGTGAATATAATTTAGCATACATGTAAGCGCCTAAAAGTGGAGAAAGGGCGATTGGAATGTCTAATGTAGTTTAAAACAAATATATACGTTATAAGTGCAAGTACCAAGTATTCACATCCTCAAGATCAGGATTGAGATGGATAGGAAAAAATATCGCCGTGGCGTGGTGAAATCAAACTGATTTGCAAATGAAAGGTCCATGGATTGAATCCCGGTTCTGGCGTATTTCCCAATTGGCACCGGAATTAGAGCATTGTCAATTGATGACAAGAAGAGATTGAAAACAGATAGGTAGGGACTGACTGGAGATACTGGCTAGAAAAAATCGGGGAGAGAATGATGTAGGTGTGCTAGAATTCATCTCTCCAGAATAGCTAATGTTATGAAGGAATAGTAGAAATGTCGCAGTGACATGGTTAATTCATGAAAATATTTGATTGAGATAGAACATAACTATGCATTGTAGAACTAGCTCATAATGTAATAGCATGATTTTCAGAAATCCAGGATGGATTTTGAGCTGATCACTTTACCGTATGATGTGTTGCTTTAACATCAGAGAACTATGTACTCAATGATACTTAATTAAAGACAATATTTTGACAGTAAAAGTTATTATGTAGTGCTCAAATATCTTCTGTTGAAACTCCCCACATAACTATGCATTGTTCAAGTAGCTCTTAAATAATCATTAAGATTTGATCTTAAAGATTTGATGTGAAGTATCTTTAAGATTTGATCTGAAGTGTTAAATCTTTGAGAATCATGTAATAACATGATTCTCAAAGATCCAGGCTGGATTTTGAGCTGATCATTTTACCGTATGTGTTGCTTTAACATCAGAGAATTATGTACTCAATGATTAATTAAATAAACACAATATTTGGACAGAAAAAGTTATTATGTATTGCGCAAGTAACTTCTATTGAAACTCACCACCCCAGAATAGAGAAGGTTATGAAGAATTAAATGTTCTCGAAGAGAATTCATGAAATGTAACAGTAATATCGTTAATTCATGAAAATATTTGATAGAAATAGAACATAAGTATACGTTGTTCAGGTAGCTTATAATTAAATAACATGATTTTCAAAGATCCAAGATGGATTTTGAGGTGATCACTTTACCGTATGAAGTGTTGCTTTAACATCAGAGAACTATGTACTCAATGATACTTAACTGAACACAATATTTGGACAGAGAAAGTAACTATTGGTGGAGAAATGTATTGCTCAAGTAATTTCTATTGAAACAACAATTCTCACTGTACCAAAATTGATTTCAAGCAGGTCCCTTTACTCTATAAAGTGTTCTTTTAATAACAGAAAATAACGTACTCAAACATACTTAATTAATGAAAATTAATGGTAGCACACTGGTTTGGAAATCCAAAAGTACTTTATAGGATAAAGTTATCAATTCAATATAAATTCAGAATTAGTGAGAATCGTTTTTACAATAGAAGTTACTTGTGCAACATATAATTATGGTCTTTCTTTCTCGATTATTTTCATTATTTAAGTATGTTTGAGAACATGATTTTCTGCTATAAAAAGAACACTTTATAAATTAAAGGGATCAGTTTGAAATTAATTCTTGTACAGTGAGATTTGCTGTTACAATAGAAGTTACTTGAACAATACATAATTACTTTTACTGTCAAATATTGTTATTAATTAAGTATCAATAAGTAGGGGAGCTAGGGGATGTATGGGACAAGGGATGGATGGGACATTCTCAGTATTTCAGGCAATAAATATTTATTTTAAATTGCTTCCTAACCCCATATACCTCTACCACAGTGTGCTTCAGAACTAAAAGTAGGACCACATTGCTGTTTTCATTTTCCTTCAAAGTTGCATTTTCTGAAATCTCTGCTTAAAAGTAGGTTTTTTTTACATTTGAAGATGTAAAATATCTTATACAATATAAAAAATTAAGTTATGTTGTAGTTATTTATTTTAAAGTTCAATATCAATAATTAAAATTAATGAATAGTAACCATTGTGACAAAATAATTTTTGAGGTAAAATGGCTGAGAAGGGACATTATGCATCATGGGGATGATTGAGACATTTCAAATGGGGATGAATGGGACATTCTCACTCCTCCCTAGAGATGTTGAAAATTTTATTTATTTATTAAATAGTATTATATAGGATGATAAATCAATAATTTACGTCAATTAATAGTATTAAATAGTATTATATGAGTTGTTTAAAATTTCTGAGTGTTACTTATTGTATTGTAATAATTATTAATGGATTATCAAAAAATTGGTACTAAAACTTAATCAAAATAGATAAAATTGATAAAAATAGTATATGTGTATTGATCAAATAGGGGAAATTATATTGAATTTTGAAATGTTGCACAAATAAATCCCCATCCCTAACATATTGTGTCAATCGGAAAGTCGGGTCGTGTTGGGAAAATCAATTCGTACCGGAAAATTCAATCATTTAATTATTAGACATTAATTCCGATATCTAATGTCTAATAATTATCAGGCAGAATTTTCCGGTACGAATTAATTTTCCCAACACGACATGACTTTCCGATCGACACAATAATTTCCGTTCTGCATGTTTCTACGATACATTTAATTAATATTAATTAATAAGTTATGATTGAAAATTATTAGCTATGCTATATTTAAAAGACATTTTGCACTTTCATTTCAAATCTAAAATGCCTCATAAGTGGAAAAAAAAGAACAGGTTGATAGCCAAAGTCCTCATTAAAAGTTAAAACTGCAATAAAAGAAGTTATTGAAAAAAAAAAAAAAACATATCGATTCGTGCTGTAAAATCATATATTACAAATATTATTTTCATATAAGGTTATAATTATAAATTTTAATTTGGTAAAATTGAATACAGGGAGGAAAATCTTTGTGTCCCATCCATCCCTATTAGTGTCCCATTCATCCCTGCTGTGGGGATGATTGGGACAGGGAGGAACGTTTTTTTGATTTCATAATATTTTTATGAATAAATCATAATCTAGAATAAATATTGTTCATATATGTTGGCAAATACCTAATGTATGAAACGTGATATATAATACTGATAGTAACTTAATAAAAAAATGTAAAAAAATATTTTTGTGAAAATGTCCCATTCATCCCCCACCTCCCCTACATAGTTCTCTGTTATTAAAGCGACACTTCATACGGTAAATTGATCAACTCAGAATCCATTCTGGATCTCTGAGAATCATGTTATTACATTATAAACTACTTGAAGAATACATAGTTACGTTCTATCTCTATCAAATATTTCCATGAATTAAATCTCTATCTTTGAAGGAGCAGTTAAAGCCTACCTTAAAATGCCCTTTTCGTGAAAATGTTCGAAATTTTTTTTTTGTTGTTTTTTATTTTATTTGAAAGAGCATTCTTTTAGAATTCCAAATCTGTGTTAATTTTATTCCTATGATTATCGGAAGATGAGTTATGGCCAATTTAATAAACAGGAAGTAAGGAGTCAAATACAGAAAGTAGGCGTAGGAATTCCAAGAGATATGTAAACAGTTTCTCTGTATCATTTTCTTACGTATTTTACATAAAAACAATAATAAATCTTGACATTTCTAGAATAATTTTGTTTGTATCTCAAAGATATGAAAAAAAACCCTTTAAATTGAAATACAGGCTACCCATAATTAAACGACCCTACTTTAAAGTTGTCTACAGACGACGAGAAAATTGTGAAATTTTGTGATGGACATAATGAAGAAATGGAAATTTGTTTGAGCGAAAAAAATTAGCTCAATATTTCGCCACCAAGGGGCTTTTTTAATGAATTGCACAATTTAAAAAATTTTTACGCTTTAATTTTTTTCAGATTAAATAAGACAAATATACAGACCGCCCACTGAATTAAAATAAAGCGTAAAAACTTTTAAAAATTATTGGTGCTCGAATTGAACGGACCATTCAAACTCTGAAAAAAAAAAAATCCGACTACGACAGCCGCCATTTTTTTTTCACAGAACTCAGGCCTAGTATTCAGTGGGCGGTGGCTAAATATGTAATTTATTTAAAAAACGCCCTCTATTGGTGAAATTTTGAAGTAAACATTTTTTTCGCTCAAACAAATTCCCATTCTTTCATTATGTCCGACATAAAATTTCACAACTTTTTGACCAATAGTTTCGTATTTAAACAACTTAAAGTAGGGTCGTTTAATTAAAGACACCCTGTATATTTAGTTGAATGGAGTGTATGCTGTCTGGCGTCAGCATGAAATTTTTCTAATAAAAATTACAAAGAATCCCATTTTTTTAATAGGTTATGAAGATATTGCAATGATTTATGTTTTTTTCCCCTTTATCCTATATCAAAATTAAACTAAAATGTGTATTTATTCAATATTTTACTTTTAAAAATGCGCTCCTAACGTCGACAGACACCTTAATAGGGTAAAATTACCATCTCGAAAATGATCATCGATAAATGAGAATCCTTACTACATTATAAGTTTCTTGAAAAATCAAAACCGGATCAAGCTAAAGTGAAACCCGGAGATTGTTATTCATTCAGTGCCATTCCTGTATTATTTGAAATAATTAAAACCTTTCTATGCCCTTGAATGCCATATCTGTCAAACTGGTTTGTTTATAGTCAAATAAACATAAATGCTTTATATTGAAAATTTTATATGTAAAGTTGGAACGTCAAATTCAGCTTAGTATGTTATTAAAATAACATTTGAAATGATTTCTAATTTATCATTTCTAAAATAGGTGTAAAAACAAAACAAAATGTTTCAAAAAATTAAATGCAATTCATACATATTAAATATTTAAAAATTCGCCGGAGTCCCGATCACTTTCGACCACAACCTGGCCATCATCAAGGGAATAAACGAGAAGAATTCTCGTAACGAAATTGTAAGAATTCTTCCCGTTTATCATCAACAGTATTTGACATTAAACTCGAAAATTTAAATAAACCTTAGCGAAATTATATTAGAATCAAATATCATAAGACTCTTACAGGGTATTTGAAGTTCTTTAAAAAGAATTTTGCAATTGCGTTCTGTCATTTTCGCAAAAGATTTGCTTATTCTATAACATATGAAGGAATTTTTAAAAGATAATCTACAAAAAATAATTACATTTTATTCAATTCAAAAATACAATTAATTAAGATTTAAAACGATGCTCTTAAATGAAAGATTATTAATAAAAAACGAACAAAATAAATTCTAAAGCCATTTTTGCCTAAAAATGAAATTAACGAGATTAATTCATACAGAACAGTAATATGATTTTACGCCGTATTAAAAAACTGCCTAATTAAGTAATATTTTTTCTCCAAAATTGGCATAATTAAATCTTTTAAGAAATGAAACATTACTAAAACATATGGAGGCAATTTAAAGGACGTGTTTCGGTAATTATGCTTTAGATAAATCCAAAAACCCTCCATCGAAAGTTGGATAGAAAAAAAAAAAGAATTTATCTTAATGATGCAGTTTGACAAATGCCAATCCCAGTATTTCAAATAAGTGATTACACGCTGTGCAGAAAAACATTTCCATTTTGCTTTTCCGAAAAAGTTCAGCAAATCAATCAGCTTAATTACAAACTTTTTAATTGCACTCGAGGAAACATTTCTAATACGAAGAGGATACAGAAGGGGTGGGGGGTATATACTAATTTCGTGAGGCATTTGCGAATCAAATTGAAATCGTTTACTCTCGCACCCAAATCAATACTAATTACTTCAGAATAGTTTTCTGATTACGGTACATTTTTTTTCTAATCATATCTGAACAACCTAAATCAGTTTCTTTACTCTTTATTAAATCACTTTTTCAATATGTAGTTATGTTTTCACTTACTAAATTATGAATTAAGAAAACAGTAGTTTTGCATTTCGAATTTCTGACTGAGTGTTTTATTATTAATTATTAAAAAAATATTCCAAAATTACAATAAATTAAGTTTTAAAACTCTGAAATAAATTCTTAATTGAAAAATTATTATTTAAGTTAAAAACAAATAAACTATAAAACAATATTTGCCTAAAAATTAAGTTAGCGAGATTATTTCTTTATCAAACTGCAGTCGAATTTTAAAACCGTATAATAAAACTGCATAATTAAGAAATATTTCTATTCAAAATTCGGCATAATTAATTCTTTTGCAAAATGAAATGTTACTGATACGTGTGGCGGCAATTTGAAGGATATATTTGAGTAATTGTGCTTTCGATAAATCCAGAAACACTTGATCGAAAGTTGGAAAGAAAAAAAAAGTTAATCTAATAATGAAATTTGACAAACGCCAATCCCAGCGTTTTAAATAAGTCATTACACATTGTGCAGAAAAACCTTCCCTTTTGCCTTTCCGAAAAAGTTCAGTAAATCAGTTAGCTTAATTACGAATTTCTTAATCGCAATCAAGGAAACATTTCTAATACGAGGAGGTTACAGAGGGGGTTGGGTTTAGAAAGGGTATACGAATTTCGTGAGGCATTAACGAAACAAAGAGAAATCGTTCGCACTCGCACCCAAAATCAACACTAATTACTTCAGAATAGTTTTCTGATGAGTGTATATATTTTTCTAATCATATCTGAACAGGCTAAATCAGTTTCTTTACCCTTGATTACTTCGTTTTTTCAGTATGTAGTATGTTTTCAATTAATATGTGTTTCCAGTAATAGGTGTTTTATTGAATAGTTATTAAAAATTAGTCCAAAAATACAATGTATTAAGTTGTAAAACTGTAAAAGGAATTCTTAATAGAAAAATTATTATTAACAGATAAACGAGATAAATTATAAAACAATGTTTGCCTAAAAATGAAGGTAACGAGAATAATATATAAAAATGAAAATTTCTCTGTCTGTCTGTAATTCTATACAAATCCACAGTTTCGAAGACATCATTGTGAAATTTTACGTAAATGTGTATTAAAACACGGCCGAGGCAACTAAAGTAATCCGGAATTGTAATAATTTATAGTTAATTTTTAATTAATAAAAAAGCACCAATTTAACAGCAATTTCCAATCAAGTTAAAACAAATTTCGTTATAAAAATTGCCAACATTTTAAAATCCACAATAAAATTCTTACCACAACAATTACTTTTCTATTGCAAGGTTTATACGTTAAAAGTGAAAATGAAATACATAGTTTGACGAATTTAAAAAAAAAAAGTGACTATTACGTCATATTGGAAATATAATGGACGTCAGCAGGTGAATATATAACGTCATATGAGTTTGAAAAAAAGTATTGAAGCATGATAAAAAAACATGATTATGGAAATATTGACATATTTTAATATTTTGAGTTTATCTGAATTTATTTTCGCCATTTTTAAAGCTATTCCATATATATACGTGTTCGTATGTGTGTATATTAGAATTTCCATAAAGGTGTAGGTCCCTAGAGCCCATTCTTAGTGAAGAATTGAAACAAAGATTTCAGATTTTTAAAAATAAAATTCATGGAATCCTTCTACTTTCCATGTTTTTTCGATCATGAAAAAATTATTTAAATAACAAAAGACTCAGACACAACTTTTCATCAAAAGGTTTTAATGTCGGTTTCAATTCAGATCACAGATTATATTTACTAAGTAAGTAGGTAATCTGTCGTCCGGATTAAGGGGGAAAAAAGTTTGAAAATTACATGAGTTAATACGCAATCATTGATTTTTTAATACAAACTTTCATAAAACTCCGGGCAATGTCGGGTGCTTTATCCAGTTCCTTAAAAAACTGCGGTCTAATTTTAAAGCTATTTTAACAAACTGCATAATTAAATAATATTTGTACTCAGAAATTGGCATAATTAACTCTTTTAAAAAACGAAATGTTACTGAAACATGTGGCGTCAATTTAAATGACATATTTTAGTAATTATGCTTTTGATAAATCCATAAACCCTTGATCGAAAATTGGAAAGGAAAAAAAAAAGAATTAATCTTAATGATGTAATTTGACAAATGCTAGCCCCAGCATTTCAAATAAGTGATTACACACTCTGCAGAAAAAGGCTTTCTTTTGTCTTTCCGAAAAAGTTTAGTAAATCAATTAGCTTAATTACGAACTTCTTAATCGCAATAGAGGAAACATTTTTAATACGTGGACGGTATAGAAGGGGTGAGAGGGGTATACTAATTTCGTGAGGCATTTACGAATCAAAGAAAAAACGTTTACTCTCGCAACCAAATCAATACTAATTACTTCAGAATAGTTTTCTGATGAGGCTATATTTTTTTTTTCTAGTCATATCTGAACAAGCTAAATCAGTTTCTTTACTCTTGATTAATTCATTTTTTCATTCTGTACTTATGTTTTCACTTAATAAATTATAAATTAAGAGAGTTTCTCATTTCGAATTTCAGACTGAATTTTTTTATTAAATAAGGTTAGTTGGGGTAACTGGATCCACGAGGTAACTGGGCCAGAGGCTATTTTATAAAAACCCGTTGACGTATTTTAAGTTTTAGCTTTGGTGAACAATGCCCCTTAACCTGTACTTCCTAATACAACGTGTGTCAACTCAATCATAACTCTCTCTTTGCTGTGATAGGTTGTTGAAAATTAACGTTTCTTTTTAAAAAAACAACAACGTCAATTTGGTTGAACTTCCTCGGCTTTTTGTTAAAGTACTGTAAGTACTTTTATTAAACAATCTTTTTTTTTTAATATTAGGCATATAGCTACGTTAATATTATTAGGTATCTATACGTATTTACTTCATGTTTTTAATGTAGGCCCAGTGTCCCAGTTACCCCATACATCGTTCAAGAATGGGGTAACTGGGACATGTATCCGGGGTAACTGAACCATGCTGGATCCAGTTACCCCAATAATTATAAATAACATTTTTGAATTTCTCTTACAACGCGGAGTAAATTTCTCCATTGTTTTTTGCTCACAATAAAGAAAATTATAGAATACCTTATTAAAATTACGTAATAAAATTCAAAAACAGCATACTGAGTGGTATCAAACCAAATTCCTTGACTCTTTGAGAGGCGGTGATGTCCTTATGGCATCACATAATTTTAATTCCTAATTGCCACAATTGCATCGGAATTTTATAATGAAAATTTCACCTTTATTAAGTACGCGAAAATGTACTTTTACTTGTTTTCAAATAGATTCGCTTGTAGATACTGATGTCATTAAATTATTTCAACATTTTATGAATGCAAGTACATTGCCACTGAAAGCGAGAGAGCCAAACCTTGCAATTGTACGATACACAGGGTTCGCATTCTATAGGGAAAATTTTATTTTTCCTACCACTATTTTGAAAATAATATCTTCATCGCATCTTTCTTTAGAAATAAAATTATCATGAAGGTAACTCATTAAGAGTTCTGGTAGGAACAATAAAATTTTCTCTATATAATGCGACCCCTAGATACAGATAAAGCGCTTAAGTACTCACGTAGCCGTTTGTTCATAGATTTACCTAGCCATTTTTTACCCATGTGACTTTTAACTTTTTACTTATACTAAAGTACATAAGTACTTACTTAATTTTTATGTTTTTGCTATAAATAAATCTAATATTTTCACTTTTAGTGCTTTTTTTAGACACATTGACAGCGATGATTTCCCTTACAATACTCTTTATTGACATATAATTTACATGATCTGCCTGGTTTAAAATTTTAAGTTGTTTACACTTTCTTAAACAGGATCTGATATCCCATTTGAAAAAAAATAAACGCGCGTGGAACATAGACTCTCCTGGTCCACTTACCCATTTTTATGGAGCAACTAAACCCATGAGGAAAGAAAGATGAAATATGCATATTTTTATATTTTTAAACATTAAAATATAATTTTGAGCATTTCTGTCTGATAGAAGGAACCTAACTGAACACATTTACAGAAGTTCATACTTTAATTCAAATGAACATTAGCTTTTTGAAGCGGAATTGTCAGAAGCTGAAGAGTCACATTGCAAAATCAAGGCCCAGTTGCCCCAACTAACCTTAATCATCAAAAACAATCCTAAAACACAATGAATTAAGTTGTAACTCTAAAATGAATTCTTATTTTAAAAACCATTATTAACAGAAAAACAAATTAAAAAGCGATTTTTGCCAAAAAATGAAGTTAGCGAGATTAATATTTTTTAAATATACTGTCTAATTTTAAAGACATATTAAAAAACTACGTAATTAAGTAATATTTCTAATTGGTAATTGACATAATATGTTCTTTAAAAAATCAAATGTTAGTGAAACATATGGCTGTAATTTGGAGACATATTTCGATAATTATGCTTTAGATAAATCCAAAAACTCTTGATCGAAAGTTTGAAAAAAAAAAATCTTAATGATCCAATTTGAGAAATGCCAATCCCAGCATTTCAAATAAGTGATTGCACACTGTGCAGAAAAACCTTCCATTTTGCCTTTCCGAAAAAGTTCAGTAAATCAGTTAGCTTAATTACGAACTTCTTAATCGCAATCGAGGAAACATTTGTAATACGAGGAGGGTACAGATGGGAGGGGGTGGGTTGGTGGGTGGGTGGGTATACTAATTTCGTGAGGCATTTACGAATGATAGAGAATTCGTTTCTCTCGCACACAGAATCAATACTAATTACCTCAGAATAGTTTTCGGATGAGGCTATTTTTTTTGTAACCATATCTGAACAAATTAAATCAGTTTCTTTATCTTCGATTAATTCCCTTTTTCATTATGTAGTTATGTTTCCACTTAATAAAGTGTGAATTAGCAGGACAGTTGCCCTGCGTTTTGAATTTCAATCTGATGGAGTGTTTTATTAAATAATTAAAAAATGAGATGAGATTAATTATTCATTTTATGAACATTGAAATAAATTTAAACCGTCTCAGATGTTTTAGTGCAATTTAAATTAATTTAAATAGACAGCATTTTTGTGGGCAATAAATTGGTGGTCCAATTGTAAACTAATATTGAGGTAATGCCGTGTTAATATTGTATTTATTAGCTTTACTTTACAAATATTCACTGTAACATATATATTCGTGAAGCATTTTCATTACATTGAAAATTTTGCAGTGTAATGAAAATAATTTGCAGAAATTTTATTTCTCAGAAATATCCTGGATTTTCGTCTTATGCTTCACAAATATGGAGTATTTTCAGAAATATCTGAGTTTCCTCTCTAATTTTTTCATCAATATAAGTAAATAGTGATTAACTGTTTTGTTTGTATCTTTACAAACCCTAAACCTTATTTAATTGGCGCACTATTTTGAATTGTGCACTAGATTTAGTCAACTATGAGCAACTATTCTTTTGTTTTTCAGAGTATTTTTTAGACTACTAGGGGGCTCTGCCCATTACGAGCTACGCTCGCCAACCCCCTTTCAGGCACACCAAAATCTAAAAAGCACGTTAATTTGATCGGTTTTACAAATATTGAATTAAAATTAAAACAGTAGCGATCTCTCTTTAAACGGGGTTCCATTCGTTTTCCTTGGATTGGGGATTTTTAAGACCAAATCTGCTGCTGTTAAGATATACAATGGCTGTTTTCGTATTTAATTAAAAAAAAAAAATTAGTTAAACATTTGAAAATAAGCTAATGTAAAATGAATTAAGTAAACAGTGTCATTGCCTCCCGGTATTTTTTAACAGCGCAATAAGATAGTTCTTTAAAATAATTCATTTTAAATGTATCGTTTCAAATCTGACGTAATTTACACCAAAATTTTATTTCTCTTATTAATATTCACGTGAAAATAATTTTGTTGTTAGAAGGAAATATTATTTGCGCTGTTTTCGAATTCACGGTAATAGTTGAAAAGATTATCTTAAAATATCTCGCGTAAATATATTTTTCAATTTAAATTGTTTTGCTATATTTTTTGCCATTTTAAATATGTCGTAATTTCCTCAAATTACAAGTTTTAACGCATAATAATGATTTTTTTTTTTTTTTTTTTTTTTTTTTTAGATTTTGTTCCTCTTTTAAAATTTAAGTGTAAGTATGGTTCGGCACAGATGTCATATACGCCCCATATTGGCGCAATTTTTTTCTGACGCCAATTTCGTATACGCAACGGGTACTTAACTGTTGCTAAAGTGTCGTTATTTTGCTTGATATGGTAATCCGGAAGTTGTTGTTTATGCTATTGATGTTTTCGCCAAATTGGCGTCGGAAAACAATTGCGCCAATATATGGGGCGTATATGACATATGTGCCTATGGTTCTTATGACGTAATTTTCCTGCTTTTAACATGTAATCATTTAATTCTAATTTTAAAGTTTTTTTTCTGTTTGTAATAGTCTCGTGTAAATAAATTTTAATTTGAAGTAAACATTATTTTTTTCGCTGTTTATACAACTGGCAACAGTTTAAATTAATAACATTTTCTAAAATTTGTAAAAAATATCTCTCGAAATGCTGAAAATTTGAATTTAAAATTGAAATAAAACGTCAAAAAATGAGTCAAATAAGAAAAATAAATACAATCTGCGCACCGGGAACTTATAACGTATAAAATGATCTAAAAATGATTAAATCCTCATGTATAGTTTTTGCTCTAATAAAACTTTTTTAATGGAACGATTTTGTCCAACTTTAGCATTAAATATCTCTTAAAATAATTCTTCGATTTGAAAACTGTCTGCATCAGCGTGTTTATCCAACATTTCTCTATAATACCACCGATTTTCATATTTTTGTATGGAACAGTTTTTTAATATTAACGATGAAAGGCCATGCTTAAGCATTCAAATTGGATGTGGATTTACCCGGAATATCTACGCAGATTTTCATTGGTCCATTTCCAAATCAAAACTTTTTTATATATATAGAAGGATTGGTGAGTTAGAAATAGAGACATAGTAACAAAAGCGGTGTTCAGGGGGGGGGGGGGGGGAATTACGCAGATTTCAGGAATTATTTACGAAACAAACAGAAATCATTAACTCTCGCACAAAAATCAATGCTGATTACTTCAGATTAGTTTTCTGATCAAGCTATATTTTTTCCTAATCATATTTGAACAAGCTAAATCAGATTCCTTACCTTCGATTATTTCACTTTTTCATAAAGTAGTAATGTTTTCACTTAATAAAGTATGAATTAAGGGAATAGAAATTTTAAATTTCGAATTTCTGACTGAGAGTTTTATTAATAATTATTAAAAAACAGTCTAAAATAATACAATGAATTGAGTTTTAGAACTATACAATGAATTCCTAATTGAAAATTTTTATTAACAGTAAAACAAGATAAATCATAAAATTATTTTTGTATAAAAATGAAGTTATCGAGATTAATTATTTATGAAACTGCAATCCAATTTTAAAGCCATGTTAAAAAAAAGACTGCGTAATTGAGTAATATTTCTACTTTCTAATTGTCATAATTAATTAATTTAAAATATGAAATGTTGCTGTAACATTTGGTTGCAGTTTAATGGACATATTTAAACCCCATATTTACCCCATATTAACCCCATATTGCCCATAATTAAACGATCCTACTTTAAAGTTATCTACAGACGAAACTATTGGTCAGAAAATTGTGAAATTTTGTGACGGACATAATGAAGAAATGGAAATTTGTTTGAGTGAAAAAAAAATTAGTTCAATATTTCGCCGCCAGGGGGCTTTTTTAATGAATTGCACAATTTTAAAAGTTTTTACGCTTTATTTTTTTTTTCAGATTAAATAAGACAACTATACAGACCGCCCCCTTAATTAAAATAAAGCGTAAAAACTTTTAAAAATTATTGGTGCTCGAATTGAACGGACCATAAAAACTCTGAAAAAAAAAAAATCCGACTACGACAGCCGCCATTTTTTTCACAGAACTCAGGCCTAGTATTCAGTGGGCGGTGGCTAAATGTGTAATTTATTGAAAAAAACGCCCTCTGGTGGCGAAATTTTGAAGTAAATATTTTTTTCGCTCAAACAAATTCCCATTCTTTCATTATGTCCGACATAAAATTTCACAACTTTTTGACCAATAGTTTCGTATTTAAACAACTTAAAGTAGGGTCGTTTAATTAAAGACACCCTGTATATTTAGTTGAATTGAGTGTATGCTGTCTGGCGTCAGCATGAAATTTTTCTAATAAAAATTACAAAGAATCCCAATTTTTTAATAGGTTATGAAGATATTGCAATGATTTATGTTTTTTTCCCATTTATCCTATATCAAAATTAAACTAAAATGTGTATTTATTCAATATTTTACTTTTAAAAATGCGCTCCTAACGTCGACAGACACCTTAATAGGGTAAAATTACCATCTCGAAAATGATCATCGATAAATGAGAATCCTTACTACATTATAAGTTTCTTGAAAAATCAAAACCGGATCAAGCTAAAGTGAAACCCGGAGATAGTTATTCATTCAGTGCCATTCCTGTATTATTTGAAATAATTAAAACCTTTCTATGCCCTTGAATGCCATATCTGTCAAACTGGTTTGTTTATAGTCAAATAAACATAAATGCTTTATATTGAAAATTTTATATGTAAAGTTGGAACGTCAAATTCAGCTTAGTATGTTATTAAAATAACATTTGAAATGATTTCTAATTTATCATTTCTAAAATAGGTGTAAAAGCAAAATAAAATGTTTTAAAAAATTAAAAGCAATTCATACATATTAAATATTTAAAAATTCGCCGGAGTCCCGATCACTTTCGACCACAACCTGGCCATCATCAAGGGAATAAGCGAGAAGAATTCTCGTAACGAAATTGTAAGAATTCTTCCCGTTTATCATCAGCAGTATTTGACATTAAACTCGAAAATTTAAATAAACCTTAGCGAAATTATGTTAGAATCAAATATCATAAGACTCTTACAGGGTATTTGAAGTTCTTTAAAAAGAATTTTGCAATTGCGTTCTATCATTTTTGCAAAAGATTTGCTTATTCTATAACATATGAAGGAATTTTTAAAAGATAATCTAAAAAAATAATTACATTTTATTCAATTCAAAAATACAATTAATTAAGATTTAAAACGATGCTCTTAAATGAAAGATTATTAATAAAAAACGAACAAAATAAATTCTATAGCCATTTTTGCCTAAAAATTAAATTAACCAGATTAATTCATACAGAACAGAATATGATTTCACGCCGTATTAAAAAACTGCCTAATTAAGTAATATTTTTTCTCCGAAATTGGCATAATTAAATCTTTTAAGAAATTAAACATTACTGAAACATATGGCGGCAATTTAAAGGACGTGTTTCGGTAATTATGCTTTAGATAAATCCAAAAACCCTCCATCGAAAGTTGGTAAAAAAAAAAAAAGAATTAATCTTAATGATGCAGTTTGACAAATGCCAATCCCAGCATTTCAAATAAGTGATTACACACTGTGCAGAAAAACATTTCCATTTTGCTTTTCCGAAAAAGTTCAGCAAATCAATCAGCTTAATTACAAACTTTTTAATTGCACTCGAGGAAACATTTCTAATACGAAGAGGATACAGAAGGGGTGGGGTGTGTATACTAATTTCGTGAGGCATTTACGAATCAAATTGAAATCGTTTACTCTCGCACCCAAATCAATACTAATTACTTCAGAATAGTTTTCTGATTACGGTACATTTTTTCTAATCATATCTGAACAACCTAAATCAGTTTCTTTACTCTTTATTAAATCACTTTTTCAATATGTAGTTATGTTTTCACTTACTAAATTATGAATTAAGAAAACAGTAGTTTTGCATTTCGAATTTCTGACTGAGTGTTTTAATATTAATTATTAAAAAAATATTCTAAAAAGACAATAAATTAAGTTTTAAAACTCTGAAATAAATTCTTAATTGAAAAATGTTTTTAATGTTAAAAACTTTTGTTAAAAACTAATGTTAAAAACCCTTTTTATGTTAAAAACAAATAAACTATAAAACAATATTTGCCTAAAAATTAAGTTAGCGAGATTATTTCTTTATAAAACTGCAGTCGAATTTTAAAATCGTATAATAAAACTGCATAATTAAGAAATATTTCTATTCAAAATTCGGCATAATTAATTCTTTTACAAAATGAAATGTTACTGAAACGTGTGGCGGCAATTTGAAGGATATATTTGAGTAATTATGCTTTCGATAAATCCAGAAACACTTGATCGAAAGTTGGAAAGAAAAAAAAAAGGTAATCTAATAATGCAATTTGACAAACGCCAATCCCAGCGTTTTAAATAAGTCATTACACATTGTGCAGAAAAACCTTCCCTTTTGCCTTTCCGAAAAAGTTCAGTAAATCAATTAGCTTAATTACGAATTTCTTAATCGCAATCAAGGAAACATTTCTAATACGAGGAGGTTACAGAGGGGGTGGGGGGTAGAAAGGGTATACGAATTTCGTGAGGCATTAACGAAACAAAGAGAAATCGTTCGTACTCGCACCCAAAATCAATACTAATTACTTCAGAATAGTTTTCTGATGAGTGTATATATTTTTCTAATCATATCTGAACAGGCTAAATCAGTTTCTTTACCCTTGATTACTTCGTTTTTTCAGTATGTAGTATGTTTTCAATTAATATGTGTTTCAAGTAATAGGTGTTTTATTGAATAGTTATTAAAAATTAGTCCAAAAATACAATGTATTAAGTTGTAAAACTGTAAAAGGAAGTCTTAGTAGAAAAATTATTATTAACAGATAAACGAGATAAATTATAAAACGATGTTTGCCTAAAAATGAAGATAACGAGAATAATATATAAAAATGAAAATTTCTCTGTCTGTCTGTAATTCTATACAAATCCACAGTTTCGAAGACATCATTGTGAAATTTTACGTACATGTGTATTAAAACACGGCCGAGGCAACTAAAGTAATCCGGAATTGTAATAATTTATAGTTAATTTTTAATTAATAAAAAAGCACCAATTTAACAACAATTTCCAATCAAGTTAAAACAAATTTCGGTACAAAAATTGCCAACATTTTAAAATTCACAATAAAATTCTTACCACAACAATTGCTTTTCTATTGCAAGATTTATAAGTGAAAAGTGAAAATGAAATACATAGTTTGACGAATAAAAAAAAAAAAAGTGACTATTACGTCAAATTGGAAATATAATGGACGCCAGCAGGTGAATATATAACGTCATATGAGTTTGAAAAAAAATATTGAAGCATGATAAAAAAACATGATTATGGAAATATTGGCATATTTTAATATTTTGAGTTTATCTGAATTTATTTTCGCCATTTTTAAAGCTATTCCATATATATACGTGTTCGTATGTGTGTATATTAGAATTTCCATAAAGGTGTAGGTCCCTAGAGCCCATTCTTAGTGAAGAATTGAAACAAATATTTCAGATTTTTAAAAATAAAATTCATGGAATCCTTGTACTTTCCATGTTTTTTCAATCATGAAAAAAATATTTAAATAACAAAAGACTCAGACACAACTTTTCATCAAAAGGTTTTAATGTCGGTTTCAATCCAGATCACAGATTATATTTATTAAGTAAGTAGGTAATCTGTCGTCCGGATTAAGGGGGAAAAAAGTTTGAAAATTACATGAGTTAACACGCAATCATTGATTTTTGAATACAAACTTTCATAAAACTCTTGGCAATGCCGGGTGCTTTAGCCAGTTCCTTAAAAAACTGTAGTCTAATTTTAAAGCTATTTTAACAAACTGCATAATTAAATAATATTTTTACTCAGAAATTGGCATAATTAACTCTTTTAAAAAATGAAATGTTACTGAAACATGTGGCGTCAATTTAAATGACATATTTTAGTAATTATGCTTTTGATAAATCTATAAACCCTTGATCGAAAATTGGAAAGAAAAAAAAAGAATTAATCTTAATGATGCAATTTGACAAATGCCAGCCCCAGCATTTCAAATAAGTGATTACACATTCTGCAGAAAAAGGCTTTCTTTTGTCTTTCCGAAAAAGTTTAGTAAATCAATTAGCTTAATTACGAACTTCTTAATCGCAATAGAGGAAACATTTTTAATACGTGGATGGTATAGAAGGGGTGAGAGGGATATACTAATTTTGTGAGGCATTTACGAATCAAAGAGAAATCGTTTACTCTCGCACCCAAATCAATACTAATTACTTCAGAATAGTTTTCTGATGAGGCTATATATATTTTTTTCTAGTCATATCTGAACAAGCTAAATCAGTTTCTTTACTCTTGATTAATTCATTTTTTCATTCTGTACTTATGTTTTCACTTAATAAATTATAAATTAAGAGAGTTTCTCATTTCGAATTTCAGACTGAATTTTTTTATTAAATAAGGTTAGTTGGGGTAACTGGATCCACGAGGTAACTGGGCCATAGGCTATTTTATAAAACCCCGTTGACGTATTTTAAGTTTTAGCATTGGTGAACAATGCCCCTTAACCTGTACTTCCTAATACAACGTGTGTCAACTCAATCATAACTCTCTCTTTGCTGTGATAGGTTGTTGAAAATTAACGTTTCTTTAAAAAAAAAAAAAAAAAAAAAAAAAAAAAAAAAAAAAAAAAAACGTCAATTTGGTTGAACTTCCTCGGCTTTTTATTAAAATACTGTAAGTATTTTTATTAAACAATCTTTTTTTTTAAATATTAGGCATATAGCTAGTTTAATATTATTAGGTATCTATACATATTTACTTCATGTTTTAAATGTAGGCCCAGTGTCCCAGTTACCCCATAAATCGTTCAATAATGGGGTAACTGGGACATTTATCCGGGGTAACTGAACCATGCTGGATCCAGTTACCCCAATAATTATAAATAACTTTTTTGAATTTCTCTTACAACGCGGAGTAAATTTCTCCATTGTTTTTTGCTCACAATAAAGAAAATTATAGAATACCTTATTAAAATTACGTAATAAAATTCAAAAACAGTATACTGAATGGTATCAAACCAAATTCCTTGACTCTTTGAGAGGCGGTGATGTCGTTATGGCATCACACAATTTTAATTCCTAATTGCCGCAATTGCATCGGAATTTTATAATGAAAATTTCACCTTTATTAAGTACGCGAAAATGTACTTTTACTTGTTTTCAAATAGATTCTCTTGTAAATACTGGTGTCATTAAATTATTTCAACATTTTATGAATGCAAGTACATTGCCTCTGAAAGCGAGAGAGCCAAACCTTGCAATTGTACGATACACAGGGGTCGCATTCTATAGGGAAAATTTTATTGTTCCTACCACTATTTTGAAAATAATATCTTCATCGCACCTTTCTTTAGAAATAAAATTATCATGAAGGTAACTCATTAAGAGTTCTGGTAGGAACAATAAAATTTTCTCTATATAATGCGACCCCTAGATACAGATAAAGCGCTTAAATACTCACGTAGCCGTTTGTTCATAGATTTACCTAGCCATTTTTTACCCATGTGACTTTTAACTTATTATCTATACTCAAGTACATAAGTACTTACTTAATTTTTATGTTTTTGGTATAAATAAATCTAATATTTTCACTTTTAGTGCTTTTTTTAGACACATTGACAGCAATGGTTTCCCTTACAATACTCTTTATTGACATATAATTTACATGATCTGCCTGGTTTAAATTTTTTTAAGTTGTTTACACTTTTTTAAACAGGATCTGATATCCCATTTGAAAAAAAATAAACGCGTGTGGAACATAGACTCTCCTGGTCCACTTACCCCATTTTTATGGAGCAACTAGACCCATGAGGAAAGAAAGATGAAATATGCATATTTTTATATTTTTAAACATTAAAATATAATTTTGAGCATTTTTGTCTGATAGAAGGAACCTAACTGAACACATTTACAGAAGTTCATACTTTAATTCAAATGAACATTAGCTTTTTGAAGCGGAATTGTCGGAAGCTGAAGAGTCACATTGTAAAATCAAGGCCCAGTTGCCCCAACTAACCTTAATCATAAAAAACAATCCTAAAACACAATGAATTAAGTTGTAAAACTCTAAAATGAATTCTTATTTTAAAAACCATTATTAACAGAAAAACAAATTAATAAGTGATTTTTGCCAAAAAATGAAGTTAGCGAGATTAATATTTTTTAAATATACTGTCTAATTTTAAAGATATATTAAAAAATTGCGTAATTAAGTAATATTTCTAATCGGTAATTGACATAATATGTTCTTAAAAAAATCGAATGTTACTGAAACATATGGCTGTAATTTAGAGACATATTTCGATAATTATGCTTTAGATAAATCCAAAAACTCTTGATCGAAAGTTTGAAAAAAAAATCTTAATGATCCAATTTGAGAAATGCCAATCCCAGCATTTCAAATAAGTGATTGCACACTGTGCAGAAAAACCTTCCATTTTGCCTTTCCGAAAAAGTTCAGTAAATCAGTTAGCTTAATTACGAACTTCTTAATCGCAATCGAGGAAACATTTGTAATACGAGGAGGGTACAGATGGGAGGGGGGGGGGGTATACTAATTTCGTGAGGCATTTACGAATGATAGAGAATTCGTTTCTCTCGCACACAGAATCAATACTAATTACCTCAGAATAGTTTTCGGATGAGGCTATTTTTTTTGTAACCATATCTGAACAAATTAAATCAGTTTCTTTATCTTCGATTAATTCCCTTTTTCATTATGTAGTTATGTTTCCACTTAATAAAGTGTGAATTAGCAGGACAGTTGCCCTGCGTTTTGAATTTCAATCTGATGGAGTGTTTTATTAAATAATTAAAAAAATGAGATGAGATTAATTATTCATTTTATGAACATTGAAATAAATTTAAACCGTCTCAGATGTTTTAGTGCAATTTAAATTAATTTAAATAGACAGCATTTTTGTGGGCAATAAATTGGTGGTCCAATTGTAAACTAATATTGAGGTAATGCCGTGTTAATATTGTATTTATTAGCTTTACTTTACAAATATTCACTGCAACATATATATTCGTGAAGCATTTTCATTACATTGAAAATTTTGCAGTGTAATGAAAATAATTTGTAGAAATTTTATTTCTCAGAAATATCCTGGATTTTCGTCTTATGCTTCACAAATATGGAGTATTTTCAGAAATATCTGAGTTTCCTCTCTAATTTTTTCATCAATATAAGTAAATAGTGATTAACTGTTTTGTTTGTATCTTTACAAACCCTAAACCTTATTTAATTGGCGCACTATTTTGAATTGTGCACTAGATTTAGTCAACTATGAGCAACTATTCTTTTGTTTTTCAGAGTATTTTTTAGACTACTAGGGGGCTCTGCCCATTACGAGCTACGCTCGCCAACCCCCTTTCAGGCACACCAAAATCTAAAAAGCGCGTTAATTTGATCGGTTTTACAAATATTGAATTAAAATTAAAACAGTAGCGATCTCTCTTTAAACGGGTTTCCATTCGTTTTCCTTGGATTGGGGATTTTTAAGACCAAATCTGCTGCTGTTAAGATATACAATGGCTGTTTTCGTATTTAATTTAAAAAAAAAAAAATAGTTAAACATTTGAAAATAAGCTAATGTAAAATGAATTAAGTAAACAGTGTCATTGCCTTACGGTATTTTTTTACAGCGCAATAAGATAGTTCTTTAAAATAATTCATTTTAAATGTATCGTTTCAAATCTGACGTAATTTACACCAAAATTTTATTTCTCTTATTAATATTCACGTGAAAATAATTTTGTTGTTAGAAGGAAATATTATTTGCGCTGTTTTCGAGTTCACGGTAATAGTTGAAAAGATTATCTTAAAATATCTCGCGTAAATATATTTTTCAATTTAAATTGTTTTGCTATATTTTTTGCCATTTTAAATATGACGCAATTTCCTCAAATTACAAGTTTTAACGCATAATAATGATTTTTTTTTTTTTTTAGATTTTGTTCCTCTTTTAAAATTTAAGTGTAAGTATGGTTCGGCACAGATGTCATATACGCCCCATATTGGCGCAATTTTTTTCTGACGCCAATTTCGTATACGCAACGGGTACTTAACTGTTGCTAAAGTGTCGTTATTTTGCTTGATATGGTAATCCGGAAGTTGTTGTTTATGCTATTGATGTTTTCGCCAAATTGGCGTCGGAAAACAATTGCGCCAATATATGGGGCGTATATGACATATGTGCCTATGGTTCTTATGACGTAATTTTCCTGCTTTTAACATGTAATCATTTAATTCTAATTTTAAAGTTTTTTTTCTGTTTGTAATAGTCTCGTGTAAATAAATTTTAATTTGAAGTAAATATTATTTTTTTCGCTGTTTATACAACTGGCAACAGTTTCAATTAATAACATTTTCTAAAATTTGTAAAAAATATCTCTCGAAATGCTGAAAATTTGAATTTAAAATTGAAATAAAACGTCAAAAAATGAGTCAAATAAGAAAAATAAATACAATCTGCGCACCGGGAACTTATAACGTATAAAATGATCTAAAAATGATTAAATCCTCATGTATAGTTTTTGCTCTAATAAAACTTTTTTAATGGAACGATTTTGTCCAACTTTAGCATTAAATATCTCTTAAAATAATTCTTCGATTTGAAAACTGTCTGCATCAGCGTGTTTATCCAACATTTCTCTATAATACCACCGATTTTCATATTTTTGTATGGAACAGTTTTTTTAATATTAACGATGAAAGGCCATGCTTAAGCATTCAAATTGGATGTGGATCTACCCGGAATATCTACGCAGATTTTCATTGGTCCATTTCCAAATCAAAACTTTTTTTTATATATAGAAGGATTGGTGAGTTAGAAATAGAGACATAGTAACAAAAGCGGTGTTCAGGGGGGGGGGGGGCGATACGCAGATTTCAGGAATTATTTACGAAACAAACAGAAATCATTTACTCTCGCACAAAAATCAATGCTGATTACTTCAGATTAGTTTTCTGATCAAGCTATATTTTTTCCTAATCATATTTGAACAAGCTAAATCAGATTATTTACCTTCGATTATTTCACTTTTTCATTAAGTAGTAATGTTTTCACTTAATAAAGTATGAATTAAGGGAATAGAAGTTTTACATTTTGAATTTCTGACTGAGAGTTTTATTAATAATTATTAAAAAACAGTCTAAAATAATACAATGAATTGAGTTTTAGAACTATGCAATGAATTCCTAACTGAAAATTTTTATTAACAGTAAAACAAGATAAATCATAAAACTATTTTTGTATAAAAATGAAGTTATCGAGATTAATTATTTATGAAACTGCAATCCAATTTTAAAGCCATGTTAAAAAAAAGACTGCGTAATTAAGTAATATTTCTACTTTCTAATTGTCATAATTAATTAATTTAAAATATGAAATGTTGCTGTAACATTTGGTTGCAGTTTAATGGACATATTTTGGTAATTATGCTTTAAATAAATCCAAAAACCCTCGATCAAAAGTTGGAAAGAAAAAAAAAGAATTAATCTTAATGATGCAATTTGACAAATGCCAATCCCAGCTTTTCAAATAAGTGATTACACACTGTGAAGAAAAACCTTCCATTTTGCCTTTCCGAAAAAGTTCAGTAAATCAATTAGCTTAATTGAGTTCAGTAAATCAATTAGTTTAATTACGAACTTCTTAATCGCAATCGGGGAAACATTCCTAATACGAGTAGGGTAGAGAAGGGAAGGGGGCATACTACTTTCGTGAGGCATTTACGAATCATAGAGAAATCGTTTACTCTCGCAACCAAAATCAATACTAATCAGTTCAGAATAGTTTTCTGATGAGGCAATATTTTTTGATAATCATATCTGAACAAGCTAAACCAGTTTCTTTGCCCTTGACTAATTCCCTTTTTCATTATGTAGGTATGTTTTCACTTAATAAAGTATGAATTAGCAAGATAGTTGTTCTGTATTTTGAATTTCAATCTGACTGAGTGTTTTATTAAATAACTAGCTGACCCTCCCAGCGTTGCCCGGGGTTTGTAAATAATTACCTTAAGCAAAACTCAAGTTTGTATGATTTTATATCTTTTGAAATTCTTTTAAATGAACCTTATTTCGGTATCCCCATTGCCTTCCGCAGCGTCTAGTGTGTTTCCAACAAACTTCTTTCCGAACGAACCTGTAACCTAGGTCCCCGCTACCTATGGCAGCATTTACAGGAAGTGCCCCGCACATGCCGGAGACAATCGAAAACCAAATTGAGTGAGCGAAACCTCGTAGTAATCAAACTGATAGA
Source organism: Maratus speciosus (assembly GCA_963932465.1). Classification (NCBI taxonomy): domain Eukaryota; kingdom Metazoa; phylum Arthropoda; class Arachnida; order Araneae; family Salticidae; genus Maratus; species Maratus speciosus. Next base: position 12,955,632 of record OZ010799.1, read on the forward strand.
ATCCAAAAAAAGAATGCACCATTAATAATTAAGAATCGTTAGAAAATGTGGGTAAGTGAAGGCAAGGGATAAAATTTCATAATACAGAGAGTAGCTGAATTGTAAACTAAGTTGAATGAACCAAATCCCGTTGAAATTGGCTCCTTAGAACCCGAGGAAAGAATGCTTCCCCAAGCGGTGGAAGATGTCCCTCCCCTTGTAAATTTCATGAATTACTTTTAACATTAACACGATATTTAATAAACCGATGAAATCCCTTATCTAAAGTAACGCAATTTTTAATTTAGTGAGTAGACGTAAGTTGATGCTGAAAAAGGAGATTAATGTTCGAAAAATGTGGTAGTTGAGGTATAAAGAATGACCGGGCAAAATTAAGCATAGAGTATGAATTAATCATTAGAATAATATTTTTAAAAAATGCGCAAAAAATCGGGTAAATGCTTAAAAAAGGGCCATAGGGCCCCAATAAATATATGAGGGTGTTGGTCTAGGGAGAAGAGTCCGAGACTCAATTTTAATATTATGCAATGAGAAGCTCATAAAATTAGGGGGTAAAAAATACGTGGCACACAAAACGTTCAAGGGACCCCGAATCGGGCCAAACGGGACCCTAGGTTTCATCAAGATTTTAACTGGATTATAGAAACAGGAGAATAACTAAATGGAAAATGAAGCAGCCAAAAATAAAGATTAAGAGGGACAATTTATTGACAATTTATACTGCAAAAGCTTTAAGGGGCCCTGTACCGGGCTCCAAAGGGTCAGGGACTTGCATGTAGTTTGGTAAAAAGATACTTTTGAGTAGTTTTTAAAGTAATCAGAAGACGCTAGAACTATGTTAAAGAAAATTAAGGTCAATTCAGATCATTTTTAAAGAAGCTGCACCAAGGGCCAATATTCAAATATTTTATATAAATTTATTTTATATAAATTCAAAATTGGTGGTAACTGAAGACTGACAATTTTTTGTCGTTCATGTAGTAGTTGGAGGACCTAAGAAGTTGTTAGAATAAAAGTTAGTGAATCGGACCATTTTTAAGAGGGCTATAATAGAGGGCTCAAAAAGGGGCGAACTGGCTGTTAAAGGCAGGGCCCTGAAATGAAAACATGTTAAAATATCTTAATACTTAACTCTTTAGATCTACATATAGTCAAAATTAAGCACAGGGTATTAATTTTTCGTTAGAATAATATTTTAATTAAATGCGTAAAAAAGGGCCCCAATAAAAAAATGGGGGTGTTGGTCCTGGAAGAAGAGTGCAAGACTCAACTTTAAAATTATGGACTGAGAAGGTGAGAAGATTAGTTGATGCAATATGCATGGCGCACAAAAAAGTTCAAAGGCCCTGGACCGAGCCCTTGGGCCCTACGGGACCATAGGGGCCCCAGGGTCTTAACTGGAATGTATAAACGGGAGAATAACTAAATGGAAAAAGGGTTCCAAAAATGAAGATTTTATTAAGAGGGGGCAATTAATTAACAATTTATGATGCAAAAATTTCAAAGGGTCCGAAAGCGGGCCCCAAAAGGCCAGGGCTTAAATGGCATGTTATTGGGTATAAAGATATTTTTAGTAGTTATTAAAGTAATCAGAGGATTCTAGAACTATGTTAATGAAAATTTCAAGAAATTCGGATCCTTTTAAAAAAATCCGCCCCAAGAAGGCTATTAATATTCAAATGGTTGTAGCTGAGGTCTGAGAAATTGTTTTGTCGTTCATTTAGTAGCTGGAGGACCTAAGACGTTGTTAGAAAAAAAAGCTAGAGAATCGGACAATTTTTAAGGGAGCTACAATAGGGGGCCCAAAATATGCCAATTCATAGTTAAAAAAGGGCCCTAACATGAAAACACGTTAAAATGTCTTAGTACTTAGCGCTTTAGAACTTCAGTCAAAATTAAGCATAGGGTATGAATTATTCATTAGAATAATATTTTAAAGAAATGCACGAAATATTGGGAAAATGTTTTAAAAAGGGCTCTAGGGTCCCAATAAAAATATGGGGGTGTGGTCCAGGAATAAAAACCCAAGACTCAACTATAAAATTATTCGCTTAGAAGATGAGAAAATTAGGGGGTGAAAAATGCTTGGCGCTCAAAAAGTTCAAGGAACCCTGGACTGGGCCCTGCGTTTCCCTAGGGGGCCCCAGGGTTTTAACCGGAATGTAGAAACTGATAATAACTAAATGAAAAAAGGACCCCAAAAATGAAGATCGGATTAAAAGGAAGCTATTTATTAACAATTTATTAGTGCAAAAAATCAAGGGACCCAAGGATCCAGGGACATAAATGGAAAGTAGAATGGCGAGAATAACTATTTGCATAGCTGCCAACTTTTACGCTTTTTTTCTACCACTAAAATTTTATAGAAAATTTCTCCTTATTTGATCATCGAAATCTGCAATTTAAATAAAGCAAAAATTTCTGTTAAATTTTAGTGGTAAGAAAAAGGCGTAAAAGTTGGCAGCTATGTATATGGTGAATGCTACCCCAGAACGAAGAAGATTGAATAAAAAGGAGGAAAGTTATTAACAATTTTGTGCATAAAAAGTTTAAGGGGCTCAAGGGCCCTGGCCCTCAAATAATTAAAAATCCGAGCCTCAGGTGCATTAGGACCTGTCTTGAACTAACCTCATCTAAATTTTCAGACTTCTACGTGCGGTAGATTTCGCTAGCCATCGCACGCAGACAGACAGAACGATGTGTTCTTTTATTACTATAGACAGCGAAAGAAAAAATAAATGGTACTTCTTAGTTTTTCCGTCGACCAAATTACTGCCACGAAATTGTAAGATTAAATGCCAATAATCGTTGCCATTAATTAATTAATTGTAAGATTAAATGCCAATAATGGCCAATAAAACCATTAATTTGACGTTTTATTTTGTATTTTTATTAATGCTTTACTAATTTATTTGTTCTTTCGTTATTTAAAATAAAAATTATGTCAATGTGTATAATTTGGCGAGTGGTTTGGCCATTTATATAATTTGGCGAGTGGTTTGGCCATTTATATAATTTGGCGAGTGGTTTGACCATTTATATAATTTGGCGAAATTGGTCGACGGGATAACTAAGAAGTGCCAAATAAATTATTAAAACATTAATAAAAATAAAACGTCGAATTAAAAATCACTTGATGACGTAAAAAACACGTGTAAAGTGTTTAACGTCAAGTAAATTTGACAGTTACGATCACCCATTATTAGCATTTAATTTTATAATTTGGCGATATTTTTTTGATCGACGACATAATCAAGAAGTACTACAAACTATTTCTGTTCGTATTAAAATGTCGATAAATAGCTCTTCTTTATATTAAATATCATAAATATTGAAAAACAAAAGCTTATATGAATATGAAAAATAAGTAGGTTGCCAGTAAATATACAAACAATTCACTTCACTCGCCAAGGCGTTTTTCCCTATCTCGCCAAAGTCCATATAATAAAAATGTACCTAATACTCTTCAATCTGTTGTCTGATACTAAGTAATCACAATAATGTAAATAACTGTTAGGCACAGATATCATATACATACCTGGTTTGGCGGGATTTTTTTTTTTACGCGAACTTGGCGAAAACATCGTTTTCGAATACCAGCTACATATATATATTTAAATTATTTTAAACGGAAATAACAATAAATAAATAAAAGTTTATTAATAACTATAGAAAAAAAAACGATTTATATAATTTTAAAAATAAAATAAAGGTAAATAAACAATTTATTAATAAACAAACAATAATAGCCGGGTTACCATGTCAGGCAAAATAACGCCATTTTGGAGCCCATTAGTTCCATGGAGCGTATATGACATCTGTGCTAACAAAGCTTCCAATAATATAGTAAATATGCCATTTGGTGGTGACTTGATTATCGAAAATTATAAAATAAATAATAATAATAACAATTAATAAATAATATTAATAATATAAAATTGGAATTCAGACGTTAATTTATGTGCTTTTAAATATCTCAGATTAGTCCAATATCTTTTAAAATATTACGTAAAAAGGGGAAAAAATGAAGACATAACAAATTAAAAAAGATTTGCAATTTTTTCTCAGCAAGCAATTTTTATTTAAAAATGTTGATTTTTTTTATAGTAATAACAGATGATTGTATAAATTTCCTTAAGAATAATATTCAGTTCCTAAATTTTGAAATTGTGAATTTTTTATACTACTTAGTAACTTAGTATTCCCATCGACCAATTTCGCCAAATTATATAAAGCGCCAAATCACTCGTCAAATTATACAAATTGATAAAAATTTTTATTTTAAATAATGAAAGAACAAATAAATTAGTATAACATTAATAAAAATACAAATAAAACGTCGAAATAAAAATCACTTGATGACGTAAACGCATGTAACTTTGTTTAAAGTCAAGTGATTGTGACATTTACGATCAACCATTATTGGCATTTAATCTTTTTGGCGATAGATTTTGGGTCAATGGGATAACCAAATAGTATCGAATTTTCCTATACGTGAAATTGGCGTTATCGCCAAAGAAATAAACAATAATATTTTCTAGAAAAGAAAAAAAAAAAGGATAATAATCCTTGATCGGAGTTGGAATGTATAAAAATCATATGCTTCCCTAATTACGGCGAAAAGCTTTTTAAAAAGTATGAACTTATTTTATAATATGTATGTGCGGCAGAAATTCAAACTAAAACTTAGATATTTGATTCTAATTTTAAAATATTAACTGATATCTATATAACTTATAATTGAATATATAAATGTACTCCAAAAATGATCTCAGTCACTTGAAAAAACACCATTATTGCGAAAATCCTCAAGCTAATGTCACGCTTATGCATTTTTGGCTTTAAAAAAAAATAACTAAACATTGTTTGGCGACAAACATAAATTAGAAATCGTAAATACAGTAACTTTTACAATTACATCTGTTTATTTCTGCTGTAAATCACATGACGTGGCAGTTAGATAAAAAAAAAAAAAAAGAAAAGAAAAAAAGAAAAAAGAAAAGAGCTAAAAAAAAAAAAAAAATGTAATTCAAAATTAGTCTAATCAAATTTTCAGATTCATTTTTTTAACGTAACGCAGGCGATATTTCGCCAAAAATTGTATAAATTGTAAAATTTCACGATGAATTATATTTTTAATCATTAAAAATATTTAAAATTAAATATTTTCGTTTTATAATATTGTGTCTCTTTAAAACGTTTTGTTGTTGTCTTTTTTAATTGAATATCAGTATTTTTTTTTCACTTATTTGCGAGGTATTTGTATTATTTTCTAACGAACGGATAACTATTTCAATTCTTTAACCAACAAACCTTTCGCCAAAAAATGACCGCTGGCAACCTTTTCGTTCAAAATACCAATAAAATACGAAATTTATTACCAAAAATCATAGTTATCCCTGTATATTTTACTCATAAACCACCACGTGAATGTTCTCTATCGAATGGCACTATTTGCAAAAAAATCCACCGGGTAGTTTTTTAAAACATTCGGGCGGAACTTTTAGATCTTACTGCTTTATAATATATATGATAAAATATGAGGGGAGATTGATTATTTATTTTATGAAGATTGAATTAAATTTAAAACGTCTCAGATGTTTTAGTCTAATTTAATGTAAGTTAAATAGACAGCATATTTCTAGGCAATAAATTGGTGGTCCATTGGTAAGCTAATATTGAGGTAACGCCTCGTTAATATTGTAATTATTAACTTTACATTAGAAATATTTACAATGCAACACATATATTCGCGAAACATTTTCATTACACTGGAAATTTTTAAAATGTAATAATTAAAAAAAAAAAAAATGATTTTTTTTTTTTTATTTCTCAGAAATAGCCCGGATTTTTCCGTAGTATTTCACCAACACGAAGTTTTTTCCGCAACATTTGTGGTTCCTTTCTAGTTTTCCATCAGTGCAAGAAAACAATGATTAACTGTTTTATTTGTAACTTTACAAACCATACGAAACATTATTTAACTGGCGGAATATTTTGCAATTTTGCACTAGATTTAACCCGTTCGGGACGAGTGACCGGTATTCGTGCCGGCCTCGTTTGCACTTTCATCCCGCGCGACGGGTATACGCGCCGGCGTTTTTGGCACTCACATCCCGAGCGACCGGTATTCGTGCCACACAGTTGGAACGTTTTATTCCAGAAAGTTTAACTCAGAAAATAATTCGTAATCAAATTTGAATATACATTTGGGAAGAACATATTTACTTCTGTCTAGGAAAGCAAATGGAATCAATTAATATATTTTTAATACATGTCAATTTAATTTTTTTCCAAAAATGACTGCAATGAAAAAAAAAAAAGTGTGTTTATTTCACATGCATCTATTTATGCTTCTGAAACGTGATTTTCTTTCTATCATAAATCTTTTATGTGTCAAATGAAACTTCATTTTTTGTTTATCAGAAAATTTTCTACGTCACTTGGGAAAAGAAATGGTTTAGTCAGATGATCAACTCTAAGCTTATGACGTAAGCTTCACGTACGCATATGGCTAGGCTTCCAGTTGATTCATTTTCAATTACTTCTTTTCTACTTTTATCTCGATTGGAAATAATTTATTTGTACGTCGTGGTGATTAAGAGTTTCGGACTTTCGTTAATTAAGGAGGAAAGCGGGAGGCCTATTTATATTTTTATTTTGGCTCAACAAGTGCTGCTACGCAGTTTAAATAATTGCGGATGCTTGTTCAAAATATTTTCGGCACCGTCAAGTTAAGAAATCTTTTGTGCGCTCTTTTTCTTCTTCTTTTTTCTTCCTTTAATAATTATTCATACCATTTCAAATAATTCGGTCTTAAATTATCTATATTTAAGTATTTTATTTTACAAACTCACTAAAATGTCTAAAAACCGTCCAATGGTTATAGGCTAGGTTTTGTTTTTATAAATTCAAATTGGCGGCCGTAAAATACAAAATGGCGATAGACAGGAAAAAAAAAAATTACGCGTCATATTGAGCGGCATATCATTGGATAGGTCTTACAAAATGAAGACGATGTTTCATTGACTATTTTACAGTCAGAAGCCCCGTTTAAATATTACACAACCTGGAAGTTATGTAGGTAGGATCCCTAGCTTTACTACAACTCTAACCTTCATAGACATCTATAGGCCTCATCAAAACAGTGTTTATAGATAGGAACTAGCAATTAAACACAACTTAAAAGTCCTCAATACAAGTAAATAAAAAAAACATACACTGTTAAAAATTTTCCTGTGAAATTACAGAGAATCTACGGGTAATCCATTATCTTAAGTCTTATGTAAAATTACAGAGATTAGAAAAACAGAGATTCTGTAAAATAACAGAGAAGTTATTTGGTAAATTTACACAAGACTCTGTAAATTAACATCGTTAAAAATACGCAAGACTCTGTAAATCAATTTATTTTTTTAATTAAAATAATGTAACTTAGTTTTTGAAATAAGCGAATTTTAGAACTTCGAAGTATCAGAGTTATTCAAGCAAATTTGAACTGCTGTGCCATTTAATTTTTTTACACAACTTGCTTCTGGCCAGTCTGGGGTTTGAACCCGAGACCTCTGGGTAGGAGAGAAACATCTTACTGACTGCGCCATAGGAGCTGTTACTGCGGTGTATCTGTATAAAGGATGTCCTTTATAATAAAGCGGGGGGAAATCTATTGTACTTGTGCTTTTCAAAGATTTCGCTTCAAATATATTCGTTAGAAAATTTCTTAAACGGTTTATTTTAATTTAGTTTGGACCGAAACATAATACCTATTATTTTTTTAATCAAATTTAATTTTTTAATCCTTTATTTACGGAATTATTTATCAAGAAATTGCTTCTTCCCAATAATTATCTTCTTTAATATTTGAAGATATACTGTAATTTTTAAATAATAGTAATGTGAAATTTAGGTGTATTTTTTCATTAAAACTGGTTAAATATATTGGTAAATATAACATTTTTTGTAAAATATTTACAAAAATAATCAGATTAATTAACCAAAATTACTTTTAAGGTTATATCACAATTCTTATAAAAGCAATGCATTTAAATGTATTTTGATTCTAACTAACTAAATGAATGAAAAAATAAATAAAAAAATTGAAACTAAATTTTTTTCTTTAATAATTCTAATAAAATTGCAAAAGAATTTTAAACGTGCGTATTTGAATTACGAGTTTTAACAAAGCTGAAAATATTTGTAAATAAAAACATGGAAATCCCTACAGGGAATTAGACAGAAGATAAGGGAAATGTCTGTAAATCGATGACCGAGAAACTCAATCGAACGCATTTAACCGAGAACTAGTGTAAATTTACAGAGTCTTGACCGAGAAATTCGATCGAAAGCATTTAACCAAGAACTAGTGTAAATTTACAGAGAGTCTCAATTTTTTTTCTGTGATTTCACAGAAATTTTTAACAGTGTAGGTAAGTAATATAAAAATAGTTTAATATTGATGAGAAATAATTAATTAGTTCGCTTTTTACGCAGTCGAGTTTTTTGATTTTTTAAATTAAATTAATTTTTTTTATTAGACTATTGATGAGTTAGAAATAGGGACATGGGTAAACCATGGGTGTTCAGAATGTTAAACTATTTTTCGTTTTTACAAGATACTTTTTAGACTATTGATGAGTTGGAAATAGAGGCATAGGGAATATTTCTAATATCACGGGGGTTCAGAATGAAAACATATTTTTTTTTGTTTTTACAGTATACTTTTTAGGCTATTGATGAGTTAGAGATAGAGAGATAGAAAATGTTTCTAATACCATGGGGGATCAGAAAGTGAGTCTTTTTATTTATTTTTTTTACAGGATACTTTTTAGACTGTTGGTGAGTTAGAAATAGAGACATAGAAAATATTTCTAATACAATGGGAGTTCAGAAAGTGAACCTGTTTTATTTGTTTTTACAGGATACTTTTTAGGCTATTGATGAGTTAGAAATAGAAGCATAGGAAATGTTTCTAATACCATTGCGGTTCAGAAAGTGAACCTTCTTTTTTTTTTTTTTTTTTTTTTTTTTTTTTGCAGGATACTTTTAAGACTATTGATGAATTAGAAATAGGAACAGGAAATATTTCTAATACCATGGGGGTTCAGAAAGTGAACTTTTTTTTACAGGCTACTCTTTAAACTATGAATGAGTTAGGGACATAGAAAATATTTCTAATGCCATGGAGATTCAGAAAGTGACACCCACCCCTTTTTTTTTCTTTATAGCATACATTTAGACTATTGATGATTTAGAAATAGAGACATAGGAAATATTTCTAATACCATGGGGGTTCAGAATGTTAAATTATTTTTTTGTTTTTACAGGATACTTTAAAGACTATTTATGAATTAGAAATAGGAACAAACGAAATATTTCTAATACCATGGGGGTTCTGAAAGTGAACCTTTTTTTTTTTACAGGATACTCTTTAAACTATGAATGAGTTAGAGACATAGGACATATTTCTAATGCCAAGGGGATTTGAAAGTGAATCACACTCCCTTTTTTTTTTCTTTATAGCATACTTTTAGACTATTGATGACTTAGAAATAGAGACATAGGAAATATTTCTAATACCGTGGGGGTTCAGAATGTTAAATTATATTTTTGTTTTTACAGGATACTTTTAAGGCTATTGATGAATTAGAAACAGGAACAAAAGAAATATTTCTAATACCATGGGGGTTCAGAAAGTGAACCTTTCTTTTTACAGGATACTCTTTAAACTATGGATAAGTTAGGGACATAAGAAATATTTCTAATGCCATGGGGATTCAGAAAGTGAGCCCCCCCCTTTTTTTTTTTTTTTTTTTTTTTTTTTTTTTTTTTTTTTTTTTACGGGATACTTTTAGACTATTGATAAGTTAGAAATAGAGACATAGGAAATATTTCTAATACCATGGGGGTTCAGAAAGGGGTACGCTCATTTCAGGAGGTATTTACAAATCAAAGATAAATCGTTTACCCACGCGCCCAAATAAAAACTAATTACTTCTAATAGTTTTCTGATGAGGCTATATGTTTTTTTTCCTAATCATATCGAACAAGCTAAATCAGTTTCTTTACCCTTGACTAATTCCCTTTCTCGTTATGTTTTCACTTAATAAAATGTCTACTAAGGGTATAGTTGCTCTGCATTTTGAATTTCAATCTGGCTGAGTGTTCTAATAAATAATTAAAAAACGAAGGAGATTGGTTACATGTTTTATGAACATTGAAATAAATTAAAACCGTTCAGATGTTTCAATGTAACATACAATCAGTTTAATAGGCAGTATTTTTCAAGGCAGTAAATTCATGGCCCAATAGTACACTAATATTTAGGTAATGACACGTTATTATTTAATTTAATAGATTTACATTGAAATTATTTACAATACAACAAATATAATCGGAAATTATTTCCATTACATTGAAAACATTTGCAATGTAAGGAAACTATTATGGAGAACTTTTCATTTATCGGAAATATCTTTCATTTATCCTCTGCGTTTCACCAATATTCTGTTTCGTTAGAAAGATTTTAGCTTCCATTTGCTTTTGTAATGTTTTACCAATATCAGCAAATATTGATAAACAATGTTTTTTGTATGCTTTCAAAAAGTAAAAATTATCTGACTGGTGCATTGCTCTATAATTTTGCACTAGATTTAGTCAACTAACTGCACCTATTCTTTTGTTTTTACCCGACTGCCAAGAAGGGTTATGTGTTTCACGCGTATCTGGGTATGTGTATTTCTTTATACACTCAAAACATCCCAACGGCTGGATGGATTTTAATGAATGAGGTCTCTATCGATTCGTCTTAACCGTCCAATGGTTATAGGCTAGATTTTGTTTTTATAAACTCAAAATTGCTGCCGTAAAATACAAAATTGCGCTAGAGACAAAAAAACATTAGATCTTTCAAAATGAAGAAGATGTTTCATTGACTATTTTACAGTCAGAAGCCCCGTTTAAATATTACACAACCTGGAAGTTGTGTAGGTAGGATCTCTAGCTTTACTGCAACTCTAACCTTCACAGACATCTATAGGCCTCATCAAAACAGTGTTTATAGATAGGAACCAACAATTAAACACAACTTAAAAGTCATCAATGCAAGTAAGTAAAAAAAATAGGTTGGGTTGGGCTGATTTTTGACGGCATTTTCACTTGTTATAGGATACTTTTTAGACTATTTATGATTTAAAATAGAGACGTGAAAATTTTTAAAATTCAAGAAATGTTTAAATTACCGATACGTTTTTTTTTTTAATTATTATGTTAGCTATTTGACCGTTTTATAATATATGTATTAAGAGAATAGTTAGTTACAAATCTCAAATTATAACCAGGCATGTTTTTTTATTAAATAATTAGAGATTAAGTAAAATTAGATTTACATTATAAGTAGATTATTAAAATTAGATGTAGATTAAGTTAACTTAAATCAATGTGCATTTCTAAGTAATTCTTAAAGAAGATTATTGAAAAAAAAAAAAAAGTGCTATGTAGTGACATTTGTACATGCTCTTGGAAAGAAAGGGAATTTTTCTTTATGATACTAGTAATACACAAACCATCTGAAAGGAAAATGTTTTTTTTTTTTTTTGTTGTTGTTCCATTACAGTAAAAGGAAACAATTGCGGATTCTTTTATTAACTCTTTATCTACTGACGGTGCTTATAAATACTATTAAAATAACTTTTTATAAAATTCATTTAATACATCGATTAGTTATAATACAGTTTAGAATGAGTTATAGATACATTTCTTTATCTTGTTCCGAAAGCATTCTTGGTTACACACACAAAAAAAAAAAAAAAAAAAAAAAAAAAATTAAAAGCATTATTTCTTTTGCCTTTGCATCTTTTCAGCTTTGTTGGTGTTGTGTGTGTGTGGGCAGGGGGGGGGGGGATTTCAATTAGGAAATATTTCTATATTTCTATTGTAAGAACATTATATTTGTACATTTCCTAACTCCACAAAATACTAAGAATAATATTTAAAATGAAAGTTTCGAGTGGTATTATAAATATTGCACAAAATCCCTATAAATTCAAATTTAATTAATCCTTCTAAAATTTATTAAATTATTATGTAATTCTTCTAGTGTAGTTTAAACAATTCACGAAAAATGCTTTAGAAAATAAAATTTGCATGAAATCATAATTCAGTAAATAAAGTGTCGAGTAGCTTACGAAAAGGAGCAAAATATTTTTCATGCAAATAAACATCAACAGCAGAAAAAGTAATGTGCATAATTGTATTCTATACATATACTTCACCAAAGTTAATTTAGAAAATCTAATTATGATACTTTTAATTTAAATCTTCATTAAAATGTATAATTTAAAAACATTGTGCCATTTTTGAAGCATCAACAAAATAATCATAATGATGGATACATTTAAAATTGTAATAGTACCCATAAATTGTTTTTACCTTCCTTACATCTTAATATTTCCCAAACAAATCTTAAATTTTAAAGAATTAAAAAGGTACTTTGATGCCTAATTTAAATAAGATTTTCTGTTTTATTAATTGCAGTATTTTGAAGTGCGTTGTGTTTTTTTCAACATTAATCAAGAGCATCAAAATGATTTAATTATTTGAGTAAAAATATTGATGAATTTTCAGTTTAAAAAGATAAACAAAGTAAAAGTGTGTGACAATTTTTCTGAAAAGTAGTGTTTAAGAGCTCTTAAAAGCAAATATTATTGTAATTAATTTATATTTTTGAGGCCTTAATTGGTTACGATGGAATTTTTCCATTATTTATTATTTATCGGATTCTACTTGGTAGAATTTGTTTTTCTTTTTATCATCTTCTTATAAAAATGTTTTCATTCTTTTAATTAACTTAGGTCTTAGTCACTAGTTCTAGATTTTTATGAATCGTTCTTAAAAAAGTTTTATTTTATACGTGCTTTTGTATTCTTTTATACGTTTTTTTTAAGTACTTAATTAACGTCTTTATTCTGTTAATTTATGTTTCTATACAAGGCTTATGACGCACATTAAAATTAGTTGGATGTGCCAGTCGAAAAACTTCCTTCTTTCTCATGCATGTTAATATTTAAAAAAAAAAAAAAATACACATGTTCTGTGTCATGACTACAGCAACTTTGATTTTCATATTATGCGAGGGTGGTTGAATAATTATTGTCCCGAGTGTGTATAAAATATTTGTACTGCGATGGTTGGTGTTGAATTGTTGAATATTGAAGCCTAATGTCTTAGATGCCTATATATCAATTTCAGAACTGTAGCTGCAATATTAACATATTGTTTTTTCGTTTTAGGTGTGAGAGATGGCACATAGCTTGAGATGGGTGGGGGTTGGGGGGTGAAGGCTGGTTTAGAGCTTATGGGAGCAAGACCTGTAGCAGTTCTGTGATAGATTTGTATCAGTGGATGAGACGTGGCTACATCACTTTGATCCCGAATCCAAACGACAGCCTCATTCACTGTCATGCCCCCAAACACCCCTTTCAGTCTAGGTGCGACTTCTGACACCAAAAAACGAAAAAACAAAAGTTAATACAGCAGCTAATGTTCTGAAATTGAGCATATAGGCATCTAAAACATTAGGCTTGAATATTCCGCATCAACCAGCGCAGTTAAAATATTTTATACACACTTAGGACAATAATTATTGGATCACCCTCGTATTTCTGCTTCATTTTACTAATCGGAGTGAAAACGAGTTAATATCAATCATAATATTTAATAAAAACAATATTTTTCGTTATTACGTTGAGAATCGCCGATTTAGCTAGACGTGAATTGCCCTTCGCCGCATGAACAGTCGACGTACAACAGAACTCGAAAAATCTAGAAAAAACGCTATCACAGCGCACCAGCCTGAGAGAAAATCTTCATTTTCAAATGGGACCTGAAGACCATAGTCAAAAATATATATATGAAGGTATATATAAATATTATACAGACATACATACAATAAATACATCTGGAATGAAAAATTAGCCAGAGCCAGGAATCGAACCCGGGACCACAGTATACAAGACCGCTGCTCTAACCACTGAGCTACTCCGGCCGATACCTGACTCTGCAATTTCTCACTAATAAAGTGGTTAGAGCAGTAGTATTGTATACTGTGATCCCGGGTTCGATTCCTGGCTCTGGCTAATTTTTTACTCCAGTTGGGTTTATTGTATTTATTGTATGTATGTCTGCATAATATTTATATATACCTTTAACTGTTGAATGCAGGCGTTTTTTATGTGTGTATCTGTGTTTTAATATATATTGTAGTATGTGTGTTTTATTACATATATATGAAGTTTTGTTTAAATGACTAGATAACTTCGTATAGTTTTCGATGATAAATTAATAAAAATAGCAAAAAAATTGCTATTACAGCGCCTGGGACTTGCTGGCCATTTTCAAAAACATATATTTAAAGTTTAGTGCAATACAATGAAGTTACAATGCAATAAGTTAATACATTTTCCCTTTGTTCTATCTATAATAGACGGAAGTGCTGTAATCGAAATTTTTTTCGACAGCATTACACATTTTAGGGGTCAGATACCCCGAGAAACATGTTTATGCAAAATGAGTGTCTCGCAGACCGTGTGTTGCCCTTGCACCATCGAAAAGTGTATGAAGTTATGCATAGAACTGAACCAAATTTCATGTATATGTTTTTGGATATTGTAAGCAGGATCTCCTGGAATTTGGAAATATTCCGAGGGAACGGGGCACTGTAATAGTGATTTTTGTATCATTTTCATTATTTTACCATGGAAAGGTGTATGAACTTATGCATAGAATTGAACCAAATTTCATGTATATGTTTTCTGCTATGGCAAGTAGGTCCTCCTTGAATTTGGAAATATTCCGCCTGAAGGCGGGTGCTGTAATAAGGATTTTTGTGCAACTTTCTCATTTTTTCGTAGTTCTGTTGTTCATTGGCGGCTCGTGCAGTGACGGGAACTTCGCATCCTGCTAAGTCGGCTGTAATCAAAAGCTGACGTACAGTAGGATAACGAAAAATATTGATTTTATTAAATATCATGATCAGATTAACTCATTTTGACTCCGAATAATTGGCTGTTGCAGAAATTTAAGATGAAAATCAATGTTGCTATAGCATTGAACTAATAATATTGAAGAATTAATAGTCCAATAGCCGACTGCCCGAAAACCTATGTTATCAAGCACAAGAAAAAAACCTTTATATTATAGAAGAGTAGAAGTAGGGGAATCTAATGATTCATGTCTGCCGGAAGTGAAGTGGTGCATAAGCCAAGTATTTATACCACCAGTGGTTGACTCGTAGGTTTATCATTGTGTTCGTCCTACAACTATCCTCCATATTAATACATTGAAATTATTCCAGAGAGAAACATTCGCCTTGCATACAATATTAAAAATGAAAATCAAATTTCAAAGAATACAATATTTCATTTGAAATATTGTATGCAAGATGAATGTTTCTCTCTGGAATAATTTCTATGTATTAATATAGTTTCTATCGATGCTGGATTTAATTAAGTTTCGTGTTCACCCCAGGTCGGTGGCTCACGATAAATATTCCATCTTGTGCTGCGTTTGTAGCTTTGCCAACAAATAATAGTGAGAAATTTTCCAGGCTGGGTATCGTTCCATACGGTTTAGCCGGTAGAACGTCAGTGCGCTATACTGTCGAGTGCGGTTCGAGTCCCGGCATGGAATCTTTTTCACTATGTTGGCATTTGCGCTTCTTAAGCAATTCTTTGAAATTTGATTTTCATTAGAAATATCCTCCATGTTTTTACACCTTTGTTTGTGGGACAAGCACAATGATAAACCTACGAGTCAACCACTGGTGGTATTAGTTTTTGGATTATGCATCACTTCACTTCCGGCAGAAATGAATCATTAGATTCTCCTTCTTCTGCTCTTCCATAAAATAAAGGTTTTTTTCTTGCGCTTGATAACATAGGTTTTTATGCTGTCGACTCTTGGACTGTGACGGTTATAACTACTTTTTGAAATATTAAGATGAGATAGATATGTATGAGATAGAAGAAAATTTTGAGATTGGCACATCCAACCGCTCGATAATACAGAGATTCAATCAAACACACGGACAAAGAGACATTTTGTAAAAATATGTTATTCGGGATTTCTGACACCTCAAACATGTAAATCCGTTGAAAACCGGAAGTCGAAAAAATTTCGATTACATTACTTTTTTCATTAGAAAGTAGAAAGTAAAAAATAAAATATTATTAAATATTTAGGTATTTATCTCATGTAAAACTACTTTGGCAAGATACAGAAAATGGTCTTTGCGAGAGAAGGAAATTTGACAACATATTTTGGCAACTTATTGAGTGTTTATATATACAAGAAATATTTTCAATATTTATACAACTTATTTAACAAAAAAAAGCCATTTACTATTTTTATACACACGTAAAAGTTTTTACAACCTCCTTAACTTATAAGGTCAAGATGCAAATTTTGAACCATCCTGTATAATACGTTTACACGAACTTACAAATGTGCAATGTAGAGAAAACAATATTTTCTTAACTCAAAGTCTAACTGCTTTTGTAACTGAAACGAAGATAACATTTTTGAAGGCAAACATATTTATAAATCACGTTTAAATAAAATCAATTTACTTGCATCGATTCTCTGTATCAAATTCAATTTCACGAGTGGAAATTAATTGCCACTCAGTTGGAATTTCTATACATTCTGTTTGACCATGATCAAATTCAACAACTAAATAAATAGTTAAAAATCTGTAAGACTTACTTTTTTTTAGAATCTTTTTCTTTTGAAATGAAAGTAGTTAATTTTAAAGCAAGTTATCTTACTTTTTTATAAGGATGAATGTTTTATTGGTTTAAATTGTTCGAGTTTTGTTTTATTCGATTATTTTATTTCTGAAAAAAATTGGATTAAATATTTAAGTAGCATTAAAGAGTTATTGGCGAAAAATTCGATTAATAGATAGATTGTATATGAAACGAATATAATTATCAATATAATATATGGAATTTGGGAGTACTTTATTTTATTTTTCACAAGAACATATAGTAAAAAACAAGTTTTACAGGTAAAAAAAAAACGTTTAATAATTTTTGTATGGCTCTTCTACTATCCATATTATAAAGGACAAATGTGTCTGTGCATAACGCTTATGTTATTTGACGGTGGCAACAGCAAACGATAAAATTTAATTTTTTTAAACTTCTAAATATCACTTATTTTGAATTTTTACACCGCCTATATAGGAAAAAAATGTACTTTCTAATGAATTTTCTTTGAAAAATGTATCACTATTTACTCTATTTTTATTCTTTTTAAAATAATTTTTAAGCATAATTAAAAAAAAATCAATCTCTATCATGTGCAGACGATTACGAACGATAACTTCGTTTGCACTTAAATGATTAAAAGTAGCTTGATTTAATATTACTGCATATTTTTAACAATGTTATGTTTTTATTAAATGTGCATTAAATTTCCATTATGAACACGATTGGCAATTGACAACGATAATTAAAATTGGCGATTGAAAACATTTTTTTAGCGATCTATCTATCTAGCGCCAAAAGTATCCAATATATCCCTAGTCATCAATTGCAAAAATGTTTCCATTATCAGTTTTTAAATAGCTATTGATATAAAAAAAATGTTTTAGCCATAAAAACGTTGCTGATGTACTAAATGTTAAGAATAATTAAAAAAAAATTAAATTACGATTTATTGAATTAACGCATAAACCAGCTAAATTTTTAGTTACAGTATTTTAAAATAAGTTAACTGTGTGTTAAACAACTTGTTTCAAAATTTAATAAGATACATTTAAAGTAAGACAGTATAAGAAAAAACTGAAATCATATTTTTCATGTACACGTCATCGATATTTTTGAAGTGTTAATGACAATTTCGAAGTTGAAATATATCAAAATTTGATATAATTTGATATTGCCGCTCTCACTATAACACATGCATGTGCGCTTCGCAGCCAGAGTTACCAATTTGAATTTTTTTTTTTAAATTCAGAAAATAGGAATTCATATCGGAAATTTTGAACGAAGAATTTTTAATTTATGAAATCTCGGGATGTCTGTCATTAAGAAAATCTAAAGTTAATTCCTGGTATGAATGCGGAATTTCTGAATAAAAAAAGGAGGCAAAACTGACAACTCTGTTAGTTTACGTAAAAAGAAAAGAAAAGAAATCAAGTGGGAAATTGATTGCCAAAACGGGGATGATGAGGTTCGTCCGTACTCTAGCTAGTTTTATAAATATTTAGATCTTGGTGCAATAGCTATTGCACTCTCATACAAGAATGCATGAATAAAAAATGTATTAAGATTCTATATATTAAATTCAGTAATACGGAAACAATATGACTCCATGTTAAATAAGACGTTATCACCACGGCAATCTAGAATGATTACCTGTGATAGGATATAATTGAATTAATTACGTATGATAGGATTAAATATAATGAAGAAAACTTTTATTAATACCTTTTTAAGTTATTATTCGATTTTGATAAAATCTGAAATGACACGACAAAATTCTGCAGCGATTATATATATTAGATTTCAAACTATTCGGCTGTATAGTTTTTCTCTGTTATATGCGGACAGGCGGAAGAACAGGCGGTCAGACCATGCGACGAATATAGGTGCTACATATTTATATAAATATGAATGGGCCTAGAAAGGACTCTGTCGTATGTCATCGGAAGCTCACTGTTTATACTTTAAACTTCCATTCACAGTTTAAAGTACTACCAAGTGGCACCGCCCTTCAAAATTGTAGTTTTATGTAGTTTTTCCATGTTGATATATGCAACAATTTTTTACATGTCATATATTTTTTCTAAATGTCGAAATGGAACTCCGTTCCATTAAAAAAGTGTATTAATCTCGCTGTTATTGATCGTGTTACTTTGTTTATAGTTGCTGGATATTTTAATTGTAAGCAGATTTTTATGAGTAATATATCATTTAGAAATTTCCAATAAGTTTCTTATGTCCTGTCAAGGATAGTGTAAAATGCCGTTCCAATATAATTGAACAAATTATACTGTGAAATTCGATCTGAGCATAATTTTACGCTTAAAATAAACTACCACTGTGTTGCAAGCTAACACAGATACGCTTAATAAACTATTTGCACGATATTCGAGCTTCACGAGTTTGGTTTAACACGACTGATAAAAAATGAATGACTTTATTTACCCTTATTCTGCTTCATTCGTGAGTTAAAAAAATTTCAGTAGAATATAGTACACCATGTATCTTTGGTCACAGATACATGCAACAAATCACTATTTTATTGTTTTTATTTTCACTTTTAGAAAGTTTTATTGTTCAATTAGTTAGAAACATTAATAATAAATTAAATAATAAAATTTTAAAAATAAATGAGGAGATTTTTTGGATAACAGGAAAATGAAAACGGTAACAGAAGATAAATAAAGTCAGAAGGTTAATTATTTTTACGCGACTGCCTAGAAGGGTTGTGTGTTTCACGCGTATCTGGGTATGTGGATTTCTTTATACCATCGAAACATCCCAACGGCTGGATGGATTTTAATGAATGAGGTCTCTATCGATTTGTCTTAACCGTCCGATGGTTATAGGTTAGGTTTTGTTTCTATAAATTCAAAATGGCGGCCGTAAAATACAAAATGGCGGTAGAGACGAAACAAAAAATTTTACGCACCCTATTGAGTGGCATATCATTGGATAGGTCTTTCAAAATGAAGACGATGTTTCATTGACTATTTTACAGTCAGAAGCTCCGTTTAAATATTACACAACCTGAAAGTTGTGTAGGTCGGATCTCTAGCTTTTCTGCAACTCTAACCTTCATAGACATCTATAGGCCTTATCAAAACTGCGTTTATAGATAGGAACTAACAATTAAAAACAACTTAAAAGTCATCAATACAAGTACATAAAAAAATTGGTAAGTAATTTAAAAAATAGTTTCTCATTGATGAGAAATAATTAATTAGTTCGCTTTTTATGTAGCCGGGTTTTTTGATTTTTTAAATTTAATTCTTTTTGTTTTATGGAAAAATTCTTAATGTTTATTAGAGACACTAGAAATAATTCACATTTATTTGTTAATTACTGTTTACTTAACAGAGAAATCAAAAGCATAACAGATCATAAATAGAATGGATTAGTAATTTTGAATTAGTTATAAATATCAGAAATTATATATATATTTATATCAAAAAGTAACCAAAAGAAGGCTTCTGTATAAACACGGAATTTAAAATCATAACAGAAGATGTAGAAAATTATAAGATTAATTTTTTTTTAAATATTAGATATATATATATTTTAATTTTAGAAAATTTCGTTGTATGTTATTCCATTGTATTTGATTTTAGATTATAGCAATAATTTTTATTTAATGTTACTTATATATTCCATTTAATTATTGGTTATAAAAATATAATGCATATTTATTCTAAAAAAAGAAGATAAATTTTATTTATTTATAGGATTGCTTTTTAGCTCACAAACTATCAAAGCCTGAAAGCTAATGTGCCCACCGGTTGTGTATGTACGTAACGCGATAACTCTTGATAGAAATATCCGATTTGCTTCAATTTTTTTTAAGGTTCACTCTGATTAGGCGCTTCCCTGATTATTTTTGGGGGTTCATTGGTTGAGTATAAGGCACTTCCCTGATCAGATTTGAAGGTTCATTATCTGAAGGGGGGGGGGGGATAATACCCCTGAATTTAGATAAATGGGCTTTTCTATCCGATTTAATTCACATTTGGTACACCGGTTTATTTTGATAAAGCGCTTCCCTGATTACATTTGGTGGAACATTGGTTAAGTATAAGGAGGGGAAAAGGATGGGGGCCTGATGTCCCTCTAAATTTATTTTTCGCGGGGCATTACTCTTTGAAGTAAGGGTATAATATACAATTAGTGTGAATAGCCTGTGAGCTCACTGCCATCAATTTAACTAGGCACTTTTCTTTTTTTATTAAATTATGACATTAAGATAGTCTGACTAGTAACTCATCAGTAAGGGCAATCTGGTGGTCGAATGACTTTTGATACATTTTTTGAGTGTGTTTTGTTGCTGTTCGAGGAATTTATTCTATATTTTGTTTAAACTTTTATAAAGTGTGAAAAGATATCCTGAATTTAATTGTCATTATTCATTTATTCTAAGAAATAAACTAATCAGTTAGTTGTGTTTGTGCTAAGGCATAAATAATGAATATTTTACATGAAACTTCGGATTTACCTCGGATCTGGTTTACTAGGATTTAGAGCTGTGTCAAACACGTACCATAGAACTCACTTACCTTTCAGGTCAAGGTATTAGAGGCTGATTAGAACAGGCATACTCAACTTTTTTTTTTCCCTCGCGAACCGCAAAAAAAGTTTACGACGTTAAACGGGCCGCAACACATTTAAATAAAAACAAAAGTGCCTAATTAAACTGATGACAATGAGCTCACAGGCTACTCACACTAATTATATATTGTAATCTTATTTCAAAGAATAATGCCTCTCGAAAAATAAATTAAGGGGGAGGGATTAGCTCCACTCCCTGTTTCACATCTTTATGCTTAACCAATGAGTCTACAAATCTCATCAGGGAAGCACCTTATCAGAATAAACTGGTATGCAAAATTTGAAGCAAACAGGATAGAAAACCCCATTTATATAAATTAAGGAGGGTCTTGGCCCCGTTCTCCCTTTATATTTTAACAATGAACCTCCAAATCTAACCAAGGAAGCGCCTTATCAGAATTAACCGGTAAACCAAATTTGAAGCAAATTTGATAACTCTACATGAAAAACCCATTTATCTAAGTTGATGCGGAATTTAGCCCACCGTAACCCCCCCCCCCTTTATACTTCACCAATGATCCCTCAAAACTATTCAGGTAAGCGCCTCATCAGAATGAACTTAGAAATTTTGTTTTTGAAGCAAATCGGATATTTCTATCAAGAGTTATCGCGTTAAGTACATACAGAGCCTGCGAGCACATTAGTTCTCTGGCTTTGATAGCCTGTGAGCTAAAAAGAATAATTAAAATTAAAAGATAACGTAAGAAGTATAACAAAAACTTTAATAGAGTTAATATTATCAGTACGGTTGAACTTTAGATGCAGAAAAAATATTACCAAAAAATTTTAACACCACTATTTGCATACAATAAACTTCGTAGTAGATTTCTTTTCAAATGTTTTAGAAATAGACCGCAAAGTTTGGAAGTAATCGTGTAAAAAATTTTTCGCGGCAATTTTTTTCGCAACAAACGTTTAAGCAGAAAAAGATGTATTAGCTATATAATAAGCATAAAACGAAATAATAGTGCAGAATATACAAGTTCTAAAAAAAAAAGAAAAACAGTATACGTATTTTCTCTAATTAGTCAGTCTTTGCTCAATGCGATAAAAGGAAAAGTGCACATTTAAACTGATGGCATTGAGCTCACAGATTATTCACACTAATTGTAAATTATACTCTTACTTCAAAGAATTATGCCCCTTAAAAAATAAATTAAAGGGGATTAGCCCCCCCCCCTTCCCCTCTATACACTTAACCAATGGGTCTGCAAATCTCGCCTTATCAGAATAAACCGGTATACCAAATTTGAAGCAAATCGGATAGAAAAACCCATTTATCTAAATTAAGAGGGTATTACCCCTCGTTTTCCCCTTTATACTTAAACAATGAACCACCAAATTTAATCAGGGAAGCAACTTATCAGAATTAACTGGTATTTTAAATTTGAAGTAAACCTGATAATTGTGTATGAAAAACCCATTTATCTAAGTTAAGGGGGTGGGGAATAGCTCCCCATTCCCCCTTTATACTTAATCAGTGAACCCCAAAATTAATCAGGGAAACGCCGTATAGAATGAACTTCAACCTAAAAAAAAATGTAAAGCAAATCGGATATTTCTATCAAGAGTTATCGTATTACGTACATACATACGTACATAGATATTGTACATACAGAACATTCAGGCACACTAACTATCAGGCTTTGCTAGCCTGTGAGTTAAAAATGTTTTATTATTTTTACTTACCCACCATACGTAGTATAGGGTAAATCTAGTAATCGTTTTTAAAATCTTTTTTTTTTTTTTTTTTGATAGATGGATTTGCACGTTTCAGACACTGGAGATCCCGAAAAACATATTTTTAGAAGAAAAAAAAAATGCCGTCCGTCTGGGTGTGTGTGTGTCTGTAAACGCTCTATCTCCCGAACAAATTGAGATAGAGACTTGAAATTTTGTATGTACTTAGGAACTAATAATGGGAAGAAGCTTAGTGAATATCAGTAATCTCGATTATACGAAACTATTTTTTTCGGACTCTCGTATTATTCGTTCTGGTAAAAGGTATACAAAAATTTTCGATATTGTTTATTTGATGGAGTGGATATAAAAGACAATAAAAAAACATAAATTTTGCATAAAGAATGAAGTCGATCGAACAATGAGTTGCCGAGATATTTGAAATCATATTTTTCACACTTTTCGATTTTTCATGACCCTGTATTTCATTCAAATTTCAATTCAAGGATATATTTTAATTGGAAATGAGGCGCTTAATCCGACGCAGTAAACTGTTAGTTAATATGATTATAATTTTCGAGTTATAAAGATGTTTTTTTTTACGCAATTCGGTACTACTCGATTAACCCAAAAACTATCGCCAAACTATAAGATTAAATGCCAATAATGGCTTATCGTAAATGTCAAGCATTAAATGCATCGCCATACCTATAAGGGGGTTACCATAGGGTAAACCCTGTTCTGTTGCCAAATGTCGCCAACTTGGCGATACATCG
Source organism: Maratus speciosus (assembly GCA_963932465.1). Classification (NCBI taxonomy): domain Eukaryota; kingdom Metazoa; phylum Arthropoda; class Arachnida; order Araneae; family Salticidae; genus Maratus; species Maratus speciosus. Next base: position 12,979,453 of record OZ010799.1, read on the forward strand.
CCAAATTTGGCGACCAAAATGAGTCGCCAAAGTGAAGCCAAATTGGCGGTATCTCTAACATTTCGCCAAATTCCCATAGACTTCCATTGTAAACCTATAGTGTTTATTTGCTTACAGAAAATCAACAAATTGAGATATTTTAATGCACCAAAAAGTAGTATTAGCTTAAGAGATTCTATTAATTATATTTAAGGGAGTCCAAGTAAATTAAATTTTGAATAAAGTAACATGATAGAATGCTTAGCATGTATCACGTGTTTATTTTCCTATTCTAAATTAAGTATACCCATGATGTATAAGTATTACAGTGGTCCCCAACGACTAGTTTCTAATTGTAGAAATATTTAGTGAAAATGAAATTAATTTAGAATAATTATTGATTCCTGTTGAAGATTAAGAAATGAATACTCCACTGTAGCACAAATAGGACTGTATGTTAAAAGAACTTTTGAATACGAAAACGGAATTTAAGATGTTTTAGCAAATTTTTAAATTAATCTCTATAATAATAGCCTAAGTCATGTGACTGTCATCAACAATATCGTGCTGACCGCTTCGCTTTTACATTCAAGGTGGCCTTTTTGTTACTTCAATGTTGGCCGGGCGCAGGTGATAAATTGCCAAATATTGTTCCATAGCCATCATTTCATCTATATTATAACAGTCCAAGTCATGTGACTGTCATAAAAGAATTACGGTCTGATCCTTTCGCTTTTCTCTAAATATGCAAGGCGACCATTTTAATCAAAATTATTTTTTTGTACAAAAGTACATAAAAGTTGCCATGATCGCAAAAAATGCTTGGTACTTTCGTGTTAGCCGAGAGAAAATCTCGCCAATAGCATTTTTTAACTCGCCAGTTAGCATTTTTATTTTACGCGTGGTAAATTAATATAAAGCTTTGATATTGAAATTAAATGTCATGGTTTATGTTTTTTTTTTTTTTTTTTTTTTTTTTTTTTAAGAAATAAGTGAAAGTCATGAATTTTGAATGTTTCGGTTTTAAATTAAAGTTATGTTTTTTAAATAAAATGGTCGAAAGGATTATATTTTAAATGAAATTAATGAAATACGAAAATATGCGACAAGAAAAATGTTTGGCGACTTATCACCTGCGCCTGGCTAACATAACAACACAGAGTTCAAGATTTCTTTATCGGAATCTTCTGACTTCACGAAGGACTGAGCAAGTAAATTAAATTATGAATGAAAGTAATATGATGGTACAATGGTTAGAATGCATTTAAGTGAGACCAACCTGGTCGACAATGGCGGCTAGTTAGAAATAGCATGACAGATTTCGTTTTTCCATCAAAATATATAAAACAACACTGAAGACATTAAATACCTTTTACTACCCTCTAAAATAATTGTATAAATGTGAATTAACGGTTATGTGTCTTGACCCGTACACGAAAGATCGTCGGACCAAAAGCAGCCGGAGGACTGCAGATTGAGTATACCCAGCAAAGAAGAAATTACTGGCCAGCAGCAATATAGCTGCTGGCAATGATGGAAAAGTGCTGGCTGATGGTCTACCAGTGCATAACCACTGCTGGACAGCTTCAGTCAACTTTACTGTTGGAAATCATCAGATAAAATTCTGGTGGGCATCCGTTTTATCTCATGCACTGACCCACCACTACATGGAAGTGCACGAACATTTGCAGTATTATTGCTGGGAGACCTTACGCTAGGTGGCGCTGCGAATATCGAAGACATTGAGTATTTGAACACAAATCTGAAATGAATATCTTAACACAATTTAAGCTGTGAAACTAATTTTTTTTTAACTATAAAAAATATAGCACTTTTTTTTCTCCTTAAATCTGGTTTTACTAGGTTACAAAAGATTTCGGTTTTCATAATTTACACAGTATAAAATCAATAATAAACAAGTTGAAACTTGCTCGTCAAACGTGGCAAATGAGGTGCGTTCGTACTATAACTAGTTTTATAATTATTTTTTGCAGCCCATATTGTACTGAATGTATATATTTTTGCACTTCATAAGTGCATAGTCTGTAACATCATTAAAATGCACTTGCAGTAATTTTTTCCCATTTCCCGTAATGTAATGGAAAACTTTTGACTGTCCCTGTAATTAAACTATAGATCCGATTTTCATAAAATTTGAAATGGCTCAACAAAATTTTACAACAATTATATGTTTAAAATTTCAGACCATTCGGAAGGCTGTAACATTATTAAAATGCACTTGCAATATTTTTTTCCCATTGGCCGTAATGTAACGGAAAACTTTTGACTGTCCCTGTAATTAAACTATACATCCGATTTTCATAAAATTTGAAATGGCACGACAAAATTTTGCAGCAATCATATACTTAAAATTTCAGACCATTCGGTTGGGTAGTTTTTGCTCTGTTATATGCGGACAGACGGACTGAACGACGACTATAGGTGCTACGTATTTATATAATTACGAACGCACCTAAAAAAAGCGTATAAAATATATAGAATTTCTATACAATAGAATAATTTCTATATTAGTTTAATGATTGGGAACGTAAATCACAAAAGAAACAAACTTGAAATAGTGTAATGGGAGCTTGAAAACTACGAGCAGTCGTAGCGTACACTGTTAAAAATATCGTGAAAAATTACCTCTGTTTTTAAAGGCTCTCTAATTTCTGACCAACGAGAATGCTACATTAATATCTATGAAGAGTTCTCATTGGTCAGAAAATAGATAGCCTTTAAAAACAGAGGTAATTTTTTACGATATTTTTAACAGTGTACGTTGAAAGTACTTGTTCATTTCCGATCACGAAACCCGAGCAGCATCGAGCGCGGTCAGTGCTTGGGAGGTGACCACATGGAAACCGCTGAAAGTTCAAATATTTCTACAGACATTTCTATTATAGACACTTCTATAGCTCTTGGTGAAACTAGTTTATAGAAAAAAGAGCCATAATTATATAATACATTGTTTTTTTATAGAATTCTATAAGAAATTTTTGTAAGGGAAAGTGCTGGGCCAGCAAAGGAATAGCAGTGGGATAGGTGCTAGCACTGCAGGAAAAGTGCCGGATTGAAGTAATGTGATGGCATACCAATGCTGGCCTGCTGTTGGCCATCACTGATGGGCCAGCTGCATTCCGCTTGGACACTTTTCGACAGTTTTAAGTAATGGCGCCATTGCACTTTACCACTCATGGCAGTGCTGGCTGCTATCTTTTTTCCACCTGATGGCCCACTGTTTTTTTCTTTGCTTGGTAGCAACCATGGGAATGTAAACTATTTTAAAGCTGTAAGTGCTTGGCAATAAGTTTATTTTTTTACTTGAATAAAGGAGTATTCAGACTCAAAGCCCAAATTAATAATATAAATTAACACTATATATATATTTATTCCAGTGAAGGGTTTGTGTAATGATAGATTGCGAACTGAGTAGAGTATATAAATAAATAATTATAAACTGTCCTATTTCAAACGAAGTGACGTATTTGAATGAATAGAACATCAATTAATAAAAATATCCCCTGGCGATGGCCGCGCGATTTCAGGCCGAAAATACTGGAAAATTTAAATAAAATGTGTATTTTTAACTTGTAACATTGTATATTTAAAACTTGTATATTATTATTATCTTTGTCCTTTGTCCTGTTATCTAGTGTCATCATAAAAAAAAAAAAAACTTCAATGAAAATCGAAAAAGGAAGAAAAAGGCCACTGCTGGGATGAACCACGACTGTCAAGTGTAAAAAAAAAAAAAAAAAAAAAAAAAAAAAAAAATATATATATATATATATATATATATATATATATATATATATATATATATATTTAATACCACAAACAAAATATCAAAATCCATCACTCACCATAGCTGCATTGAAACTCACATCAAAAATATTATAACAACCAACATAAACATAACTCTTAAAATCAAACTGAATAACCAAACTAAAGAAAATATATATAATTGCAAGACATAACAGAACAGAACAGAAGGCGAGCGGTATGGCTAACGACATACACTGCAGGGTTAAGTCAGACTTTACGCATGCTACGTCCCCCTTCACTCGCCGAGACCAAAATTGAAAAAATGAAAATCTATCTATCTATATATATATATATATATATATATATAGATAGATAGATAATACAAAACATATATCAGTTTTAACATTTAAAACACACGCTTTTATTATATATAAAATTACGTCATTCGCATCCTTAGAAGAATTCCTCATTTACGATCCAGTCTTAAACAACATCTGCAGTAAAGTATTCATAAGACGCCACTATCGCGGAATAATAAACAAATAATAAAAAAAAAATATATGTCACTCAAGAAACTTGACAAAAAAAAAAAATAATAATAATAATAATAATCGGGTATATAATGATTCTTATGCTTTCATTTATTTGTATAGATAATTAAATTAAATATAATTTATAATAGCTCCATGTTTTATCAAAAATCATTCATTTATATTTTTTCAAAATAGTACGTATTTTAATTTATAAAAAAAATTCAGTAGTTATGGAAAAATGACAACAAAAAGATATAAATACTATTTTCCAAATATTTTTTGTTTACTTTCTACAGAAATGGAGTACTTGAGTTGCCAAAATTAAACAAACGGCGCAGAAATCTACAAAAAAATTAATATCTCAAAAATAAATGGAGATGCAGTTTTCAAACCAATTGCATTAAAAAGTACTTTTCTTTCCCAATACGACAAGAGAAAAATCGAAAATGTGCGATACTTAGAAGTTAAAATATTGCAGTAGCGTATTTAAAAGTACAATGATACATTTGTTGTGTTTCACGGCTCGCTTATACAAGGGAACGTTATGAGGAATATACGAAATACCTTTCACCAATGAAGATGGAACAATGCTGTTTTATATAGGTATGACAAGCTGAAAACTAAAAACTAGAATCAAAGAACATATAGCAGACATCAAATACAACAGGAGAATCACAGCTTTGGCCAGATTATGCAGCGGAGAACCTTTACAGATCGATTTTAAAAATAGAAGGTTAATTTATCCATCAAGATTTTATTTACCATCCATAATTCGGGAATCAATAAAGATATTTTTACGCAACGAGAATACTTGCTATGATTCAGTGTCTCTTCATTTACTTAAAATTTGGAAAAAGATGCTATGTAATTTTAGTAACAATAGTAAAAATTAATTCACGCTCTCAAATAGCCAAGTTAATTTTATTTTTATTTAATGTTTTGCTAGGTAAATTTAAGAACAGCGCAAACAATGGTATTTCCTTCAAATTAAAAATTTATTTACACGTGACTATTATAAACAGAAAAAAAAAACTTTCAAATGAGAATTAAGTGATTACGTAATAAAAGCAGGAAAATATTGATAATTACGTCATAAAAACTATATTTACACGTCAATTTTAAAAGAGAAAGAAAACTGTAAAAACATAAATCCATTAATATGCATTAAAAGTCGTAAATGGAGAAAATTACGTCATATTAAAAACTGCCAAAACATAATATTTCCAAGCAGTTTAAATTAAAAAATTTATTTGCGCGATATATTTATTTCATATTTTGAGATAATCGTTTTTAACTATTGTTGAGAATTCTAAGACAGCGCAAATAATAGTTTCATTCTCTCAGCAAAAGTATTTTCATGTAAATATTAAAGAGAGAAAGAAAACTTTGGTGAAAATTATGTCAGATACGGTATATTTAAAATGTCTAATTAAAAAGAACTTTTTTATAGCGTTGTTAAAACATACCGGAAGACAAAAACTCTGTTTACTTAAATCATTTTATATTAGCTTACTTTCACATGTTTCACTGATCTGATTTAATCAAAGACGAAAACAACACGTTAGCAGAGAGATCGCCACTGTTTTTTTAATTATCATTCATTCTTCCGAAATTTTTTTAAAGCCGATCAAATTAGCATGGTTTTAGAGTTTAGGTGTGTGAACGGGGGTTTGTGAGAGTATCTCGTAGGGGACAGAGTCCCCTTGTCCTGTAAAAAATTAATAAGTAAATTTTTTGTTATATGGAAAACATGCCTAACGTACATCATATTTAAATGAGTTTGTAGCACATATTGTTAATAACGGAGATATTCAGATTTTGCACCTTATGGATACTAAAAATTTCTGTCTTTTACCATTTTCAAACATCATTTGAATATTTCTATCCCATCATCTGTTCGTATTATTCAAATGACGATTTCTTTTTGCACTCCCACAATGCATATCCTAAAATGGTACGTTATAACATATGAAATATGCAGAAACAGCGAATGTATAAAGTTGAAAATACATTATGTTTAACTTTAAAACCATGATAAATATTAGAAAATATATCTCGTTTCCACTGCACGTTAACTATAAACTCGACGCATGAAATTTTGCGGCAGTTTAGGTTTTTTTTTTTTCAACTTTTGCATTTTATATTTTCTGAGGTGGGAATGAATAAATTTTCAGATATTTTTTTTAACCTTTTTCTGCCACTAAGTCTATAGGAAGTTTCTCTTTATTCTAAAAATAAGTATAAATTTAAAAAAAAGATTTTTTTTTAAACATGCTTTCATTAAAATTCACAAAATTGTAAATAAAAAAAAAATATTTTTTTAATGCACTAAAAAGGAGAACTGGGGATTTCGCCAAATTACCTAGCAATTGCCAAGTTGACTTTATATATGGCCACTTATTTTTGTTGGCAAATTTGACGAAATACCGCTAAATTTTTCGTCAATGTTTTAAAAATTTGGCGCTATTCTGGCTATTCTGCCATTAGTAATTTTCAACAATTACTCATTGCTGAAGCTAATACTGATGTCTCTTTAGGAAATCAATCGTTGCCACCTCTCCGTTGCCCCCCCCCCCCCATAGGGATTGAATTAAAAAAAATCAATGCCCAGTTGCTGTATTGCCCTAAGGAATACACATTTGTTCCAAATTTCAAAGCTATATGTCAACAGGAAGTGGAAGTAAAATAAGTCACAAGATTTCACTGCCAGATACAAACATACTTGTAAGTTAAAAGAAAGCATGTAACAAGTAAAAATTAAATAAAAAAACTGACTGCGTAAAAAGCGAACTAATTAATTATTCAATGTGAAACTATCAATGTGAACTCATCAATGTGAAACTATTTTTTATATTACTTACCTATTTTTTTATTTACTTGTATTGATGACTTTTAAGTTGCGTTTAATTGTTAGTTCCTATCTATAAACTCTGTTTTGATGAGGCCTATAGATGTCTATGAAGGTTAGAGTTACAGTTAAGCTAGAGATCCTACCTACGTAACTTCCATGTTGTGTGAAATTTAAACGGAGCTTATGACTGTAAAATAGTCTAGGAAACATAGTCTTCATTTTGAAAGACCTATCCAATGATATGCCACTCAATATGATGCTTAAATTTTTTTTTTAGTCTCTACCGCCATTTTCTATTTTACGGCCGCCATTCTGAATTTATGAAAACAAAACCTAGCCTATAACCATGAACATAGAATAGAGAATGACTTCTCACGAAATAGTGTGAATATCGTGTCGCGACTTTGGACTTAAATAAAGCAATAGCAACGATTAGAATAGAACCGTGCACGTACCAGCAGCGGCTCTAGCGAACAACGTTCATTGGCTGGATCTCAATGATCAAAGAGATTATTGGTAGAGCATATTGAAGCAGACGAATCCGAGTAGAACCGTGCTACACAGCGCCGCCTATTTCACAAATTTTCAAAGAACGGTTTTCTTCTTCTAAAACATATCCCTCTCTATTCTATGTTCATGCCTGTAACCATCGAACGGTTAAGAAGAATCGATAGAGCTAAGTGTTATAATTTCATGTTACAGTAAAATCATCCAAATTTTCTTTTGCCTCTCCTGTGACACTTACTTTTGTCGAGATGTGTCACTTTTCCTGCGGGTGAGATATGTCCTCGACAAGTGTGGATAGTTTCAACCACAAACGGCTTCGTCGTCATTTTCTGCTCACTGAATCTTTCAATACATCATTTTTGAAAACAGTAAGTAAACATTCATATGAAAGTAGCGCAAATTATTGACTGAATTTTACAATCTATGCTGGATGTACCAAGATAATTTAATGATCTTTTAAAATATATTTTGAGATATTTTCCTTTTCAATTCTGTTTATATTTGAAAGTAAATAATGTGGAAAACAGAAATCCTCTAATAATGCCAGGCAGTATAAGGCCTGGTCTTATGAAATGACACATCATTTTCATTATATGAATCATTATCAAAGTTAATTAAACATTTCCTGTGATATTATTTGTAGAAAATTACCTAATCTATCAAAGCGGTAATAAATACGGGATGTGCCCAGGAGGGGGGGGGGTAGGGAGATCCGAACTTGTGCTCCAAGCTGCAAGCCTGATGGAGTGTTTTCTTACAGACGGGCCACACCAGTGGCCGAGAGGTTCTACTCTCGAAGCTGGTAGACGGGAGGTGCTGTGTTCGAACCCAATCGCGCCCGTCGGCCTAATCGTTCGGAGTTTCCGTGGTTTTCTTCGAACCGTGGATTTCCACGTGTAAATACGGGTTAGGTTCCCTTAGAAAGACCCCCACGGTGGGCGCTCCCCCTCTTTTAGGGCCTATATCCCTCTTGTTGATAATTGGCCGTCATAAATACAACCAACCATCCTACGGGCGGACGAAACCCACTTGTTAGTCCATCCTTTTGGCAGCAAGAAGAAGAAGAAAAAAAAAGGTTTAGTATTTATAAATATGTTTTAATAACTCAAAAAACTTTAAGATTCTCAATGTGGCTGCCTGGTTCAAAACATGACGATTTATAATAAATAAAAAATATTAGTAACAAAAACACTACTTGTAATAACTATAATAGCAATAATAATAATAATAATTAATGAATATATATTAAAACTATTTACTATGGAAACAAAGAAGATAACAACAACAACAACAATAAATTCATAAATCATCGTCTGAAGAAGTTTCCGAGAGGTATGGATAATTATTTCTAAAAATGACTTCATTTTTCTCTATAAATCTCATTAGTGCTGATATTCTGTTCATGAGAGCAGGACTTTCACTAATATAATTAATCCAATCCGAAATCGTCATAGTTCTGTGTTTTTTAACGTGGTAATATGTTGTTAAAGGACAATCCAGTACGTAGTGAAGTGAGGTGGAGGGGAGACCACATACACAAAGAGGGGGGTCACGTTTACCGATGTCGTAAAGATACTTCGGGAAAAGGCCGTGATTTGTGAAGAAAAGAAAAAAAAGAAATGATTATTTACGGTAAATTGAATGGGAACACTTGGTAATAAGTTATGTGTGCAGCAGCTTGTGTTTTCATTGTTTCATCTTTGCTGCAATTCATTTTTTATTTTCTGTTTTAATTTACATTTTAAATGAGAAGTCGGATGCGGAAGGAAGTATGATGTGACATTAGTGTCCTCTACTGACTTTTTTGCCCTGCAGGGTGTGTCCAGAATGTGATAGTGTTATTAAACGTAAAAATTGCAAGCGAAAAAATCGTGTGCGACTCGTCAGATTTCCTGAAACTTAGGTATTTTCCAAGCATTTCATTGGCTGTTCGGAAAAGGCTTTTCCATCGTCAGATTTCCAAGCATTTGATTGGCTGTTACTGGCGACTCGCTTCGTTTCAGGTGTCAAAGACGCTCCGATAGAAGAAAGTTTCTTGCTTTCGAAGCGACTCCCATGGAGCCATAGGATAACATGGAGACGCTTGGAATTAGAAGCGACTTCGACTCCTCGTGTAATAGCACTTTAATGAGACTGATTACATACAATTCGTTTATTTAAAGATAATCCTGCATACACTTAATATTCTACAAAATAGCCTCCTCGTTGCCAAAAGCTCTGCCACCAATTTATGCCCGCCTGGAAGTCTGTTCAGAATGTACGTTATGTTTTTCTGGAAGTTCTCCAGATTGTCAAAAAGATTAGCATTTAAGCTGGGTTTTAACCGAGGGAATCGGAAAAGTCCGGAGGTGACAGTTCGTGGCTGTACGGTGGTTGGGGCAGCTTTGCAACGCTGTGTTTTGCCAGGAACTAAGCCACATTGAAGGATATTTTAGGACTAGTTTGACACAAATTTCCCGCAATTGAAGTTATTCTGTGACGATCAGATGCACAATCGATTTTGTAAGTCTCTACGTTTCCGTAGTCAGTCGGACACTCATCTGACAATCCGAAAGTCCTTTAACTTTAGTCACATTGTCAGAAGTTTGAGAACACCAAGCGCGTTGTTCGTGAACGACGCCCTCTCTTCCGTTTTTTAATTATTTGTGCCCCCTGAACACTTGATTCTTAGACAAAGAATCCTTCTCGTAGGCTTCTTGAAGCGCGGCAAGCGTCTCAATAGCAGATTTGTTTAGTTTTACACGAAACTTTATGGCATATCGCTGTTCAAAACTCCATTTTTAGATACTTAGAAAAATAAGTATAATGCATTCAGAAAACCTAGCACCAAGTTCAAACACTTGTCTGCTTCACGAGCGATGCGTGCGCTGCAAAGACTCAAGGTCAATTGACTTCCGTCAGATTCTGTAACTGACAGACTCCAAAACACGTGCTGTCCGCAAACTCAGTCCCCTTGGGCTTTCAGCTTGGTGCATAATATTCTGTCTCATCGACAGACCCTGTAGAACTCAATAGTGTGAATGGCAAATGGGTTGGGTTGGGTTGATTTTTGACGGCCAATTATCTACACGAGGGATATAGGCCCGGGGGGAGTGCCCTCCGTGGGGGGCTTTCTAAGGGAACCTAATCCGTATTAACGCATGGAAGATCCACGGCTCGAAGAAAACCACGAAAACTCCGAACGATTAGGCCGACGGGCGCGATTGGGATCGAACCCAGCACTTCCCGTCTACCAGCTTCGAGAACAGAACCTCTCGGCCACTGGTGGGGGAATGGCAAATGGAATGAGTAGTTTTGGCTGTTCGAAACGGCATGCTCATAAGTACAGCATACCGAGAATATTGTGCTATAAGGAAACTTTCTATTTTGTTCTATTTAGATGTAATACCAGCAAAATACCCGCTTATTAAAGTTAAATCATGTATTTCGAAAATTATGGCCTTATTTAAAACACATACTCCCAATAAAGTCTCTTTAAAATGACTTTTGTTTTGAATTCACCTTAAGGGGTCAGGTACCCTTTGAACCAATAAAATACATGTTAACGTGACTTCTGTAAGAATTGCAGTCACTCTTTAACTAATTGACCTTCAATTATAAAATTGAAAATACATGTTAGGAACGATTTATTTTATCAAGTAAAGTTGTTAAAAAAAGTATGCACATATATAATTTTTTTTAATTTATTTTCAAAGGTAATACAATTTTACGAAAGAATTATTTTTGCATGATTTTGCCCATTTGAATGGCTGAAACAAGCCAATATTTTTTTAATGTGTACAGATATAAAGTATTTTCAAAATTAACTACAATAAAAAAAAAAAAATAAAACTTGTAGATCGCGAGATTTTTTTTTTTTTTTTTTTTAAATAAGAAATTCGAAATATTGAGATTTCTTTTATACAAAAGTAGTCGTGAAATCTAAACTTCTTACTTGAGAATCATAATAATAGATAATTTTGTGCTTCTATATGTTTAATACATTCACTGAAAATTTCATGAAATTCTATGTAACCGTTTTTCAGAAACCGTGCACGCAATGATCAAAACCGCTGTTTTACAATATTTTCAAGATTAAATCACCCCTTGATCATATAGGAAAAGCTCAAAGTGTTTTAGACATAATTTCTCTTCTAATGCGAATTTTTGCATGGGGTTTGTTTTTAAATGTTTCTAATGAATCCTATTTAATTATAAGCTATTTAAAAAAAAAAAAAAAATCGATTTTTGGACGCTTTAAAGGGTATCTGACTCCTTAAGCTGCGACAAGAGTTAGTACCATATAATATTGTAAAAATATGCATAAAAGTTATATCCAACATATTAATTCTAATATAACACAGTTTATTGTGATCTGAAATCTTACCGTGGCCTTATTTAGTACAGGTACCTTAATAAAAAAAGGAACCTTATTTCCTGGAGCATAAAAGTTCTAGTTTGTCTCGGTGTGTAGGTGCCTGATTCGACTACATGTGGCTACATTGCGCACACTTTGTGATGTTCATGGCTGTAATCTTGAGTAAATAATTTTAATTTCAATCGTTACTAATTGGTAAAGTTCTCACACGAATTAAATTTTTTCAAATGAACAAAAAATTGCTCTAACCGGGATTCGAACCCAGAACTTTAGACTTATATTGCAAATGCTCTACCGTTAGAGTTACCTGGAGTGACAAACGGCAGGCAAATTTCATTCAGATGATCGTTTAAAGGGATTTCCAATACCTGCAGTTTATTCTGTCGAGCTGTCTACGCTGCAGACCAGATGTTATTGATATTCTGAGCGAAATATGCCCACCTGTGTCAGTATAGGGAGCTCAAATGCTAGAGCATTGATAATGTAAGTCAAAGATTCTGTGTTCGAGTCCCGTATTGGACCTTTTTTCGCTCAGTCGGAAAAATTGAATTCGTATACAATCTTCAGTTCTGTATTTTCCTTGTATTTTCCCAATCATCACTTCCACGAAGACTTATAAGCAGTTAGAGTTGTTCTCGAGCACCCAAGTCTTATATACCCGGTGTCCTAAAAAGGACCGATGATTTTAAAATTCAATAACTTGCAAACGGTGACAGATATTAAAAAAATTGTTGCAGGAGGGTTATGTATGATATCAGGAGTTTTTTGCTGTGATTCTTTATTTTAGTTCGAATTTCAAACAATAGATGGCTCTCAGAGCAATAGATCCTCAGTCCAGACCCGATTTTTGGTACTTCGGAATCCGTTCAATATATTTTAATCTCCCTTTTTCGCATGGAAGGAGAGAGAGGGCAAAAAATCGAGCCTGGATTTAGCGGTTATTGCTTGCAGCGATATCTAAAGATGCTATTTATAATTAAAACTCAGAATCGCAGCATACAAACACCTGACATCTTACATTACACTCCTGCAAGATTTTTTTTTTATGTCTTTTTTTTTATGTCTGTGTTTTTACATTTATGTCTGTCACCGTCTACGAGTTATTGAATTTTAAAATCATCCGTCATTTTTGGGACACCCTGTATGTACTCAATTTAAAAAAAAAAAAAAAAAAAATGAAATGAATGGAAAACAAAAACTGTCTTTTTGAAAGATGTTATTTTCGCGCCAAAAAGCCAACAATTAATAAAGCTTTTAATGTTTACTTAAACGAAAAAAAAAATCACGTACTTTGGCGCGTCAATAAAATGAACAGATGAGTAAGCTGTTGATTTCTCTTAATTGAACATCACTATTTCAAATGAAAACCAAATTTCAAATTATTTTTGCTTAAAAGACGCAAAGGCCAACCTAGTGAAAAGATTCCATGCCGGGAATCGAACCCGGGCTATCAGTATAGCGCACTGACGTTCTACCAACTAAACCACATGGAACAGTAACCAGCCTGGAACTTCTCACTATTACAGGTTGGCAAGGCTACAAACGCAGCACAAGATGGAATATTTATCGTGAGCCACCGACATGGGGAAAACACAGACACTTAATTAAATCCATCATCGATTGAATCTATACCCGGAAATCGAACCGGGCCATCAGTATAGCGCACTGACGTTCTACCGACTAAACCACATGGAACGATAATAACTTTTAAGCAAAAATAATTTGAAATTTGATTTTCATTTGAAATATTGTATGCAAGGCGAATGTTTCTCTCTGGAAAAATTTCCAAATATTAATATAGATTCAGGTAATATTGTAATACAGCGGGTTTTTTAGTAAGAATTTTGTTCTTTAAAATTGTAGAAAGATGTAAATATGAAGGTAAAAATATATATAGGGCGAAGTTTTGTGTGTAAGTCCCCTTTACACTGTAATGCAGCCGTTTTTCGTGGTCAATACAGATAGTTTGTGTGTGTGACTTTTTGTGATCATTTCTTTGTAGTGTCAATTAATTCTATTAACTCTCTCGCTGCGTAAGTAATTCTTCGCGTTGAGCGTTTTTTACAGAATTTTTAATCTTTTATCACCGGTTTTTTAAAGCAGAAATTTTTGACTATCGTAATCGGGGAAAATGTCCTGGTTAAATCAGACAAAGTTTTCGCTAAAAAATAACTGGTGGGGATAACCAAATAGTATTAATTAGACGGAAAAATGCATGCTCGAGCATATCTCGGGTTGCGCAGCGAAAGGGTTAAAGAACAATGCCGACAGAATTACCGCACGTAAGAACCTTTTTGTTGTTTCTGGTTAATTTTCGTTATAGTCTTGTGAAAGAGGTGTGTTTAAACATTATGTAAAGTAAATTTTCGGTATTAAAATAGAGAGTTGTCCTATTTTCCCTTACTATAAAAACTGGTAGTTTTATTTAGTTAAAAGGAAATGTATAAATCAGACAGCAGTAGTGTATTTTTAGTTTTCATTTTTGTTCTGTTGTTCTGGTAACAACCAGTTTGGACCAACATTTTTCATTCTGTTGGTTTAACGCTTTGTTAGCAATCTGTTAGTTCACGCATTTAATATTCACCATTGTTCTACTTTTAATAATTTCCGATATAGTTGAAAAGTGTTTATGAATTCGATTTACCTGGCCGTCTATCTGTCTGTCCGCTCTCTGACTCTTTTAAATATACAGTAAAACCTCCCTATAGCGACCACGTTCCGTTCCAATGAAAATGGGTCGCTTCGAGAGGTGGTCTCTTAATGGAGGTCATGTTTAAATCCAGATTTCAATTGTTGAAAAAAGGTAACAATTAATGTTACTAAAATTTATTTTTTCCATTAGGAAAAAATGTGAAAATTTAAGTATCAAAACAAAAGTTAATTACATAAGTTAATTACTATAGAGTTTAAAAAATTAATACATTGACGTTTGCTTTGATTTTACGGTTTTATCTTTTACAACTTTTATTTCCAAGTCTTTTCGAAATTCAGTAAGTAAATGCATCTTTTTTTTTTTTTTTTTTTTTTTTGGACGGGAACAAATAATGACGATTTCATTAATTTATCTATTTCCTTGAGAGTTTCCTGACAGAATAGGCCAGGGGAGTTTATTGACCGTCATTCTAAATGTGCCATCAGTCATTGCCAAAAACGGCACAAAGGGGTTTAAACGCTTAAAAGTTATCGGAATAAAAAAAATTCTAAACTTAGTTTAGAAGTATGCTCTCCGGAATTATTTTTCTATTAAAACCTTCTTTAAACGACCAGGAAAAAACAAAATTTGTTTCATTTTCTTCAAAGAAATGGGTCTCTCATGGAGGGAATTCAACTGGGATGGTCTCTGAATGGAGGTAAAATTAGTATTGAGCCTATGGGAACAAATTTCGTTCCATGAAAAAATGGTCTTTCAGGGAGGTGATCGCTTAATGGAGGTGGTCGCACAGGGAGATTTCACTGTACTCGGATTGTCAGGCAATTGATACATGTTATAGAGGTTTATGATGACATGTACGGTATTTAAAAGGAAGTATGTAGCGTTTATAGTTCGTTTACAGTGGCACTCAAAAGAATACCCTTACATTAGTGTCTATCGAAAAAAGATTCTTGTGAATTTTATTGATGTTACACTATTTCAAACATATTGAAATTGATATACTACAAGATGCTTACTATAGAATATGGTGAGCAAAGCATTTATCGTTAATTTACAGGGATACACGAAATAATTCAGTTACAGTACTATTTATGAGAAATAATTGTTGAAAATTTAGCTGACAGCTTTTCACTGCACACCACAATATGGACCAGTATGAACCTGAGAAAGATGGTTAAACATCTGTGCATATAGATATTGAACTGATAAAACTTTTTTGCACAAACTATTTTGTTCGAATTTAAGAATTGAGAGATCTAAAACCATTTATCAATTATCTGCTTCAATATTTTTACTATACATTTCCTATAAAATTGCCAGTCTTCATGGTTTTATATTCAATATATTTTTTGTTATGAGTTGAGAAAGTGAAAAGGTTACAAGTTACAATAAATGCGATCATGGCAGCAGCATTACACTCTCAGAAAAAACTGCAAATTTATGAGCATTTGCTCTTCAATTTTCACGGGCAACAGCCTTATTTGATGAAAAACAATCTGATCCACTAAATAAAAATACGGTATAGCGCCATACATTTTCCTCCGCTAGGGTGTAACCCTACATTTTATTCGTGTTTCGAAAAATAATGTCACTTAACCGCGACCGTAACATATTTTTTAACCCGCCAAAAAAGCCATTCTGTGATGATTATCTAACGTGCTACGTGCTATGGAATAGTAAATAAAGTGTTATTGTGTTTTGAAGTGCATTATATCTTTGCCCCGTAAAATTACGGGTTGCACAAAATGATGGGCATGGATTTTTTTTACGGGCAATGACTGGAATCTATGGTGCCGGTCTCTGCCCGTAATTTTACAGGGATATTTTTAGATACTTAGAAAAATAAGTACAATCTACATATTCTTGCAGTTCTAGCCCATCTGTTAGCAAAAATACAGTCCGACCCCATCCTTTTTCCTCCGCTAGGGTGTACATGTTGGCACAAAACGGTGGGCATGGAGTTTTTTAACCATTTAGAAAAATGGTTATTGTCCTCCGTCAGGGTAGGAAATCAAAAACATATCTGAAGCGTTTTATTGGTTGAATCCGCATTTTATTCGTTTTCTCATTGGTCTATACAGTAATTTGTATTTTCCCTTTACTTTCAACAGAGATGGATAATTATGTTGCCACTGTGACAAAAAAGTAATAAAAACTACAAAAAAAAATTAATAGCTCAGAAACAAATTGAGATAGCTTTCAAACAAATTGCATTTAAAAGTAAATTTTTTTCTCTATACGACGGCGTAAAAAGTAATATTGTGGGATGTTTAGAAGTTTAAGAATGAAATTTCATTTAAAATTGGCCCAGGAATATTAATGTTTAATCCATGGCCTACGTAATGTATGACCAGCTCCGTAGAAGTTTAAAAATTTACAGTACCGAAAAATGTAATTCATGGCGTACGTAATGTATGAAATTTCATTTAAAATGCGTCCAGGAATATTAATGTTTAATCCATGGCGTACGTAATGTATGACCGGCTCCGTAGAAGTTTAAAAATTTACAGTACCGAAAATTGTAAAACTGAAATTTCTTTTAAAATTTGTTCATGATGGGTCCAGGAATGTTAATGTTTAATTGATGGCGTACGTAATGTATGATCAACTCCGTGCATTTTTTATGTCTTAAATTTTAGTCTTTGAAAAAATCATTTTCCGAATGGTCGTTGTAATTTGTTAAATTGCTGTTTTTTCTTTTTTTTTTCTTTTACGGAGTATGACTGGAATCTCTGCTGCCGACATCTGCCCGTAATTTTACAGGGATATTTTTAACAGTGTAGTTATTTTTCTTTTTAGAATAGAGATATTCATATTTGTGAAGCTGTGTGAAGTTACAGTACCTTCTAACATTCTGGTTGTACAGATTCATACATACATATCTATAAATATATAAATATGTCACACATAACATAAATACCAGCAAAATTCAGAATTATTTTGTAATAATATGCAAAGAATCACCATTTTTCTCCATTTTCAAAGAAAATTTAAATTTTTCTATTCCGACATCTCTTCATAATATTCAAGCGCTAGTTTCTTTTTGCTCTTTCCCAATACATAATACATAATCTAAAATACTGCTTTATAACGTGTGAAATATTCAGCACTATCTCTATATATAAAGATGAAAATGCTTTATGTTTGACTTTAAAACCATGATATATATGAGGAAATATTTTCATCTCTTTGCACGTTAACCATAAACTTATTGCGTTGAAATTTCAGGACAGATAAAGAATATGTATATCTTTCGACTCGTGAGTATTATATTTTTATAAAGTAAAGTCAGTAAGTTTTCTGCTTAATATTTTCAGGATGTTATTCAGCAAATACATACGCAGAGAGTTTCATAGCTTTTATTTAGCTTTAAAACTATTTTTTATTAGAGAAAATAATTTTTAATATGTTAGACTTTAAATTCTTCTTACTTATACACTGTAAAAAAAAAAAAAAAAAAAAAAAAAAAAAAAAAAAAATCTGTTGATTGCAGTACAATTCCTGTATTTATACGGAATTTCTTTTTTCTCGATGAAAGTGATTTCGTATATGTATGAATGAAATTGGAAAATATTTTTGCATTAATTATTCTGTTCGACTTTAACAATTGAAATCTCGTAAAACATTTCTTCGATTTAAAAACTATCTGCTTCAACGCTTTTATCATACATTTCACCGTAAAATTAGGAGCCTTCATGTTTTTATATTGAGTAGATTTTTTGTTATGAGTCAAGAAATTCAAAAGATTACAATAAATTCTTTTACGGCAGCAGCTTTAGTTAGGTTTCTTTTTCTTTTTCTTTTTTTTTCTTTTTTGGAATAGAGATATTTATATTTGTGATGCTCTTTGAAGCTACAGTAACTTCTATTCTACCATCCGGGTAGTACATATTAATTCCCCTTTCCTCCCTTTAAAATTATGCCTTTTTAATTCTTAACTTCAATTATTTGCCTGCATTTGGATTCAATTTATTTTGTATCGCTCTTTTCCTTTCATAAAATTATGCAGTCAATTCTCATTCTCATTCATCTTTCAATCTCAGTGCACTGCATTTAAAAGAACATAAATAATATATTTTTCCGCATAACAACCTCTTTCTGATTTCATCCTTGTGCCTTACTTTTGATGATATGCAGAAATTAGTCAGACACTTTACTTCTGTATCTAAGCGACCGTTAATCCAGATGTAATATAATAATCATTTCATTATCGGTATTCTGTCTTTATTTTATTAACGTTAATCTTGAGGCTTCAGTAACGTGAGATTTTTGACAACCCCCTGTAGAATGTTCTTTTGCGGTTTCTGCACCATAATTTCTACGCATATCATTTGGCGGTAAATAATTCAAATTACTCTTTTGATGCAGCCCGTTGAGTTACAATTAACGAACTCTGACCACATGTCTTCACTCAAGTTATTCTCCCCATATAGCATACGTAATTGGCGAAAAATGTATATGTTGTTCTGCCAACACTCGACCATTCGGAGAAAATATAATTTTGTTAACTTCTCTCTCGACTATCTATCTATATTATAAATGATAAACATATCTGTGTGTAACGCATACGTCATTTTGCGAATGGCAACACTTTGAAATTTGAAATAAAATTTTGGTTTTGCAATTTTCTCTACTGCAAATTTTTAAACTTCTGAACATTGCACATTTTAAATTTTTACACCGTTGTATGAGGAAAAAAAATGCTCTTTTAAATGCAATTTGTTTGAAAGCTGTATCTCAATTAATTTTTGAGATATCAAATTTTACTGTTTTTAATACCATTTTTCTAATCGTGGCAACAAAAGTACCTCATTTCTATTGAAAGTCATTGAAAGTAAACGGAAAATAGTCGAAAATAGGAGATACTGTATCTTTTTGTTGCCATTTTCTCATAAAACCTGAAAAAATAGTTGAAAATAAAATATGGGCTATATCAAGAATATTGTCTGTTATTCCGTGATAATGACGTCATATGCACACTTTTCTATAGACGATGTTTAAGACTGGGTTGTAAAAGTGGATTGCTTTAGCGGATGCAAATGACGTCATTTTATAAAAAAGCGTGCATTTTAATTCCTAATCCTGAATTATGTTTTGTAGAAGTGCGTCATTTTCACAGGCCAGCTGCTTTGAAATTCTTCACAGGTGAAAACGCGTCACTTTTGAAAATAATGTAATCGAAATCACACACTGATAAAACGCAATGTTTTACAAAAATTTAGAGTGTCTTTATAAAAGAGAGGTGGCATGCAAATAATAGCGATTTATATTACAGAAATTGATGATTCTCGCCTGGATGGATTTGCTTCGCCGAGTTAGACAAGCAAACAACTAATTCGTGGTTTAAAATAATATCGTGTTCCTGAAATTTTTGTAGAAAATTCTCTCGAATAGTAAAATTTTAATGCTATTCTTCAGGACATTCTACTATAATTTTATCAAAATAACATAATTTGCTTAGTTTAATTTTTCCTAATGTTATATAATCTATATATTTAAAACACAAGTGTGTTTTTAAGTCATTTGCCCTGATCTTTCTGCTGAACCAATTTTTTTTTATTTATTATTTATTTTTTTAACTGAAAGCTCTTTTTTTTGTATATGTGATCGCACTATCTGTTTTTTTTTTTTTTTTAATATCCCCACTTTTATATTTATTTTTAAAAGCATTTTTTTAAATTTCTTCAAAAGGATAAAAATTAGATAGCTTTCATTGTTGCAGGCAAGAGAGAAATAATGAGGTATTTTTAACTGTATTCATGCTATTTTCTGATAAAAATTCAAAATTGTAGATAAAAATTGTTGTATAGGGTTTAGTGGCGCAAAATCCCATTAGGAGCAGAATATTATATTAGGGGCATAATAACGGAAAATGACATACTGCTTTTGAAAACACGCATTTTTCCTCATAAATTTTATATATTGTTTTTCCTTCTGCATGTGACTAATAATAAGTTTCAAACACTAGGCGAAATACTTATTTAAGTGAAATTGAAGTCATAGTTAAAAGAAAACGATCATTTTCTTAGATAAAACTAAGCCTTTTAACACAAATGCGTCTAAAAAACATAACTTACGGAAATTTTTACTCTCCGAAATTGAGATTAGAATCTCAAGTAAAGAGTGCGTCTGTTCACATGAAAGATGTTGCTGACAATCGTGTTTTGAGTTAAAATGATTCTTAAATGATCAAACAGAATACAATTTTTTTTTAATGATGAATATGGATATGCCAAGTGCGTATTCAAATTTCGAGAAGGTGAAAATTGCTGTTTTCATTCCGGAAATCCAAGCATAAGAGCCTCAATTGATAACCACATCCTAATAACTGATCTATTATATTTTACTGATTATGTATCTATATTATAAAGAACAAACGTATCTGTGCGTAACGCTGACGTCATTTTGCGAATGGCAACCCTTCACGATCAAATTTCGGTCTTGAAATTTTCGCTACTGCAATTTTTCAATCTTCTGACCATCGTACATTTTCAATTTTCGTCGCATACGGAAAAAAAAAAATAATTTCAAATACAATTTGTTTAAAAACTATATTCATTGACTGATGTATTATATTTTCTAAAGTAATTTTTAAGCATGATTTTTTTTTAAGTTTATCTTATCACGTGCCGGTTTAAATACATAATAATAATAAACATTTTGCACATAAAGCAACAAACATTGTTCAGCATTTGTTTCTGACTATTTTTGCATAACGAAATTAATACTTCCTTTATAAACAAATAAAAGAATAATATTAAAAAGCCCACCAATCTAATATATTTGTGAAAGACAAATTAACGAAATTAATACTTCTTTTATAAACAAATAAAAGAATAATATTGAAAAAACACAAATCTAACATATTTGTAATCGTACAATTTAAATTTTTAGATCACCAAATAGGATTTTTTTTTTTCAAATGGAATTTGTTTGCAAAGTTCATTTCAGTTTACTAATTGTCTATGGTTTTAAAAACAATTTTAAAGCATGAAATATTTTTTAATTTATGTATATCGGAGCTCGATTACGAAAGATTAATCCGTTTGCCCTTAAAAAAAATAAAGATTTCATTTTCTCACGGCTAATTTCCATTAAAAAAAATTCCCTAGGAGTAATTAAATAAAATAATATAAATAAAACACAAATTTACCAGACATGTATAAGCTCTGAAATGATCAGAATATAAAAGGATGCCATAGGTAGTAAAATCTTGGCAAACAACTCTTAGCATGTGGCTAATAAGAAAATATCGCTTTTGATAAATTTCAAAAATTTATTTGATAGTATAATTCATATTTTCCATATGAAAAATGCTTTTTTAATGTAAGTGGTCAATCTAAAAAAATTTATTGCATTTAAAAAGTTATTAGTTTTCAGTTTAAAAAAATGATTTCACCTATATTTTTTAACCCGGGAAGCCCGGGTACGATCCCCTAATTGTACTAGCAACATAAAGATGTAAAACCTATACTCTCCTCTACAGCCACCGCCCGCTTGTGGTCAGATACTTTCACTCTGTGACTTTCTGATTTGGATCCTGGTTGTTAAAAAAAAACTGAAAATAAAATCCTCGTCATGCACGATGTCTCCGCGCAGTTTATACGGCCTAACTCCAGCTCATACCATGGGATATGCACTATTACCAATCTCTAGAATAGTTATACGGCAACAAAACTACTTCACACATACGTACATACAAAATACATAAATATGTCACATCTAAGTTAAATACCAGGAAAATTCAGAATTATGTTATATTATATGCAAAGGATCGTTGTCTTTCTCTATTTTCAAACAAAATCTAAATACTTCTATGCCGTCGTCTCTTCATTCAAGTGATAGTTTCTTTTTGCTCTTTCCATATACATAATACATATTCTAAAATATTGCTTTAACCGTTTAAGATCTGACATACAATTGTGTAAATGAAAAATATTGCATAGGTCCTAAAAAAACAACAACAACATTTTCCTCTTATTGTACTATTTAAAGTCGAGCCTGCATCTGCAGCATTACGTGGATCTGCTCTTGGTATAACCTGACATGTATATTTATGACAATTATTTTATTTTTTTCAAATATGATCCTATTAATTACGGGAAGAAACCACCAAAACTTTTCATTTCTACTAAAAATATTAGTGTCTTAAAGGATTATAACGCGTGAAATACCAAGCAATATCTATATAGTCTATTAAAGATGAAAATTCTCTGTGTTTGATTTTAAAACCATGATATATATGAGGAAACATTTTCATCTCTTTGCACGTTAACCATAAACTTATTGCGTTGTATTCCACGACAGATAAAGAAAATGTATCTTTCACATAAAATCTTTCGACTCGTGAGTATTATATTTTTATAAAGTAAAATCAGTAAGTTCTCTGTTTAAAATTTTCGGGTTGTGATTCAGGAAATAAATACGTAGAGAGTTTCACAGCTTTTACTTATCAGTAAAAATATTTTTTATTAGACAAACGTTTTTTATTACGTTTAGGTTTAATTTTTTTCGTTTATGTAACAGTCTTAATGGGGTGTACATGTATAACATTACTCCTTTAGGAGGAGGAGGGTCCTGGCACTTGATAGCGCAACTTACACAAGAGCTAGGGCCGCCCGTGGTCGCGATGCTGAGAAGCTTTGTTCCAACTTTGGCTGCCGCGTAGCCGAGACCCTGAATCATGTTTCTCATCTTTTCAACTCATGGCCTATGAATACAGCGTCGTGGTGCTCTATTAAACTACCTGGTACGTTCTCTTGAACAGCATGGCTACTCTGTCTACCCCTGTTCCGTACCAATGGTAGGAGGTGGAAGCCTGACCTTGTGGCCTACGGCATCGATAATGTTCTAGTAATTGATTCACATATAACTAATGACCAATTTTCCCTTGCTGAGGCCCATTTCCAAAAAGTTCAAAAGTACGAAGTACTAAAGCCTTAGCTTCAAAATCTTAGACCGAATGGTGTCTTTTTTGGCTCCCTGATGTTTTCTTGGCGAGGTCTCATGTCCCCAGATTCGGCCAAGTTTCTCTGAGCTTTCCATCTGCTGCGTCCGGTCGACATAAAGTTCCTAGCGCTGTTCGAACCCTTTCGTGGACACAGCGACTTTGGAGCGCTCACCAGAGGATGATTTTGCAGCTGCAGAAGAGGTCCTGTGTCGCCAATCGACAAGTCCCATAACTTTATGTTTGTGTTGTCGGGTTGAGCACTACCTTTAAGCGAGCGGATGTATTTTTCGATGTATGCATCGCGATCTTGTACTGTATATAATCAATAAATACTTTTAATATCTCTATGGGGAGGATTGCTTTTTGATATCGTTATATTTTTTGATCCAACTAAATTTATTTTGGTGACTTTTTCATTACATCTGTTATCTTTTTTTTTTCTTTCTTAGTCTGATATCTATTTTTATGAAAATAAAAATTTATTATTGAAACCATTGAATGATTATAAAATCATTTCATTCCAAAATATGGAATATTCCAACATTTGCCATTCCTATTCTTCTGCCATATACGCATATAATCCGTTGTTAGAAAAATCAGGTTCGAAACTGTGCTTGAAAAGTTTAGGGCAAGTGCAAGAAGACAACATTACTGTTGAACTTGAACGCATTATGTAACAAAAGGCTATCATTTAATACTTTTAAATAGTAAATATTACTGTAAAGTGTTATTTGATATAAAGTTATTTCATATAATATAGTGATACTAGCCGCCCTTGACGGCCAGTTTGATCTCCCTTAAAATTTATGTTTCGGAAAGCATGCTAAGCATTTTATCATGTTACTTTTATTCATAATGCAATTTACTTGGACTCCCTTAAATATAATTATTATAATCCCTTAAGCTAATAGTTTTTGTTGCATTAAAATATCTCAATTTGTTGATTTTCCGTAAGCAAGTAAACCCTATTGGTTTACAATGGAAGCCTACGGGAATTTGGCAAAATATTAGAGACATCGCAAAGTTGGAGTCACATTTGGCGACTAATTCTGGTCTGGCTGCAGACTTGTCAATATTTGGCGTCAAAATAGGGTCACCCCTATGGTATTTAACGGCAGAACAGGGTCACCCCGATGGTAACTAACAGATATGGGGATGCATTAAATGCTGTTCAATAACCAAAGAGATGCGTTTCATTAGAGCGTTGCCATTAAACAAGTAACTAATAATCGCGATGTCTGTGCCACATACAATAGCGTATTATATATATATTTTATTAATTTCTTCTCTTCGTCTAAATCAGTAAAGTATGCATATAATAAATGTATATTATTGAAAACGTATAAAAAGAAAAACAAAAGACTAGAAAACAGGAATTCTGTTCTTTCAGAATTTAGTGTCGCCCCCGATGACAAAAAAAAATATGTATATAAATATAGATACAGTAGAGTCCCGATTATCCAAGTTAATCGAACTTATACCTTTGGAATGGATCCTTTTCTTCTGATGGACTGATGGATTCATTATTATGAAACATTCATTATAAATGAAGTGTTAGCTGAAGATGAAATACCAGTCGTAAAAAGTTAGAACTCTGACGTTCTGGTCAGAATGGGAAAAAAATGGCCATAATAATAATAAAAAAAAAATGGCTATTTTTTTCCCATTCTAATCAGAAAATTAGAGTTCTGACTTTTGACGTCTGCTCTTTCATCTTCACCTAAAACTTCATTTATAATGACTGTTTCATAATAATGGAAGCCATCACTCCATCAGAAGAAAATAACTCGGTGAAAGCGGAAACTCCGATAATCGGGACTATACTGAATTCACCATTTGCGATCCTGTGTTAAACAACATCTACAGTAAAGTATGTTTAGGACGTCACTATCGCTGAATAATACACAAATCCAAAAAAAAGAGATTTCGTCATTCAAAAAACTCGACAAAAAAATCGGCTATCAAAAGATTCACAGGCCTTGATTTGTTTGTATTATTAATATAGATATTTAAAATTAAATTTAGTTTCTAATAGCTCTATGTTTTATCAGAAATCCTTCATTTATATATTTTTTCAAAATAGCACGTATTTTAAATGATTTTTTTTTCAGGTTTTATGGGAAAATGGCAACAAAATGATATAATTGCTGTTTTTCTTTAACTTTCTACAGAAAAGGAGTACTTCCGTTGCCAATATTAATCAAATGGCTCTAAAAACTACAAAAAAATTAATATTTAAAAAATAAATGGAGATACAGTTTTAAAACAAACTGCATTTAAAAGAAATTTTTTTTCCAATACGACGGTATAAAAATCGAAAATGTGCGATGCTTAGAAGTTTAAAAAATTGCTATAGAGTATTTAATCGTACTGCTTTGCTTTACGGCTGGCTTCTGTAACGTAACGTTATTTTTTGGAATACACAAAATAAGCTGGGAGAAAGAAATAGCACGCCGTATCGGGGGCTAAAAAAAAAGTGAAAATAAAAAGGATTTTTAAACACCCTTCACGATACCATAAGAGGGAAGGGGAGAGGGGTAAGTTTGTGAAATGATAACGTATGATATCGTAAGGAGGGGAGGGGGGTCCAAAATTACCAAAAATTTGATAACGTTATACATGTACAGCCCCCAATGACAATTTTCTCCCGCCACCTCTTGTTTCATTCTTTTAGGTAGTTTCCGTTGGAAACATTAAAATCTATATATTGTAAGATAGTTGGCTCAAAATGAAACTTTTTGTGTTCTAAAAGTTTCTTCCTCATTTATTATGTTCTTGGCCTACTAATGGTGAATACATCGACTCCAAAATAATAAGAAATACAAAAGTGCCCTTTTAAGCTGATGGTGTTGAGCTCACAGGTTATTTAAACTAATTGTATATTATACTCTTATTTCAAAGAATAATGCCCCACTAAAAATAAATTAAGGGGCTGCAATACCCCCCCCCCTTGTTTAACTCTTCATACTTAACCAATGAGCCTCCAAATCTAATCAAGGAAGCTCCTTATCAGAATAAGTCGCTATAATAAATTTGAAGCAAATTGGATAATTCAGCATGTAAAGCCCATTTATCTAAATTAAGAGTGATTAGCCCCCGTCTCCCCTTCATTTTTAACCAGTGAACCTCCAAATCTAATCAAGTGCGTGCCTTATTAGAATAAACCAGTATACCAAATTTGAACCAAATCTTTAATTCTGCATGAAAAACACATTTATCTGAATTAAGTGACCCCCGTTCCTCATGTTTATACTTAACCAGTGAATCCTCGAAACTAATCAGAGAAGTACCTTATCAGAATGAACCTAGAAAAAAAAATGAAGGAAATCGGATATCTCTATCAAGAGTTATCGCGTTACGTACATACATTACATACATGCGTACGTACATACAGAATCTGCAGGCACATTAGCTCTGAGGTTTTGATAGCCGGTGAGCTAATAAGTAAGCCTTAAATAACATTGCTTTGAAGAACTTTACAAGAAAATGTTTGTATGGATGAGAATTTTGCTGAATTGTCAGTTAGTGGCTAGGTGTCAATAGGTTTTACCCTATATATTATATATTCGTTGTATAATTCTTAAGAAAGTTCTTTTAGTAGACTGAATTCACAGCAGATGGCAGTTCTACAGGAATCTGAGACCAAGAATAGTTCGATGCCTTTTAAATAGACTTTAATTGATTATAATTCATCACAATTTAATTTATTTTTAATTTCTAAAATCCTATTATGTTTTCCCTGTATATATGTATATAAATTCTTATTCTTTTCTCTATTGGATAATTTTATTAGCTTCTGCATTCGCATTTTGCTGCGGAGCAGTAGTCGGATATTCAGTGTTGTGATTCTGAATTCAAGAAATCTGTGTTGAAATCTAAATCGTTACTCTATTGAATTTCAAAGAAACTTAGTTTAATCTTGTTTATTTATAGTCGCAAATCTTTATTATTTAAATAATATAAAACTGCCTTCAAATCGAAAATCTTCAAATGGTTATTTAGGTGTACTCAAAGTTTTAACCCTTTATCTCCTGACGTACTTATAGTACCATTAAAATAACTTGTTATAAAATTCATTTAATACATCGATTAGTTGTAATACAGTTTAGAATGAGTTAGGGATTCATTACTTTATCTTGTTCTAAAATCATTATTGGTTACACAAAACAAAAATATTTTTAAAAGGATGATTTCTTTTGCCTTTGCATCTTTTCAGCTTTCTTGGCGTTGTGGGAGGGGGTGGGGCTCAATTTGGAAATATTTCTATATTTCTAGCATAAGAACATTATATTTGTACATTTCCTACATCTACAAAATACTAAGAAAAATATTTAAAATAAAAGATTTGAGTGGGATTTTAAATATTGCACAAAATCCTTATAAATTCAAATTTAATTAATCTTTCTAAATCCTTCAATCCTTCTAAAATTCTTCTAAAATTTATTAAATTATTGTGTAAAATTTCTAATGTAGATTAAACATTTCACGTAAAATGCTTTAGAAGATAAAATGTTCATGAGTTCCAAATTCAGTACATAAAGGGTTAATTTCATCGATTCACACCGGAATCCCAACGAAACAACTTTGCAAATCTGAGAAGGCGTCAAGGAACTATAAAACAAAGGTACAGTAATTTTAGATTTATTCTGATGTTTTGAAAATAAAAAAATCTACATTCTCTGTTCTTTAAAATTCTACATTCGTAGATATAGAAACATTTGCCTTTTTATAATAAAAAGGCTTCTACAAAATTTGTATAAGAAATCTTTAACGAAGATATTTGAAATGAAAATTGATATTAAAGGGTCTCAGAACTCTTAAAGTTGGAATAAATGAAAAAATAAAAGACCATTTTCAACATTTAATATCTTAAAATGTATTTTATTTTAAGATACAAATTTTATTGAACTTGACAGATATAAGTATATTCCTTTATTTCATGTATTTAAGAAATTTCAATTAGAATTTACAGGGTGCTCCAAACTGTCAGACGTATGTCGAGCAGAAAATTGGCATAACAGCTTACGCGTATGATTACAAAATAAATTTTGCAACTAAAATGAAAATTTTGGTGCCTACTTATACTTCGGATTGCAATAATTACCCTGTACCTAAATAAATTTATATTTAAAGCATTTTTATATTCTTAATACAAAGTTGTACTTAGCTAATGAAAAATTTTGAAAATTTCAACAGTATAATCACCTAAAAAAATATTTTATTGAACAGTAAAAATAAATTTTAGGTTCAGTTTAAACAGACTAACATGAAACATATGTTTCGAAAATTTCATTAAAAAATTTTCAGAAATTTTTGAGG
This sequence comes from Maratus speciosus, assembly GCA_963932465.1. Taxonomy (NCBI): domain Eukaryota; kingdom Metazoa; phylum Arthropoda; class Arachnida; order Araneae; family Salticidae; genus Maratus; species Maratus speciosus. The sequence continues at coordinate 13,008,370 of OZ010799.1, forward strand.
TATCGTGCGCGTCATTGTCAAAAACGTCATTTGGAGAGAAATTACTTCAAGGTTTCGGAAACGCCTCTTCAGCTATTGAGCGGGTATAATTCTAAATGTCATAACTTCGGTTCTAATGGGAATTTCAAGGAAACAATTATATCAAAATGTTTAAAAAACATGCGAGTTTAACATCTAAAAAAATTAAAATTTTAAAAATTTTAAAGCGTTTAAAAATCCTGAGAACCCTTAAAAAAAAAAAAAAAAAAAAAAAAAAAAAAAAAAAAAAAAAAAAAAAAAAAACGACCTAGTGGGAGCTATAATTAAATATTTTTTTTTTAAAGGGTGTATTCCGATCCAAACTGCTTATTTTCTGATTCATTTTTAAATTCATTTTTGCTCTCAAACGCATCAAACTAAGAAATTCTCTTATTTAGAAACTACATAATGTGCCGTGCTTCTCGATTTTTTGATAAATGCAGAAAATATTGTAAAAAAGGCTGTCAAAATCTGCGTTTTGAACCGAAATTTCCGGAAGCGGGAGATCTGGGGATAAAAAAGATGGTCATACTGAGAAAATAATTGCTTAAAAATCAAATTCTAATTAATTGAGCGAAAAATGAAATCACACGGCACCTTATACAACTCTTCAAACATCACCCCAGCAAGTTTCATGTTTTTACTTTTAAAAATGAGTCTGAAAATGTCTCAGAAAATTTCGAGCTGTTGAGGGTGGAAAAATATTTTTTCGAATGCACCCTTAAAAGCAGGTTTCAGTTAGTTAACAGATTTTCAGATCTCCCACTGGTCAGTTTTTTGAAAATCAGTATTAAAAAAAAATCGTTGTAGATTTTTAAACGAATTGCAACAAAAAAGCGTTTCGAGGTTAAGTTTTTAAGAAATTTTATGAAGAAGATTTTTCTTTGAAAAAAGTAGTATATTAAAAAAACCCCGAATCGAATGGAAGTCCTGAGATTAAATACGGTAACTCGCCGCAATATAGTTTTAGTGAAATTCATGGAATATTATTCACCTGTCAAATAAACTCTAAATATTTTCACTTCAAATAGATTTCTCCAAATTTTCTTTCGGATCCACAAATTTTGTTATAAAATATTCAGTAACTGCGAATATATAACTCTGAAAAAGCTTTATATCTGATTAATTTGAGAAAAAATAACTTTCCGCTGTCCATTATGCCTTTAACCATAAACTTAACTCCGGAAAGTTCACGGTGTATAAAGAAAATATAAATAAACCAACACACATTAAATATGGGTTAACTTTTTTACTTAATCTTCTTATTTTCGCTGAGTGAAAATGGACGTTTAAAAGTTTTTATTTCAGCGTATTGTCTCAGAAAAAAAGATGGATTTTTTGTGAAAATAATGTCGTTGAAAGTTCCGGTGGTGCTTAAAGTTTATCACTTTTTCTCAAACCGTAATGTCGTTTTCTTTGGATGCTAGAATTTCTGCAGTAAACATTTGCAGATGCGTAACTAAACGTATACACACTAGAGTAGCAAATTAATTTTAATACTATTGTTAATGTTAATGCTGTTAATTTAGCAAATGTGCATGTTGAACATGTTTTTTGAACATTAAGGAGGTCCGGGGCTCAAAATTCTATTTTTTTTTTTTTATTTATAGAGATTTTGCTATGAATTTTTTTTTTCTGAAATATCTTTTAATATAATAAGAATATTGCATGTAAAAAAAAATCAGAAATTTTTTAAATATTTAAAAAAAAATTTAAATTGTAAAATTTTAAACATATTTAATTTTTGATATAACTCTGGAAGTACTTACTCGATTTACAAACTTTTTACACTTTTGTGTACAGAAAATATGTCATTTTAATTTTTCTAAAGAATTTCTTAAAATATTGATAAGGAATTTTAGAAAAAAAAAATTAAGTAAAAAAATGAATTTACTTTATGAGTGAGTTTTGCATTAATTGGCATATTTTCACAATTATCGTTCAAAATTAAAAATCCTAAAGACGATTTGTTGGAAATGTAGCATAAAATCTCTGTTTAAAAGTTCATAACATATATCTTGCAAGGATCTTTAGATATAGTCTTTTAAATTTGACAAAACGTGAAAAAATTCATTCTGAGATAAACGGAAATAAAGTTTTCGTCAGCGGGTAGCTGATGCATCGCTTCTCAAAGCAAAAGGTGTTATATCTCTGGATCTAATGAAGATAAAAGTATGTGGTTTGCTGTATTTAACGCTAAAAACTCAGTATATTTTTTAAATCAATAAAATAAAATTGCATTTTTTGGAGCATTTTTAGCCCCGGACCCCCCTTAAAATGCTTATTTGAGAATTGATAGCATCCAAAAAACGTATATTCTGAGTTAGAAAACTGATTAATATACATTAAAGACTACCTCCTAAAAGTTTCCAAAAATTATGGTCAGCAAAAGAAACTTGGTTTTAATAATTATTTTTTAAGGGCGTCTGGGACACAGAAATCTTCAAATTTTCAAAAAAAAAAAATGTTATTGCATTAAAAATTTCTCTGTTTTTTTTTTCTTTTTAAAATGACTTTTAAGTCGTGTATCTATTTTAATTAGAACAGAAAGGGGTAAATTTTTCGTTTTGGTTTGTTTTCAAAATCTAGCTTCAAAGCAATATTTGTCATGGAAATGACTTCTTGTGAAAATGCGTTTTTCTTCATGATGCCTTTTTTCCCTATTTCCCGTATTTAAATTGTTATAAGTCAAGAACCGTTAAAGATAAATGGTTCGAACATTTGTTTTTCAATTGTTTTACTTTAATTTTGATTCAGCAAATTTAAAAAACATATTTACTTTTGAAATTTTTTTTAAATTTTTATTTTAAATATTTTTTTTTAATTAATATTTTTAAAAATGCTGAATCAGAATTAAAATTTACATATTTCTCTTTATTTAAACGAAAAAAAAATGATGTTCTACAAATAATATTTCAAGTTATAACGATTTAAAATTACCCCACTTTTTCAATAAATTTTAAATTAAAAAAATTATGAGAAGTTTTATCATGTGATTTCGTTTAAAAATGATATGGTTAACCATCACAAAAAAATTCAAAATTTTTACTAAAATAATAAAAATAATTTTAAAATGTGTCCCGGACCCCCTTAAATCTCGAAAATATATTGGTTTCTGAGGATTTAATGATAAAGAATCCTTTTTGGAATCGTGGGTAACTCGGAAGAGGTTATTGTATATATTTTTCTGTGGTTATAGTTTGTTTTAGGATATTAACCCTTATCGGTCCCATGTCATTTCCTGCGTAACATTGGAATTAACATATCTTAATCGAATTTTATTCAGTTGGCACCACTTTTTTTAAGAAACACTTTTACATATACTTTATCAACATGTGCACGAGAAATAGACTACAGAATTTATTTTTAAAGTAAGTGGTGTAAGTATGAATATAAATATAGAATCATATATAAAAAGCTGGTATCCGATAAGGGTTATGGAAAATTTGTCTTTTCTGTTGGATAGGTCTCTACAAATGTCGCAATCGAAATCTAAAATAAAGATATTTGTACTAATTTTAACCCTTAAATGCCTGATTTTTCAAAAATTATTGTGATAATGTTTTTCGGCTTTCATTTTTTAAATAAATCACGGGAAAAATACTTTAAAAAATAATATTTTGTTTTAAGTATTGTTTACGGCTAAAAAACAGTTTGTTACTAATCGGCAATACTGGTCTTTAATTGAAAAAATAATTTTCCTTGAAAAAATTCTATAATATTAAACACACAAGAATTTAAGAACTATAATAAGAAATAAATTTTACTTGCTCACTGCAGAACAAAATAGGATATTTCGCAAGCTTCAAAACAAAACAAAAAGAACATGTAGCAACATTTGACAAAATAAATATATCTTTATTTTTAAACAGCACAAATGTTGCCATCTAAATGTTGAAAACCGATTTAATAATATTTTTAGAAATATTTTATTGGCAACATTAGGCATTATAGCTTCAATATTATTCTAATAGTATTTATAAGCCTAAATTCGGTATGTTGCCGAAAAGCAACACCCGGCATTTAAGGATTATTTTGTAAAAGGCGTGAATTAAAAATTTAAAAAACTTGGCAAAACAGTAAAAATAGATTAATTCAACTGTTTAGATGTTTCGACTTTACTCGAGTCATTTTCAAAACAAGCAAATACGAATATTCTAAAATTGCACCGCTTATGAAACGCCATCATTCAACTTTTCATGCACTCTTTCATATTATGCAGGTTATTTATTCATTATTATTTTTTTGTTACTTACCTGTTTATTTTTATTTCCGTAGCCATTGATTTTTCATAAAAAAAATCATGTAAAAAAATAATAATAAACAAGGTACAAATACAGGGTGTCCCAAAAATGACTCATGGATTTTAAACTTTCATAACTTGCAAACGGTGACAGATATTAAAAAAAATTCTTGCAGGAAGGTTATATATGATGTCAGGAGTTTTTTTACTGTGATTCTTCACTTTAGTTCGAATTTCGAATAATAGATGGCGCTGCGAGTAATAGGTGCTAATTCCGAACCCGGTTTTTGGTACTTCAGGATCCATTCAAAACATTTTAAACTACTTTTTTCGCATGGGAGAAGAGAGAGGTCGAAACATGGAGCCTGGATTTAGCGCCTGTTGCTTGCAGCGCCATCTATTGCTGCTATTTGTTACTAAAACTGGGAATCGCAGCATAAAAACTCCTGACATCTTACATAACCCTCCTGGAAAAAATATTTTAATATCTGTTACCGTTTGCAAGTTATTGAATTTTAAAATCCTTTAGTTATTTTTGGGACACCTGGTACACTCATGTCCAAAATTAAGGTCGCAAACAAAAAATCTGTGAAAACTGATGAACTATTTACTGTGTTGCTACAAAATTTGGCACAGAGGTATATTACAATGGGAGAAAGAATGTAGCAACACTAGAAAACAAGAATTCTGCTTTTTCAGCAATTAGTGTCGCCCCTCGATGAAAAAATAAGTATATATAAATAGTACAAAACATTTTTGAATTTTAAGATTTAAAGCACACGCTTTTATTTTATGTAAAATGACGTCATTCGCATCCGCTTAAGAATTCCACATTTATGATTTACGATCGACTCTTAATAGACCCGGAGCCGAGAGCACAGACAATCACCTCATTGAGTGAAATTCTAGGATTTACAGATGAAATTCTAGGATTAGTTGAATATCGATTCGCATATTTTAACGCAATCGGTCTGCCAAGTCATATCTTGGTGGTAAACACCCAAAAACCCGATTTTAGTGGTTGACTCGTAGGTTTACCATTGTGTTTTCCTGCACCCAAAGGTATGAAAACATGGAGGACTGGCAGCAGGAAAACATAATGGTAAACCTACGAGTCAACCGCAAAAGTCGGGATTTCGGGTGTTTTCCACCAAGATAGGACCTGGCAGACCAATTGCGTTAAAATATCCGAATCGAGATTTAACTAATCCTAGAATTTCATCCGTGAACTCGATGAGATGATTATCTGTGCTGCAGGCTTCCGGTCTATAAACATCTACAGTAAAGCATGCACAGGAAGTCACTATCGCAAAATAATGCACAAATGCAGCAAAAAGATGCCGTCATTAAACTCGTAAAAAAAAAAAAAAAAAAAAAAAAAAAACGGCTATCTAATGATTCAGAGGCCTTTATTTGTTTGTAACTTTAATATAGATACTTAAAATTAAAAATAGTTTATAATAGCTCGATGCTTTAACAGAAATCATTCGTTTATATTTTTTTCAAAATAGCACGGTATTTTAATTACATTTCCTTTCGGTTGTTATGAAAAAATGTCAACAAAAATATATAATTACTATTTTAGAACTATTTTTTCTTTTTATTTCTACAGAAATGGAGTATACTTCCGTTGCCAATATTAAGCAAATGACTCTAAAAACTGCAAAACAATTAATATTTCAAAAATAAATGGAGATACAGTTTTCAAACAAATTGCATTTAAAAGTTTTTTTTTTTTTTTCTAATACGACGGTGTAAAAATTGAAAATGTGCGATGCTTAGAAGTTTGAAATATTGCTATGGAGTATTTAATCGTGCAATGATACATCTGTTCTTTTTTTTTTTTTTTTTTTGTTTACGGCTGTCTTATACAACAGAACGTAATTTTTTGGAGACGACACAAAATAATCTGGGGGAAAGAAATAGCATACCGGAGGCAAATAAAATACAGAGCGATTGCTAGCCCATATATAAACGCAAAATAAATATAATAAACCGGTTTCAGCGAGTTCACCTATGTAATACGGCATTTGACCGCAATGTAGTTTGAATTAACTTCGTGGAAAATCAGTCACCATTCAAAGAAAACCTAAATATTTTGACTCCTATACGGGATTTCTCTCAGTTTTTTTCGTTGCGGAACCATAGATTGCTATTAAATGCATAAAACATTCAGTAACTGCAAATATGTAAAAGTGAAAAGGCTTTATATCTGATTAATTTGAGAAAAAAAATTACTTTACCCCGTCCATTATGTCTTTAACCATAAACCTAACTCCCGGAACTTCACGGTGTATGAAGAAAATATAAATAATCCAACACACATTAAATATGCATTAACTTTTATTTTTTACCTTATCTTATTTTCGTTGTGTGAAAATGGACGTTTAACAGTCTAGTGTTTTTTTTTTTTTTTTTTTTTCCCATACTGTCTCTGAAAAAGATGGATTTTTCTGAACATAATCCCATTGAAAGTTCCGGTGGTGCTTTCATTGTTTAAAGTTTATTACAATCTTCATATTGGCTGAGCTATTTTCTGTAGAAAGACTCGATTTTCTCGTCATTTATATTTCCGAAGTTTTTCCGAGTTATGCGAAATTTTGATTGTGGGTTATTTGCGGATGATAAAGTTGGTAATATATCATAATAATATTCGTTATGACTTTATTTAAATGTTTTTAACATTTTTCAACATAATTGAAAATTGTTTATGAATTCGGTTTATTTGTCCACGCTCTAGCTCGCGTAAATATCCTCGGATTTTTATGCAATTCATATATATGTTAACAGTGTTGGGCTAGGCATGAGCGCGATCATTGAGCGAAAACTCATGAGTTTAGTTCACTTTCAGTGAACGTTGAGTTGAACTTGACCCACCTTTTTATAAACGAACGTGAGTTGAACGAAAGCTAAAAAAATTCGTGAGTTTGAACGAAATTTACAACTCAAACTCAAATTCTTTCATAGTTTATTTAAAAATTTTCTAGTCGTTCAGAACAAGTTTTTACCATTTAAATGCCATTTAGAGGCCTACACGGACTTGGGACGGATCGAGTCTGATCATCAGTTTTTCTGGGTTATACCGGATTTTCTTTCTCTGGAGGCTCGGTCCGGGCCGAACTGGACTTATTTGTGGGCCTATGCTTGAAGTCTGCACCGACCGAACTTTTCTGGCCGGTCACAACAATCCTTGTATGAAAATCATTGACACGTCCCTGTTAGTCTCGTGCAAAAATCTGCTTAAAGAACAACCTCCTTGGGTGAACAATTTTTGCCGAAAACATATTTTTAAATTACCATTATTCTTCAATTAAAATTCTCTATAAAGAATAGTACATATACGTTTCTAGGGGAGCGGAGATGCAGTACTCTAAAACCTGTTATAAGAATCTGTGTATGACGTAATCCTGTCTAAAACGGAAAATTTTCATGATCGGTGAAAAATGTATATAATGATCCGTTTGAAAATAAATACGAATACATTTGCAAGAGACGAAAGACCTGTGAAAAAAAGAATTTAACTATAAAAAAAAAAAAAACAACAAAACATGAGTTTTTAGTGAGCTTCGCTCACTTTCACAAATCAGTTTCAGTTGAGCGAGTTCGTTTGAAAAATTTTGAATTTGAGCGTGAACTCGACTCATTTTGAGTTTGAGTTTCAATTTGTTCGTTTTTTACTTTCTTCTATCTTTACAAGAAGAAAGTATTGGTTTCATGAAGATTTTCGACTTTCAGTTTTCGACGGATTTACACGTTTAAGGGTTCAGAGATTCCGAAAAACATGTTTTTACAAAATGTCTGTCTGTAAGTCTGTCTGTATGTGACACAAATTTTGTGGGCGCTCTATCTCAAGAACTAATTCACGGGATATAATAAAAATTTATATTCAGTTAGTCCCTGATATAAATTGGTGCTGATTAGTTTTTGATGTAAATCACTCAAAAGGTGGCGCTGCTATGCTGAATTTTGCAGGATTTTCACAAGAACTAATGCTATCTCAAGAACTAATGCACGGATTTTCATAAGACTTCAGATTCAGTTATTCCTTGATATGAGTTGGTGCTTTTACGTTTTGGTGTAAATCGCTCAGCAGGTGGCGCTGCTCCGCTGCATTTTGCAGGATTTACACGATTTCCGCAATAGCTCTATCTCAAGAACAAATGCACAGATTTTCATCAAACTTCAGATTCAGTTAGCCTTAGATATGAAAGGATGCTGACTACGTGTTGGTGTGAATCGTCCAATAGGTGGCACTGCTGTGCTGCATTTTGCACGATTTCTTCAATAGCTCTATCTCAAGAACTAATGCACGAATTTTCATCAAAGCTCAGATTCAAGTACTCGATTAAGATTGCTTCTGATTATGTATTGGTGTAAATCGCTCAACAGGTGACGCTGCTATGCTGCATTTGTCATCTTTGCGCAATAGCTCTATCTCAAGAACTAATGCTCGAATTTTCCCCAAATTTCATATTCAGTTAGACGTTGACATAAGTTGCCGATGATTAGGTTCTAGTGTAAATCACCTTATAGGTGGCTCAGCTATGCTGCATTTTGCTGGATTTACACGATTTCAGTGATAGTCATATCTCAAGAACTAATGAACGGAAATTCATCTTTTTATATCCTCATGATGAGCATAGATTGCCATTTAATATTGGTACTGTGAATTTTGATGTAAATATGGCGAATTTTGAAGTATTGACATGTATGAGATAGAAGAAAGATTTGCGATTGGTACATCCGACTAGTTTTTTTGGTGAACGTGCCCAACAGTGTAATAATTATGTTTCCCGTGGCATACTCAGTATTTTCCGTGGCATACTCGGAAGTGTGTAGCATTAATTGTTTATTTTAGGGGCACCCAAACGCATTTCGTTACATTATGCGAATAATGAAAAATCGTTTGCAGTTGATTTTAATCACATTATGCTATTTGAAATGTATTGATATTGCTATAAATGACAGAATTTCGTTACAAGATGATTACTCTAGAATAGGGAATTCATAGCATTTATCGTTCATTTACAGGGACACACAAAAACTAGTAAATTGTGGTAATCACAAAACTTTCTTCTAAATAAATCACGTTAATTAAATCCTTTAAATAGTACAAAAAATTACATCAATTTAGCTCTAATTCATATCAAAGTATATCTGAATTGAAGAAAATTCGTGCATTAGTTCTTGAGATACAGCTCTTGCGAAAATCATTAAAAATGCAGCACAGCAGCGCCACCTGTTGGGCGATTTACACCAAAAATTAAACAGCACTAATTTATATCAGGGACTAACTGAATCTGAAGTTTGATGAAAATGTGTGCATTTTTTCTTGAGTTAGAGCTATTTCGATAATCATGAATAATGCAGCATAGCAGCGCCACCTGTTGGGCAATTTTCACAAAAAGTATTCAGCACCAAACTATATTTTGGACTAACTGAATCTGAAGTTTTATGAAAATTCGTGTAGTAGTTTTCGAGATATAGCTATTGAAGAAATCGTGAAAAATGCCTTATAGCAGCGCCACGTGTTGGGCGATTTTCACCAAAAACTATTCAGGTCCAGTTTATATCAAGGTCTAAGTGGATCTGATGTTTTGTGAAATTCTGTGCATTAGTTCTTGAGATAGAGCGCCCACAATATTTTTGTCACATACAGACTCACAGAGTGACAGACTCGCAGACAGACATTTTCTAAAAACCATCAAATCGTGTACAGGGCATTCTAAAAAGTATAAATCCGTAAAGTTGGAATAAGTATAAATCCGAAAACCGGAAGTTGAAAATTTTCACGAATCCAATAATTTCTTCTTGTAAAAATAGAAGAAAGTAAAAACAAAATTTTGTGGCTTATCAAAAAGTTATTAATAATTACACGCATTAGACACGTGCATTAAATACACATGGATTAAATTTGTTTTATATTTATTCTCATTCTGTGAAAATGTTTGTTTAACATTCTAGTGTTTTATTGCTTACTGTCTGGGATCTTGGCGGGGACAACTTCATCTTGTAGTTTATGGTAAATGCACCTACAGTGGGCCACTAATTTTTAAAGTTTAAAATCAATCCCAAAATCCATTTCTGAAAAACCACTGAAAGAAATCTGATTGACTAACATCCTTAAATTTCAACTTTCCATACACTGTTTGGAGTAATTGTTTTCTTTCTGCTGGTACATTTGTTTATTTTCTAGAGTGTCTACTAAAAAGACTTTGCAAATTTCATTAAGAGAAACTTTTTCATTTAAGAGACTAGGGGTCTCTGCCCCCCTGCTCACTACGCTCACAAACCCCCCATTTACACCCCCGCGTAATTGTTTTGCATTTCCATTCTGGATTGCTTCGCGATCCCTTATTTTCTATGCATTAAATTTTTAGGTTCCACTTAGTAAAAATACGTTCCTCTTCATCTCCTGACAATTTTATTTCTTTATCTCCAAGCACATAATCACTAGAGCTTATAGAGTTTCATAATTTTATAAGAATTATTAAAAATAAAATTATATATATAGTGTTACGAATATTGTAAATAGTTAGTGTTTGTGCTTAAAAATAATGTAAATAGTTCAATAAAGCTCTATTCGTAAGCTAATGTTAGTTTTTGTTGCATTGAAATATCTCAATTTGTTGATTTTCTGCAAACAAGTAAACCCTATTGGAATTCAATAGGAGTCTATGGAAATTTGGCGAAATACTGGAAATAGCGCCAAGTTGGCGTCACTTTTGGCGATTAATTTTGGTCTCGCCAAAATTGGCGATATATCGCCAAGTTGTCGACAAACTTGGCGATGTTTGGCTACAGAGCCCCCCTCCCCCGTCCCAATTGGTAACACATCTCATAGCGTCAGAAAACTCTGACCAATTAGATGCGTTTCGCTATATGTACGCAGATTTTCATTGGTCCATTTCCAAGCCGTTACCTCTTTTTATATATAGAAGGATTGTTTCTGTAATATCATGTTTTATTTTGAATTAAGCTTCTATTGATATGTCCTATTACATTATAAGTAATTTGTTGGATAAGCGGAAAACTTAAAAGTTCATGCATCAGAAATAGACTAGGCCCACTACAGGAGCATAGAGGAAGGTAATAATTTTTTTTTTTTTTCGAAGAATATATTTTGAAACTTTGAATGTTTATTCTGATATCCGAAAGTTAAGACTAGGCTAAAAATATATAAATCTTTTGGAATTCACTAACAGTTTAATAATAACTAGATAAATGTCCTTAAAGGGGCTCAGGGCTTAAAAAATTTTCAGAAAATCGATTTTTTTAGTATCTATTTTGATTATTTAATTAATTCTGAACACAGAGCAAAAAACCGCATAAAAATGTTTCATTTTTAACGGAATTATAAGCATTTATGTAACAATCATTTTCAAAGCCGCACTCATTTAATTGCAACTTTAAGTCGCGTTTTCTCAAAACTTGATTTTTGACGACTATCCGTAAGTTAAAAAAAAAAAAAAAACTATTTAATGGAATGGCTTAAAAAGAATTTGTATGCATGTAACATCATTATCTATAGGATGAATTAATATATTTTAGATAGTTTAATATTTTGAGTATTTTTAATGAAAAAAAAATGTACTTTTCAGGGTTTTTAAAAATTTCAAATTTGAGAGGTTTTTTTTTAATAAAGTTTGATTTGAGTGATACTTATATCTTTAATTCATTCTACACAGTAAAGTTTCCTGATCATTTTAAATCAAAAATCAGGTTCTTACGTCAATTCAACATTAAGATATCTTACGGATGGTGATGTGACACCTAATTTTTTTTCGAAAATTGTGCCATATAAATTTTGCCATATTTTTAATTTTATTACATTGAAGTATTTAATTTTATAATTTTATAAGACTGCAAACATACCTTAAAAATAACAGGAAATTTAAATTAGTTACATTGAATACGTTTGTTTTTATATGGACTCGAAGCAAGAGCTCTGTATACATGTTTTTCAGTATCGATAAAGCCCTGAGCCGCCTTAAGTGGCTAGCTACTGGTGCGTTTACCTTAACTAAATAATCAAATATTTAGTTGTTTAAATTAAAAAGGTTCAAATGAGATTTTCTCAAGGTTGTCCGTCTTTCTTCAACAGAGTTACTGTTAAATTAGCTTTTGTGGTCATAACGCTTCAATATTCCCAAGTATAATTTATTTGCATTTATTTATTTATTTTTGTTGGACAATTTTGATATCTTCTTTATATGATGTGACTCAATTAATGATACTCATGTATTTTATTCCTAAACCAATAAATGTGTTTTTCAGACAGTCAAAGTATTTATTTACACTTATTCTAGCTCTCTGAAAATAGAGGGAGATGTGAAATATTTCCTTTTGTAAAAAATCTAATAACCGTTGCTATTATATTTTTGTTGTTATAGCAACGAAGTTGGCCTTTGTGAAGAACAATACCTTTTTTTGGATAGTACGGGTTTATTGTTTGTTAGATATTTCTGTGTATTGTCTCGTTATTTCATACTATCTTTATGTCTATAAATAACTTACACTGTAAAAGAAATTACAAATGTTTCTTAATCTATGAAAGTATGATGTAACCACGAGCGAAAATATACAGGGTGTCACAAAAGTCCTTGACACATTATAAAATCAAGTAATTTTCGTACAGGAGTGTGGTTTGGACAAAAATACGTCTCACGATAAAAAGTTTTCTTAGAGCTAATAAAATTTTAGCTCCAAACTTCGATCATAGATGGCGCCACTAGTCCCTATTTTTGCTTTCAAACATGCCTTTTTGTCTGACTTTTCAGACTTCTTTTGATTTGGTTTCGAAGTACCAACCTAAGAAATTAGCTTTTCCTCTGGTAGCCCTCATTTCTGTGTCACAGCATTAAACAAAAAAAAAAAAAAAAAAAAAAAAAAAAATCATAAAATAGGAAAAATTGCATGTTTAAAATGGCGTCATCTATGATCGAAGTTTGAAAATAATTACTTTCATTCTCTTGAAAAAACTTTTCATCGTGAGTAGCATTTTAATCCTCCTGTACGACAATTACTTGATTTTATATTTAATTTTACGATGTGTCTAGGACTCTTCGGACACCCTGTACAATAATCTCTTTTTAATTCCCAGACACATTTATAAAAATAATGTTTCTTTTTCAGCCACTTATTTTCGAAAAGTTTTCTGAGTACTTTTTATAGCGTAGTAATCATTTTTCTCAAACCGGTATGTAGATTTTTTTGGATGTTATCACTTCTCAAATAAGCATTTTGAAGTTTAAGAAACATATTTTACAGACAAACAGGGTATAGTAATCAGTTTTCTCAAACCGGATGTAGATTTTTTGGATGCTATCAATATTCAAGTAAACATTTTGATGCTCAAGAAATATAACTTACAGACAAGCATGTTATAGTAATCAGTTTTCTCAAACCGGAATGTAGATTTTTTGTACGCTATCAATACTCAAGCAAACATTTTGATGCTCAAGAAACATAATTTAAAGAAAAACATGTTATAGTAATCAGTTTTCTCAAACCGGGATGTTGATTTTTTGGATGCTATCAATACTCAAGTAAACATTTTGATGCTCAAGAAACGTATTTTACAGACAAACATGTTGTAGTAATCAGTTTTCTTAAACCGGAATGTAGATATTTTGGACGCTATCAATACTCAAGTAAACATTTTGAGGCTCAAGAAATATATTTTACAGACAAAAATGGTATAGTAATCAGTTTTCTCAAACGGGATGCAGATTTTTTGGATGCTGTCAATATTCAAGTAAACATTTTGATGCTCAAAAACAATATTTTACCGACAAACATGTTATAGTAATCAGTTTTCTCAAAACGGAATGTTGATTTTTTGGATGCTATCGATACTCAAGTAAACATTTTGATGCTCAAGAAACACATTTTACATACAAACATAGTATAGTGATCAGTTTTCTGAAACCGGGATGTAGATTTTTTTGGATGCTATGAATACTCAACTAAATATTTTTATGTTCAAGAAACATATTTTATAGATAAACATATTGTCGTCAAATACCAAACAAAAGAATCGATTTTTTAAATTGTGGCTTAAAGAATAGAACAGATTGTGCAGATTACAAATATATATAATTTATGTACATTTTGACTCTCTGATACTGATCCAAAAGGTATCCAATTTTTTGGTGCAGCACTGTATGTGATCTATCGATTTATACAGTTTCTACATAGTATAATAAAATTTTGTTTGATTACAAAAAAAAAAAAAAAACATAGTACAGTTTAAAGTTCACCTTCAGAAATTTCTACCAATAGACGGAAACGTACTTGAATTCTTTTGTAGAACGCTGTATATTACGTGCAGATTTTTATACACGCCACACATTAAGCTGAAATTTAATTCAGGCAAAAGCAAGCTTAAAATTACTGAAATCAAACTTCTAGGATATACAATCCATAGACGTTTATGTATTCAGTTCTTTGCACAGCCCTGTATATGATTTTATTTATATGCTACAAAATTTCTTAATGTACTAAATGCGGTTGAGTTTGAAAATGCGTCAAATTAAAAAAAACATCTTTCCGCAATTCACGTTCATTCTCACTAATGCTGACAAATTCTTTTGTGTAACACTGTGTGTGATCAATAGAATTTATGCACACCAGGAACTATGTAGAAATTTAATTATACTTAAAAACATCACATACCATACCTCAAAACGAACTTTCAGCAATCATCCCTAATAAACAAAACTTCAGATGCAGTATTGTATAAGAAATATTTTTTAACACATTCCAACAAAGTTGAAAAGTGTTTATGACTTCGGATTGTCTGTCCGTCTGTCCGCGCTCTAACTCCCGTAAATATACTCAGATTGCCCTGAAATTTTTGGATGTTATTGACGTTTACCACAGCACGTCTCCTATTTTAAATGAAGTTTGTAACATGTTTAGTTCATTTACAGGCACAGTCAAAAGATTTCCTTTACATCACGCGGCCTATGGTAAAAAATCATTTAAAATGATTTTTAATGATGCAAGCTTACAAATACAATAAAATTGATATGCATTTATGAAGTGCACTAAAATATGCATTTTGTAGAATATGAAGTGCAAGAATTGTTATTATTCATTTATAGGGCCATACGAAAGAATTCCGTTACATAATGATATAGGAGTCCGCCCCTGGGGGACTTTTTTGTGGCGTATTTTAATTATGTTAAATTATTTCATATATAATGAAATTAATATACATCGCTGAGGTTTACTATAACTTATTTCATGTACAATACGAAGTGCATAGCACTTACAGGGACACGCAAAAAATTTCAGATACTATATTACTATATTGTATCGTAAGTACTGTACAGTAGAGATGATTGCTGGAAATGCGTTTTTAATTATGTTATGCGCTTTTATGTTTCCCTATATTTGTGCATAGTATATGGTGTGTATAAATGTGCAAAATTCATATACAGATCTACACAAAATAATTCGTAATGGTTCCTGGGTATGAGTGCAAATTGCTTAAAAGTGGTTTTTAAATGAGTTATGCTTTTCTACACTGACCTGCATTTAGTTTACTAAGAAATGTTTGTAGAATATAGGTAAAATGATATACAGGGTCACGCAAAGAATTAGATACATAGCCGTCTATAAATGATAATTTCTGGAAATGTGATTTACAGTAGCTTTAAGATTGTTTTCGTATGAATTAAATTTTAGCTAAATAGTGGCGTGTAATAAAAGTACGAGGTTAAGTAAAGGGTTGTACAAAAGTATTCAAGTATGTTTCCATCTATTAGTATAAATTTCTGAAAGATGAATTTCAACCTGTTATGCATTTTCTTGCTAAACTAAATTTTCCCATTATATAGTATATATATCAACCTAAAGATCAAATACAGGGCTGTTCAAAAGAATTGGAATACATATTGGCTATGGACGGTAACTGCTGAAATCAGTTTTTCAAATGTTTTATATGTTTTTTAGCTCACAGGCTATCAAAGCCTGAGAGTTTATGTGCCCGCCGGTTCTGTGTGTACGTACGTACGTGCGTATGTAAGTACGTATGTACGTGCGTAACACGATAACTTTTGATAGAAATATCCGATTTGCTTCAAATTTTTTTTCCAGGTTCATTCTAATAAGGTGCTTCTCTGATTAGTTTTTGGGGTTCATTGGTTCAGGATAAAGGGGAAAAAGGGGGCTACCCCCCCTTAATTTAGATAAATGAGTTTTTCATGCAGAAATATTCAATTTGTTCCAAATTTGTTCCAAATTTGGTATAGAGATTTTTTATGCTAAGGAGCTTCCTTGATTAGATTTGGGAGCTCATTATTTAAGTATAAAAGGTTAATTTAGATAAATGGGTTTTTCATGTAGAATTATTCGATTTGCTCTACATTTTGTATACCGGTTTTTTACGCTAAATAGCTTCCCTGATTAGATTTGGGAGCTCATTACTTAAGTATAAAGGGGGGAAAGGGGGCACCCCCCCCTTAATTTAGATAAATGGGCTTTTCATGTAGAATTATTCGATTTGCTCCAAATTTGGTATAGCGGTTTATTATATTAAGGAGCTTATCTGATTAGATTTGGGATCTGATTACTTAAGTATAAAGGGGGGAAAGGGGGCTAGCACCCCCCTTAATTTAGATAAATTTTTTTTCATGTAGAATTATTCGATTTGCTCTAAATTTGTTATACCGGTTTTTTATGCTAAGTAGCTTCCCTCATTAGATTTAGGAGCTCATTACTTAAGTATAAAGGGGGGGGGAAGGAGGCTATCCCCCCCTAATTTAGATAAATGGGTTTTTTAAGTAGCATTATTCGATTTGCTCTAAATTTGGAATACCGGTTTTTTATGCTAAGGAGCTTCCCTGATTAGATTTTTGAGCTAATTACTTAAGTATAAAGGGGGGAAAGGGGTGGGTAGCAGACCCCCCTTAATTTAGATAAATGGGTTTTTCATGTAGAATTATTCGATTTGCTCCAAATTTCGTATAACGGTTTATTATGATAAGGAGCTTACCTGATTAGATTTGGAAGTTCATTAGTTAAGTATAAAGGGAGGAAAGGGGGGGGCTAGTCCCCCCTTAATTTAGATAAATGGTTTTTCATGCAGAGTTATTCGATTTGCTCCAAATTTAGTGCACCGGTTTATTGCGTTAAAGAGATGCCTTGATTAGATTTGGAGGTTAATTGGTTAAGTATAAAGCTGGGACGGGGGCGGTCCAACATCTAATTTAGATAAATGGGTTTTGCATGCAGAATTATTCGATTTGTTTCAAATTTGATATACCAGTTTATTCCGATAAGGCTGTCTTCATTTGATTTGAAGGTTCATTTGTTAAGTATTAAAGGGGGAAAGGGGGCAAGTTTCCCCTCCCCTTAATTGAGATAAATGTGTTTTCATGCAGAATTATCTAATTTAAATTAATTTTTTTTTCTACGTTCATTCTGATAAGGATCTTTTCTGATTAGATTTGAAGGCTCATGGGTTCAGCATAAAGGGAGAAATGGGAGAGCTAATAACCCCCTTAATTTCGCGAAATGGTTTTTTTCATGCCGAATTATCTGATTTGCTTCAAATTTGGTATGCCAGTTTTTTATGTTAAAGAGCTTCCTGATTAGATTTGGAGGTTCTTTGGTTAAGTATAAGCGGGGAAAATGGGACTAATCTCTTCATTTATTTTTTGAGGGGCAATATTCTTTGAAGTAAGTGTATAATATGCAATTAGTGTGAATAGCCTGTGAGCTCAATGCCATCAGTTTAACTGGGCAATTTTCTGTTTATTAAAATGTTTACTTAGTTATCTTATAAACCTTATTTCCCTAAATAACAAAGTTTTTTTAAAGCATTCAGGATGTGTTGGAAAGTGTTTTATAATCTCTGCTTAACGCATGATTTTTCTGTCCCTGTAAATGAACGGTAAATACAATGTAGGACCTGTTTTACTGCAAGCATCTTGTCGTAAACTTTGCAATGTAGGGTGACCCAGCCAGTAGTTGATCAAATATGGTCAGTGATACGCGGTTTTTATTTCCTTCCTTTTAAGTATTAGAAGTAAACTAACATGATTGTTACAACTCTTCATGAATGTCTTATAATGGGTCAAAAATGAAATCTGCTGAAATTAAATAGCAACAAAATTATAAGTAAATCGTTTCTTTAATTGACATTTTCCCAGTAGTTAATCAATCAAAGAAATCAGCCGTAAATTTAAAAATTAATTTTTAAAATACCATGTTTGGGCTGTGATTAACGATGATTCTTATAAAACTATTAGTTGAAATAAGCAAGATGGAAGTAGATTTTTTTAACTTACCGTAATTGTCTCCAACTAATCCAAAACTAAATTTTTACACTTTCTAATAAAAAATTTCATAAAATGGCTTCTCTTACAGTAAGCAGCTGACAACAATGTGACAACAGGTGCTCCAACATGTAAACAGAAATATTATGTCTAGTGCCACGAGTAAAACTCCTTACCGCCTGAAATGGCGCAGTATTTCAAAAATTTGATCACTGCTGGAAGGGTATCAACTACTTGCGGTATCATCCTATATCAATTTTATCATGTTTGAAATAGTGGAACACAGTTTAAATACTCTGCGAACAGTTTTTCCCCGTTGACCGTTATACAGGGTTAAAAAAAAAGTCTTGACCTGATTATAGTAATTCATTACAAATTAACCGTTTGCATAATAATGCAACTTGTTGTATCATTGGATAGGTCAGTTTTAGTTGGGTTTTTTTTTTTTTCAATATAACGAAACATTTCCGGATCGGTGGATTGGAATGGATAGACCAACACCCTGGTCTCCGCGCTTTCCAGATATTAATCCTCTGGATTTTTTCTTTGGGAACTATATCAAGGACCACACTTTTTGCCACACCAATTGCTGACGTCGAAAAACTGAAGACTATTATACACGCTGCTGCGTGTACTGTAACAGAAGACATGTTAAGGCTGTTCTTAACTGCTCTGCTCAACACGCGAAAAACGTGTTGACACATTTACAAATTCATTTTTTAACGGAAAGGTATAAAATTGGAAAGCCTGGCCATGGAAGTGATTTAGAATTGAACTGTTTTATCCATTTTTTGATCCATCCATTACCTATTGAGTTATAAGCGAATTTTGATCACGCGATAAACCCGTTTTTCGGCCGCTCTTGAGCCTCTTTCTTCCTTCTCGCGGAAATTTGGTTCAAAACGCCGATTTTACATTATTTTCTGAAAGATCTATTGTGTTTGCAAAAAAATGGAAAAAACAGCTCAATGACATATTTTCTGAACAACAACACCAGCTAGTTCCATGCATTTTCGAACAAAAATAAATTAAAACTTATGTCTGAAAGTTGCTCTTTCGGATTTGAGGAAACCCTTAAAGAGCGCTTAGCGGGAACTAGAATACGGCTTAGACATTCTGCGAGCTATCAAAGTGGCACACGTTGAAATTTACTGAGGTACGTGGTCTTATAAAAAAATGTATAACAGTATATACAATGTATCCAAACAAACATATGCCAAATTATAATAGTTTGAGAATAATAAATATTTATAATCAGGGCAAGAATCTTGGTTCACCATATATAATCGAACTCTTTTGTGTAGCAATGTAAATGAATGATAAATGCTTTGCTCCTCAAATTCTACAGAAAGCATGCATTAGCGTATCTCAGAAACTCATATCAATTTCCTTACGTATGCAACATCATTAAACTACGCCGCAAACGATTTTTTTTCATAGGCCATAATATAGCGGAAAACTTTTGAGTTCTCCTGTACCCGTACTGTAAGTGATATCCATAACATATTTCTTAGTAACCATTTTCTAGTGCATTTCAATAAGGTATATAAATTTCAATATATTTAACCCTTTATGTATTGAATTATGAATTCATGAAAATTTTATCTTATAAAACAATTTTCGTGAATTTTTGAAACTACATTAGAAGATTTGCACAATGATTTAACTAGTAAATCTGCAGATCAGGAGCCTCAACGTCAGCTCTACAATTCATTGTGTTTAGCATCCTTTGAGTAATATTAATCTTTCTACAGAAAACGAAATTTAAAGTTTTGAAATTACATAAACATTTATAAAACGAAAAAATATTTCGAAGGTTTCTGACATTAGAAGCGTTAAATTAAACCCCTTGTTATGTAATGGTATTCTGAAAATCTCATGAGCTACTTATTCTGGTAATTTTTAGATAATAAAGTAGATTTCTTCAGGGGGGCAGAGCCCCCCTGAACCCCTTCGTAGTGTAATTTAATTTACATTTGTAATTATCAATTAATTGTGTTAATGTCCTTTAGTAAATTCTACCAATAGACAGAAACGTACATGAATTCTTTTCTACAGCCCTGTATATTACGTGAAGATTTTTACGCGTCGTCTATAAAATTTAAATTTAATGCAGACAAAAAACCCTCTTAAAACTGCTCATATCACATTTCCGGGGATTAGTATGCATAGTGTGCACCATATATCCAGTTTCTGCGGAGTCCTGTATATGGGTCTATTTAAATTCTGCAAACATTTGTTAGTATACTGAATGTAATTGGGCTGGGAAATACATAACTCAAAAAAAAAAAAAAAAAAAAAAAAAAAAAAAAAAAAAAAACACTGCAGCAATTCGCGCTCATTTTCATTTATACTTACGAATTCATTTGTGTATCCCTGTACATGGTCTATACAATATTTAAGCACTACTTATTAAGCACAAATTTACTTAACGTTAAAACGCACACCATAATCGAAAATGCTCTTCAGCAATCATCCCTAATAGACCAGAACTGTATCCGAAATATTTTATGTGACACTATAAATGAACGATAAATACGATACAAATCATATTCAAGCTTCTTGTAGTCAACCACAGTAATGTAATTTAATTTCATAATGTTTGAATTAGTGCAACACAATTAACACACTGACGACAGGCAATTTAATTAAATCTGGGTTTAAAAACAGTAGAAGCTCCTCCCTCTTCTGAAAGTGTCTCGGAAATTGGTTTCTGAGATATGTTTTTCATGTTTATGCAGCAGTAAATATCTTTCAATGTACGGATGTAATATATAATGTCTTACAATCTATAAAAAATATGGACAACACAATATAAATGTCTTTTCTGTAAGGTAGAAGTCACTCCCTTAGCCAATGATGTATTCTAAATAAAAACGAGAATTTTCGTTTCCCGTCGCTAATGTGTTAAAATAAGCTGTGAAGAGATTTTTTCCCCCGTAGACCACATTTTAATCGACCACTTTTGTGTGACCCTGAAAAAAACATATGCTTTGCACCCCATATACTACAAAAATGTTTCAAAAATACATATCAATTTTATTATTTTGTAACAGAGTAACATCATTAAAAAACGCCACAAAAGGATTTTCTTCAAAGATTGTAATATTATGAATACTTTTGAGTTACCTGTACGCATGCTTTAAGTGCTACACATAACATATTTTATAGTAACCAGGTTCTTGTGCACCTTAATAAAGTATATAAATTTCATTGCGTTTAAAATTGTGTAACATTATTAAAATACACCGCAGACGATTTTTCCCAAAGACTATAATGTAACGGAATAGTTTTGAGTGCCCCTGTAATTAAGCTATGAATGCTACACTCTTCATTTTTAATACCAAACATACTTTGGCAAACCTCAATAACGTATATCAATTACATGTAATCCCGACTATATTTACGCGAGTTAGAGCACGTAGAGAAACACGGCAGGCGACAGATAGAAAAACTGAAGTCATAAATACTTTTCATCCATGTTGGAAAGTGTTAAAAAGGATTTACATGCCTTTAACTGTACTTTTTTTTCAGTTATAGCATGGTTAAACATTAGTTTAAACATCCTAATCCATGCGATAGCAATAACATATTAAAAGCCCCCCAAAATAGGCATATCTGGAGATCTATAAATCTACTGGAAAATAATTCATTATCGTGCCCACTGTTAATTCAATAAATTGCATCGATTTGGCGCGATAAAATATTTTTTGTGGTAGCCTTTTAATAGTACCTTCAACAAAATTAACGTAATTTACTAACTTCATTCATATTTGACGCAATGATAGGCTACTAATAACAGTCGCTAGGCAACGAAGAAAAGGAAAAAAAAAAGAAATATGTATCATGTAAAACAAGAAAATTAATTTAAAAATTCTTTATATTATTGGAATACATGTATAAATGTCCTCAAAACATTATACACGTAAATAAAAAAATCTTATAGATATATTGATAAAACTTCAATATAATAGGAATAATTGCCGAAACGTCAGTGAAGGCTTACTGTGGAGACACGAAAAGTTTTGATTTTCGTTTGTCTGTCTGTCTGTCTGTCTGTCTGTCCGTCTGTTCCGCGATAACTGCCGCAAAAAGCACCCGATCAGCTTGAAATTAATTGGGCATATTTGTGAGATACCCGGACGTAGCTGTATAGTTTTTGGTTAAATTTGGTTCATTCGTTCGGAAAATATGGAAGATTTTATTTTTCTTTATAATGCTTTTCTACGGCAAGTCAGACGATTTTCAAATTTCGATTTGTTGAAAGAAAATGGCACGTTTGATTAATGGATTTAAATGTCAAATTATGGATACTAAAATTCCAAATAAAGGTTTTAAATTATTCCTATTATACTGAAGTTTTATCAATATATCTATAAGATTTTTTTATTTACGTGTATAATGTTTTGAGGACATTTATACATGTATTCCAATAATATAAAGAATTTTTAAATTAATTTTCTTGTTTTACATGATACATATTTCTTTTTTTTCCCTTTTCTTCGTTGCCTAGCGACTGTTATTAGTAGCCTATCATTGCGTCAAATATGAATGAAGTTAGTAAATTACGTTAATTTTGTTGCAGGTACTATTAAAAGGCTATCACAAAAAAATATTTTATCGCGCCAAATCGATGCAATTTATGCAATTAACAGTGGGCACGATAATGAATTATTTTCCAGTAGATTTATAGATCTCCAGATATGCCTATTTTGGGGGGCTTTTAATATGTTATTGCTATCGCATGGATTAGGATGTTTAAACTAATGTTTAACCATGCTATAAGTGAAAAAAAAGTACAGTTAAAGGCATGTAAATCCTTTTTAACACTTTCCAACATGGATGAAAAGTATTTATGACTTCAGTTTTTCTATCTGTCGCCTGCCGTGTTTCTCTACGTGCTCTAACTCGCGTAAATATAGTCGGGATTACATGTAATTGATATACGTTATTGAGGTTTGCCAAAGTATGTTTGGTATTAAAAATGAAGAGTGTAGCATTCATAGCTTAATTACAGGGGCACTCAAAACTATCCCGTTACATTATAGTCTTTGGGAAAAATCGTCTGCGGTGTATTTTAATAATGTTACACAATTTTAAACGTAATGAAATTTATATACTTTATTAAGGTGCACTAGAACCTGGTTACTATAAAATATGTTATGTGTAGCACTTACAGCATGCGTACAGGTAACTCAAAAGCATTCATAATATTACAATCTTTGAAGAAAATCCTTTTGTGGCGTTTTTTAATGATGTTACTCTGTTACAAAATAATAAAATTGATATGTATTTTTGAAACATTTTTGTAGTATATGGGGTGCAAAGCATGTGTTTTTTTCAGGGTCACACAAAAGTGGTCGATTAAAATGTGGTCTACGAGGGAAAAAAACTCTTCACAGCTTATTTTAACACATTAGCGACGGGAAACGAAAATTTTCGTTTTTATTCAGATTACATCATTGGCTAAGGGAGTGACTTCTACCTTACAGAAAAGACATTTATATTGTGTTGTCCATATTTTTTATAGATTGTAAGACATTATATATTACATCCGTACATTGAAAGATATTTACTGCTGCATAAACATGAAAAACATATCTCAGAAACCAATTTCCGAGACACTTTCAGAAGAGGGAGGAGCTTCTACTGTTTTTAAACTCAGATTTAATTAAATTGCCTGTCGTCAGTGTGTTAATTGTGTTGCACTAATTCAAACATTATGAAATTAAATTACATTACTGTGGTTGACTACAAGAAGCTTGAATATGACTTGTGTCGTATTTATCGTTCATTTATAGGGTCACATAAAATATTTCGGATACAGTTCTGGTCTATTAGGGATGATTGCTGAAGAGCATTTTCGATTATGGTGTGCGTTTTAACGTTAAGTAAATTTGTGCTTAATGAGTAGTGCTTAAATATTGTATAGACCATGTACAGGGATACACAAATGAATTCGTAAGTATAAATGAAAATGAGCGCGAATTGCTTCAGTGTTTTTTTTTTTTTTTTTTTTGTTTTTTGAGTTATGTATTTCCCAGCCCAATTACATTTAGTATACTAACAAATGTTTGCAGAATTTAAATAGAACCATATACAGGACTCCGCAGAAACTGGATATATGGTGCACACTATGCATACTAATCCCCGGAAATGTGATATGAGCAGTTTTAAAAGGGTTTTTTGTCTGCATTAAATTTAAATGTTATAGACGACGCGTAAAAATCTTCACGTAATATACAGGGCTGTAGAAAAGAATTCATGTACGTTTCCGTCTATTGGTAGAATTTACTAAAGGACATTAACACAATTAATTGATAATTACAAATGTAAATTAAATTACACTACGAAGTGGTTCAAGGGGGCTCTGCCCCCCTGAAGAAATCTACTTTATTATCTAAAAATTACCAGAATAAGTAGCTCATGAGATTTTCAGAATACCATTACATAACAAGGGGTTTAATTTAACGCTTCTAATGTCAGACATCTTCGAAATATTTTTTCGTTTTATAAATGTTTATGTAATTTCAAAACTTTAAATTTCGTTTTTTGTAGAAAGATTAATATTACTCAAAGGATGCTAAACACAATGAATTGTAGAGCTGACGTTGAGGCTCCTGATCTGCAGATTTACTAGTTTAAAACCTTTATTTGGAATTTTAGTATCCATAATTTGACATTTAAATCCATTAATCAAACGTGCCATTTTCTTTCAACAAATCGAAATTTGAAAATCGTCTGACTTGCCGTAGAAAAGCATTATAAAGAAAAATAAAATCTTCCATATTTTCCGAACGAATGAACCAAATTTAACCAAAAACTATACAGCTACGTCCGGGTATCTCACGAATATGCCCAATTAATTTCAAGCTGATCGGGTGCTTTTTGCGGCAGTTATCGCGGAACAGACGGACAGACAGACAGACAGACAGACAAACGGAAATCAAAACATTTCGTGTCTCCACAGTAAGCCTTCACTGACGTTTCGGCAATAAATTTTAAAAGTATTTTAGAAGGTTTGAGAAGGATTCATTAAATTTGAATTTTCAGGGATGTTGGGCAATATTTATAACCTCACTCAAATCTTTTATTTTAAATACTTTTCTTAGTATTTTGTACATTTAGGAAATGTAAATATAATGTTCTTCAAATTGAAATATAGCAAAATTTCCGAATTGAATAATTCCCCCCCCCCCCCACACACACACACACCCAACGCCAAGAAAGCTGAAAAGATGCAAAGGCAAAAGAAATCATCCTTTTTAAAAATATTTTAGTTTTGTGTAATCGATAATGCTTTTGGAACAAGATAAAGTAATGCATCCATAACTCATTCTAAACTGTATTACTACTAATCGATGTATTTAAAGGGGTTTATAACAAGTTAGTTTAATGGATCTTATAAGTACCGTCAGTAAATACAGGGTTAAGATATTGTAGCACTATTAAAATACACCGCAAAAGTTTTTTCCCCATAGACTATAATGTAACAAAATAATTTTCAGTGCCCCTGTAAATGAACTATGAATGGTATACACTTTATTTTCAATACCGAGCGTACCATGGTGAACATCAGAAACGTATATCAATTACATGGTAATTCGAGTATATTTGAGGACATCAAAATTCAAGGGGTACAGACCAAATTTCGATTTGGAGTAAATTGTGTTCAAAGATAATTGACGTTAAAGTTGAACACGTATAATAATTGACTGAATTGAAATAGGAAACTTCTACTTGTGTCACAGTGGTCTTTGAACTCTTATTTCAATAAATGTGAAAAAAGTAGTGTGGAATTTTCTTTAAATTTATAATTAATCAATATTGATCCTTATTCGGCAAAAGTGGTTCATATCTAAAACACAACACATAATTAGAAAATCACTTATATTTCTTTACCTGAAAAGAAAAAAGCATTTTTCGAGGTCATCTGTGCACTTAGTTCAATTTTTTCAATTTTGTCACTTATACCCCTTGGCTTCTGGGGTCCTAATTTAAGGCAGTTAGAGTACGGACAGACAGACAGACGGAAAGACAACCACAATTCATACACACTTTACAACTATATTGGAAAGTGTTAAAAATGAAGAGTGTTATATGAAAAAAATACGCTTTTATCAATTAAAAGTTTAATATTAATTAATTCGACTTACGGACGAAATTATTGATTTAACACTCGATAACGTATTAGCAATACAGATTTAATATTTATAGTAGAACATTTTCAGAAGCAATGCATCTCTCCAAGCATAATTTATTATCCTTTTGTACGGGAACGTTGAATTTTGATTTCAATTTTCAAGAATCTGAGTCAACAGAAGATATTTTATACCTTATTCTCAAACCAATAAATGTGTTTTGTGAAGCACAAGATATATTTATTTACATTCTTTATAGCTTTATAGATAGAAGGAGCTATGATACATTTTCTTTCGTCGAAAATGAAATAACCGTCGCTATTATATCTTTGTTGCCTAGCAACGAAATCTCCCTCTTTTATAAATACTTTTTTTTTTCTATTGCTTTTTTTTTTTTTTTTTTTGCTGTTGTTAGATAAATATTTTTGTGTATTATTTCGTTATCGCTATCTTTATATCTACATCATTTTAAAGCTCAAAATAGAAAGAAAAATGTAAATTTAAACAAAAATATAACTCGCTTTCCAAATTTACGTGTTAAAAACTTTTTAGCGTATAAAATCTGCATGTTTAAAAAAAATAAAATCCCTACTGGCGCAGCCTACAGCCACAGGTAGATGTCGAAGTTTCAAATGCATCATAATTAAGAAATGAAGGTTTTCTTTTCTAATTTCACAAAAATCCTCCCCATTTCTATCATTTTGGTTCAATTTCACTCATTAACAAACTTGACCGAGATTTTCTGCCTCTTGATTTTATGTATCAGTTTGGAAGATATTTGTGCAGAATTATTGAAATTATCGTGTCCATATCTACCCTATATATATAAAATCTTAATGAAACGAATTTATGAAATAGATATATGAAACGACTGAAATGTAACGAATTTATGAAACGATTCTATGAAATGACTGATTAAACAACTGATTATGTTTTGCGGTGATTTCTCCTAAAATATAAAATACTTTGCGATGAAATTAACACCAAAAATCTGTATTGATCCGCAGATTTCAAAACTGGTATTAGAATTTTTAAATTCGAATCAGTTTTCGAAGTATTAATTTTTTTATAATTTAAATGCTTTTTTCTAATATCGGTAACTCAAATTTTAATCATAATAGATTTTTTCCATATTTTAGAAAAGGTTATTATTTTAAACTAATCTGGCGACCAGTTTGGCCTCCCTTAAATGTATGCTAAGAATAATGCTTTTTTTTTTTTTTTTTTTTTTTTTTTTTTTGTATTTTATTATCATTTTATTTAATATAAAAGTTTCATTTAAAACTGAAAAAATTTAAAATCAATGGCTTTCACTTCCTTCTTTTTTTTAAACAAAACGAAAAGAAAAATATTAGGCGCAGATGTCATATACGCACCGGGGTACCTAAATGGTGCCAAAATGTCGTTATTTTTCCTGACATGGTAACCCGGCTAAAGTTGCTTATTTATTAATAAATGTTTATTTGCATCTATTTTCTTTTTCTTTAAAAAAATTTATAAATTGTTTTGTTCTATAGTTATTATTTTTTTTAATTTATTGTTATTTTATTTTAAAAATAATAGAAAATAATTTAAAAATACATATGTAACTGGCATTTGAACACGATGTTTTCGCAAAATTGTCGTAAAAGAAAATCACGCCAAGCCCGATTAAATAATGCATCAAATCCTGACATTTAATTTCATATTCAAAGCAATGTTTTAATGGTACTACTTAGTTATTCTGTCAACCAATTTCGCCAAATTATATAAATCGCCAAACCACTCAACAACTCAACTCAACTTATACAAATTGACGTAATTTTTATTTTAAATAACGAAAGAACAAATAAATTAGTACAACATTAATAAAAATAAAAATAAAACGTCGAAATAAAAACACTTGATGGCGAAAACAAGTGTAACATCCTTTCAGTCAAGTGGATGTGACATTTACGATCAACCATTATTGGCATTTAAACATGAAAGTACCAAGAATTCCTTGCGGTCAAGGCAACTTTTATGTAGTTTTATTCGAAAAAATAAATTTGATTCTTTAATCAAAATGTAAACCTTTCTTATGAAAAGCTAAGGGTTATAATTGTTTATGGCAGTTACATGACTTGTACTACTATAATATAAGTGAAATGATGGCTATAGAATAATATTTGGCGACTTATCGCCAGTGGCTGGCTAACATTAAAGTACCAAAATGGCCGCCTGGAAAATAAAAAGCGAAGGGATCAGCCCGGAACTGTTGATAATAGTCAAATGACTTAGGCTATTATTATAGAGATTGTTTTTAATTCTAAAAACAGCACAAAAAATAATATTTCCTAACGATTAAAAATTTATTTACACCTGACTATTAAAAACAGATAAAAAAAACTTTAAAATTACATTAAATGAGTAAGTGTTAAAAGCAGGAAAATATTGAAAATTATGTCTTGAAAATTCTATTTATACGTGAACATTAAAAGAAAAAGGAAACTTTAAAATAATAAATACATTAATATGCGTTTAACCCTTTCAGGGGCAAGGTACTTCTATTCGTAAAATGTTGAAATCAGTGAATGGTACAAGAATTTAC
This sequence comes from Maratus speciosus, assembly GCA_963932465.1. Taxonomy (NCBI): domain Eukaryota; kingdom Metazoa; phylum Arthropoda; class Arachnida; order Araneae; family Salticidae; genus Maratus; species Maratus speciosus. Next base: position 13,037,629 of record OZ010799.1, read on the forward strand.
AAACACATTTCGAAATACGAAAATGCTTTTGTTCACTTACTTAATAAAAGGAAAATTTTTAATTTCAATATTCTAGTGCCAATGTGGCATTTAAGAATTAAAATTAAGTTGTCCAAAAATGAACTATCGACCTTGAAGGGGTTAAAGCAGTAAATTGTAGTTGTTGTAGTAAATTGTTTTATGTCAGTCGTTTTATAGCGCTGTTAAAAAATACCGGGAAGCAAAGACTCTGTTTACTTAATTCATTTTATTTTAGCTTCTTTTCAAATGTTTAACTGATCTTCTTTAATCAAACACGAAAACAACCATTGAATGTCTTAACAGCAACTGATTCGGCCTTAAATTTTTGCAATCAAAGGGAACTGAATGGAAGCCCGTTTACAGGGAAATCGCTATAGGTTTTTTCATTAGAATTCCATCTTGTCTTATCTTTTTAAAACCGATCAAATTAGCGTGTTTTTAGATTCTGCAGTGTCTGAACGGGGGTTGGCGAGTGTAACTTGCAGGAAGCAGATCCCCCTAGTATATATATAAAGTTTTGAACTGGGTGTAGTTTTTCGTTCTATGTGTCGTGATCGGTGTAAAAGTGCAAAATTTCTTCAGGAATTCCCACACGGAGGAGAAAGTTAGGTAGTATTTCATACGAAATCTACATAAATTTATATCTCATTGCATACGTATTGCTGTATTATTTGTGAACATTTTCTTTTCTTTAGGAATGAAGTAGCATTATTTTGTTACTTGGTTACGAATTGCTAGGTGTGTCAATTTGTTTAAATGAGAGTGCAACGAAATGATGGAAATTGATTACAAACATTTAGCTGTGCAATAGTTCTGGAACATTATAGCTAGAAATCCTTTAAACGGCAATATCGAAAAAAAATAAAAATAATAAACTGGTCAAGTGCGCGTATTACGCGCACACAGACGGTTATGTACAATAAATATATGAATTAGTAACTGGGCACTGCATTACAGAAATATATCATTAAAATTTGCGCCGCCCATGTTTTATATATGTCCAACCCGTCTGTGTCTTTAAGGGTTAATATCTCGGCTAATTATACCGACAATGTTTTTCGAAAATCATTATCAGCAATCCTTTTATACTTCTGCGGCGATAGGTACTTACAGCGCTCCTCAACACCTTTGCTAAATGCAAACAAATCGAAATTTATGTGCAACGGAAAAATGAGATTTTCTATAAAACTATGTGACCTAGGGTAATCGCTATAGATTCCTTGCAGGATTTAAATTAACTTCTACCAACCCAATATTTTTCATAATTTTAGTTTCAGTAGATCCAGAAATAGTGGATGGGGCGGAGACTTCTTTTGCATTAAATTTCCGACGATATCTCTGAAAATATAATACATAAAATTAAAAGAAATATATTTTTGTGTTCGGCGTTATGAAAGTTTTCAAACGATACTCCACACTATATATAAAGAAAACATTTTTTTAAGTAACTTAATTAGCCCCCTCTACATTTTCCCTAAATATATTTGTGAATGGTTAATAATTTGTTAATATGTGGCTCAATAGTTTTTATTACTTCACCCAATTTGAACTTTCCACGTTTCATACACTGTAAAAAAAAAAAAAGTCTAAAAAACGGAAATACTACTGGCAATCTAGACGCCAGTACTATTTCCGTTTTTCTGATTAAAAACGGAAATTTTTCTGTAATTTATGGGTAAAAATTCCCGTAAAAAACGGAAAATTTTCTGTAATTTGTGGGTAAAAATTCCCGTAAAAAAAACGGATGAAAAACGGAAATTTTTCTGTAATTTATGGGTAAAAATTCCAGTAAAAAAACGGAAAATTTTCTGTAATTTATGGGTAAAAATTCCTGTAAAAAAACGGAAGAAAAACGGAAAATTTTCTGTAATTTATGGGTAAAAATTCCCGTAAAAAAACGGATGAAAAACGGAAAATTTTCTGTAATTTATGGGTAAAAATTCCCGTAAAAAAACGGATTAAAAACAGAAAATTTTCTGTAATTTATGAGTAAAAATTCCCGTAAAAAAACGGAAGAAAAACGGAAAATTTTCTGTAATTTATGGGTAAAAATTCCCGTAAAAAAACGTAAAGTTTTTTGTAATTTGTGGGTAAAATTTCCCGTAAAAAAACGGAAATAGTACTGCCGTCAAGATTGCCAGTAGTATTTCCGTTTTTCAGTCCGTTTTTTTTACAGTGTAGTTTACGGTTAAAATGGCTGTGACAGACAGAGACAGAAAGGATCTTATAATGTTTCCGTTTTTACTTTTTAAGAACGGAACCCTAAAAAAAGAAAAATCATGCGTCATGCATAGATTATAAAACACTTTCCATCATTTCCAGAATGCTTTAACAAAACTTTGAGTTTTAATATGGTAAAGAAGATACCTAAGCAAGCATTTTAGAAAACAACAATTTTAGAATCAACAATTACCACCCAGCTTCAAAAGTGCTCAAATCCGTTTGTACTGCTCTGTATACGACCTATAGGTTTGTACGAACTCTACATAGTACACTAAAATTTAGTTTAGTAAAAATACGCATAACACAGTTTAATATTCTCCTTTCAGCAATCTCTACCAATAGAAGGAAAAACGTATTTGAATTCCTTTGTACAGACCTGTATATTACATACAAATTTTTATACACGCAGGAAGAATGTATTAGAGCACCTCAGAAAATCATATCAATTTTATTGTTTTTGTAACATAGTAGCATCATTAAAATACGTCGGAAACGATTTTTTTTTTCATAGACCTTAATATAACGGAAATTTCGAGTTATCTCATGCACTACTGTAAGTGCTACACTTAATATATTCTATAGTAATCAACTAGTAGCGCACCCTAATAATGTATTTCAATTTCATTATTTCTAAAACACACTAACACTATTAAAATACGCTGCAAGTAATTTTTCCTCATAGATCATAATGAAACGGAATAAATTTGAATGTATTAAGTCTCGAAAATATATTGGTTTCTGACGTTTCTAAAAACAAAGAACGTTTTCCGTAACCGTGGGTAGTTCGGAAGAGGTTACTGTGTGTTTTTGAATGTGGTTATGTTATATTTCTGTAGATTAAGAAACAATAGTATTTTTTTTTACAGTGTTGTAACACTGAATTAATATTTATAGTTGAAAAGATTCTCAATAATATGTCAGTATTTATTCCATTTAACTCAATTTCTTATATACTTTAATCACTGAAAAAAAAAGTGACTAAAAAACGGAGCTTCTACTGGCAATCGAGACGCCAGTACTATTTCCGTATTTTAACGGAAAATTTCCTCCATAAATTAAAAAAAGAAACGGAAAATTTTCCGCAATTTATGTGGATGAATTTCACTAAAAATACGGATTTCTAGAATTTATGGAGGGAAATTTCCAATAAAATGCGGAAATAGTACTTGCGTCTGGATTGCCAGTAAAATCTCCGTTTTTTTACACTGATACTTTTTATGTGGTTTTTCGTAACTGTGGGTTATTCGGAAGAGGTTACTGTATATATTTGAACGTGGTTATGTTATATTTCTGTAGATTAAGAAACAATAATATTTTTTTACAGTGTTGTAACACTGAATTAATATTTATAGTTGAAAATATTCCCAATAATATGTCAGTATTTATTCCATTTAACTCAATTTCTTATATACTTTAATCACTGAAAAAAAACTGACTAAAAAACGGAGCTTCTACTGGCAATCGAGACGCCAGTACTATTTCCGTATTTTAACGGAAAATTTCCTCCATAAATTAAAAAAAAAAACGGAAAATTTTCCGCAATTTATGTGGATGAATTTCACTAAAAATACGGATTTCTAGAATTTATGGAGGGAAATTTCCAATAAAATGCGGAAATAGTACTTGCGTCTCGATTGCCAGTAAAATCTCCGTTTTTTTACACTGATACTTTTTATGTGATTTTTCGTAACTGTGGGTTATTCGGAAGAGGTTACTGTATATATTTGAACGTGGTTATGTTATATTTCTGTAGATTAAGAAACAATAGTATTTTTTTTTACAGTGTTGTAACACTGAATTAATATTTATAGTTGAAAATATTCCCAATAATATGTCAGTATTTATTCCATTTAACTCAATTTCTTATATACTTTAATCACTGAAAAAAAAACTGACTAAAAAACGGAGCTTCTACTGGCAATCGAGACGCCAGTACTATTTCCGTATTTTAACGGAAAATTTCCTCCATAAATTAAAAAAAAAAAACGGAAAATTTTCCGCAATTTATGTGGATGAATTTCACTAAAAATACGGATTTCTAGAATTTATGGAGGGAAATTTCCAATAAAATGCGGAAATAGTACTTGCGTCTCGATTGCCAGTAAAATCTCCGTTTTTTTACACTGATACTTTTTATGTGGTTTTTCGTAACTGTGGGTTATTCGGAAGAGGTTACTGTATATATTTGAACGTGGTTATGTTATATTTCTGTAGATTAAGAAACAATAGTATTTTTTTTACAGTGTTGTAACACTGAATTAATATTTATAGTTGAAAATATTCCCAATAATATGTCAGTATTTATTCCATTTAACTCAATTTCTTATATACTTTAATCACTGAAAAAAAAACTGACTAAAAAACGGAGCTTCTACTGGCAATCGAGACGCCAGTACTATTTCCGTATTTTAACGGAAAATTTCCTCCATAAATTAAAAAAAAAACGGAAAATTTTCCGCAATTTATGTGGATGAATTTCACTAAAAATACGGATTTCTAGAATTTATGGAGGGAAATTTCCAATAAAATGCGGAAATAGTACTTGCGTCTCGATTGCCAGTAAAATCTCCGTTTTTTTACACTGATACTTTTTATGTGGTTTTTCGTAACTGTGGGTTATTCGGAAGAGGTTACTGTATATATTTGAACGTGGTTATGTTATATTTCTGTAGATTAAGAAACAATAGTATTTTTTTTACAGTGTTGTAACACTGAATTAATATTTATAGTTGAAAATATTCCCAATAATATGTCAGTATTTATTCCATTTAACTCAATTTCTTATATACTTTAATCACTGAAAAAAAAACTGACTAAAAAACGGAGCTTCTACTGGCAATCGAGACGCCAGTACTATTTCCGTATTTTAACGGAAAATTTCCTCCATAAATTAAAAAAAAACAAAACGGAAAATTTTCCGCAATTTATGTGGATGAATTTCACTAAAAATACGGATTTCTAGAATTTATGGAGGGAGATTTCCAATAAAATGCGGAAATAGTACTTGCGTCTCGATTGCCAGTAAAATCTCCGTTTTTTTACACTGATACTTTTTATGTGGTTTTTCGTAACTGTGGGTTATTCGGAAGAGGTTACTGTATATATTTGAACGTGGTTATGTTATATTTCTGTAGATTAAGAAACAATAGTATTTTTTTTACAGTGTTGTAACACTGAATTAATATTTATAGTTGAAAATATTCCCAATAATATGTCAGTATTTATTCCATTTAACTCAATTTCTTATATACTTTAATCACTGAAAAAAAAAGTGACTAAAAAACGGAGCTTCTACTGGCAATCGAGACGCCAGTACTATTTCCGTATTTTAACGGAAAATTTCCTCCATAAATTAAAAAAAAAACGGAAAATTTTCCGCAATTTATGTGGATGAATTTCACTAAAAATACGGATTTCTAGAATTTATGGAGGGAAATTTCCAATAAAATGCGGAAATAGTACTTGCGTCTCGATTGCCAGTAAAATCTCCGTTTTTTTACACTGATACTTTTTATGTGGTTTTTCGTAACTGTGGGTTATTCCGAAGAGGTTACTGTATATATTTGAACGTGGTTATGTTATATTTCTGTAGATTAAGAAACAATAGTATTTTTTTTACAGTGTTGTAACACTGAATTAATATTTATAGTTGAAAATATTCCCAATAATATGTCAGTATTTATTCCATTTAACTCAATTTCTTATATACTTTAATCACTGAAAAAAAAAGTGACTAAAAAACGGAGCTTCTACTGGCAATCGAGACGCCAGTACTATTTCCGTATTTTAACGGAAAATTTCCTCCATAAATTAAAAAAAAAACGGAAAATTTTCCGCAATTTATGTGGATGAATTTCACTAAAAATACGGATTTCTAGAATTTATGGAGGGAAATTTCCAATAAAATGCGGAAATAGTACTTGCGTCTCGATTGCCAGTAAAATCTCCGTTTTTTTACACTGATACTTTTTATGTGGTTTTTCGTAACTGTGGGTTATTCCGAAGAGGTTACTGTATATATTTGAACGTGGTTATGTTATATTTCTGTAGATTAAGAAACAATAGTATTTTTTTTACAGTGTTGTAACACTGAATTAATATTTATAGTTGAAAATATTCGCAATAAATGCCTCAGTATTTATTCCCTCTAACACAAATTCTTATACACTTTAATACTTTTTGTGTGGTTTTTCGTAACCGTGAGTAATGCGGAAGAGGTTACTGTATATTTTTGAACGTGGTTATTTAAGTATTGCGCGGCAGCGCAATACTTATTTGTTTCCAGTGTCACTTCTCAATGTTAATTTAACATAGAAAAGCCTATGGAGATGATAACTTTTTTATTTTCTCTTCCCACCTTTTTGTCCCTGATGTCACTCATTTTTTATTCTTTACTAATTCTAATAATATTATAAATTTAAAGTTTAAAAACGTTTACCTGATGTCAGGGTCAAAAGGAATGGCAAAATACTTTTGCATATGGGTGAATTATAACCCAGAGAGAAACAAGGGCCAATTTTTTTGCATATTATTCAAATATTTTTCTTAGTAATTCCAAATTTCACTGTTTTCATTGAGAATTAACGGACATTTTTAATAGAAAATATAATATTTTTTCTTCATTGTTGCAAAAATTTCAAAAGCCGTAATAATAATTTATTTGGTTTTAGTAGAAAGATTCCCGCGTGAAAAATTTTAATTGAAATAATTTTTTTTTTTTTTTTCAAAAATTAAAAAGGTGAATATGGCGTCATAGTGGAAATAAAAAGCATATTTTCAGAATACGTTTTTGCTTTGGTCAAGTTTATATTTTAGTAAAAAGTTTCTAATGGATAGCTATTTTTACACAGGTAGCGAACTTAGTGGGGAATTACATAACTTAAATTTTAAAATGTATTTTTTTTTTCCGAGATGAGAACTATTTATACCCCAAGTTAAACTTAGGTAATAATTTTCTGATGTGTTTACATCACCCTTTGGGAGAGAATAAGGTTTAAAAATTCAAGTAAAACTTTTATTTTTTTATTTTTTACTGTATCACAGCTATAATATTGTTAAACATTAGCAGTAAGGATTCAACAGAATTTACATTTACATTCATAGCGTTTCTGAGTGGGAAATAGGGTCTAAATTTAAGTGAAGTTAATTTTTTATGTTTTGATTATAGATTTTTTACGTTCAGATTGGAAGTTTTTGTTCAAACTACCGCAACCTGCATTACTACAATGGTGAAACATTTTGAATTACACATTGGTAAACTGCATCCCACATTGTGATGCAATACCGCATACATCAAAGCCTGATGATGATACTCTGTATTAATTTTGAAATGCGTTCGTCTGAGTGCTGTAGTCATTAAAAAACGACATATTAAGCAAAAACATAATTTGAAAAACAAATTAAAAAAACAAAATTTATTTCCTACATTGTTTAAGCCTGAGAAGGGACAGATATTAAGTTATTTCATTCAATTAGTTCTACATTTAATGTTAAATTTTTGTAACAAATTAGTTAAGCCAATTGAAGATTAAAAAATAAAAATAAAATTCATACAATACGATACTTAAAACATCCTAAAAACTTAGATTCCGTTCAAATGAAATCGAAATAAATCTTAGACTTTTTAAAAAGTTTTGTATCTTATCATTTTATGCACAATTTTCATAAACATAATACTAAATCTGCAATACAAATATTTTCAATTAAAAATGGAAGAAGTCTAAGATTTATTTCGATTTCATTTGAACGGAATCTAAGTTTTTAGGGTGTTTTAAGTATCATATTGTATGAATTTTATTTTTATTTTTTAATCTTCAATTGGCTTAACTAATTTGTTACAAAAATTTAACATTAAATGTAGAACTAATTGAATGAAATAACTTAATATCTCCCTTCTCAGGTTTAAACAATGTAGGAAAAAAAATTTGTTTTTTTTAATTTGTTCTTCAAATTATGTTTTTGCTTAATGTTATATTTCTGTAGATTAAGAAACAATAGTATTTTTTTTACAGTGTTGTAACACTGAATTAATATTTATAGTTGAAAATATTCGCAATAATGCGTCAGTATTCATCCCATCTAATTCAACTCCTTGTGTACTGTATTATTAAACCAATAAATGTGTTTTTCGAAACGACAGATATATTTATTTACACTCTTTATAGGTCTATAGAAGTAGAGGGAGATATGAAACATTTTCTTTTGTGGAAAATGTAATAACGGTTGCCATTATATCTTTGTTGTCGTAACAGTGAAATTGTCTTCTGCTATGAACAATACTTTTTTAGACTCTAGGCTGTATTGTTTGCTAAATATTTTTGTATGTTGTCTTTTTGTCTCATGCTATTTTTATATATACATCATTTCAGAGTTTAAACTAGAAAAGAATATTTTAATTTAAGAAAAACTGGAACGCGCTTCCAAAATTCAACTTTTTTTTTTTTTTTTTTTTTTTTTTTTTACGAAAAAAATGTATTGTTCCAAAAACGTATTTCAAATAATAATGCCATAAATGATTGATGAATTTTGGAATGTGTTGGTATTGGCTCTTCCTTAGTTACGAATTATTATGGTAATCAATTTGGTTAGAAGTGTAACGAAGTAGTGAAAATTGAATGAAAATTGAATGAAAATTTTAAGATGCACATTTTACATAGAAAAAGGCTTAAAGACAGTACCTATTAAAAAGTAAGTTTTAAAAAGTTTAAAGACATAACTGAAATTAAAAAAAATTATTAATTTTTTTTATTAATTTTAATTACTAAGAATAAAAAAGTATAAATGAAAGAAAATCTTGTATTTTCAATTTCTTTCTATACTAATATTATAAAGCAGTGACGTTTGTTTGTTTGTTCTGTGAAACTGTCGACCCGATTTAAAAATAATGGCGGCAAAATGTTACTTGAAATTTGGCGTGGTGGTTACTTTTAAGATCTAAATACTCGCCGTGAACAGTTTCTAAAAAGTTCGAAAATGTGAAATAAGGGTAAATCAAGACACAATCTTGCTTAATGGTACACAAAATACGAAGCTAAAATTTAAATTCTACGTTTCGAGCTGTTTCTACAGCCGTCTTATGGAAAAACATTATGGTTTAATAGCCAAAAAGCTCAGAGATGAAGGTTTCCTGTGCGAGAGATAATTTGTCAAACGCTGACTAAAAACACTGCTTTTTAGTCAGTGTTCGACAAATTATCTCTCGCGCAGGAAACCTTCATCTCCGAGCTTTTTAGCCATTTAACCATCATATTTTTCCTGAAGACGGCTGTAGAAAAACTAGAAACGTAGAATTTAACTTTTACAACTTAACTTCGTGTTTTGTGTACCATTAAGCAAGACTGTGTCTTGATTTATTATATTTTATGGTGCAATTGTCCAGTATGTGTTATTAAATGTAAATCGTTCTAAAAATTCTAAATTACGATTTATTTGAAACTGTTAATGCTAGAAACTTGAAACTAGACACGGTTATTATTTTTAAGACTTAAATGCTTGCACACAAAAAAATTGATTGAACATGAATTATTTTTTAACACAACCAACTAATTGGTAAATAATTCATTCATACAAGTAGCAATTTTTTCATCTGAGTGAAAAAGTGTTTGTGTGGGATATCAGCCTGATACATTTTCACTCAGTGGGAAAATTACCAATCGTATGACTAGTATATTAGTGTTCTGGATGTACTGCTTGTAGTAGAATATTTTTCTTCAATAATAGAATATTTATATAGAATAGATTATTTTTTTGTATTTATCATAACATATTTTTTTATTCTATGGGAGCAATCAATACTGATTTCTTCTTCTCAAGGATTTGATTCAATTCCTGATACTTCTATATTTTATTATAAAACTAATAAATGCGTTTTGAGAAGCCAAAATATATTTATTTACACTATTTATAGGTTTCCGGAAATAAATGGAGATATGAAACATTTTCTTTTGTTGAAAACGAAATAACCGTTGCTTCTATATCTTTGTGCTCATAGCCACAAAATAGTCGACTCGTACTGAACAATGCTTTTTTGGATTGAACGTCTTTATTATTAGATAAATATATTTATGCCATGTAAGGTTACCTCACGCCATATTTATGCCTACAAAATTTTAAAAGTTAAACTCGAAAAAAATAATCATAAATTTAATTAGTTTCAATTTATTTTCCAAATCGTAGAGTTTCATTATTTTTTGCATTTGAAGAAATATCACTTCCAAAACTTACTGAAATATACGAATCAATGCAATGTATACTAATATTATAAAGAGGTAAAGTTTGTGTGTGTGTGTTTGTTTATTTATAGAGGGGTAATCTCTCGAAGTACCGATCCAATATCAAAAGCAATGCTAGAAAATTGATGGCGACAGTCCCTGTTCCAACATAGGCTGTATTGTATGTCGATGCCAACACTCCTAAGGTGATTCAGGAGCAAGAAACGCTCTAAAAATGCGATTTTTGTGTTACTTAAGGGCCTAGAAACTTGAATTTTCTCATGGTAGCTACTTATACGATATAAATGTACACTAGGAATAGTTTCTAAAAAAAATCGAAAGTAAAAAAGGATGAAATGCGCGAAAAGCGTTCTAAATTACGATTTCCATGCAATCGTAGAAAATACCAAACCGATTTCAAAAGTAATGGTTGCAAATTGATGGCACCACATCTTGCTCCAACTTAGACTACCTTTTATATCGGAGCCACTACCATCTGGGTGTTGCAAGACAAAAAATTTCTAAATTGCGATTTTTGTGATACTGAAGGTGCTAGAAACTTGTAATTCGGAGTGGTAGTTACTTATAAGATGTAAATGCTCTCTAAAAAGAGTTTCTAATCCCTTTTAAATTTCGAAATTTTTAGAAATGCGCCAAAAATGTTTTAAAAACGTTCTAAATTATGATTTCTATGCAATCTCAGGAAATTCCAAACCGATTTCATTACTAATGGTTGAAAATTGATCGAATCAGTTCTTGCTCCAATATAGGCTGTATTTTATGTCGGTGCCACTAACACCTGGGGGTTGCAGAAGCAAAAAACATTCTAAATTTCAGTTTTTGTGATACTGAAGGAGCTAGAAACTTGAAATTTTGCATGGAAAGGACTTACCAGATGTTAATGTTCTGTAAGAACACTTAAAAAAATTCGAAATTTAAAAGGAACGAAAATTCGCGAAAAACGTTTTAAAAACGTTCTAATTTACGATTTTTATACAATTCTCAAAGATAGAAGATGGAATTTGGCAAGGAGGATACTTATAAAATATGAATACCCACTTTAAACAGTTTTTAAAAATTTCCGAATTTAAAAAGGCAAAAGGAGCAAAAAGTGTTGTAAGAATGTTCTAAATTGCGATTTTTAGGAAGTTTCACGAAATATCAAAATATTTTCAAAAGTAATGGCTGTAAATTTATGGTGACTTTCCCTGCTCCAACGTAGACTACATTTTATGACAATACCACTACCACCAGGGGGTTACAGGAGCAAAAAATGTTCTAAATTGCGATTTTTCACGTACTGAGGAGCTAGAAACTTGAAATTTGTCATGGTACTTATTTATAAAATATAATTACTCTCTAAAAATAATCGGAATAAAATTCGAAATTTAAAAAGTGTGAAAATGTGCAAAAAGTCTTCTAAAAATGTTCTAAATTGTCATTTCTATGCAATTATTAAAGATAGAAACTTGAAGTTTAGCGTGGTAGATATTTATAAGATATAAATGCTCCCTAAAAACATTTTCTAAACAAAAATCCGAATTTAAGAGGGTGTAATGAGCGAAAAGTGTTCTAGAAACTTTCCAAATTACGACTTGAATGGTATCTCAAGAAATACCAAATCTATTTCAAAAATAATGGTGGCAGAATGATTATGACAGTCTCTGCTCAATTCATTGAAAGGAAAATAATAAATTCTAAGAAAAAATCGAAATTGTAATGTCACAAAAGTTTATGGAAAAAGACGAAATGTCTGTGGTGTTTCCATTGCACCTAATGAGTTCGAATACGCAATTTTTGATTGATAACACGAGAATATGGAAGGCTTCGGGAGCAAGTCTGTACGAAGGATTTGAGTCTGCAAGACTTCCTCGATCGCTGATTTAAACTCTTGCACTGAGTAGTACTGCTTCCCATTCTTGTAGAAGTCACGTGAGAGGATTCCCCAGGTGTTTTCTATTGAATTAAGATCTTTGCTGAGTGTTGGCCAGTTCATCACACTGATATTTTGAGATCTAAGGCATTGCTTGGTGCAACGGGACGTGTCTATCGATGCGTTGTCTTGCTGAAAGATCCAGTTGGGACCACCTAGGAGTTCGCCAAACGGCAACAAATACCCCCTCAGAGTTTCCTCAGAGATACATTTGTGAATTTGGTCTGCCATTTAGGAAGCAAAGACACGTTTGTCCACTGTAGCCAAAAACGCCCCATACCATGAGCGAATCACCCCGTTGTTGCAAACGGAATATGCTCCTCGGACATTTCCTCAAGTCACGGCAATAGAATGACAACCTATCTCAACCCTTCAAATTCCATATTTTTTTCATCAGAAAAAATAACACTAATCCATACGTCACGATAATACATGTTCTGTTTTGCCTATTGTAGTCTTGCTTGTTTGTGACACTGTTTCAGAAAAGGCTTATGAGCTAATTTTGATTTTTTTTATGGAATCTATTTCTGTTTTCGTCTGTGTATAGTATCACGTGATATTTTCGATCCAAGTCGATTTTTTTATCTTAGTAAGGGACAAATTGCCAGTCACAGTCATTCTTCTATCCTCTCGAAATGTGGTTTTTCTCGGCCTTCATTAGCGATGCGCATTTTAAAAATGTTTTACACGTTGCAAAACTCTATAAGTACCACGTTTAGACCGATTTAAAATAAGTGAAATTTGCAAAAAGGATTTACCTTCAGCTTTTAGCTTACAAACTTCCACTACTCCTTCAGGCGAGAACTGCAGAGATATCGGCATTTTGATAACTCGTACAGTTATCGCTACACTTTATATCTCTAGGAAAAAAGTATCGCCTATCCTCCACCTATCATGTTTAAAGCGATATTTGCATAAAATCTCATTTGTGCATAAACTTTTGAGACATCACAAAAAAAAAAACAATTTTTTGTAATTTCTGATTTTCATAACAATAACTTTTTTCTAAACTTGAGATATAGGTATATTTATGATCATAGTATTCACCTACAGTGGATATTTGAATGCATTTAGTGTACAATTTTATTTTTATTAAAATATTTGTGTTGGTCTTGAACTTCTGCAGTTAAGAATATTATAACTATAGAAAAGGTAAAAGGAAAAGGTATAAATTACGTAAAAAATTAAAAATAAATAAATAAATAAATAGATTTAATAAATAGAGATTAGATATTATAAATGAGAGGAAAATCATGTATTTTACATTGCTTATTAATTTTATTACTTTCTTCTATCTTTACAAAAAGAAAGTATTGGATTCGTGAAAATTTTTGACTTCCGTTTTTCGAAGAATTTATACGTTTTAGAAGGTCCTGAACACGATTTGATGGTTTTTAGAAAATGTCTGTCTGTGAGTCTGTATGCGACAAAAGTTTTGTAGGCGCTCTATCTCAAGAACTAATGCACGGATTTTCATAAAACTTCGGATTAAGTTAGTCTTTTATATAATTTGGTGCTGATTATTTTTTGTTGAAAATTGCAAACAGGTGGCACTGCTATGCTGCATTTTTCACGATTTCCGCAATAACTGTATCTCAAGAAGTAATGCATGAATTTTCATCATGCGTCAGATTCAGTTAGTTATTGGTCCTGATTAGTTCATGGTGTAAATCGCTGCAATGTTTTGTTGAATGTTTTGTTGAATGTTTTGTTGAATGTTTTGTTTGCAGAATTGTTTACAATTTCTGCAATAGATCTCAAAAACTAATGCATGATTTTTCTTCAGATTCAGTTAGAAGTTGCATAATTTGTTGATGATTAGATTTTGGTGTACATCACTTAACCGGCGCCCCTGACATGCTGAATTTTTCAGGAAGTATTAACATGTATGTGATAGAAGAACGTTTTGGGATTCCCACATCCGACATGTTTATTTTTTACTTAAGTTTCATCTCAAAAATCTCCTAGATTTGGGAATGGAAAAACATTTTGATAATTCTAAATGATTTTGCTTTTTGTTATTTTTTAATTTTTCTTTCGTTTATTTACCCATAAACTTTACGTAGTTGAAAATCTCGATAACATATAAGAAACTAGTCGGATGTACCAATCCCAAAACTTTCTTCTATCTCATACATGTTAATACTTCAACATTCGCTATCACACTGAAAAAATTAAATGGCAATTATGTCCATCATCAGAATTCTAAATATATGAAATTATCTGCATTTGTTTTTCAGATTATGGCTACCACTGAAATCGTCTAAATCCAGCAAAATGCAGCATATTGGGTAATTTATGCAAAATCCTTATCAGCAACAACTTATCTCAACGTCTGACTGAATCTCATGTTTGAAGAAAATCCGTGCCTTAGTTTTTGAGATAGAGCTATTGCAAAAACCGTACAAATTCCAGCATAGCAGCACCACCTATTGGGCAATTATCACCACCTATTGGGCAATTATCACCAAAAACTAATTAGCGTCTAATTAAATCAACGTCTAATTAAATCTGAAGTTACACGAAAATTCATCCATTAGTTCTATAGATAGAACTATTGCGGCAATCGTAAAAAAGGTAGCACAGAAGCGCCACCTTTTAGGAGATTTACACCAATACGTAATCAGCACCAAGTCATATCAAGGACTCATATCAAGGAAAATCACAAAAAATGCAGTATATTACGGAAATCGGGTAAATGCTGCAAAATGCGGCATAGCAGTGCCATCTGTTGGGCGATTTACACCAAAACATTACCACCACCAATTCATAATAAGGAATAACTGAATCTGAAGTTTGATGAAAAACCGTTCATTAGTTCTTGAGATAGAGCTATTGCAGAAATCGCGAAAAATGCAGCATAGCAGCGCCACCTGTTGGGCGATTTGCACCAAAAGCTAATCAGCACAAATTTATATTAGGGACTACTGGAATATAATTTTTTATTAAATTCCGTGCATTAGTTCTTGAGATAGAGCGCCCACAAAATTTGTGTCACATACAGACAGACAGACAGACATTTTGTAAAAACATGTTTTTGGGGTTCTCTGACCCCTAAAACGTGTAAATCCATCAAAAACCGTAATTCGAAAATTTTCATGTATCCAATAATTTCTTCTTGTAAAGATAGAAGAAAGTAAAAATATTTAAAATCAACAATAGCAGCATTAACACTTCGGTATTTATCGAAACATGTTTTTTTTTTTTTTTTTAACTTTCTTCTATCTTTACAAGAAGAAAGTATTGGATTCGTGAAAGTTTTCGACTTTCAGTTTTCGACGGATTTATACGTTTTAGGGGTCAGAGATTCCGAATAACATGTTTTTACAAAATATCTGTCTGTGAGTCTGTGAGTCTGTCTGTCTTTCTGTATGTGACACAAATATTTTGGGCGCTTTATCTCAAGAACTAATGCACGGAATTTAATAAATAATTGTATTCAGTTAGTCCCTGATATAAGTTGGTGCTGATTAGTTTTTGGTGTAAATCGCTCAACAGGTGGCGCTGCTATGCAACATTTTTCACGATTTCTGCAATAGCTAAATCTTCAGAACCAATGCACGGATTTTTATCAAACTTCAGATTCAGTTAGTCCTTGAGATGAATTGGAGTTTTGTACATTTTGGTGTAAATCGCTCAACAGGTAGTGCTGCTATACTACATTTTTTTCGATTTCCTCAATAACTAATGCTTGGATTTTCAACAAACTTCAGATTCAGTTATAGCTTGCTACGAGTTAGTGCTGTTTATATTTTGGTGCAAATCGTTCAACAGGTGGTGCTGCTATGCTGCATTTTCAGAATTACCACTATAGCTCTATCTCAATAACTAATGCTCGAATTTTCATCAAACTTCATAATCAGTTAGTCCTTCACATGAATTGACATTTTTTACATTTTGGTTTAAATCTCTCAACAGGTGGCGCTGCTTTGCTATTTTCTTTTCGTTTTCCGCAATAGCTCTATTTCAAGAAATAATGTTTGGATTTTCAACGGGCTTCAGATTCAGGTATACCTTGATAACAATTAGTGCTGTTTATGTTTTGGTGTAAATCGCTCAACAGGTGGCGCTGCTATGCTACGTTTTTCAGAATTTCCGCTATAGCTCTTTCTCAAGAACTAACTCATCAAACTTCAAATCCAGATGTACTTTGATGTGAATTAATGCTAAACTGATGTAATTTCTTGTACTATTTAAATTATTTAATTGGCGTGATTTATATAGAAAAAACTTTTGTGATGGCCGCAACATACTACTTTTCCTTTTGTATTGGAATATTCAATTTTGATTTCTTCTACTGAAGAACCTAACTCAATTCAAGATACTTTTGTACTTTATTGTTAAACTAATAAATGTGTTTTGTAAAGCGCAAGATATATTTATTTACAATCTTTATAGTTTTTGGAGATAGATGAAAACAGTGTTGCCAGTGGGCTACTTTTTTTAAAATTCAGATTTCTTTATTGGCACCACTTTTTTGAAACGTTAAAATTCACTTTGTTTTTGCCTTAATTAACATGTCATTAAATAAGGCATATTTTACCATTTCAAAAAAGTGGTGCCAATCAAGAATCTGATTAAAATAAAGTAGCACATCTGGCAACACTGGATGAAAATAGGAAACGCTTTCGTCGAAAATGAAATAACCGTCGCTATTATAACTGTTTTGCATAGCAAGGAAATCCCTCTCTGCTATGAATAATACTTTGTGTTCTTTTTATTTCTGTACAGATCTATTGTTTCCTAATTATTTCTGTGTATAGTATTGTTGTAGCATGCCATTTTTACATCTACATCATTTAGAATTCCAACTAGAAAGAAAATTCTTAATTTAATCAATACGATGTACTGTACCGATCTATTGTTTGCAAACTATTTCTGTGTATAGTATTGTTGCAGCATGCCATTTTTACGTCTACATTATTTAGAATTCAAACTAGAAAGAAAATTTATAATTTAAACAATACGATGTACTGTACAGATCTATTGTTTGTTGAATATTTCTGAGTATAGTATTGTTGTAGAATGGCATTTATACATCTACATCATTTAGAATTCAAACTAGAAAGAAAATTCTTAATTTAATCAATGCAATGTACCGTACAGATCTATTGTTTGCGGACTATTTCTGTGTATAGTATTGTTGCAGCATGCCATTGTTACGTCTACATTATTTAGAATTCAAACTGGAACGAAAATTTATAATTTAAACAATACGATGTACTCTACAGATCTATTGTTTGCTGAATATTTCTGAGTATAGTATTGTTGCAGCATGCCATTTTTACGTCTACATTATTTAGAATTCAAACTAGAAAGAAAATTTATAATTTAAACAATACGATGTACTGTACAGATCTATTGTTTGCTAAATATTTCTGAGTATAGTATTGTTGTAGCATGACATTTGTACATCTATACCATTTAGAATTCAAACTAGAACGAAAATTCATAATTTAAATAATACGATGTACTGTACAGATCTATTGTTTGTGAAATATTTCTTTGTATAGTATTATTGTAGCATGCCATTTTTCTGTCTACATCATGTAGAATTCAAACCAGAAAGAAAATTCTAAATTTAAACAATATTATAATCTTTTTCCAAACTTACCCGTTTAATATTTGTTAGCGTCTAAAAGATGTATTTTTAGGTAACTACAATTTTACACATTCGAAAATGTATTGCAGTATCGTTTATGCATTAAAAAAAGAAAATCATTGAAAATTTTCATGAGAAAATTCATCTAGATTTGTAAATGGGAAATCATTTTGATAGCGCTAGAATATATTTTGCTGTTTAGCTGTTTTGCAATTAACGAATGAACTTAAGTATATCTTCCAATAACGCACATTTTACCATATTATCACCAGTCGTATTTTCGGTGTAAAACTTCAATATTTATTGAAACATATTGTACTTTTTAGGGTTCCGTACTTAAAAAATAAAAACGGAACCATTATAAGATCCCTCCTGCGTATGTCTGTCTGTCACAGTCATTTTACTCGTAAATTATGGAACATGGAAAGTTCAAATTGGGGAAGTAATAAAGACTATTGACCCACATATTTACATACTATTAAACATTCGCAAGTATATTTAAGAAAAATGTATAGGTGTTAATTATGTTACTTGAAATAAAAATATTTTCTTTGTGTATAGTGGGGGGGGGGGGGGGTATCTTTTGAAAGCTATCCTAACACTGAACTCAAAAATACATTTCTTTTAAAGTTAGGTATTATATTTTTAGAGCTATCGTCGAAAATGTAGTGCAAAAATATGTTCCCCTCCTCCCATCTATTTCCGAATCTATTGGAACTAAAATTATGAAAAAATTAGAGCTACTAGATGTTAATTTAAGCCTTGTAGGAAAATTGTAGCACTTACCCTAGGTCACATAGTTTACAAGAAAAGCGTATTTTTCTGTTGCACACAAATTTCGATTTGCGGGCGTTCAGAAGTGTTAAGGAGCACTGGAGATACCTATCGTAGCAGAAGTATAAAAGCATTGTTGATAACGATTTTCGAAAAATAAAACATCGGTAATTAGCCGAGATATTAAACCCAAAATATACGCACGGTTTGGACATACATAATAACAGGGGCGGCGTACTCTATAAACCATCGGCTTTTAAAGCCTAGATAACAATTTTAATGACATATTTATGTAATTCAATGCCCACTAGCAGTATAAATGCAATAAACGTCAAATTTTTAAAGAAGACTAATTTAATGTGAATTAATCACTTAAATACTACAGGATTCGCAACTAGTTTACACTGAAATAAAAAGCTAAAATCTTAAACAAAGATTTTTACCCACAAATAGCGTACAGAACGGTAAAAAATACCCATACGATCGTTTCGAGGATTCCTCGATCCGATCATGTAGGCATTTTTTATCGTCTGTACGCTATTTGTGCGTAAAAATCGTTGTTTAAGATTTTAGCTTATTATTATAATTCGCACAAAGTTTAATCTATGCTTATAGTTTACATTGAGTGGATCTCTCAATACGCCTCCCGTGTCTTTAAAAGTTAAAAACCTCTCTCGAAATCGCCTCACGGACCAAGGCGACGTTGCACCTTTGCGACCTCCTTTCGAAGCGCGCTTAGCACAATGCCAAGTTTAAACTTTGAATAAGGATTTTTTTTTTAGCTACATTGTAAAAATAAAAGGTTATTACTACGCTGAATTTAGTTTTATGAAATGCCAAAAGAAGTTTAAATATTCGGTAGTTACATTCTCGGTACTGAATTAAGCTCATCATAAAAAGATTAGGATAAGATTAAAAATCGTGTTATGCAGAATAGCAGTATTTGATGTTATTTAGCCTTCGTATATCTTTCAAATTTAATGGTATTCCTATTCATACTTTTCTAGTATATACAACTATACTCAACCCTACGTTGTATAGTTTTTTACAAAGTACTATTATTCTTTTAACAACGATATTTTTTTTTATAATAATGATTCATATATTTATTGTACGGAACCCTCTGAGCGCGTGTAATATTCGCACTTGACCGTTTATTTGTATTTGAAGGGATTCAATGTTAATTTTTTTCTCCATCTAACTGAATTAAAGATACTTTTATATTTTATTTTGTTCTAATAAATGTATTTTGCGAAGCGGGAGATATACTTATTTACATTATATATAGATTTTGAGAGACAGATAAATAAAAAGCATTTGCTTTTGTCGAAAATGAAATAATCGTCCCTAGGAATAATTCTTTGTTACGAATATTACTTTTTTTTTCATTGTACTCATCTATTGCTTGTCAAATATTTCTGTGATGAAGAAGATCGCTTTCTTTATGTCTCCATTATTTTAGAGTTCATTATTTTAGAGTTCAAACTATAAAAAAGTTCTAAATTTAAATCAAATTATAACGCTATTTCAAAATTTAAATTTTTAAATATTTTTCTCATCTAAAAGCAGTATTTTTCTGAAACACAAATTCTGTCTATTCCAAAACATATTACAATGTTATTTCTATGTATATTTTTTATTACTTTAAAAATATGCTCCCGTTTTTTAACATTTGCCAACTAAGTTGAAAAGTGTTTATGCATTAGATTTGTCTGATCGTCTGTCCACGCTCTAACTCGCACAAATATACTCAGATTTTCATGCAATTGATAAACATTATTTAGGGTCGCAAAAGCATGTTTGGTATTCTATATGAATTACGTGGGGCTAATAGTTCATTTACAGGGTCACTCAAAATAATTCAGTTACATTATGGTATATGGGAATAAAATCGTTTGCAGAATATTTTAATGAGACTACGATATTTCAAATGTATTGAAACTGATATAAATCAGTGAATTTCACTACAAGATGATAACGATAGAATAGGGCATTCATAGCATTTGTCATTCATTTACAGTGATATTCAAAAGAAATCGGTTAGTTTACTGTCTTTGAATAATAATTGCAGGAATGCGTTTTAAAATTCGGTAAAATTTTAAAATGTAAGCAGTTTTTTACATATTACTCGTTTTATATAAATTCTATACCTCATATACAGGGCTGCACAGAAGAATTCACGTTACAATCAACTTATTGCCAGAAATTGCTGAAGACGAATTTTCAACAGATGTACATTTATTTCTTAACTAAATTAAATTTTGGCAGGCATGTAGGTAACAGATACAGATCTATATATCATATACAGGGCTACTCAAAGAATTCGGATAATTTTCCGATTCTAGATTGGGACAGCTGAAATTGGGTTTTGAAATGTGTTATGCGTTTCCATATATTGTTAAACTGGACATAATATTTTAACTTATTAACCGATGCAGTTTTGTTACATTATTCTGAATATGTTTGGAAGTGTTTCATAATCTATGCTTGACGCATGATTGTTTTATTTCTTGTTCTTTCTTGGTTAAGAATTGCTATGCTGAGTAATTTGCTTACAAGAATGCATAAAGAAGTGATGGAAAGTGAATAAATTTATTAAGCTGTACAATATATCTAGAATATTATAACCAGAAAATAATTAAAAACCACAAAGGAAGTAAAGAAAAAGAATTACAGTAAACTCTGTCTAAGGCGGAATCGATCGGGACCGAGAAAATTTTCCGTGGTAGACAATATTCCAGCGTATGCAAAAAAGCTCCCCCACACCCACAAAAAAAAAAAAAAAAAAAAAAAAAAAGCATATATGCGAATTGGATGTTTATACACACACAAAAAACAATAAACTTAGAGAATGAGACAGAATGGTATCATGTTGTATTTGAGTACAACCTTAAAGTATAATATATTGTACTTTAGAAAATATATATTTTGACAAATGTGCATTCTACTAGAAATAAGAACTTTTAAATGCAATTTTGTATGGGGAAAAATGGCATACGCAAGAATTCCTTAAAAATTAAACAGTTTCTGATCTTTTGAATTAATTTTTTCGAAGTGTTACACAATTTAACTCACCTGCTCGACATTGAGTATTTCACTTTTAAGTATTTGACATTGAGTATTTGACAGTTTTAAAGTTTGACAAACGAAATTCTTTTCATTTTTAAATTATACTTTTTTCAGCCTTATGCAAAATTTTGGTTTCGATGGAACCTTAAAACCCTTTCCGTTTCCGCGTTAGGCAGATTCCGGCTTATGCAGCAAGAATTAATGTAATTTTCTATGGGTTCGCCGGGACTTGAAAAATTTTCCGCGGTAGACAGATTTCCGGCTTATACAGAGTCCGCCTTAGGCAGAATTTACTGTAATTGAATAAATTTTAATTATAGAGATAAGAAATCTTAAACGAGAAAGAAATTCTGTATTTTACATTGCTAATTAATATCTCTTTATAACACTTTCCTACATAGCTAAAAAGTGTCGTCTGCCGTCTCTCCGTGCTCAAGCTGCCGTAAATATATTTGGATTGACATGTATTTGATATACGTTATTCAGGTCCACCATGGCATGTTCGATATTTAAAATGAAGTGTGTAGTATGCATATTTCATTTACAGGGCACTCAAAAGAATTCCGTTACATTATGGTCTATAGGGAAAAATCATTTGGGGTTGTATTTTAATAGTGTTACACAATCTTTAACATAATTACATTTATGTACAGTCGTGGAAAAAAAAAGTAAACACCTCCTACTAACTCCTCAACAAATTATCGTAGAAGAAAGTTACTGATACCGAACGATTGGAAATAAAGTCTACTTTTAAATGATGCATATAAAATTTACTTAGGGGGCCATCTACATATTAAAACGAAATTTAACTTCCTTTTTTTCAATGGCAATACCCAATTCTGACAGCATAAATGAATTCTACACTCTTCAATTAGCCTAAAAACAAATTTTAATGCAATTCGTACCATAAGTTTCCGAGAAATTAATTATTTTAAAACGAGCGTATTTTAAGGGCTGTATCCAAATTGAAGTTCGTTACTCGGTTGTTAACCGAGAGAGCCCCCTTCTTGATCAAGGCACCTTATGAAGCCTGTTAGGTAACAGGACAGCAAAAGAAATGTCAAAATATCTACTCACTTCTATCATGGACGACCCCTTAAACCGTCATTTTGCCGTTTTTTAAGCATAATTTGAAAACTATTTGGAATAAAAATGTGAAATTTCGGATTTTCATAAAACAGGACCTAATAAATCTAAATTCATCAAAAAAATTGTAGGTTGCAATTCATAATTTTTTCGAATATTAATTTCATAATTCATAATTCATATTATAAAATTATAAAAATTGCAAATTCAGCGTATTTATGTTTGGACACATTAGCATTATTGCTACACAAAAAATTAGCACATTAGGAGCATAATTTCAGGAGATATAAATAAAAATATGAAAATGTAATTTAACATTAGAAGCACTAAATTTTGAATGTATATAATTCAAAAACTTATCATTCAAATGACTTGAAATTTGGTGTCTAGGCATAGTTTGAACCAAAGATTTGAAATATCGCGTTAAAATTGGGTATTGCCATTGAAAAAAATGAGGTTTGGGCTCGTTTTAATATATAGATGGCCCCCTAAGCAAACTTTATTTACATCATTTAAAAGTAGACTTTATTTCCAATCGTTCAGTACCAATAACTTCCGCCTACGATAATTTGTTGAAGAGTTAGTAGGGGGTGTTTACTTATTTTTTTCCACGACTGTACATTATTCAGGTGCCCTAGTAGATGGTTACTATAGAATACTTTATGTTTAACGGTTTCAGTACAGGCATAGGGGAACTCAAACGTATTCAATTATATTATAGTCTTCGGAAAATCGTTTGTAGTGTATTTTATTGTTGTTACTCTGTCACAAAGATAATAAAGTTAATAATGAAATACACATACTACAATGTATATTAAAACACGCATACACACATAAATAACATCTGCATTCAACTGTTAAAGGTATGTATAAATATTATACAGAAATGCGTACAATAAATAAAATAAACCCAACTGGAGTGAAAAATTAGCTATAGCCAGGAATCGAACCTGGGACCACAGCATACTAGGCTGTTGCTCTAACCACTGAGCCACTCCGGCCGATACCTGGGTCTGCAATTTTTCACTATTATATTAAATTCAATTAGGGTTTATTAGTTAAAAATTGCAGACCCAGGTATTGGCCGAAGTGGCTCAGTGGTTAGAGGGACAGCCTAGTACGCTGTGGTCTCAGGTTCGATTCCTGGCTATGGCTAATTTTTCACTCCAGTTGGATTTATTGGATTTATTGTATGCATTTCTGTATAATATTTATATATACCTATAATGAAATTGATATGAATATTTGAGATATTTTAAAACATACTTTATGCAGAATATTCGTATTTAACAACATTTACAGGATCGCACAAAAAATAGGTCATATAATTGTCTACGAGGTAAAACTTTTAGCAGCGTATTTACTATACTTCAGCAGCGTTAAACTATTTCAAACATTATGAAATTGATATACATTACTAATGTTTACTACCATATGTTTCCTGCAGACTATGATGTACATCGCATCTATCGTTCATTTACAGGGACGCATAAAAGATGCCTGACACAATACTGCATCCGACGTATTGTTTTTTAGAGATGACTGCTGTAAGCGCGTTTTCAGTTATGTGTGCGTTTTCAGGTTAACTAAATTTTTGCTACGTGGTGCATATAAAGTCTGTACAAGTCTGTACAACATACACACGATTACACAAAAGCATTTGTAAGCATTACTGAGAATGAGCGTGAATTGCTTAACCTCCTGAGACCTGGCATCCATTTAAATGGATGTTTTGCTTTCTCCTTCTATTGCGTTAAATTTCATTGTAGCAATCTAAAACCAGTTGGTTTTGGTAATGTATGAATAAAAAATCAACATTCAGCTTTTGGATTTTGGCAACGGTAACTACTTTGTTTACAAAATGGCGTAATAAATGAATCAAGTTGGAATTCTACTTTCTGCTGGTAATTTTCGCTTTTATGTTATTTTAATTTGTTTAAACTATTTTTATTTTGCCATTTTAAATCAGCTGTTAATACTTGCCTTATGTTCTTTATAATAAATTCTGTTCTTTCCCATACTTCTCGCATTTTTTAAATTACTTTAAAGCGAGTTATGGTCTGAACATCCATTTAGATGGATGTGCTGTAAAACAAAATTAAAAAATCGAAATTTATTAATTTCTTTAAAAACGTCATTTTTCATGCCTATTTGTTGAAAAAACCTCATATTTAAAAAATTTATGCATTACATTTTGCTTGGGTCTCAGGAGGTTAAAGGATTTTTATATTTTGACTTATGTATTTTCAAGCTCAACTGCATTTAGTATTATACTAACATAAGAGATGTCTGCAGCATACAAATAAATTTATATATAAGGCTATACAAAAATCTGGATACATAGCCGCCTATGGATAATAATTGCTGATGTATGATATCAGTATTTTTAAGCGTATTTGTGACCGAATAAAAATTCGGCTTAATATGTAGTTATATATGAAAATAGGTAGGTAATATACAGGGCTGTACAAAAGAAATTGAGTACGTTTCCGTCTACTGGTAAAAATTGCTAAAGGTGGATTTTCAATTGTACAGGGTGTGTTCAAAAAGTTTCAAGACTGGTCTGAGAATACAAAATTTACTAAACATTTTTGTACAGCGAACTAAAATTGTTCGATATATGACACTTGGTCATCAACACACCGCTTCCAGCGTTTTATCCACGGTTCATAGGCACCATCGAAGTCTTCGTGTGTTAAGGGATCTCGTCGAAGCTGCCAGGATCATTGGAATCGTGTCCAATCACTTCCCTTTCAGGTCTTTCTTGATCCGAGGGAATAAAAAATAGTCACTGGGAACGAGGTCGGGGCTGTAGAGTGCTTGCGGCAGTATTACCACGTTTAACTTCGGGATCGGCACGCGGCGTGTGAGAGGACTCATTGTCGTGGTGAACAATCCAAGGAGGTGTGCGACTCCACACTTAGACATTTCGTTTCAGTATCGTACTGGTTGACCAAGGTCTCATCACCAGTAACAAATTTATCCAAAAAATTGGGATCGTCTTGCAAGCGACGCAGCCAGTTTCCGACAATGACACACCACACACACTCGCTCCACTAGAGATCTAATTACTGCAACGTCTCCGAGACAACGGACGCGTGTGCGCTCTGCTATCTGACACCCCACAGCACCTCACCCTACCGGTGGAACGGATATGTGAGCGCACCCCTTCTCAAAAAACAATCAGTCTTGAAACTATGTGAACACATCTGTATTGTGATTTTTCTAACTAAACTAAATTTTACCATAATATATAGAATATATATTAATATACAGAGGTGTACAAAAGTGATGGAGTACCTTTTCGGCGTTGTACAGTAACTGTTGAAATCTGGTTTTCAAATGTATTATGCGTTTTCTGGTATGTTTACTTACGAATGCTTTTTACCTTATTAAACGGCGAAGTTTTGTTAAAGTATTTTGGAAGTGTTTGAAAGTGTTTCATTATCTATGCTTGACGCGTTAATTTTCTTTCTTGTTATTTAAATTTAATCGGATAAATCATCTAGATTCGGGAATGGAAAACCTTTTTTCATAATACTAGATTTTTTTGCTGTTTAATTGTTTTGCACTTTGAGAAAAAACTTATATAATTGAATCTATCGATAACATATTAGTACTAATGGTTAAATACTAAGAGTAGAATATTATCAGTATTTATCAAAACATTTTTTTTTCTTTTGTGTGGGAGCATTCAATTTTGATTTCTTCTTTTCGAGGATCTACTTCAATTCAAGATACTTTTATACTTTATTCTCAAACCAATAAATGTGTTTTGTGAGGCGCAAGATATATTTATTTACACTTTTTATAGCCTTTCGGAGATGGATAAATGCAGGAATTTTTTGTTGCTGTTGTTTTCTTTTGTTGAAAATGAAATAACAGTCGCTATTATATCTTTGTTGCATAGCAACGGAATTGCTCTTTATTATGAATAATGTATATTTACTGTACAGATCTATTGTTTGTTAAATATTTCTGTGTATTGTCTTGTTGTTGCATGGTATCTTTATATCTACTACATTTTAACATTAAAAATAAAAAGATCTAAATTAAAATAAAACAATAACACACTTTAAATTTACCTGTTTCAAATTGTCTAGCTCAAGTAGTCCAAGAGCCGACAGCACAAAAACCTATATTATTAAGCACAAGAAAAAAACATTTATTTTATTAAAAATTTATTATTTAAATATTTATATAAAAATAAATTAATTATTTATATAAAAATTAATACCACCAGTGGTTGACTCGTAGGTTTATCATTGTGTTTGTCCTACAAACAAAGGTATGAAAACATGAAGCATAGTTGTAGGTCAAACACAATAATAAAGCTACGAGTCAACCACTGGTGGTATTAATTTTTGGCTTATGTACTACTTCACTTCTAGTAGACATGAATGATTAGTTTACCCTACTTCTACTCTCCCATAAAATAAAGGTTTTTTTCTTGTGCTTGATAACATAGTTTTTTTGTGCTGACGGCTCTTGGACTATAAATTTGAGAGCTGTATTTTTCTAAAACAAAATTTCTATCGATTAAAAGCCATATTGCTTTATTATATCTGAATCTTCACTGTAAAATTATGGCGTAACTTTACATCAAAAGTGGTGTAAGGAAACACCACAAGTAAATTGGTGTAATGAAACACCAACAATTAACTGGTGTAAAGGAATATCACTTTTTCGTGTAATAAAACACCACCACTGATTTGGTGTACTTTAAAACCAAATTGGATGTTTACTAATTAATTTTAAGGCTTCTGAAAGATAATTATTTACTTATCCCCGCCCCCCTGGAAGTGCTGAGCCTTCCCTCTAAATGTCAGCAAAGGGGCGCCCATGATTATTTTAATTACGTTTTATCAATTTAATAAACACAATAATAGTTTTCAGTTTAAACTACTTCTAATAATATATAATAAATAGTGTGAATTGAGATCTGTAGAATGATATTGTTCTTTAACAAAACGGAGTCAAAGTCGCCACTAATGGGACAAGTTGAGTAGTCGTGTATAATTCTAATACAACAGTTTGTTATTGACTTTTAGTAAACCCTTACAACCTATCTCTATGAATTATATAAGTTCAAACAGGTCTAACGTTTAACACTTTAAATTACTTGTTGACACAATACCGGATTTTTGATTAGTGAAGACTAATTAGAGTTAAGTGATGTATTTATCTATATTTGAGTTCAATTATTACATATTCTACCACATATTACTATGTTTTAGTCGATCTGTTATAATGACAACCTAAGTATTTATTAAAACCCTTTTAACAGACCTACCAAAATCAGAGCGCGGAAGGGGCAAGAGCAATTTATCTAAACTTTCTAAATGCTTAAACGTACGCCTAACCAACATACAGGGTTATTCTAAATGATGAACCCATTTTCAAAAAATAATATTTATTAAAGCACAAATCCAAAATGAACAATCTTTATACCAATGAAAAGAGGAAGTTTTAAAGTTTTATTTAAGACATTATAAATGTTCAATATGTCCATCGTTTGCTGCAGGGCAAACATCTACGCGATAGCCAAACTAGATGGCTACTGTGGAGCACAAGGTTTTCTGCGTTCTTGAGTTCGCAAGAAGTAAGTCGCAAATTGCAATGCAGAAAAACATTCCCAGATTTTTAACATTAGCATTCCAATTTCTTAACGTGACTTAGTGTACACTCTTAACGCTCAAGCTAAAGTTAATCCAATGAGAGCGTAATTTACACATTTTTTGCAAGCATTTTAATTATTACTATAAAATGTTTTTTATTTTTTATTTTTGCATAGGTTACCTGTGGTCGTAACTTTTATTGTGCTTGAGGAGGGGGGGGGGCGCCAAAATCCATGTTTACCACGGGCGCAAAAAAGGCTAGTTTCGGCCCTGATCTCAGCCAGGCCATAGATATCTAATTTCATATTATTGTTCAAAGTAGTCGCGACGATCAGATTCAGGGAGGTTTTCGACACACTTTGAAAAAATAAAAAGAATACTGAAATAGGCGTCTCCTTCACGCACAACACGTTCACACGTTCACGACAATGCGTTCACACACAAATCCCAACAATCCATTTGACACTAGATTACCTTCATAAGGTAGTAGCTAGACACGTATGCTAAAACTTATTAGTAACACTGATATGATATTTGCAGTAGAATATTTTCAGGAATAATTCTTCTGTATATCCTAAAATAGTATGTTTTTCTTTTGTGCGGAATAATTCAAGTTCTATTTCTTTTTTTCTTTTTTTTTCAGGTAGCTGATTTAATTCAAGATACTTTTATATTATATTTTATTTTTATACTTTATTCTCAAACCGATAATACATTTTGCGAAGCGCAAGATATACTTATTTACACTGTTTATAGTTCTCTTGAAATAGATAGAGATATGAAATATTTTCTTTTGTCGAAAATGAAATAACCGTCACTACTATATCTTTGTTGTCATAGCAACGAAATTGTGCTCTGTTATGTACATTTTTTTTTTTTTTTGACTGTACGATTCTTTACTTTTCGCTAAATATTTCGGTATATTATCTCGTGCTTCTTTTATATCTAGATTATTTCAAAATCCAAACAAAAAGAAAACTTATATTTAAGAAAACTATAACGCAATTTCCTTAATTCGTATTGTGAGATTCTGAATGCTATTCACCTTTAATAACGAAATATATGTCAAAATATTAATGTGAAAATAAAATAAATCACAAGATTACACTCAAAAAAAAAAAAAAAAAAAAAAAAAAATCTGTAATTCAACAGATGTAAAGTTACACAAATCTGTATGCTTATTAAAATTTTATCTGTATACTGTACAGAAAAAAGATGTAAATCTACAAAACTAGTTTTTTGTAAAGCTACAGAAATCTGTAGCTTTAAAAAAGAACCTACTAATATTAAAGTAATCTTACTACAATTTTATCTGTAGACCGGGTTGCAGTTACATAAAAAATTATAGGCGTCGCTGTTCCCTAAAAATTTTTTAGTAATCTTACAGAGTTTTGATTTACGGTGCAAAGTGCTGTTACAAGCATTTTTGTTGTTGCCGTTACATAGAAAGTTCTAGGAATCCCAGCTTCCTACAAAAATTTTAGTAACTTAACAGATTTTTTTACAGTGTACTAAATGGTGAATGCAGAATGTTATAAAGGGGATAAAAGCTACACAAACATTAAATTAACTAGTTCGATGCGCCAATCCCAAAACTTTCTTCTATCTCATATATTTTAATATTTCAAAATGATTTTACAAATGTCAATATTTCGTTTATTAGTTTAGTGCTATATAAACTTTGACTTTCATCTTAAATTTCTGCTTCAGTAAATTAATCGGAGTAAAAACGAGTTAATCTCTAATATGATATTTATCAAAATCAATAGTTTTCGGTTATTCTGTTGTATATCAGCTGTTCGCGAATAGCCGGCTTATCAGGATGGAAAGTTCCCGTCACTTCACAAGCCACCAGTATATAATGGAACTACGGAAAATCAAGAAAATTACATAAAAATCGCTATTATAATGCCCCTTTCTGGCGGAATATTTCCTAATTCAGGGAGGACCTAATAATTTGGTTCGATTCTGTTCATAAATTCATACACTGTAAAAAAAAAGTCCTTCCGGCCAGTGCCGGGAGGAAGAGGTAGCTTTCATATTCCTTATTTTAAAAAAGCCAACTTATATCATTCAAACACATGAAGCTCAATTTAGTGAAAACCGAATATAGGAGATTCAATACTAATTTTTATCAATATAATGAATGAGAATTTCGCGAAATCAGCCAGCTTTATCCAAGCTGCTTTTCTTTAAAGTAACTTATATTTGTCTGCCAAATTCGGCGATTTCTTAAAGTGCCTGCCATTTTAAGAGAACATGGTGGATGAGGCTAACCAGTGAACTAGGTCGAGACCTTAGTAATTGCTGTGCACATGCTCACTCACATCGAAAACGGTTGATACATACGAGTGCTGTCGCATGCAAAAAATCAGATTTTTCAAAATGTCACCCACAATAGAAATTGAAACTGCTATATCTGAGCAATTTTTTAAGGTAAAGACAAACAAAAAAGGCTCCTGAATCCTTATATCAAGGCCAAGTACATAAGAATCTAATTTTTTTGCACCTTACTTTAAATATATATATTTTTTTTTTAATTTAATGGCCGCCATTTTGAAACAAGATGGCTGATGAATCTGGCCAGCGAACTTGGTCGAAATATTGATGTATACTATCCACATGCCTTCTTACATCGAAATAGGCGAATACGTGTGTTATCGGGTGACAAATACAAGATCGTTTCAAAATGTTAGCCATGCTAGAAATTCAAAGTGCTATAATTCAACCATTTTTTAAGATATAAACAAAAGAACAAATTTTCAGAAACAAAAACTGCTCCGGAATCTTTGTATCAAGGTCAAACACATAAAAAAAATCTTTTTCATTTTCCAATTTTTTAATACCTCATTTTAAATTTTAAATTTAAATTTTTTTTAAATGGCAACCCTTTTGAAACAAAATGGCGAATGAAGCTGGCCAACGAACTGAGTCGAGACATTGGTATGTACTATGTGCAGACCAAGTTACATCCAAATCGGTTCATAAATACACCTGTTATCGCGTGACAAAAATCAGGTCGTTTTAAAATGTCAGCCACAATAGAAATTCAAAATGCTATAACTCAGTCATTTCTTAAGATATAGACAAAACAAAAACCCGGTCGAGACATTGGTATGTACTATGTATAAACGAAATTACATCCAAATCGGTTCATAAATACGCGTTTTATCGTGTGACAAAATTCAGGACGTTTCAAAATGTCAGCCACGCTAGAAATTCAAAATGCTGCAACTCAGTCATTTTTTAAGATATAGACGAAACAAAAACTGCTCCGAAATCTTTGTATAAAGGTCAAATACATAAGAAAAAAATATTTTTCCATTTTCAATTTTTTGGTACCACATTTCAAATTTTAATTTTTTTAAAAAATTTTAAATGGCCGCCATTTTGAAACAAAATGGCGGATAAAGCTGGCCAACGAACTCGGTCGTGAAATTTGTATGTACTGTGTACACACCGAATTCCATCGAAATCGGTTCATAAATACGCCTTTTATAGCGTGACAAAATTCAGGACGTTTCAAAATGTCAGCCACGCTAGAAATTCAAAAGTCCTTCCGGCCAGTGCCGGGAGGAAGAGGTAGCTTTCATAATCCTTATTTAAAAAAAGCCAAATTATATCATTCAAACACACGAAGCTCAATTTAGTGGAAACCGAATATAGGAGATTCAATACTAATTTTTATCAATATAATGAATGAGAATTTCGCGAAATTAGTCAGCTTTATCCAAGCTGCTTTTCTTTAAAGTAACATATATTTGGCTGCCAAATTCGGCAATTTCTTAAAGTGCCTGTCATTTTAAGACAACATGGTGGATGAGGTTAAGCAGTGAACTTAGTCGAGACCTTAGTAATTGCTGTGCACATGCTCACTCACATCGGAATCGGTTAATATATAGGAGTGCTGTCGCATGCAAAAAATCAGATTTTTCAAAATGTCACCCACAATAGAAATTGAAACTCCTATATCTGAGCCATTTTTTAAGGTAAAGACAAACAAAAAATGCTCCTGAATCCTTATATCAAGGACAAATACTTTAGAAAGAAACCTTTTTCAATTTCTAATTTTTTTGCACCTCACATTAAATATATATATATTTTTTAATTTAATGGTCGCCATTTTGAAACAAGATGGCTGATGAATCTGGCCAGCGAACTTGGTCGAGGTGTTGATGTATACTATCCACATGCCTTCTTACATCGAAATAGGCGAATACGTGTGTTAACGCGTGACAAATACAAGATCTTTTCAAAATGTTAGCCATGCTAGAAATTCAAAGTGCTATAAATCAACCATTTTTTAAGATATAAACAAAAGAACAAATTTTCAGAAACAAAAACTGCTCCGGAATCTTTGTATCAAGGCCAAACACATAAAAAAATCTTTTTCATTTTCCAATTGTTTAATACCTCATTTTGAATTTTAAATTTAATTTTTTTAAAATGGCAACCCTTTTGAAACAAGATGGCGAATGAAGCTGGCCAACGAACTCGGTCGAGACATTGGTATGTACTATGTACAGACCAAGTTACATCCAAATAGGTTCATAAATACGCCTGTTATCGCGTGACAAAAATCAGGTCGTTTTAAAATGTCAGCCACAAGAGAAATTCAAAATGCTATTACTCAGCCATTTTTTTTAGATATAGACGAAAGAAAAACTGTTCCGGAATCTTTGTATTAAGGTCAAACACATACAAAAAAAATCTTTTTCACTTTCCAATTTTTTGGTATCTCATTTAAATTTTTTTATTTTTTAATTTTTTTAAATGGCCGCCATTTTGAAACAAGATGGCGGATGAAGCCGGCCAACGAACTCGGTCGAGATATTTGTATGTACTATGTACACACCAAGGTACATCCAAGTCGGTTCATAAATACGCCTGTTATTACGTGAGAAAAATCAGGACGTTTCAAAATGTCAGCCCCGCTAGAAATTCAAAATGCTATAACTCAGCCATTTCTTAAGATATAGACGAAACAAAAACTGCTCCCGAATATTTTTATCAAGGTCAAACTCATAAGAAGAAAATATTTTTTCAATTTTTAATTTTTTGGCACCACATTTCAAATTTAAATTTTTCTTAAAAATTTAAATGGCCACCATTTTTAAACAAGATGGCGAATGAAGCTGGCCAACGAACCCGGTCGAGACATTGATATGTACTATGTATAAACGAAGTTACATCCAAATCGGTTCATAAATACGCCTTTTATCGCGTGACAAAATTCAGGACGTTTCAAAATGTCAGCCACGCTAGAAATTCAAAATGCTATAACTCAGCCATTTTTTAAGATATAGACGAAACAAAAACTGCTACGAAATCTTTGTATAAAAGTCAAATACATAAGAAAAAATATTTTTCCATTTTCAATTTTTTGGTACCACATTTCAAATTTTAAATTTTTAAAAATTTTTTAAATGGCCGCCATTTTGAAACAAAATGGCGGATGAAGCTGGCCAACGAACTCGGTCGAGAGATTGGTATGTACTATGTACACACTGAATTACATCCAAATCGGTTCATAAATACGCCTTTTATCGCGTGACAAAATTCAGGACGTTTCAAAATGTCAGCCACGCTAGAAATTCAAAATGCTATAACTCAGCCATTTTTTAAGATAGAGACGAAACAAAAACTGCTCCGGAATCTTTGTATAAAGGTCAAATACATAAGAAAAAAATATTTTACCATTTTCAATTCTTTGGTACCACATTTCAAGTTTTAAAATTTTTTAAAATTTTTAAATGGCCGCCATTTTGAAACAAAACGGCGGATGAAGCTGGCCAACGAACTCGGTCGAGACATTGGTATGTACTATGTACACACCGAATTACATCGAAATCGGTTCATAATTACGGGAGTTACAGTGTGACATAGGTCAGATATATATATATATATATATATATATCAATTTTGAACGGAGGGTGGTTTCGGGGTCTGGGGGTCAAGATCGATGAAAATATACCAAAATTTTTTGAAATCGCTTTCCTCCGAACGGCTGCAATAGGTAGCTTTTTTGTAAAGAAAGCTACCTAAAATGCTGTAAAGCCATTTTTTAAGATATAGACGAAACAAAAACTGCTCCGGAATCTTTGTATAAAGGTCAAATACATAAGAAAAAAATATTTTCCCATTTTTAATTTTTTGGTACCACATTTCAAATTTTATTATTTTTTTTAATTTTAAATGGCCGCCATTTTGAAACAAAAGGACGGATGAAGCTGGCCAACGAACTCGGTCGAGATATTGGTATGTACTATCTACACACCGAATTACATCGAAATCGATTCATAATTACGAGAGTTACAGTGTGACATAGGTCATATATATATATATATAAATTTTGAACGGAGGGTGGTTTCGGGGTCTGGGGGTCATGATCGATGAAAATATACCAAAATTTTTTGAAATCGCTTTCCTCCGAACGGCTGCAATAGGTAGCTTTTTGTAATGAAAGCTACCTAAAAAATCCGTGAAGTTTCAAAATTTTTTCTAGGAAACTGGGATTCCAAAACTATTTACGTAATGGCAACAACAAAAATTCATGTAACAATGTCTACTACATGAATTTTGGTTGTTGCCGTTACATAAATAATTCTAGGAATCCCAGTTTCCTAAAAAAAATTTAGTAACTTCACAGATTTTTTTTTTTTACAGTGTAGACCTTTCGATTGTACAATACTGAAGATGGCGCCAAAATTGCTATTACAGCGCTGTTTTTCGGCGAAATTTTTCCAAATGCAGGAAGGACCTTCTTGTCTTGGCTAAAAACATACACAAAAATTTTGGTTCAATTCTATGCATAACTTCATACACTTTTCGATGGTACAATATTCAAAATCGCTATTACAGCGCCCCCTTCCGGCGGATTTTTTCAAAATTAAGGAAGGACCTGCTTGCCGTGGCCAAAAACTTAAAAAAAAATGGTTCAATGGTTCAATTCTATGCATAATTTCATACACCTTTTGATGGTACAATGGCGACAGACGTACGAACAGACGGACAGACAGACATTTTCCATAAACATGTTTTTAGGTATCTCTGACCCCTAAAACGTGTAAGTCCGTCGAAAAGCGGAAGTCGAAAAAAATTTCGATTACAATACTTTCTTCTATTGAAGATAGAGGAAAGTAAAAATACAACAATTAACATTTCGGCCATCATATATGACAGTGGTTCCCAACCTGGGGTATGCGTATAGTCCAAGAGCTGTTAAACATTTTAGGGAAGGTATTTGAGGCGCCCTGAAAATTTGTGCAACACTTCTTTTATAATGGCTGAATACACTGTAAAAAAATTTGTAAAGTTACTAAAGTTTTTCTAGGAAACTGGGATTCTTAGAACTTTTAATGTAACAACAACAACAAAAATTCCTGTAACAGACGCTATTACAGGAATTTTTGTTGTTGCCGTTACATAAAAAGTTCTAGGCATCCCAGTTTCCTAGAAAAACTTTAGTAACTATACAGATTTTTTTTTTTTTACAGTGTACAAAATCGAATGTCTGGCTGAAGGATCGTGGCTCAAAATCTGTGCCAGACACGTGTCAAGTGCCATTTTTTTTGACTACACAAAAAAAGGTATTTGAGGCACGCTGAGATTGAAACAGAATAATATTTATACTTAGAAAAAAATATTTTGAAAACGACAGACACTTTAGTCGGCCCAAAAACTGTGCCAGACACGTGTCAAGTGCCATTTTTTGACTACCCCAAAACGGTATTTGAGGCACGCTGAGATTGAGACAGAATAATATTTATGCTTAGAAAAAAATATTTTGAAAATGACAGACACTTTAGTCGGCACAAAAACTGTGCCAGACACGTGTCAAGTGCCATTTTTTGTCTGGCACAGTTTTTGGGCCACGATCCTTCAGCCAGACATTCGATTTTGTATTCAGGCATTACAAAAGAAGTGTTGCACAAATTTTCAGGGTGCCTCAAATTCCTACTCAAAAATGTTCAACAGCTCTCCTACTAGTACTCCTGGGGGTATGTGGTGGGTCTGCTGTGGGAAAATAATATCGATAATGGTGGAAATCACAAAAATGGTTAATAAAGTCACAAAAATGTTAAAAGTGACAATGTAATTTGTACCGATTTATTAAATAATAGTGATAAGATGATTACTAATAAAAAAAATCATGCTTGCGTTATCTAGCTGAATGTAGGGGGTCGTGTGTATCAGAAATGGTAATTAGAAATGAAAAACCTAACAAAGGGGTACGTGAAAGAAAAAAGTATGGGAATCGCTGATCTATGACCATTTTCAGGAAAAAGTTGTTACATTGCTTTTAAAGTTTTAATGAACACAGTCAAGCCGTCTTGAATTTGAAAAGTTCGTTAGGTTCCTTCACTGTGAAAAAAATCTTTAAAGTTACTAAAGTTTTTCTAGGAAAATGGGATTCCTAGAACTTTTTATGTAACGGCAACAACAAAAATTCATGTAACAGACACACTTTTGCGCCGAAAATCAAAAAATCTCTAAGGTTATAACTAATTTTTTAGGAAACTGGGATGCCTAGAACTTTTCATGTAACTGCAACAGGGTTACAGATAAAATTTCAGTAAGATAACTGTAACTTTAGCAGAATCATTTGTAAAGTTACATAATTCTGTAGCTTTGCAAAAACTAGTTTTGTAGATTTGCAGCTTTTTTTGTACAGTTGCAGATGAAAGTTTAGCAAGCATGTAACTTTATATCTGTAGAACTACGTATTTTTTTTTTCCTTTACAGTGCAATCGATTATCGTTTCTACCAATCAAATGTCTTTTTAAAGAGATATTTTGAAATCAAGTCTGAATTTTGCGAAATTTTAGGCTGTATTTCTGCGTTAATTACTTCTTGATTTCTAATTACCATGCGATTCAATTAACTTAAATCAGAAGAAATGTTAAAAATGGTTAAAAATCGTACGATACATAACAGTTATTTTACATTATGCAAGGAGAAAACTTTCGTGAAATAACGGAATAAATAGGAATAAAGAAAAAATGCAAAGTATTTTAAATATATATTAATAAATGCTATTATAAATTGTAAATGAAGAAAAATTTGTCTTTTACGCTATATGTATATTCCAAATTTTGTTTCATTTACAGAGTATGCACTATCAGAAAAACTCGTATCACTGTAAAAAAAAAAAAAAAAAAAAAAAAAAAAAAAACTGACCAAAATACGGAAATACTACTGGCAATCTAGACGCCAGTACTATTTCCGTATTTTAGCGGAACTTTTTCCCGGTAAATTGCAGAAAAATTTCCGTTTTTTTGGAATTTAACGGGAATTTTTCTGTAATTTACCGTTAAAAAGTTCCGTTAAAATACGGAAATAGTACTGGCGTCTAGATTGCCAGTAGAATTTGCATATTTCAGTCAGTTTTCTTTTACAGTGTATATACACTAAATTATTCCTCATCTCTTAACAAATAATTTCTGTACTCCTAGAAAACGTGTTTTATCCATGATTTCTTCACGAAAGTCTGAAAAAGAGAGGGGAAATTCAGTTCATTCCTAGCACGCATGTGTACTAAAGATGAGACGGTCTCAGCCCGAGCGCGGGCCCGAGAGGGGCTCGGGCTCTATTTTTATTCTAGTTTTCGGGCTCGGACTCGTTCTTTTTTAAACTGGAAAACTTTATTTATTTATGTAAAGAAAAAATTCAAAGAACTTTTTTCCCCGCTTAAAATTACTTTTCAAGTCTTTTCAATGTTATTTTGATCAAAATGAAGCGGGCACAAAAATCGTGTTTATTTATTTTAGTATTTGATTACTGTTTCAAAAGAAAATTTGTGATGTTTTCAGATTTATGTCTACGGCATTTCCGACAACGATCAATTAATATGGCACCAATCAAAACAAGCACAAACAATGAATTTGTTTTTAGTAGGATTTTCGTTTGTGATAGAAGATATTTTTTAATCCAATCATTTATTTATTTTTTATTTAGTTATCTTACGCGAAGAGAATGTTTTCTTTGATTTTTAGTAGACCAGAATTAGCTTGTTTGCAAATTATTTAATCTTATATTGCGCACGAGTCATAATCGTTCTTTATATGAAAATAACTTTACTAGTTATTGCATCTATTTGTCATGAACTCAGCTTATGCTGAGGACTCTGTAGTAGATTTACGAGGTGAATTTCCTTCGTAAATAAATATTATTACCCTGTTATTCCGGTAGAAAGCAATCAGTGAGTGTATTCTCTTTTAATATAAAAGCATCGGACCTTTAAGATAACGGTGTCAATTTTATAATTTACGTTGATTTTCCGGTTCACGTCAATCACGCACTGTAAAAAAAAATCTGTAATCCTACAAAACTACTTTTTGTAAAACTACAGAAATCTGTATGTTTACTAGAATTTTATCTGTAACCGGGTAAAATATTTACCACTCGCATAGTACAAATACATGAAATATCTTAGTCGCACCTGTCAGCCAATGAGAAAGAACTTCAATGATGACGTAATGACTGTTCACGCAGCCACAGAGGTGTTCAAGGCATCCATCTTGATTATGATTTCAAATAAGGATGTAAGTAAATATTTCTACTTTATGAGTTAAATTTTGTTATATTTCCATTTTGCTTGATTCCTAGTAAGTAAAAATGAACTACACAGTAAGACCGTTTGATTTCGAATTATAATGTAACATGATTTTAGCAGGTATTAATGGGCAATCATCCTATTATTTTATTGTTAAATATTTATCATTCAATCAAATGACTATTCTTTACATCAGTGTTTATTACATGCGTGCAATTTCTAATGTTTTATGTAATAAATAAAGTTTTATTGCAATATGGTTACCAGATTAAATATTTTATTTTTAATTAGTGATACAATGAATTGTACTCCTTCTCTTTGACTGATAATGAAGGCCAAATATTCCACTATTCTTCTGCAGAATACTTAAAATGTATACCAAAATTATATTTCTTAATATTAGAGTCGTGCTGTGTAATCGGTATTTATTATACTAGATTCCGACATCGGATCGGGTTTACTTTACTTTTTTGGTTCGGATCGGGACGGTTTGGGTTTTGAATCTTGTATGTCGGGTTCGGGTTGACTGATTTTTCAAAAGAATGTCCAAAATATTTTTTTTTTCAGGTTAAAAATCTAGGTATAGGGCAGATGTGCCAGTAATGGATAAAATTCAAAGTTTTTTGTTTATAAAAAAAAATTAAACAATAAAAATTTTACTTTAAAAATTTTCTTCATAAGCCCCCACCCCTCCCCCACCGCTTACATATTTTATAATCTGTGTTATTGTTGATACTCTCAATCAAATCAATTAGGAAGCAAAAAGTGATCCTACGAAGTTCCACTGTTTTTCATTTATGTTGGTGATCATGCAAAGAGCTGGTTTAACTTAATAAATTTTATATATTCTTTTACTTTCCTGCAAAATTTCCCGCAAAATTTGTTTTTGTTTTGGTAGTAATAAAAATTTTTGAATATGATCATTCTAGACATTTTATCAATCGCACACTAGATGAAGCAATGGTAGCCCAATCTCCAGTTGAAAAAAGTTGCATAAGATTTCAATTGTATAAAGTAAAAGATTATTTCAAGAATCAGAAGTAATTTTGCTTCATATACTTTTATGCTTTCTGAATATTAATGACTTGTTTATGCATAGATGTAATAGTTTCCCTATTTATGGAACATTATACTATATATTATCTATAATATAAACTAAGCCTTCAAGCATTGGTCTAAGCATGGATTAAACTAAGCATGGGACAAATTTTGAAACTTGCAATTTCTTTAATTATAAAATTGTTTCTGAAATTATGTTTCTATATTGTTAAAGGACATTAGAAAGTGTTTCATTTTGTTTTGTATTCTATAAACTGAAATATTGTTTTTGTGTCAAACAAAGTTCATTTTCTTATTTTCGTAAAAGGTGTCCCATTCCTCACTCTCTCCTATGCTTCTAACTCTGAATATTGGGCACTTCTCTATCTATACACACGTATCATGGGTATGTGTCTTAAAACTATCAGAAATATTATACATGTGTTTGCGTGTATATGAAAAATGAAATGTTGGTAATATTTTCCAATTCCTAGAGAAGAATAAATGGTTAACTGTGCCTTAAATAAAAAGAATTTATCACATTTCTTATATACTTTTTATTTCTTAACCTTTAACTGATGTTACCGGTCTCTCAGACCGCAGCTTTTTTAATTTTTATAGTTTTGCCATTTTTTATATACTTGCAATTTTCAGTTTAACTACAAACACTACCGAAATTTTGCTCCGTTGTGAACTTCAGTACTATCACCAGACACTTTTGAACAGGTGAATTTTAATTATAACAATCCTGTACAAAAAGTTTAGTACAAAAACACCCTCCTATGAGTTAATCGTGCCTTTTATTCATCTTTCGATAAAACGGTCTCACAGACAACTTCACACTAGTTGACTTCACACTATTTGTGACAATTTCTGTGACATCAGTTAAAGGTTAAGGAGTAAATTTAATAATAACTCATTCATATTGAAATATGTATTTATTTTATCTGAAAAATTGTTCTGCTCAAACTTTTTGTGAAAATCTTAGACTTGGAAAAAACCTAAATATAAACATTTTATTTTTACGTGAGTTTCTGAGCGATAAAATGCCGAGTTTTTACTTTCTCATGCAAAGAGAGATATATGGGGTAGGTAGGGGTAAAGATACGAGCGGGGGAAAAAATATGCACCGGCTGATTTCATATGAAGCAACATTTCGGCTCTCATGATCTATAGGTGGCAGTTTTGTTTCAAGTGTACTAGTTATTTGTTTAAACCTTTGATAAAAGTAGCAATTTGTGCTAAGAAAATTAGGTAAGTTTAAATTTTCGAATTTTGATCTAATATTTTTAAAATTTCACTTTATTCTTTAGCTGACAGTATCTGGAATTTTTACAAATCCAAAATTTTAGTGGAGATCGAAAGATTTTTAGCTTCTAAACGCGGTAGTTTGCCTCGATCACATTTGTTTATATATATGGGTAGCCGGTTAAGCAAAATACTGCAGAATAGGGTAAAAGTACGCATCCTTCTTGGGACAAAGATACGCACATGTTTAAGATACGGGACATTGCCCTATCGTTTTAGCTAGATGCAAAGCTTTCCACAATTTCTAAATTTGTATTATATGAAATATAATAGCTGCTTAACTAATATAAGTTAGTAAACTACATTTTCCTTTTTCTAGTTAAGTTTTTTTTAATATAGAACGTAGGTATCTACCTACCTACTTTTAAAAATCAATATTGTTTCATGAATAGCTTTTGTTTTAAACCACAATCCTTAACTCCTGTTAACGGTCTCACCGACCGCTGCAATATTCAGTTTTCACAGTCTCAGAAAATTTCAATCACAACTTGTAATTTTCAATTTAAGTAGTTATGTTAGTTTAATTTTTATTCGTTTGGTAAATTAGAAGTATAGCTAAAGACTTCTGAATGCGGGAAATTTTACTATAATAGTCCTTTGCATAAAGTTTAGCGCAGAAACCGCCTCTTATGAGTCAGTCAACCATTTTATTCAATCAACGATTAAGCGGTCTCGGAGACCGCTTACAGTATTTATGAAACAATTTTTGTCACAACAGTTAGAGGTTAACTGCTATTTGCAATCTCGCAGACCGCTGTTTTTTTATGGTCTAGTTTAGAATTTTCAGTTTAAATACTATCGAAATTGACTAATTCTTTTACATTACTCATTCATTTTAGTGAAAATGGGGCAAAATCCGGCCGTAATGGGGCAAAAATGCGCACTGCGTATCTTTACCTCATCACTGAGTACTTTTAGCCCAAACCAATGAGACAAAGATACGCAGAGCAATGTTTTTTAAAAATTACAATTTCTCACGGAATTATTATTTGACAGAATGTCGTTTGATAGTGGAACGTGCCTAAGGTTTTAATACAACATTTTAATCAGTCGTCACATAAGTT
The DNA here is from genome assembly GCA_963932465.1 of Maratus speciosus. Classification (NCBI taxonomy): domain Eukaryota; kingdom Metazoa; phylum Arthropoda; class Arachnida; order Araneae; family Salticidae; genus Maratus; species Maratus speciosus. The sequence goes on from OZ010799.1 coordinate 13,080,130, forward strand.
TAGATCAATGTGTTCGTTAAAAATCAAAATTAATGATAAGTGCGTAACTTTAGCCCCCACCTATCCTACATCACTTAGGTGTGTCATGTGATTGTGAGCCATGTTGAGGACAACTTGTCACCAAGCGCCATTGAGATCAACCGTGATGGTGAATATCGATGGCGCTTTTTAACAAGCTGTCCTCACTTCAAATACTTGTGGGCATGATACCCACATATGTTTGAATATTAAAGTATATACATTTGTCCATTTTCCTACATAAAACATAAATTTTTATTAGAGATGTAATTGTAGATTACATTTCATATCAATAAAACACGATTTCCTTTCCTTTTATTTCGGGTTCGGGTTGAAATAAGTCTGGGTTGAGTTGCAGGTTGCCGAAAATTATTTTGGCTGATTCTGGCCAGGTTGCGGATCGTGGAAATATTTTTGGAGGGTTCGGGTCGAGTTGCGGGTTGACTTAAGTATAATATTCGGTTTTGTGTCTGGTGCAACTTCACCCGTGCAGGACTACTCTGTAGTCGGGAAATTTTCAATATATCAGGATTCGTACGGTCCTTAAAAGTACTTGCATTTTTCAAAAGAATTTTTTTTGTGCTTGAAAGTGCTTATTTTCATACAAAAATTTTTAAAAGTCCTTAAAAGTGCTTTACTGTCATATTATTTCTTAATCGGGGGTGGAACTCTTCTGCATTTCTTTTCATTTCTGATTTAAAAAATAAAGATAAAACCGCCATTGTGTTAACCTTTCTTCTGAAATTTCACCTCCCGTTTTTACTCCCTTCTCCACAATACGAAAGTTTAAACTATTTAAAACTTTTTTTTATCCTTTAACTGATGTTACCGGTCTCACAGACCAGTGCTTTTTTCAATTTTCATAGTTTAACTTGCAAATTTCAGTTTATCTACAAACACTACTGAAATTTTGTTTCGTTTGAAACTTTAGTACTAATACCAGAGACTTTTGAATAGATGAATTTTAATTATAACACACCTGTGCAAAAAGTTTAGTACAAAAACATCCTATAAGTTTATCGCGGCTTTTATTCATCTTTCGTTGGAGCGGTTTCCCAGACCGCTTCACACTAGTTATGTGACAATTTCTTTGACATCAGTTAAAGGTTAAAAAAAATTACTCTACTGTATTTGTTACTTTAAGTGAATAAATAATCAGTCCTAAATTTCATTAACTATCCATTCCATCATATCCGTTTGATTAAAATTTTATCTGAATTTCACCTTCAAAATTTCGTTTCCCCGTTTTCTTCACCTCTCACAGTAATAATACTTAAAGTTTCAAAACTCTTTAAAACTGCTTAAATTAAAAAAAAAAAAATTCTGTTCTGTGTCATTTTATTGTCACAATAACTAATCAAGATTTTTCTTCCTACTCAAAATTGGCATCCCCCCCCGCCCCCCCCCAAAAAAATAGAGCACATAGAGTTTTAATTAAAGTCTTTAAAACTCTTCATAGACCAGTGGTAGGGGAGGAAAAAAGGGCCGCATTTGGAATTAATTAGGGGAAAGCTGGAAATTGTTTTAATCCCTTTATTTTAAGTCTAGAATGAATGCACTAAGTTTTCTCCCTCTTACTAGGTGAGTGGTTGAAGATATGTACAGATTTATAGTCAAAAAACACATTTTTATTAATTACCATAGCAATATCTAAAAAAACTAACTCTATCAAAAACATTGTCAATACAGATGTTGTAGAGGTTAAAATTCTGATTGAAATGTGTACTTAATATTTTTGTTGAATTTTTACAATTATAATGCAAAGTTTTGCCTAATTCGTAAATCAAGTGATTGAAGCCAGAACAGACGAGGTTCAGTTCAACCTGTTTCTAATTTATATGTATTTTTTAATTTATTGAGGTATTATTTGAGGATTTTGTAATTATTTTAGGCTTTATTCTGGATATTTTCAGAGTTATGGCTTAAATTCTTGATTACTGATTATAGCCCAGTGGTAGGAAATGAAAAAAAAAGCCGAATTCGGAATTAAATACGGGAAAGCTGGAAATTGTTTTAATCCCTTCGACGTAGGTCAGAAATAAACGTACTAAGTTTTCCCGCCCTACTAGGTGCGGCTTTGCCGCTACGAATAAATAGATAACTTAAAAAGTGCATTATTTCATGATTTTTAGCATATTTCAAAAAGGATTTGTAAATGATGGGAAATATTGTTTATGATCTCTGATATTGTATTTGAATTATGCGTCGCATTTAATTTGACATATATAATGAATAACAGTGCGTATGTATCACATTTAAGGAGGTCGAAAATAGTGGGGAGGAGCGAGGGAACAAATGAGTGTGCAGGATTCTTGTCGCTAGAGGAATTATAGGTCAACCAATAGCACGATTTTAAACTTCGATATTTTACGAAAAGGACTAAGATGGTTTTAATAAAAATTATTTTCGACTAGTATACGAGCATCTTAAGTTCATAAAATTTTAAAACCTTCGTAATATTGAAATAAAGTATTATAAGCTTTACTTTTTTTTTTTAAACTTTGGTTTAAGGTTGACGATATCAGTTGAGAAATGGCATGTAAAACGGCTGTCAATTATGTACCTCTTTCTCGATAACTACTAAATTATAATCCTCAAAATATACAAAATAAAGCATTAACATAATTGCAGAAACATCGCGAGGGCCTCAACAACTTAAGGAAAATACATGTAATAAACGGAGGCAGGGCGGATTGATAACTCTGTCTCTCTCTTGATTAGCGGTTAAGGCAAAATTTTGAAATAGAATTGCGACCTTAATGTTCAGCAAAAATATTAATATAGGTACTCATTTTATTCAGAATTTCAAATTCTACGACATTTGTATTGACAATGTTTTTGAAAGAATTAATTGTTCTGAGATATTGTTAAGATAATTTAAAAAAAAGTGTTTTTCGACTATAAATATGTACATATTTTCTAATGTTCACCTAGTACGTGGGATAAAACTTAGTACTTTCATTTTAGACCTAAACGGAAGGGATTAAAACAATTTCCAGTTTCCCACCCACATAATTGTGAGTTACATCCCCCCGATCACGGGTCTTTGAAATAGAATTGTGACAATGTTCAACAAAAATATTAAATGTAGTTCTCATTTTACTCGGAATTTTAAGCTGACGACGAGCTGAACACGAAAATAGCAAAACTTAAATTTCATTCCAGATTTCAAAGTGCTGCCATTTGCAAAATGACGTTAGCGTTACGCACAGATATATATTTGTGTTTTATAATATAGATATATATAGATTTTATTTTCATATCAAAATCTTTGTTTTTTTTTTTTTTCTTTTCAAACTAATTTTTTTCACCCTTAAATCCATTTATATCTGAACCAAATCAATACTCGATCATTTCAAAGCTATTGTATAACATTAAGTGTGTATGTTTCAATAGTATATACGTAATGCGAGTCGTACAGTAAAATGCGCAGAAAAACAGAAAAGTGACTTCGGACAGTGAATTTTTTTTAAAGATTAATTTTGTATTTTTTAAAATGTATTGCAGTATTTCAAAGAGAATTGAAAGTATATGCTTTTTGGTATTGTTATTATTATTTGGTATTAATATTCTGCATAATTTGATTTTCGGAGTCTTATGTGTAATTTTGAAATATGAGTGGAAAGGGAGGTGGGGGAGGGACAAGGTTCTTCCAGTATTTTAAATTCTTAAAGTTTGTCGTTATCATCTAGACTCTTTGAAATTTTTAGATGTTAAAAACATAATGTTTTCGCAGCCCGAGAGAACAAATATTAATATTTAGTGGGAAAAAGGCTGGTAAGATTTTTACCACGATGTAACTCTGGTTTTTGCTAATTTTGTCGAAGTTTTTGCACATTTTATTTAGTAAAAAATATTTATATTTGTCGGAATGTTTCGAAATTTTCGTAGGTAAATGTAAATCTGGCCTGTTGAGTTGCTCTAAAAAGATTGTGTTACAATACGGACGTTTAGTTAGTTTTATGGTAGAAAAAATTTAGTCTTTGTGAGGCGCGAAGTGACCTATGCTCACCAATGTATTTGAAAGAGTTAAAACTAATGTTTTTAAAAATCAATTGCATCATCAGTTAGAAGATTTTAACTTTTAGAGCATATATATATATATATATATATATTTGCCGATACTTCTAAAATATCATCCTGGAATAAATTGCTACAAGTTTTCGGAAAAACTTTTTTGATCTTTTTTTTCAAAAGTTTAAGTGCTAGGTGGGGAGAATATCGTAAATTTAATATCGGAATATATCAACGTGTTAATATTGGTGATATATCGCGATAACTACCGTAAAGTGTATGCGAATAGAAAAATTGCTTATTTTAAAAGATAAATGGCATGTTACAAAAAATTTTAGTAGAAACAGATGTAGAAAGGAGCTAATAAATGTTTCATGCTATTTTCTTCTACAACATCCTTTAAATATATATATATATATATATATATATATATATATATATAGGGAAGGTGGGGCAAAATCTGGTACCTTAAAAGTTTGTTAGTCTCAAATCCTGTGAAATGGGACACTGTGAAATGGGACTTTGAACACTTTTATTATAGCCAAGGATTCGTTTTACATTAAAAACATTTTTTTCAAACAATATATATATATAATTGTTTATATAAAAAAATAGCTTTTTTTCAAACGTATGCAAAAATATGGTTTTACCTCGCTGGTTGGGTAAAACTGGGTATCCATTTAAAACTACTGGAAAACTCATTTTGGTCAAAAAGGTCTTGCTTAATATAGTAAAAATTACATTTTTATTATTTTTAACAAAACGAAATTGCAGATGTGTTCTTCCATGTGTAAAAAAAAAATAATTCGTTAGCAAATTTTCTACGTTGTATAGGCCTGCTTACTTTACACTGTACGTTTTAGAGTTCTTTTAGCTTCAAAAATCACAGATGAATTTTTCACCATATTCTTCTGCATTACTACATGCTTCGTGTGCCTATCCGTGGCATTTCAAGCATCGTATTTGGATTTAGAATTTGAGTAATGTTCATAGCAAAACATACAGGTTTCATTATCCTCTTCTGAAGATGTGTCCGCAATCTTTTTTGGTTTCTTTTTTTTCTTTTAAAGAAACTTCCTTTTTCGTCTTGCATTTTGTTTGCCTTATTTCTCCTTAATATCTGTTTTGATCTGTAATTTATAGAGAGAAGAAATCAAAATAAGTTTTTCCCTTTCTTTTCTCAATTTTAAAGCCTTCCTTAGAAGGGGGATAACATTTTAGGCGAAATTGGAAATACAGATTGCTGGGCTACATAGTCTGAAGATGTCGAATGGATAATTTTACTATTGTATTCTGTAGATGTAAAATTTTGAATGAGTGATGACGTCTGTGATTGTGATGTTAACTGCTGCATCAGGAAGCAGATCGACGTGAAAGACGCTGGATGTTGTCAACTCGTTTATGTTCGGAAGGTTGAGCTCCATTATCCTGTAATGTTTCAGAAATATTTATTTCTGCAGCTATGCAAACCTGTGGCTGCATAGACCTAGGTGTGTTATCAATGACTTTCATGGGTTTCTCTGTCACTTCCGAAAGGAGCAAAAAGATGGTCTGGAAAAACATTGTTGTAGGGGGAAATCCCTGTTTATTCGAACCTTCTGATTGCAGTATTTACAATTGCTGCTCTCGAAAATGCAGTTTTAAATAACTTTCCAATTTGGTAAATTGTTACAGATCGCACAGAGTGGGAAAATAACAACTTCTTCACCTCTTGTTCTTAGTATGAGGTTAGAGATGCATGAATGACACATCAAGGGGTTGAAATCGATGCGTTGCGTAAGGAAAGATTCATATATAAATACATTGCTTTCTCTTACTAGATTAACTGGATTCATTTATATGAATTGAACACCTATTAAGGATTTAAAGAACGGGCTTTTCAGGGCAAGGATTGGAAAAATCTATGCATTTTTTAACCAAATAAAATAAAGACCTCTTTCGTATTCCATCCACTCCTATTATATACAGCAAATGAGTCTGGGAAAGTTTCATTCATCAAGAGGTTTTTTTCTTGCCTGTTTAATATTTGATAAAAAAAAAAATCCTGTTACAGATTATATAGCCTAGTTATATAGGATTGTGATTTTATGGATTATTTGTCATTTTGGGCAGATTATTTTATTTAGAGAAACAAGTCACGAAATATATTTGCATTTTAAGTGGACCTATAACGCAAGTTATTACACCTCAGATTAGAAAGTTATTTATTAAAATGTAATAAGCATAATATAAAATTATGCCTTAATTAGTACCATTATTAATTTCATTATTAATTGCAAATTATTTAATTTCATAAATGTAAGTTAAAAATTAGACCCACTTTTTAATATAAAACAAAATCAAAATTAGTTTTTTCATTATAACTAGATAGATTTAGAATTATAACTTAACAGCATTAAGAATATAATTTAAATTTCCATCCTAATTTATTAAGTATACTAAAAAAACATTCTATGAGTGTCGGACAAAATCGGGTATACCCAGTTTTGACCCACTCTTAAGTACCCGGTTTTACCCCAACATGACACAGTTTAAAACCTGGCGTCACTACTCTTAATCCTATAAGCAAAAGATCAGTAAAAATTTTTAAATATTATCAGGAAAGAAAAGAATTAAATATAGTACTCAGGAATATTTAATATGCTGAAAAAAGTGGTTATAAGCGTAAAATCTAGAATCAAATAAAACAATTTTTTAAGAGTAATTGAAACTAATTCCTTCACACTAAAAAAAAAAAAAAAACCGCACACAGTAACGTTTCAATCAGCTATAAATGCCATAATGTTTACCGACAAGTAATTTCTCGTGTTGGCTGATAGACAGAAGTACAACTGAAGGAGGGATTTGCGCTACCCGGTTTAACCCACTTACCCTATTTTTTACAACTCGTCCACATATATATATATACACACACATACAAATAAAAATATTTTTTTAAACAATAACGTAAAATAATCAACCTTCAACGACAGATTATAATTTTCCAACACATTCAGAATTATGTAAAAAAAAATCAACCTTTAAATAAAGTTAAATATGATGGCTAAGTAAGCAAATTACAAAACACTTAACACATTTGAAAATTAAAGTTCACCAATTATCAGTCATCGGAAAAATATCCGAATTCCTTTGTGCGACGCTATATATGATCTATAGATTTGAATATATACCAAATAGTATGCTAAACATTAGTTCATTTAAGAAACGCATTTTCACAGTTGAAAATTCCCCTTCAACATATTCGTCAATAAACAGAAATGTATGCATCTTTTTTGCAGCCCTGTATATGATTTACAGATTTTATACATACGAAGTAACTAAATTAATTAAATAATAAAAAAAAAATCTCCTACCACAACAGATAACGAACTTCCAGCAATTATTGTTTATTTATACAGTACTATAAGCGAATCCTTTTGTTTCCCCCCATAAATAAACGATTAATGCTATGCTCATCATGTTCTATAGTAAGCATCTTTTTGTACATTTCAGTGATGTGTATCAATTTCTATATAATTGAAATAGTGTAATATCATTCCAATATACTACAAATGATTTTTCCCTACAGACCATTGAAATAGACCATAAAAAATCATTGATTAAAATCACAAATTTTCTAAAAAAAAAAAAAATCAGTTGATTAAAATTATGATTTAATCGTTGATTAAAATCGTTAACACCCTATTGCAGCTAAATGGCAAGCATTAGTTTTTGTTAATCACGATTGATTGACGAATTTTTTCCTTCAACCAATTGACGCTTTTTGCAATATTTTTCCACATTTGATTTAAGAATTTCACAATATTTTCCTTCTACCTAATAAATGTAGAATTTTGCAGCTTTTTCTTACAAACTTTCTTTGCATTTATCCAAAATTTTCAGCCTAATACAATATAAAATTATAACTAAAAATTAAATAAACAGCACATAAAGAAAAACTATAAAATTATTAATTTAGATATTTTAATTCCAATATTTCAATTGACTAAGGTTTAATGCAGTTTTATTTATTTTTTAAAATAAATAAAATTGTGCGATTTGTGTTTGGTTGCCGTTTTCTCTGAGACGGGAAAATTCAAGTTTACCTGTGAACCTGTGAGAGGGGGGGGGGGGGGAGTTAATCTTCCTGCTGACCACTAAAATTTTCAAATTAGTGGTCCAAATGAATTTTTGGTGTTCTCGGACCAGCGGACCACCAATTATTTTGAACACTGATTGATTGTTTAAATGCTGAAGATTTCCTTGTAAAAAAGATTTGAATTGATATACTGTTTAATTTTTCGATTAATTCCCCTGTGTGAAATTTGATTATTATGTCTGCACAAGAAATATTTTATGTCTTAAAATATTTACTCTTTCCTTTAAAACAGGTGGAGAAATTAACCTGATGCTTGGATCTATTCCATTTTACCTGACTTGAAATCCTGATTCAGAACATACTAAGCTTCAAGAATTCTTTATATTTGATGACCTGAATGGTCAGAGAGGGTATAGCACCCTCCTAAAACTGTCTGAGAGAAACTCTATGTAAAATGATATTATATTACAGTAAATATTAGCCTGACATATTATATATATATAATTTAATGGTTATATAATTTGTATTTTCAATAAATGGAGCGGCATACCGCAAACCAACTTAAATGTGTTGCTATTTAATAGTGTCTGTAACCATTTCTTTTTCAGCTAATGCAAGGATGCTGGTGGTGAATATTTTTCTTTTTTACGAGTATTGTTAAACAATAAATAAATCGTCGTCATAGATTATCATTTAGGAATACTGAAAAAATACTTATATATGTAAGAATAATTAGTCGCTTGGTGGCGACACTGCTGTTATTAAATTAACCCTTCAAAGTAAGTATATAATATACTATAGAAATACATTGTGTATTTAAAAAAAAAAGCTTTAAAGTTTAAAGTAATACTTTTGTATTAGCTGATATTAGAGGTTAAATAGATTCTGCTACTTATAGCTGCCTTTTCAATGCTGATTATTTCAGTGTTTACGCATATACTTTGATTATGTATTCATTATGTTTGTGCTTTATTTATTCAAAAGTGTTATATTCATTATTGAATGTTAAACAGAAACAAATACTAAACTTTTTTTGTTTTATATTCAAATCAATTAATTTTGCATAATTGAGCTGTGTTGCAATATAAAATTTAAAAATATTTCTATTTTATTTTTTGTTTTGTGAAAAGAAGGTAAAAATTTTAAAACTGTATAATATGAAAATTTCAGCATCTATAGATTCAAAAAAATTAAAGAAAAAAAAAAAACATCATGAAAGTAGCAGCTAAGTGCATTATGCAAAAAACCTTTTCAAACTCGTGCAAAAAATAATATGGGTTGAAGAAATTTATTCAGACATTGTTTAAATTAAAACAATAATAAAAACAGGGTATGTATTTAAATCGAAAGAAAATTATTTTTTTTTATATTGTCTTTGTGAATAAACAAACACTAAATGGACTATAAGCGTAACTGAGTGCGAAGAAATATTCCAAAATGTAAAAGGACAGAATGGTAATATTTGTGGGGAAAAAAATGCAATTACTTTGTGAAATTAGATCAAATTGTTTTACATTTGTTTTTTAAATATATTTCAAAGACAATAGAATCAATAATTAAAACTTAAATAATTTTCGGTGTAATGAAAAAAAAAAAAAAAAAAAGCTTTTCTACTGCAAGAGAATCTCCATAATCTGAAATTTTATTTATTATTACACCATAAAATGATAAATTGAAAACCAAAGTGAGGGGGAAAAAGAAAGCTACAATCCGGTGTAACCATTCCCCATAAAGATGAGAGAAAATCCTGAATCGTGATTCAAACTTTTAGCAAAAAATTAGAATAGAGAAAACCTTGAATTATGATTTAACCTTTTACCAAAAAATTGGATTTAAAAACAATCCTGATTCATGGTCCAACCTTTTACCTGAAAATTTGATTAAAAAAAACTAAATTTTGGTTCAAACTGTTACCAGAAAATTGGATTAAAAAAACAAAAAACCTGATTTATAGTTAAACCTTTTATAAGAAAATTGGATTTAAAAAAATCCTGATTTATGGTTCAACCTTTCACCAGAAAATTGGATTTATAAAAAGCCTGAATCATTGTTTAACATTTCACTGATATAATGGTATCTGAGAAAGCACCAATAAACTGGTAAAACTTATCGCCAATATCTTGCTTGCAGCTAAATTTCAGCGACTTTTCACAATTTTCTTGGGGAAACATCACACTTTATTTTTAACAGTGTATCGATAACATTTTTTTAAAAATTTACACATACTTTATAAACTCAGTAATGATACTTTACTTTCATTATTGTTTCTATTCGCTTTTTTAATTTAACTAAAAACCGTAAGATCTGCTTCTGCGTATCTGCTTATTTACTGCTGTTATTATAATGTTCATTTAATATGGAAATGATTTTGTACCTATTTGAATATCTACAGTGAAGCTTCAGTCAGTTTTTTAAAGCATAACATACAAATATTTCAATTGCTGGCAATTGCTGTTGGTATTACTGAAAAACACGTCAGGCCATATTACTTATTTTGATCGAAGGATTTTGACTTTACTGCAATATCTCTTGCACGGTTACAAAAAACTTTCTGGCGAGAATACTAAAACTATTTTAGATACAATACTAAAAAATCATTGGTAATTTTTCTGACGGTACTTTAATAAAGTTACCAAAAAGTTTTTGCTAAAGTATATGTAAAGTTTTGGGTGCAATACTAAAAAAATTCATAGTAAATGTACTATGAAATCCTTCGCAAATTTACGAAAAAAATTCTTAGTCAATGTACTAAAAATTCCTTTGTAAGTGTACTAAAAAATCATTAGAAAATTCACAAAGTATTCTTTAAGAAACTACCTAAAAAAATCGTTAGTACCTTCACTAAATAATCCTAAGTAAATTTACGAAAAATTCTTTAGTAAACTCCCTAAAAAATCGTTAGTAAGTTTACTGAACAATATTTAGTAAACTTACAAGGAATTCTTTGGGAAACTTTCTAAAAAATCCTTAGTACGTTTACTAAACTATCTTTGGAAAAATTACCACAAATTCTTTAGTAAACTCCCTAAAAAATTGCTAGTAAGTTTACTAAGAAATATTTAATAAATTTACAAAAACTAATTAGAGAAACTCCCTTGAAAAACCGTTAGTAAATTTACAGAACAATATTTAGTAAATTTACGAAAAATTTTTTAGAAAACACCCTAAAAATGGATAGTACGTTTACAACATATTCACTGATAAATTTACTAAAACTTATATAGTAAACTCCCTAAACAAGCATTAGTAACTTCACTAAACAATATTTAGTAAATTTACAAGAGTTTTTTTGGGAAACGCCCTAAAAAATCACTAGTACGTTTACTAAGCAATATTTAGTAACAGTTACTGAAGAAACTTTTGTAATTTTACATGATTATCTTTCGTTGTGGTTACATGAAAAGTTCTAGGCATCCCAGTTTCCAACAAAATTCTTAGTAACCTTTCAAATTTTTTTTTACAGTGCGGATGACTGTTACGAGAAAGGAATCGATTATAGTTAAAGATGTACATCTTTTATAGGAAAATTAAAAACTTTGTTCGATTCTTCAGCATACAAATAGTAATTTCTGAAAACTTCATGCTTTTCTTCATTAAACACATTTTTTTAACGTGTCCATCAAATTTGCGTGTTAAAGGAAAACAAAAATATGAGAATCCCTTTAAGTATAAAGTATATTTTTATTTGTTACCGAACTGCTCTCTTGATAAGATTGAATTTAAATTTCCATTTAACAGTTATTTCTATGTAATAAGTTTTTAAAAATGCGATATCACTTTCGAAACTATTTTTAAATATCATGCAATTTTTTTATGTATTTGGTATCGGGCTCAGGCTCTGATGACAAAAGCATCTTTCGGTCTCGGATTTAAAATCGTCGGACTCGGGCGGGCCCGGGCTCCAAAAAATGAGCCCGAAAGTATCTCTACTGTGTATTGGCTCTATTAATACTACAATCCCAATTCATTTTAAAAACGAAAAACCAAAAATTCTAAAAAAAAATCAGATTTCTAATTTAATTAAAAAAGTAACAAAAAAACTAAAACAGCAACAAAGAAAAGAAACGTTTTCGAATTTAAAAATAAATAACAATTCATTTAATCATTCATTTAAAAGTGTTCACAATTTTTTTTAAAGTTATAAAAAAATATTTGCATTTAAAATATATTTTAAATGAACACATTTAAAATAGATATTTAATTAAAATATTAATTGGAAAAAATCAATTTTACTCAAAAAAAAAAAAAAAAAAAAAATCTCGCATAAAAAAATAATATGTAAAATACGCATAATATTCGTATCTTACAACTAGAAATCTACATAAAAATATTTATAATTCATATTTTTATCCAATTTTAATATTAAAATATTAAAACCCCTGTCGCAGTCTCATTAACCCATTGAAGGTCGGTGGTCACACGATGTGACTACATAATTTTAATTCCAAATTCACAGTCACATTCACAAATTCACGGCACTAAGAATATTTTATTAAATTTTTGCTTTTATAATGAATGTTCATAAAAACAATTTTCTTTTTTGTCTGTCTGGTGTCAGTGAATCATTTCATCATTTTAGGAAAAGAATTTTTCTGACCCTGAAAAGGTTAACCATTTATGCCTGAATTTTAGTTTTATCAAATTTGTCGGTAAAATAACTTTAAAATTTTGGAAAATGAACAGGAAAAATACTAAAAATATTTACACTAAAATATTTTTGTATTTATTTGATAAAATGTAAACGTACTAAATATGGGACTATCCATATGTGGAAAAACGCATAATTACATGTTTTGTCTAAATTTAAATAAATTAAGTTTTAAATTGCATATTATATACTATAATTAGTACTTTTATGAACTATTAAAAAATATATTTATTTCGTTATACATACTAATAACATTAAGTATTATTAATAATAAATTAAGAATAATCGTATTTGAGGTTAAAAAACATTTTATTTCATAATCATCTTGAAAAGGACATTACATAAAAAACTGTCTCCTAAATGGCTAATACAAATATATTCCCGTTTGCGCCTAGCGCCCTATATTTTTTACGTTACAAACATGCATAAAAAATAGACTTGGACACATAATTTCGCAATTAAAAAAAAATACGTATTTAAAAAATCTACAAGCTAAGATTATGAATTATTTATTTGGATCCTTGATATAAAAAATTCAAATAAACTTCCTTTTTACATTTCGCTATCTTGAAAAATGAAAAATCTATAAACACCGAAAAAAAGCCTTCATTTAAGCAAATAAATATCAAACTTATGCTGTCATATCTCGGTAATAGACAAATGCATTTATGGACAATTACTTCATACAATTTTCATGTTGTAAAGAAGAAGAAAATTATAAAAATTTACTAAAATTCGAAACGTCCCAAAAATGGCACGGTAGGCATGAATGGGTTAAAAACAAAATCTTCCCGAAATTAATTTCAAAATTCAAAGTTTTTAAAAGAAATGAATCAAGTCATACCCATCAGAGGCAAATATACTTCAAACTGTTTCACTACTGTACAACTGTAGCCAAGTGGTTAAAGTACTGGTTTCGAAACACTAAGGTAGCTGGTTCGATCCCAAGGACAGCAACATTTATTTTATCCCCATTTTCTTCAACGGACGCATATTTTACCCCCTGCAACGGAAAAAAAAGAAAAGAATATTCGTCTATTAAAGGAAAAATTCTGGTAGCACTGATGTTAGGAAAATTTCCGTGAATTGAAGAAAGTTTTTCTAAGAGTGTGCATTTAGTTGTATATGAGAATTTAAAATATTAGCGGGGGTAGTAAAACACACTGTTTCCAGTTGAGCTACATTTTTAACACTTTCCAACAAAGTTGAAAAGTGTTTATGTATTCGGTTTGTCTGTCCGTCTGTCTGCGGTCTAACTCCCGTAAATAGACTCGGATTTTCATGCAATTGATAAAGGTTATTTAGGGTCAACAAAGCATTTTTGGTATTGTATATGAAGTGTGTAGGTTTAATCGTTCATTAACAGGGCACTCTAAAGTATTTCATTACGTTATCGTATATGGGGAAAATCGTTTGCAGACTATTTTAATGACATTACGGTATTTCAAATGTATTTAAACTGATATAAATCACCTAATTTCACTACGATCACGTTAGAACAGAGCATTCATACAGTTTTTATTCATTTACAAGGACACACAAAAGAAATCGTTACAGTAATGTCTTTGGGTAATAATGGCTGCTGTGTACGGTTTAAAATTTGGTATTAGCTATTAAATTTAATTAATTTTTTTGAATGTTACACGTTATATATAAATTCTATACCTCATATACAGGGCTGCACAAAAGTATTCACGTACCATTCTCCTTATTAGAAGAAATTGATGAGGGGGAATTTTCAACTGAAGTATATGTATATCTTAAGTGAACTAACTTTTGGCATGCATGTAGTTAATAGATACAAATCTATATATCCTATACAGGGCTGCTGAAAACATTCGGATAATTTTCCGATTGTGAATGGAAAGAGTTGAAATTAGGTTTTGAAATGTGTCGCGTTTCCATATGGTTGAATTAGACGTAATATTTGAATTTTTTAAACGGTGCAGTTTTGTTACATTATTCTGAATATGTTCGAAAGTGCTTCATAATCTATGCTTGACGCATGAGCTTTTCTTCCTTGTTTAAACTCAGATTGCCTGATTTCTAGTACTTTTACGAATTTTGTAATACTCTCCTTAATTAAAGTAACCTTAATTTTTCATTAAATAAGGCTAATATTTTTCTTCGGTGCAGATTTGTTGATATCTTATACTCAAACAATTCAATTGAAGATACTGCTGTATTTCTTTCTGGAGTCAATAAACGTATTTTGCGAAGAGAAAGACACAATGTTTATTTACACAACTTATATATATATCTTGAAACACATATGAAACATTTTCTTTGTCGAATTAATATAACTATTGTTATTATATGAAATAATATAACTATTGGTATTATTATGTGGGTTGACATAATAGGAAAAATGTACATTCTTATGAGCAATACTTTTCGATTTCTAAGGCTATATTTTCCCCAAATATTTCTAGTGATATGCAAGTTATTATGCAGTGTTATTGCTTATGGTACATCATTTTACCATTGACACTAGAAAGGAAAATTAGACATAAAACATGAGATTCGGGGAAGTTTCAAATCTAACTCAAATGGTTTTATTACATTTATTACTAAAGTGTGAATTTTTTAGGTACATTCGCAATTATATAAATACGTAGCACCTACAGTCGTCGTCTGAACTGTCTGTCCGCAAATAACAGTTCAATAAAAAAAGAAAAGTGCCCACTTAAACTGATGGTATTGAGGTCACAGGCTATTCACACTAATTGTATATTATACTCTTATTTCAAAGAATAATGCCCCCCAAAAAATAAATTAAAAGGGGTTAGCCCCCGTTTCCACCGCTTTGTATTTAACCAATGAACCTCCAAATCTAATCAGAGAAGCGCCTTATCAGAGTAAACCTGTATACCAAATTTGTAACAAATCAGATAATTCTGCATGAAAAACCCATTTCTCTAAATTAAGGGGGTATTAGCTCCCCCATTTCCACTTCTAAACTTAAACAATGAAATTCCAAATCTAATCAAGGAAGTCCCTTATGGGAATAAATCGGTATATCATATATGAAGCAAATCAGATAATTCTTAAAAAAAAAAAAAAAAAAAAAAAAAAAAAAAAATATATATATATATATATATATATATATATATATATAAATTAAGGGGGGGGGGGGGTATAGCCTCCGTTACACTCCTTTATACTTAACAAATGAACCTCCAATTCTAATCAAGGAAGCTTCTTAACGTAATAAACTGGTATATCAAATCCGGAGCAAATCGAATAATTCTGCATGAAAAACTCATTTATCTAAATTAAGGGGGATTAGATCCCGTTTTCTCTTTATACTTAACCAATGAACCCCCAAAACTAATCAGGGAAGTGCCTTAACAGAATGAACCTAGAATTTTTTCTTAAGCAAATCGGATATTTCTATCATGAGTTATCGCGTTGCGTACATACGTACATACAGAACTCCCACGCTTTGATAGCCTGTGAGCTAAAAACTACCCAACCGAATAATTTAAAATGTAATGTATATCATCGTTGCAGAGTTATGTCGAGTCATTTGAAATGTTAGGAAGAGCGAAGCTAAACTTACTTAATATATTAATACAAGTTTTCTTCCTTCTATTAAATCGTATCATACGTAAATAATTGAATGATATCTCTTAACCCTTAAATGCCGGATTTTTCAAAAATCATTGTAATAATGTTTTTCGGCTTTCATTTTTTAAATAAATCATGGGAAAAATACTTTAAAAAATCATATTTTGTTTTAAGTTTGATTTACGGCTGAAAAACAGTTTGTTACTATTCGGCAATACTGGTCTTTAATTGAAAAAATAATTTTCCTTGATACAATTCTATAATGTTAAACACACAAGAATTTTAGTAACTATAATAAGAAATAAATTTTACATGCTCACTGCAGAACAAAATAGGGTATTTCGCATGCTTCCAAACAAAACAAAAAGAATATGTAGCAACAATTTGAAAAAGAAATATATATTTATTCTTAAACAGCACAAGTGTTGCCATCTACATGTTGAAAATCGATTTAATAATATTTTCAGAATTTATTTTGCTGGCGACATTAGGCATTATATCTTCAATATTATTCTAACAGTATTTTAGACCCTAATTTGTGTATGTTGCCGAAAAGCAACACCCGGCATTTAAAGGTTAATAGGTAGTGATTCTAGGTTGCCATGGTGATTATTCTATTAAATCCTATCATACGTAATTAATTCAATGATAACCCATGATAGGTAATGATTCTAGGTCGCAATGCCGATTATTCTATTAAACCCTATCATATCTAATTAATTCAATGATATCCCATGATAGGTAATGATTCTAGGTTGCCATGATGATTACGACCTATTTAAGATGGAGTCCTATTATTTCCGTATTACTGAATTTGATGCATATAACCGTAATCAATTTTGTAATCGTGCATTTTTGCATAAGAGTACAAAAGTTATTGCACCAAGATTTGAATATTTATAAAACTAGTCATTTTACGAACGCACTTCATTTGCCAGCTTTGACGTACCATTTCCGACGTCATATATCATCTTTGGGCCCACCGTAGCTGAGTGGATAGGATACCACGCCGCTAATCGCTTGAGAGCGTAGGTGGGGGCGGGTTCGAATCCCGCCTGTACCGTTGCACCCTCTTTGTGGAGCCCCCAGTGTGTAATTCTCTGGCGTTGTAAATTTCCTTGTGCTATCTCGTCCTTGTATATCTACGATGACTTATAAACGAGCCCTGGTGTCAAGCACACAAGTCTGATGTATGTGTTCAATAAAACAAACAAACAAACAATATAATCTGCTAATACAGTTGATTCAATTGAACATACTCCTGTATTTCTTTCTGGAATCAATAAACGTATTTTGCGAAGAGCAAGGCAAAATGTTTATTTACAAAACTTATAGATATCTTGAAACACATAGGAAACGTTTTCTTTGTCGAAAAAGTATAACTATTGGTATTATATGAAATAACATAACTGTTGGTATTATATGTTGGTTGAAATAACAAGAACAATGCCCATTCTTATGAACAATACTTTTCGATTTCTAAGGCTATATTTTCGCTATATATTTCTATGTATTAAGTTATTATGTAGTGATATTGCTTTTGTTATATCATTTTACCATTGCCGTTAGAAAAGAAAATTAGACATAAAACATGAGTTTCAGCGAATTTTCAAATCTAATTCAAATGTTTTCATTACATTTATTACTAATGTCCGAGTTTTTAACACTTTCCAACAAAGTTGAAAAGGGTTTATGAATTCCGTTTGTCTGTCCGATTGTCTGAAATTGATAGATTTTTTGGCTATAACTATGTCAAGTTCAGTATTGAAGATGAAGTATACAGCATTTGCG
Organism: Maratus speciosus; assembly: GCA_963932465.1. Taxonomy (NCBI): domain Eukaryota; kingdom Metazoa; phylum Arthropoda; class Arachnida; order Araneae; family Salticidae; genus Maratus; species Maratus speciosus. The sequence goes on from OZ010799.1 coordinate 13,098,249, forward strand.
GTTAATTTACAGAGACACTCAAAAGAATTTCGTTGCATTATGGTCTATGGGGGAAAAATCGTTTTTTGTGTATTTTAATGATACTGCAGTATTTTTAACATACTGAAATTCGTCTATATCACTGAGTTGATGAACTACACGGTGTGATAGAACTAAATGTCAAGTAGTTAAAATGGTGGTTTAAATTCATTTAGGTGGGGATCGTAATAAATAAATAGCTATTATGTTGTAAAATAATATTGTAAAGTGTCCTATCTTGTAGGTAATTTTTTAATTTTTTATGTTTTTGTAATTTTTTAAATACATAAAATGAAAGGACATACATATACCTTTCATCCCAATAAAAATTGTGCCTTCAAACTAAATATATTTTAAGATATTAAATTTTGAAAATGGCCTTTTTTTCCATTCTTTCCAATTTTAAGAGTCCCGAGACCCCATGTTCTAAAAACATAACGAATTTATTTATTTTTTTTTTATTTAGCTAGTAAAAAAAAGACTATTCTAGAAAAGTTGTCTCTTCAATTGTATACTTCAAGCGTCTAAGAATATTTTGAAGAAAATTTTATCTAAAGTAAAGGATGTAGTTGTGTCTGCTCTATAAGTATAGTCATGGCAACGGCATTATTGTAATAATGAATACACTGTAATCACTGTAATGTAATAGAGAATATATCAGTTAGTGGTATTCTACAAACCGATAATGCTTGAAGACATCAACATTTCCTTCTAAATGAGAAACGTTCGAAATTCGAACTAGAATAACTTTTGAATAATAGAGAAAGGAAAATAAAAGACGACGATTTCACAAAAATCCAATTTAGGTTTAATATGATACCGTAATGGAATGCTATCTATGTACTTTTCTGAAAATGAGAATGTTTCATCACCGCGGGTACATTTGTTAAGGATGTTTCATAGTCACTCAAAAAATCTTTAAAACCTGGAATAGGAAAATCACTTTAAAAATTTGTTTTAATATTAAATCAGTACTTAATGGGACCATGGACCTTTATTTGAGCGAAAATGGACCCCAAAATCGACATTTCTTTTTGTGTGTATTATTATTCTCTAATTTGTATTACGCCATTCGTGGAAAACCACATGCAGATGCGATTATTTTACGCAAAGTGACAAGTGTTTTAATTTTGTTCACAAATAATTTTTTGGCCTTTTAATATACTTTAAATTTGTTTTTCTCATCACTGATGTTTCAGCTTTTTTTTTATTTTTGAAGTTTCTTTGCGGCTTAATTTTAGATCAAAATTCATGAAACTGATAAGGAAGAATCCTTATATTGCTTTAAAAGGAATTGTGTATGCATTTTTAAATTCGACTTCATTAAGATAATTAAATTTGACTTTTAACTTATTACAGGGCAGAATTTTGATGAAAATCGAAATGGAATTCAGAGAAAGACTCCTAAAAAATTAACTGTTTAAGGGATTAAAAAATCGATGAACAGACTTTTTGTAATAGAGTTTTACGTGATTAAAATCCAAAATTGAAGAAAGATCTAAAACATTAAGACGCAAGGAGCATTTTAAAAATTTAAATTTTCTAAAAGATCTTAAAATTATAATAAGATTAGAAATTTCTTTTAAGTTGGTGTATATACATATAGTGAAACGTATATTTACACAAAAATTCAAATCTGTATTATGAAAATTAAAATAAAATTTTTAAACGTCCTCCGTCCACATAAACAAATTTTGATATTTGTCTACTTTCACAAAAATTAGAAGCGGCAGTGTTAGATCGTCTTAAAAATATAATGATAACTAGAAAATAGAAACTCTGTTGTTTCAGAATTTAGTATCGCCCCCGTGGGAAAAAAATACATAGTTAATTAGAGATAGCACAAAACATATTTCAGTTTTAAGACTTAAAATACACGCTTTTATTTTACATAAAATGACGTAATTTATATCCGCTGAAGAATTCCACATTTACGATCCAGTCTTAAACAACATCTATAGAAATGTATTCAAAGAACGCCACTACCGCGGAATAATACACAAACCCAGCAATAAACAATATTGTCATTGAAGAAACACGACGAAAAAAACAAGTTGGAAATTGCTCGTCAAACGTGGCAAATGAGGTGCGTTCGTACTATAACTAGTTTTATAATTATTTTTTGCACCCCATATTGTACTGAATGTATAATTTTTGAACTTCATAAGGTGCCTAGTCTGTAAGATCATTAAAATGCACTTCCAATAATTTTTTTTCCCATTCCCCGTAATGTAACGGAACACTTTTGACTGTCCCTGTCATTAAACTATACATTCGATTTTCATAAAATTTGAAATGGCTCGACAAAATTTTGCAACAGCTATATCTTTAAAATTTCAGACCATTCGGAATGCTGTAACATCATTAAAATGCACTTGTAATAATTTTTCCCTTTGCCCGTAATGTAAAGAAAAACTTTTGACTGTCCCTGTAATTAAACTATACATCCTATTTTCATAAAATTTGGAATGGCTCGACAAAATGTTGCAACAAACATATACTTAAAATTTCAGACGATTCGGTTGGGTAGTTTCTGCTCTGTTACATGCGGACAGATAGACAGACAGAAGGACGGACAGACGGACTGAACGACGACTATAGGTGCTACGTATTTATATAATTACGAACGCACCTAAAAAAACAAAAAAAAACAGGTATCTACCGATTCACAAGCCTTCATTTTTTGTAACATTAAAATGGATACTGAAAATTCTGTGTAGTTTATAATAGTTCCATGTTTTATCAGAAATCATCCATTTATATTTTCTCAGAATTCAGAAAATATTATTACACACGGCTTAATAAAATTGCATTCTTTCAGATTTTTGATAAGAATTAAGTAAATGGGGAGCAAAAAAGTCACAATCATCGCTCGCCCTCAAGAAAAGTAAAACATTTCGACAAAAGTAGATTTCACAGGAGAAGCAAAAGGAGGGTTTACATGTTTTTTTTCTGTAACATTAAATTATAGCACTTAGCTCTGGATGAAGCTCTAAAAACGTGCATGAGAGTATAAAACTTTTAAGAATGAAGACGTAGATGAGTAACTTCAGCTAGTAAGTTATAGCAGTTAAGACAAATAAGTTACCACTAGAATGCATTTTGGTTTGTAGAATTTTACAAGAAAATGCTAATTTGAGTTAGATTTTTGCTGAATTGCCAGTTACTGGTTGGATGTCAATAACTGAGGGTTTCACCCTATTTTCTTTACCAATAATTCTACAATGTTGCAGTAACAGCAATGTTTTAAACGCATTTCAAATCATTTTTAAGTTTAACTCATTTCATTTTACCTCGTTTTCCAATGCCTCTGTTAAATTATTTAAGGGGTCTCAGGACTCTTAAAATTGGAAAAAATGAAAAAAAAAGACCATTTTCAACATTTAATATCTTAAAATGCATTTGACTTTAAGACACAATTTTAATTGGAATGAAATATATAAGTATGTTCTTTCATTTCATGTATTTAAAAAATTATAAGATTCAGAATTACTATTTACAGGGGGCTTCAAACTGTCAGAAATTTCATGAGCAAAAAATCGGCAAAACAGCTTACGCGCACGATTACAAAATAAGTATTGCAACTAGAATGAAAATTTTGGTGCCTACTTATACTTCAGAATGTAATAATTACCCTGAACCTAAATAAATTTGTATTTAAAGCATTTTTTATATTTTTAATACAAAGTTGTATTTAGCTAATGCAAAATTAAGAAAATTTCAACAGTATAATCACCTAAAAAATAATGCTTTGAACAATAAAAAGGAAATTTTAGGTTCAGTTTATACAGACTAACATGAAACATATGTTTTGAAAATTTCATGAAAAAATATTCATAAGTTTTTGAGATATCGTGCGCGTTATGCCCAAAAACGTCATTTGGAGAAAAATGGCTTCAAAGTTTCCGAAACGACGCTTCAGCTATTGAACGTGTATAAATGTAAAAGCCATAACTTCAGTTCTAATAGGAATTTCAAGGAAACAATTATATCAAAATGCTCAGAAAAGATAGGAGTTTAGCATCTAAAGAAATTAAAATTTCGAAAATTTTAAAGCTTTAAGAGTCCTGAGACCCCCTTAAAGAAATTGAAACAATTCCCTCTGTTCTATGATCGTGGTCATGGCAAACTACATTATGACCATAATGATTGTTCAAGGAATATGATGAAAGAGAACAGTAGTAGCTAACTGTATTTTACAATCCATGTAAAATAAATAAATAACAAGAAAGAAAAAATCATGCTTCAAGCATAGATTATGAAGCACTTTCTAACACATTTAGAATAATGTAACAAAACTGCACCGTTTAATAAGTTAAAATGTTATGGCTATTTCAAATGAAAATCAAATTTCAAAGTAATTGCTTAAGAGGCGCAAAGGCCAACATAGTGAAAAAGATTCCATGCCGGGACTCGAACCCGTGCCATCAGTATAGCGCACTGACGTTCTACCGACTAAACCATATGGAACGATACCCAGCCTGGAAAATTTCTCACTATTATATGTTGGCACGGATTTAATTAAGTTTCGTGTTCAACCCAGGTCGGTGGCTCACGATAAATATCCCATCTTGTGCTGCGTTTGTAGCCTTGCCAACATATAATAGTTAGAAATTTTCCAGGCTGGGTATCGTTCCATGTAGTTTAGTCGGTAGAACGTCAGTGCGCTATACTGATGGCCCGGGTTCGAGTCCCGGCATGGAATCTTTTTCACTATGTTGGCCTTTGCGCCTCTTAAGCAATTGCTTTGAAATTTGATTTTCATTTAAAATATTGTACGCAAGGCGAATGTTTCTCTCTGGAATAATTTCCATGTATTAACATGTTATATCTAATTCAACCATATGGTAACGCATAACACACTTGAAAACTCAATTTCAGCTGCTCCCATCTACAATCGTAAAATTAGCCTAATTCTTTGAGTGGCCCTGTATAGGATATATAGATTTTTATCTATCAACTACATGCATGCCAAAACTTAGTTCAGTTAAGAAATATATATCTACATTAGTTGAAATTTCCCTTTCAGCAATTTCCGCTAATAAGGAGAAACACAGAAAGGAGGCGCGTGAATTCTTTTGTGCAGCCCTGTATATGGGGTATAAAATTTATATACAACTAGTAAAATGCAAAGAAATAGTTAAATTAAAACAGTTAAATTTAAAAGCGCATGCCAAAATTGAAAACGCCCTTCAAGCAAATATTACTCAAAGATAAAAATAAAAACCGATTTATTTTGTGTGTCTCTGTAAGTGAACGAAAAATATGAATGCCCTATTCTATCGTAATCATCTTTTAGTGAAATATCCACTGATTTATATTTGTTTTAATACATTTGAAATAACGTAATGTCATTAAAATACTCTGCAATTAATTTTTCTCCATATAGGGGAGACCGGGGTTAGTTGTGTCAAGGGCAAGTTGTGCCATCGAGCTTCCTGACTGAGCCAATAGGTTGCAGCACCTGTCGCGTCCTGTGAGTGAAGAGTGTGATTGTATGAATGTGCTGCGTAAGTTTTGAAGTATAACGTTGCGTTGTTTTCGAGATAAAAATATTTATCTTGTTTTCTATCGGAAAAGTAAAATTTGCGACATTTTTCGACCTCGTCATTGCCACTAGGGATACGGAGGTATGTAAACTTCTCTAACATTATTTAAATGCTTATGTTTTGAGCTGTTATTCTATGTATTTCATTCGTTAATCATGCCAACATTTTGGAAACTAATGAATAAAGTTCAAAATGGCGTAACGCGGGGCTAGTTGTGACGAAGTCCGAGAGGCACGTTGTGACAACGTCACTACTTACCCCAGCATCCTGGAAGCACTGTGTCGATATACGACATACCAGGTATTGTCAAAATAGCCCTTCCTAGTGCTGCCACTCCAAAAAAATTAATCAAGCAGGATTTCGTTGAAGTGGAATTTGGGAATTTAATAGGAACATTTTTACAGATGAAGGCTTTCTATATTCCTCAGTAACTGATCGACCGTTATCCATCAGAGATGAGAACGTTAAAGACCAGAATGACAATGAAAAAAAAATAGTAAATATGAAACTGTTAATAAACGAAGCACTTTAGCAATAACTTTAATCAATGATGGTGAGATTGCAGCACCGACTTCAGAAGTAAGAAATCTCATTGAATTAGATGATTCTATGACAATTGATAATAGCAATGTGTCAGTGGTAAGTCTTACAGAATTAAGACCTCTCCCTAAAGCAGGACCTCGAAAAGGCAAGCGATCTATTCGTAAATGTTTGAAATCTGTCATTCTAACAAGCACACATGTAAAAGAGAAAATTCGAGCAGAACAAAAAGCAAAAGAACGCAGAAAACAAATTGAAGATGAAATAGTAAAAAATAAACTGTATGGAAACGTCAAGCAATGCATAAAAAAATTACACCTAGGTTATTGAAAAAAAGGGAGAAGCAAGTATTGGATAGCTCTGAAGATGAAGATAATTGCTTATGTCTAGTTTGCTTAGAGCAATACAAAATTTCTACACCCGTAGAAGACTGAGTGCAATGCATGATATCTAAAAGATGGGCGCATGTCAAATTTACCAAAAATGAACCTTATTTTATTTGTATTAACTGCAAATCAGACGCTAAAACAAGCGATGACAATGGGTGATTGAAAATATAGGATATAGGCCTACACGTTCTAGTAGGCTACCGAATCAAAAAGTCAATATGGCCAAAGATTAGTGTTGGCTTACTTTTTATTTCTTTCCTGATTAAGACAGTTTTTTTCTTTTTATTACTAAGTGTTTCTAAAAGTATCTTTATGAAGGACTAAGAGTTTACAAGTGTTAACAATTTAACTATTTTATTTTCATTTTATTTACAATATTATTAAAACATGAAAGTGTTTTATTGTGTTAAGAACGTTATAAATGAATAAATTTCTCATTCTTGATTTAACATATCCCATTTAATCGTCTTTCTTACATAATTTGTGTATGTTACAATGTATTTGTATGTGTCATTTATTTGTCACAATGTGCCTCAAGCATGTCACAACTTGCCCCGTAGCGGGGGTTAGTAATGACAAATTTCGAGGTTACGCAGAATTCATTTTGTGATATGAAAAACGTTAATAATGTTAAATGTAGTTTTATAAATATGTTACGCAAGATTTACTCTAATGATATGATACACTAAATGTTTCGCTTCAGTTCAAATCTTACGGCTAATATAAAAAATGTCGAAAATGTCACTACTAGCCCGGTCTCCCCTACTATAATGTAAAGGAATTCTTTTGGGTGCCCTATAAATGAACTATTAATCCCACATACTTCATTTACAATACCAAACATGCCTAGGTGAAAGTGCCTAAGTAACATGAAAATCCGAATCTACTTACGGGAGTTAGAGCGTGGTCAAGCGGACAGACAAACCGAATGCATAAACACTTTTCAACTTTGTTGGAAAATGTTAAAAAAGGTTACTGTACTAACACTGACGCAATCATCCTATAAAAATGTGACTGAAACCAAAGTATCAGTAATCGACCAGTCATCTAATAATTAACCCTCCGGTAGGCGCGTGGACTACGAACGTAGGCCAGATATATTTTAAGAAACATAATTTCTAATAGAAGGCACCCTCACTCGCTGCCTTCACAGTAGCTGTTCGAAATATGTTTTTTTTTACGCGAGTAGTATAATTTCGTTTCTCAATGGGTGATTACGTGTGGTTTATTTCGATAAGAATTTGGTTGGTCTATGTTTGTAAACCACGCGCCTGATTACTTTACGTTTTTAATCAAGATTGAATTTTTGTTTCTGCGCGTTTTATAGAATATAATGTGAGATAATTGACGTTTTTTATATATGTGAGTGTTAATTTTTTTTTTCTGATTTCATAGGAAAGCATGTCGCAGCCAAAAGACACGCAGCCATATGGAAAAGTCGAGAGATCCAAATGATTTGATGAGACGGCTTAACGAATTGTCCTCTGAAGATAATATGGAAGAAAGTGGGGACGAATTAGAAGAGGTTCCATTGAAAATAAAAGAAAATGTATAAAAAAAAATTACCACATTTCAGATACAGAAGAAGAAACATCGGAGACAGAAATGTTATAACCAGAAGTAAATGATGTGCAAGTTGAGAGCATACGCAATAAATACTACATCGAAAGGCATACAGTGACGAAGTGGAACAAAATTAAGCCAAATGTGCAGATTCGCACAAGAAGCAGCAATATTATTTCACATTTACCTGGAGCTAAAGGAAATGCTCGTCAAACAAAATCGGAAATCGAATGTATTCAGTTATTCATAGCAATGATAACAAAATCAACTAATATATACGTACAAAGTATTTAGCACCTATTTGATAGAATGAGAGATGCTAGATATACAGATGAAAGTGCTTTAATTGGATTATTGTTTTTTATAGGAACTGTACGAAGGTCAAGAGAAAAGGCTGCTTTCGGATAATCAAAAAGGGAACGGTATTACCTTTTAATGAGTGAAAAGAGTTTCCGCTTTCTACTAAGGTGTCTAAGTTTTCATGACGTAACAGACAGTATTGCAAGAAAGGAAAAAGATAAACTTGTACCAATAAGGGAAATTTTTCAGCTATTTCTGACAAATTTTCAAAACAACTTTTGCGAGCGAATATCTTACAATCGATGAACAACTTTTAGCATTTAGAAGACGCTGTTAATTCAATATCTTGTGTGCAGACAACATCTACCCAGAAAACGGGCTAAGTATGGACTAAACATATTCACATTGTCTGATGCATATACGTACGATCTTGAACCATATGAAGGAAAATGACCCGAAGGGCCATACAATTTCAAGAATACTACCCAAGATATTGTTCTCCGACTAGTACAGCCAGTAGAAGGTACTAACCGAAATATCACAACCGATAACTGGTTTACAAGTTTTAAACTGAAGGAAACATTGCTAAATGGAAAAAAAATTGACACTAGTAGGTAGCTTGAAGCAGATCAAGAGGAAGATACCACCCGAATTTTTACCAAAGAAAACAAGGAAAGAGAACAATTTTCTTTTTGGATTTCAACACGAATGCACTTTGGTTTTTTATTGCCCAAAGAAAAATAAAGCTGTATTAAAAGCATCAAATATGTACCGTGACTATGCTATTAATCCTGAAACGAAAGAAATGGTAAAACCTGAAATGGTAATCTTCTACAATAGAACAAAAATAGGCATAGATTTAGTAGATAGAATGTGACAAAGCTATAAAGTTGCAAGGAATTCTAAACGATGACCTATGATGATTTTCTAGGACTTATTGAACATCTCTGCAATAAACGCGTTTTGTGTTTACAAAATAAATAACTCTGAGAAAACAACTAAAAGGCGAAAATTTATTGAAGTTTGTGCATGAAAATTAATACGGCCACAAATAGAATTCAGGTCTACAGTAAAAGAATCTGTGGAACTTAGAAGACGTGCAAGTCCACTCTTAGATTTCCCAAAAGTTCAGCAACCAATAAAAAAAACCAAGCGGTAAAATTTTGTTGGACGTTGTAGCTAAAAATTATTAAAGATATATTTTTATTTTTTTATTTTAGAGTTCTATAATAAAGTTTTTTTCACAGTCTTATTAAAAAGTTAATGTTTATAATAGGGAATAACACTGTAAAATCACTCCATTTGATAGATAAATAATCTTTAAGTATTGCACAACTCCGTTGAAACATATCTTTATCTATAATAAGTTCATTTATCAGTTTATATACTTTCGTTTACGATAACGGCAGATGAGAATTTATGACTTTAGTTAACTTCAGTCTTGATTTAGTGATTACATTACTGCACATCTTTGAACACGAATGACATCGAATTCGATATCTAAAGGCAAAATTTACCGAAGTATGAAAATATGATGTCAAAAATATCTGCTAGTACTGGAAATTTAAAGGTTTGTTACAATTTATATATGTGTACGACCCCTAATCAAAATATAAGGGTAGTGTTAATTAATATACGTTCTTACTAATCGATTGGTAGCAGTCACATTTTTATACTATGATTTGCGGCATAGTTTTTTTGGGTATAATTTTACTTTTGCGATTGTACAAACTTATAAATGCGTACAGACATTAACTTTCCCATCTGAATCCGAAACGTTTTAAATTAGAATGACAGTAATTTTGGAGAATAGAGCTATAAATGGCAGACAACAATTTTACAAAAATACAATTTACGATTAAAATTGAAATGGGATGCCTTCCAAATACATTACAGAAAATGAGAATGCTACATCAAAGTTTATGTTTTTGTTAATGTTGTATTAATTAGTATACGTTCTTATTTATCAAACAGGCACCATTTTTTCTTTGATTTGCGTCAGAGTTTTTACGGGGTATTATTTTATTTTCACGATTGTACAAACTTATAAATGCTTAATGACGTCAACATTCCCATTTGAGTCCGAAAGGTTTTAAATTCGAACGAAAGTAATTTTGGAGAATAGAACTACAAATGGCAGACGATAATTTTACAAAAATACAATTTACGTTTAATGCTGAAATGTAATGCTTTTCAAACACATTGCAGAAAATGAGAATGCTGCATCAAAATGGTTATTTCGTTAATGATGCTTTAAAATATCTGAATAGAAAATGAATAAAAGACTGGAATTGGTGAAGAACATTTATTTTCTGTCCTATTAATAAACCAATATTTGTGGAACACACACAAAGCAAAATCTGAAGATTAAGCTTGATTTGTATAATATTAGAAGCGCCAGTATTATTTTTTAAAATATAAATATATATTACATACAGGGTGTTTCCGAATTCGGCCGACAATTTCAGATGTGTGATAGTAGGCATGCAGAGGATGAAAAAATGCCATAGAACATGGGTTCGCAAATCACTTATTTATTCACAAATACAGTGTATTTCATCGTAACTGAAGTCGGCTTGGCGGTAATAATTTTGCGAAAAATACAAATGTTGTAATAAATGTAACGATATGTACAGTCGTGGGAAAAAAAAGAAAACACCCCCTACTGACTCCTCAACAAATTATTGTAGACGAAAGTTACTGGTACCGAACGATTGGAAATAAAGTCTACTTTTAAATGATGCATATAACATTTTCTTAGGGGGCCATCTACATATTAAAACGAATCCAAACTTCATTTTTTTCAATGGCAATACCTACTTTTAACGAGATATTTCAAATCTTAATTAAATTTCGTTTTCACTCTCTAGTAAACATAATTTACTCTCTAGTAAACATAACAATAGTTTACCCAATACCTTACCGTTGGTTAACCAGAATGCCGTTATCAATCTTTCAAGTGCTAACCTTACTCAGGATGAAATCCATTATCTTAAATTATATAATATATAAATAATATATATATAATATATAAATAATAATTTTGCACTTACTACCAAACCGTCTTTTCCTAATGTGATTGCCCCCATTGAAAGAGCGTTCAAGTTCAGTGCCTTAAACCCTTCTCAGAAGGATTCAATTAGACACTTAATCACCAATAATGTGAATTTCAATAATAACCTTCCTAAATCCAATATCAGCAAAGCTGCATCAAATTGCATAAAAAATCTAAAATCTAATACTGACATAGTTATCAGCAAGGCTGATAAGGGTGGCCAGATTGTTGTTATGGACAAGTCTGATTACCTATCCAAAACACAAGACTTGATAGACGAGGGTCCTTATAAAAAGATTAAATCTGATCCTTCTCAAAAAGAATTGAAAACTATAAAATCGGCTATCGAGCACTCTCCACTCATTTCCAACAACGTTAAATTATCCCTCATTCCTTCAGTGTCACACTGCGCAAGATTTTATACGCTCCCAAAAGTCCATAAACAAGGCATTCCTTTCAGACCAATAGTTTCGAACATTGGTACCTCTTCCTATAAATTAGCGAAATATTTGACCTCTATTTTCTCCCCCCTGCTCTCTAACAATATCTACACTTGCAGGAACTCTTATGAGTTTGTTAATAAGCTTCGTACCTTCACGAGTACTCAAAACAATAGTATGGTTTCATTCGACGTTAAATCACTATTTACTAACGTACCGGTTCAAGGTGCTTTAAATTGTCTTAAATTACGCCTACAAGATTTTCATTATTCATATTACGAAATTGATGAGCTTATACATCTTACTAGCATTTGTTTATCGCAAAACACATTCATTTTTAATGGTAATTTTTATTGCATGACTGATGGTTTGTCCATGGGCTCCCCCCTCAGCCCCATCCTCAGTGATATTACGAATCAAACCTTTTCAAGATTTTATCCTTTCCATTTTACATCCGCTATGTCGATGACTGCTTTGCATTATTGAACTCTGATCTTAATCTTACTAATATTCTCGATATTATGAATTCTATAGATGAACATATTCAGTTCACTTTCGAACTCGAAAATAACAGTCGTTTGCCCTTTCTTGATGTTATGGTTTTCCGCGAAAATAATTTGTTTCACACTACTGTTTACTGTAAACCATTCGCAGTATCCTTACCCCCACATCGCCTTTCATCCCATCCACCTAATCAAAAGTTGGCTGCCTTTAACAGTTATGTTTACAGGGCTTTAAATATTTGTTCTTCCGACAGTTTACTAAAAACAGAATTAAACTGCATTAAATCTATTGCCATTGATCGAGGTTTTACAGCTGAAATCGTCGATTCCATTCATAACAAACTAAGTAAACGTACAAAATCCAGGGCTAATACTGTCGGTAATGAAAATTTAATTATACTCCCATATTTTCCGAAAATAAGCCATCAAATTTCTAAAATCTTGTCAAAATTTGACTTTAAAGTAGTTTATACTCCTTTTAATAAAATTCAATTCACAAATCTGAAACATCCAATTGACAGTTTTTCAAATTGGGGTATTTACAGGATATCTTGTGAATGCAACAAAATGTACATTGGTCAAACGAAGCGTGCCTTTAAGATCCGTTTGGGGGAGCATAAAACTTGCGTTAAAAATTGTGATATCAAACGTTCCGCTATTGCCAACCACTGCTGGTCCAACAACCATAATTTTAAATTTTCCGAAGCCTCCATAATACAGAAATGTACTTCAATCTATGATCTGGACTTCTGGGAGGCTTACCACATATGGAAAAATTCAAACAGTTTAGTTAATGATTTATCTAGTACGCCCAATTTTTCAAAGGTATGGTTTAATTTTCTATAATTCCCTCCACTCCCTCCCCCCTTTTTCTCCTTCTAAGCTTGGACTCTTCCAGAGCAATTGGGTATTTTGATTGGTCTCCCTGAATATGCGCGTGAGATCAACTCCGTAACTGTTTGTCAGCCGTAGGTCGCATTTCACCGTTGGCAGTAGAGCTGAAAGGTACGCTTTTCTGACTCTCTGTCCACCTCTCCCCCCCTCTTTTTACACAATGTCTTAGTTTTAACTTTTATTTTAAGCACTGATGAGGAAACCTTAGAGGTTTTGAAACAGCTGTATGCTTTTAAACACATTTTATTTGTGCCTTTATACGTTGTTTCTTCTTTTTCTTAATATATTGGCACAAAGTACAATCCTTCCCCACTTTTTATAAACAGAGTGTTCCCGCAATCGCCGATATCGTATGAACTGGTAATCGAAGTGCAAAATGTGGAGTATCAACTGCATGCTGCTGAAGCGTATAATAAAACTTCTTCCTCTTTTTTTTGGTGTTATCATATTTACAACAAAGGTGAGCATGTCTATTAAAAGTTTTATTATGAAAATCAACTTCAGTTTTCTGAAAGTTATTACCATCGACCAAAGTTGAGTTGTACTATAACACCCTATATATTTCATTAAATGAGTGGTGTTCGAGTCCACGTTTTATGGCAATTTTCATCCTCTTGATCCTACTATCACTCCTCTGAATTTGTCTGTCGAATTGCGTCAACACCCTGTATATGTACGCTTTGCGTGCAGCAAGAAAGGTTAAAGATTTTGCTGTGGTGTCATAGAATATTACAAAAGGACTGTGACATTTGTAGTTAAAATGAGACTAAAATATTATACATTTCCTATATTTGTAGTATTATTTTCGTATTATTTTAATGTGCGTCCGTAATTATATAAATATTTAGCAATTATAGTCGTCGTCTGGTTCGTACGTTTGAATATCTATCAATCTGTTCGCAGTTAACAGCGTTTAAACTACCCAGCCGAATGGTTAGAAATTGAATATATGTAATCATTGGAGAATTTTATCGAGTCATTTCAGATTTTATGAAAATCGACTCAAAACTTAAAAAGATATTAATAAAAGTTTTCTTTAATCTATTAAATCCTTTCCTACGCAATGAATTCAGTGATATCCCCCCGATAGGTAATGATTATAGGTTACCATGGAGATAACTTCCTTTTTAAGATTGAGTCCTATTATTACCGCTGTACCGTCATGAGACAGGAAATCAGGATGGTCTAGCTACAAAAGCATTTAATAAAGCAGCACGGCACAGCTATACAAAAATTATTCAGAAAGTAAAAATGAAGAGGTAGGCTTTCACACTACTAGAGCTTAACCCATTAACTGCTGGTGTTGCGTTGACGCAACAGTCAACATAAATGCATATAAAAAATTAGCTATCAAACGAATTTTATATTAATAGTAATTTTTAAGTAGGGAACATTATGGTTAATAATTCAATAGAAAAATATTTTCTTTAAACATTTTTTTTCTATCTAATAACAAGTTCGAAACTTAAGGCATTTTTAAAGGAAAACTTTCACGTTGTCGTTTTCGCAGAAGAAATATAGTTAGACAAATGTAAGCTTTAGAGTAAATCTATTTTTAGTCATGGTCAAAGTACATCAGAACATTCAACGAATCAGTTGCTTTTGTTTTAGTGGGGGAGGAAGAGAAAATAGGTGTTGCGTTTACGCAACGTCAGCGGGAAAGAGAAGTGTCGTTCGACTCTGTGGATTTTTTTTTCTTATTCTGTGATCATAGAAATGTTTGCAACTAGAAATTTTACGTTAGAAGAAGGTCTTAAAGAATTTTTAATAAGGATTCATGTAATGATGACGAACAAAACTGATATTATCGTTATTTCATCAGAAATAGGAGAAATTATTGATGAAGAAGGAGAATATGATAATATAGCAAAAAATTATAATGATATTTTACCATGCGCTAATGCTGACGAAATTGAAGTGTGCTTAAAAAAGAAATTTGTACCCTCTAAAAGTAGTACAAGTCATACATAAAAAAAAAAAAAAAAAAAAAAAAAAAAAATGGAGACTTGAAGACTTGAAGAGGATAAAGGTGGAAATATTTATTATGACTCAGCCAAAAATTGAAGAAAAAATAAAACCTTGACAAATGCGGGAAGGTATAATGATTATGTTCGAAAAAAAAAACTCTCACTTAGATTTCAGATTTGAAGTTGTATTGTACTTTTTGCAAACTGCCTTTGAATGTAAAGAGTTAGACATAAACAGATCAGCCACAAAAAGGCATAGTAAGTTCTCCATGCAAAAGTCATTACAGACAAAACGTGGACATTTAAACCTTTCATAGCAATTTCTAAGCATTTCAAGGCAAAGCATTTCAATTTCTAAAATGTTGAAATGAATGAATGACATCGGAATTTACGAAAAATTGCATAATAAAAAAATTGCTTTACCAAAATTCTGGAGCCATTGTGGCATTTGTGAAATAAAATTAATTGGTTTCATAAATACACGACTGCCACTGAAAGGGTTAATCGACAAGTCCGATGACAGCAGAAGACTGCATTGTAAACAATGCCATAGCCAGAATGTTTATCGCTGCAGTAAATTTCTGATGTTGTTTTACATCATTAGTGTAGCGAATATTTTGATACTTGGAACTGTTTTCTGGACATGATCAGTAATTTAGAATGAAAAAATAAATTAAATTTTAATAGTAAATTAGTTACCTTGAATGTGATTGTTTGCTGTCTAAATTGTAACAAAGCTAAAAAAATCTTCCAGTGCCCAAATATGCAATAAAATTCCACTGATGCACAATTGAACTCACTAAACATCAGTACTCTTATTCCGCTGACGTTGCGTGAACGCAACACTCGATTTTTCGTAAGCTAACACACATTTTATTATTTCCACTATAAATTAATGTTGTATATGCTCAAATGAATAACCAATATCATTTGTATAAAATATTTTTAAACCCCTATAGTTTTGGCGGTTAATGGGATAAGTAAACCCTGTCCGCAGTATTTTCGGTACAGCGCGTGGGTTACAGCTTAGAGTACTCTGTACTCTGTCCGGAGAGAAACTATCCCCGCAACCTACCCTGAGCCTGGACAGACCTACGCCGCGAACGTAGAAAAAAGAAGTCTTCACTTTTCGGAGTTTCAACGGAGAGTCCCCGAAACGGCCCCAGGCATTTGTGTATATGTAAGACCAATTTCTTTGATAATTGGCGGCACTTGAAAATGCTTGAGGAGTGTTTCAAGTGTTTTAAGAGTTGTTATACCCAAAATGTCTAAAGCTTAGATCTTGGCTTAAAATATGATTTCCAGTCTGACAGTTGGAGAGAGTTGGAGTGGAATATATTGCAAGTTTAATTGGGTTTTTAGAGATTTTATGATACACAAAATGTATCGGTCTTGTAGCAAAAGAGGGATATTTAGGAGCCACATCTGACTCTATTGAATAGAACCAGGACTTTACACCGCATTACTGAATTTAATATATAGAATCGTAATACATTTTGTATTCATGCAGTTTTGCATAAGAGTTCAACAGCTATTGCACCAAGATCTGAAGTTATTTATAAAACTATTATAGTACGAACGCAACTTATCTGCCACGTTTGGCGTAAAACTTCCGATTTGTTTTTAAAATTATAAGTGCTCGGACTTCCCGAGTTACACGGCATATTGCGCATGGGAAATTGATGAACTTGTTGAAACAGTGGTGGAAACGATTTTAATTGAACTCCTGATGATGTATTTATGTTCAATAAAAAAAGTTATTTTTCCATAACAAACTCTAAAAAGCATTTTTATATCAAATATAGCAATTATTCGAATAAGCTTTTGAAAATTATTAAAAGAAATATTAAGAAACAAATGTTGTGAAACGATTTTATGAAGCGAGTAATATATAAATTCGAATATCTGAAACGATTATATGAAATGAATTTATGAAATCCGTGGTTTGAAATATAATTTTGATAGAAAGAGAGACGGACA
Source organism: Maratus speciosus (assembly GCA_963932465.1). Taxonomy (NCBI): domain Eukaryota; kingdom Metazoa; phylum Arthropoda; class Arachnida; order Araneae; family Salticidae; genus Maratus; species Maratus speciosus. Next base: position 13,115,447 of record OZ010799.1, read on the forward strand.
CAGAAAATACAGACTGCAGGCATACAACAGACAGACAGCAGACAGAAAGTTGTCAGCTATACAACAGACAGGTAGCAGACAGAATGTTGTCAAATATACAACAGACAGATAGCAGACAGAAAGTTGTCAGCTATACAACAGACAGGTAGCAGACAGAATGTTGTCAAATACACAACAGACAGACAGCAGACAGAAAGTTGTCAGCTATACAACAGACAGGTAGCAGACAGAATGTTGTCAAATATACAACAGACAGATAGCAGACATGTGACAAACATGCAACATACAGTCAGCTGATAGGCAGTCGGCAGTCAGTAGACAAATTGACAGAAGACAGAAATCAGACAGACAGATAGAAAGAAGGGCAGACAAAGACATAGCGACAAAAAAAAAAAATGTTCGTGGATTTTCGCTTGAAGTTCTCAGGGTGCAGAGCCTCCTAATATTGATAATAATGGTTTTTATATTCATTGTACAAAGTTTTTTCCAATTTTAAGATAACGTCATAGTTTTTAGAATAAAATATGTACGCATCATGTATTCGTATAATGTATTCATATTTATTATTATTTTTTTTTTTGGTTAAAATAAATAAAAATTAAAAGCGAAAAATCGTCTACTCGTTTTCTAATTCACCTTTTCTGGAAATTTGTGCTTAAAGTATAAAGCATTGTTTGTTTCATATTCAATTTCATTAAAACAGCATTAGTACAAAAATGAACACAATACAATAAATGCAATATTGTGCAAATTGATAAATGTTCATAAACACTATTATTTCCTTCTGAAACGGAAAATCTCCAACGATATCAATTGTGTTTAGTAGAGATGGAAAAATGCAAAATGGCGATTTCAGAAAAATCCAATTTATGTTTAATACGCTGTTCTAATGGAATGCCTTCCAGGTCTTCTAGCAGAAGGATTTTCTATAATGAGAATGCTGCATACAGTTTGATATCCTTGTTAATGGTAGTTTAAAGTATCTAAAAAGGTAAGAAAATATATTCAGAACAGGAATAGGATAAAAGGGGAGATTCCCTTTTTTAAAGATTACACGCGTTATAGGAACCGTATTGTTCAAACTAGGTAAGACCATTTTTGTTTATTTTGACAAAATTTTGTGTATCTATTTACATAAAATCCAAGTCTCTGTGCGTCCCTCACAATTCCGGTTGGACCACTTCATTGTAATGAGTAACTGTTGAAAAATACTAATGACAGTGTTACTTCAATAGCGCCAATTTTTAACCAACTTGGCGAGTTATTGCCAAATTTGGCGACAAATATAAGTTCTCATATACGAAGCAAACTTGGCGATAGCTGGCTAATTTGGTGAAATTTCCATTTAAACCATTTGTCTTCCATGATCGAGCTCACCGCAATTTAATTTAAACTCCGCGCATTTAAGGGTTAGTTTTCGAAATCTATAGATCAGAATTTAAAGTGTAATATACGAAAATGTAGGTCTTTGCGTCTTCATCCCGATGGTACTAATAACATAATCGACAGTAGACGACGCTGTAGTATCCGATCTTCTAACTACCCGATTTTAATGTGCTTGTGGTACTTTTCCAGTATAGGAACGAGATAGAGAAAATGGCCTTGGCGAGAAAATGAAATTTGGAAACATATTTTCTAGCAACATATTCACTGTTTTATATACACAAGTAATTTTCAATATTTATACAATTTAATATAAAGAAGCCATTTAACTATTTTTGTATACAAACAGAAGTAAATTGTGTAAAAATAGCAATAATAATATAGATATAAATAGAATGCTTATAGATTATGTAAATATACTTAAAAGCTCATTAATTTTGTTTTCATAGCTGTTTATATCATTTGGCAAAAAATCTCACTTCTGAAGTCGAAAGTATGCCAAACGTTTAAAAAGCGCGCCAAGGCTCCTATATTGGAAAAGTACCGTGATTTATATAGCCCGATACGAAAATTAAGTTATCTGTACTTTTCCAGTTTAAGGGCCTTGGCGAAGAAGGAAATTTGGCAACATAGTTTCTGGCAACCTATTCAGTTTTTTTCATATACACAGGCATTTTATTTCTCAATATTTATACAATTTATTTAATATAAATAAGCCATTTATCTAATTTTATACAGAAACAGAAGTAATCTACTGCACATAATTTTTTCAAAAATATGTTTCGTTTTTAAAATGTGTTATTTTCATCTATCACTGCGGAACAAGCGAGAAAAACTCATATTCTTCCACATGTGTTGTATAGGGGAGAGCGGGATACAGTGGACCTAAGTACACAGTGGACCACCCCTTATATTTTACTTATTTTTACATTTTTAAAGCTTTTCTTACAGGCTAATTGATAACAGCACTGGATTGATTACTTATAGCCTTAAGAACACATGTACCCTTTTATCCTGACTGTTTGTTTTGAGCTCCTAAAAGTAAAATTTTTCATCAACATACTTTTCTTTATTGAGTAATTAAAGGTTATGGATAAATAAGATAAAAAACTTTTTTGAAAAGGTAAAACACTGGTCTTTATTTAATTTAAAATTTTGTATGCTTAAAAGAAAACTTAAAAAATAATATTTTTATGAGTATGTATTGAACTTCAACATGGGGTCCGCAATGAATACTGCATCTGTAATGAAGAATTTTCAAAATATTTAATAATTGTATATTCTCTATAAAGAAATATTGTTTTAAAATAGTTATTTAACTATAAAATAAAGTAAACAAAGAAAAATGACAATTTATTTAACCCTACAAGCATAGAGTAGCCATTTGGCACACTTTAAGTTTCATGTTGTATGTTGCTCAGATTATAATGTGGCCATCCGACACTTTAGTTTTCTCCTAAATTATGGATAACAGTTCACGTGTGATTTTTAAAATAATGTTTCTTGATCAATATAGCAGTTTTTTTTTTTTTTTTTTGGGGGGGGGGGAGGTGGAAGAAAAGGAGATAAATGAAAATCATGCATTGTAGAGTTAACATAGTAAGAAATATTTTGTGTTATATTTACTGCCTTTGAAAAATATAACTGTAGCCTAATAAGTAATAGATGACCTCACTGGATTGGTTATTTATAACTTCAGAGCACATGGTTAGCTCATAATGAACTGTTTTATCCTGACCATTTTGAGCTTCTAATAAATTTTTCATCATCATATTTGTCTTAATGATTGCTGATTTTTTTGTACTTAACTAGGGGGATCGGCCCCCTACGAGCTACGCTCGCCAACCCCCGTCCAGACACCGCAGACTCTAAATGCACGCTAATGTGATCGGCTTTAAAAGATTTCGAAAGATTGAATTATAATTTAAAAAACAGTGGCGATCTCCCTATAAACGGATTTCTATTCATTTCTCTTTGATTGGGGAAATTTTAATGCCAAATCCGCTGCGGTACTACTTGATTATCCCGTCGACTAATTTCGCCAAATAATATAAATCGCCAAACCACTCGCCAAATTATACAAATTGACATAATTTTTATTTTAAATAACGAAAGAACAAATAAATTAGTACAACATTAATAAAAATACAAATAAAACGTCGAAATAAAAATAACTTGATGACGTAGACACGTGTAACAACATTTCAAAATAAGCTAATATAAAAGGAATTAAGTAAACAGAATCTTTGTCTCCCGGTATTTTTTAACAAAGCGAAAAGAAAGTTCTTTTAAATGAGACATTTTAAATTAATCGTTTTTAATCTGACGTAATTTTGACCAAACTATTCTTTCTCCTTTTAATATTCACGTGAAATTACTTGTGTTAGAAATAAAATACTATTTGCGCTTTCCTAAGAAAAATAGTTGAAAAATATCCTCTCAAAATATCAAATAATTGTCTAGCGCAATTTGTAAATTTAAACCGTTTTGCAATATTATTTTGTGTTCATTTTATGTAATAACTGTAATGTGACGTAAATATGACATAATTTCTCCTATTTAAGACTTCTAACGCATGTTAATAAATTTATTATTTTACAAATTTCTTTCTCTCTTAAAATTCACGTGTAATTATAGTTTTTGTGACGTAATTTTTAATAAGTTCCTGCTTTTTGTACATAATTATTTAATTCTAATTCCAAATGTTTTTTTCTGTTTATAATAGTCACGTGTAAATAAATTTTTAATCTATTACACGTATAAATATTTTTTTTTCTAAGCAAACATTATTGTTTCCGCTGTTTATACAGTTGGCAACAGTTTAAATTAATATCACTTTCTAAAATCTGTAAAAAATATCTCTCGAAATGCTGAAAATTTGAATTTAAAATAGATATAAAACCTCGAAAAATGAGTCAAATTAAAAAAATAAATCAATTCTGCACACCGTGAAATTATAACGTATAAAATGAACTAAAAATTATTAAATTCCGATGTATAGTTTTTGCTACTATAAAAATTTTTTAGTGGAACGATTTTGTCCAACTTTAGCATTAAATATCTCTTAAAATAATTCTTCGATTTGAAAACTGTCTGCATCAGCGTGTTTATCAAACATTTCTGTATAACACTACCGATTTGCATATTTTTGTATGCATTATTTTTCTTAATATTAACGAAGAAAGACCTCCGGTCACAAAAAATTCAAAACCGGCGGCGGCGGTGACAGCGGTAGTTACTTTTTTTTAGAATAGAGAGATTAATAGCTTATTTGCAGTCACTCCTGCATCTTATAGTGTTATTTTCAAAATGTGATAAATTTTTTGATAATTCTTTAGTTTTACGTTTTTAGTTTCAAAATGCTACTTGCAAATTTGTATTATTATATTATTTTGGAGGGATAGGGGAAATAAAAAGAATTAGATTAATTATAAATAGATTTATATTTTATTTTAGACAATAACTAATAGTGGACCACTGTGCCCCAGCGAGTGGACCAGTGTACCCCGTTTCCGGGGCACACTGGTCCGCTTTACGGGTATATATATAGATATTATTATTATTATTATTTTCTTTTTTTTGGAAAAATGTGTGGGGAACTATGTTCTGTGAAAATTATGAGGCATGTAGAAAGGTTTAAAGAATATTCAAAAATATTTTCAGGTAGATTGGTCTCTCCATTAAAGAGAAAGAAAATCTTAACTGCAAAAGTGGACCACTGTACTCCGGTCTCCCCTATATCTTTATATCTCCTTTTGCGTCATTTTTGACGGGCTATCTTTCTAGTAAAAATTATAAAAACTGGTGACTGTGTTCTTATTATGAGATGTGGGAAATCTGCACGACTTTGCTTAGGGCAGTATAGTACATCATATTACTCGTATCTGTTGAAACACATAAATTGATTTGACACAAAACAAAATTTTAAACACAAATTTATACGAGCCAAATGCATTTGGAGCGAATTGGGAGAGAAGTAAATATTTCCATTAAAATTAAAACACAGGAAAAAAATGTTGTTTGTTTGAAAGGTTATATACAGATTTATTTTTTTCTAAGATTAAAGTTTTCGGAAAAAATATCCCACTTTTAATTTTTTCACTTAAAATAGGTTCATGGAAAGCATTTACCGTAAATGGTACATGGAAACCCGACTTATTTTTGCCAACTGGTTCAGTGTTGCCAGCGGGCTACTTTTTTAAAATTCAGATTTCTTGATTTGCACCACTTTTTTGAAATAGTAAAATTCGGCTTATTTAAGGACATATTAATTAAGGCGAAAACAAGCGGAATTTAACAATTTCAGAAAAGTGGTGTCAATCAAGAAATCTGAATTTAAAAAAAGTAGCCCACTGGCAACACTGAATTGGTTAATCAGCTTGGATGTTATGACACATTGCGTGTTGAAAAATTTGGTTTTAAACAACCACCTGCTTTTCATGAGAAGCACGCTGTTGTTCAAATGACCATAATTTTGTGAACATTTTAATAATTCAAAACCGTTTCAGGAACATACATATTTTGCACACTTCAGCAATGTAAAAAGTGCAAAAGAAAAGAAAAGACTAGAGAACAGGAATTCTGCTTTTCCAGAATTTAGCGTCGCCCCGATGAAAAAATAAATATACAGTGTGTCCACGTATAACCTGACCGACCTTTATTTTCGCAACCGTTGGTCCTAGATGCATACTTCCAATTACAAAAATGGTCAAAATTAGGTGCAGAGTTAAGATAAAAAAAGTGTGAAGCGAAAAAAACAATTTAGCGAAGAATTACAGATTCTAAATTTTTATACGGTCCCCGGTCCTATAAGTTATATTTAGTAAAATTTTTCTGTTACACTGACAAGTAAGGCAAAAAAAGTCCCGTTATTCTATGATTAAAATTGACCGAGTAATAGCTGTTGAAGGTTAGAGCATATTTTTTGCTGCAAATTAGGGGTCATTCACAAATTTAGTAGAAATATAATTTCGTCAGATATATTAAAGAAATGGTTGAGAGTAAAATTAGCATTGCAATATAAATTTGAAATTTTTAATCATTCTGACATATTACTGCAAAATATGCAATTTGTACTAAACATATAAGAGGATAAAAATAACAGAATTTTTGTTAAATAAAAGGATGCAAAACAAAAGCCTAAATTCTTTACAAAAATGATACATATTTTAAAATGCTGTTAGATTACACCGTCTTTCAAATTTTGGGTTGTGCCATGTTTTTTAGCTTTTGAAAATTGATTCACATGTATTTTTTTAGCGCTGAATACGAAATTGACCTTCATTTTAAACCATCACGTCAGGATTTTCCTCAATTTCAAAGTTAAAAAGCACAAAGTTAAAATTGATCCCCCTCCCCTCCCAACCTCATCGGACCCCTGAGCTGTTTAGCTCTAAAAAACCCAGTATAAGCCACAAAATTGAATAAATTATTGAATTAAATAAAATTAAACTGAATAAAAAAGTTTTATATCTATTTTATAGTATCAGATTTTTCGCTATTTTTTAATCTTGAAATTTACGATTTGCAAAAAATCTTGACATGATGGCTAAAAGTGAAGGTATTTTTTTTTATTTAGCGTTAAAAAATACATAAAATGTAATTATAAAAGTTAAAAAACACAACCATTGCAGGTTTATATTATCTGATCTAAAACCATTTCTTAAACTTGTGGACGTTAATCTATCCGATTTTTTTGTGTTATCCTCTAATATAAGTATGTATAAAATGGTAAGCAACAAAAGTCATAATAATATTACATTGTAATCGGATTTAAGTCAGTATGTAAAATTTTAACTTCGATCGGACGTTTGAAAGTCAGTTAAAGTTCGAGTACAAATTTTAAACTGCAAAGACAATCGTTGCAAGTCAAATAAAACCTTATGAAAATAACTTAATTTTTGTTAAAAGAAATCACAGCCTCAAATCCTTGCAAAGTACAACATATGTTAAAATACAATTATTTTAACTAATCTGAAACTTAACTAGTAAAGTTAACTCAATCGTAATAGTTGTACGATTTCTTTCAAACCGTAGATACCTTGAAATAAGTTTATGTACTTTATATACGAGCCCTGAAAGCATGGTCGAAATCATCTGTTTTGATATGCAAAAAAGTGATATAAGTCATGCATTTCAAAGTTTCATAACTCGGTCAATTTTAATGTTAAATGAATGGGACTCTTTCTGTCTTACTTGTTAATGTCACAGTAAATTTTTACTAAATATCACTTATAGGACCGGCGGACCGTATAAAAATTTAAATTTCGTAATTTTTTAATAAATGTTTTTCTTGACCAAAATCGCTTTGAAAATAATTCTTTACCTTATTTAAACCATTTTTGTAATTGGAAGTATGCATCTAGGACCAACGGTTGCGAAAATAAAGGTCGGTCAGGTTATACGTGGACACACTGTATGTATATAAATATAGATACAGTAGAGTCCCGATTATCCAAGTTAATCGAACTTATACCTTTGGATTGGATCTTTTTCTTCTGATGGACTGATGGCTTCTATTATTATGAAACAGCCATTATAAATGAAGTGTTAGGTGAAGATGAAAGAGCAGTCGTAAAAAGTTAGAACTCTGATTTTCTGGCCAGAATGGGGAAAAAATGGCCATAATTTTTTATCTAACTTTTTACGACTGCTCTTTCATCTTCACCTAACACTTCATTTATAATGGCTGTTTCATAATATTAGAAGCCATCAGTCCATCAGAAGAAAATATGTGGGTTAAAGCGGAAACTCGGTTAAGCGCGACTCGGATAATTGGGACTCTACTGTAGCTCAGTTTTAAGATTTAAAGCACGCGATTTTATTTATATAAAACGAAGTCATCCGAGACCGCTAAAGAATTCCTTATTTACGATCCAATCATAAACATCTACAATAAAGTTTTGGTAGGGCAGTCACTATCTCAGAATAATACAAAAATTGAGCAAAAAGAAATCAATTCATTTATATTTTTTCAAAATTTAGTTTTTAATTACTTTGCACGTATTTTAATTACTTTTTTTCAGTTTTTATGAGAAAGTGGCAACAAAAAGATATAATTGCTATTTTCCAACTATTTTTCCTTTGCTTTCTACAGAAATGGAGTACTTGAGTTGCCAAAATTAAGCAAATATCGCTAAAAACTACAAAAAAAAAAAAAAAAAAAAAAAAATTAATAATTCAAGAATAAATGAAGATACAGTTTTCAAACAAATTGCATTTAAAAGAACTTTTTTTTCCCCAATACGGCGGTCTAAAAATTGAAAATGTGCGATGCATAGAAATTTAAAAAATGCTATAGTCCATTTAATCGTACAATGATACATCTGCTTTGTTTATTGCTGGCTTCTGTAAGGTAAGGTTATTTTTTGGAGACAAAATAAGCGGGGAGAAAGAAATAGCATACCGAAAGGGGGGTGTTAAAAAAAAAGCATTTTTATGTCTGAACAAAGCGGAAACTCTGTAAGGCAAATAGGACCAATGTAGGAGAATTTCAGTATACTTTCAGTAAAACCAATATAGGCGATTTATTTTATAAATCAGACCTCAAAATTAGGTTGTCTTTATGACGAAAAGTGAAGTGCAGTGGGAGATATGGGGAGAATCCTTGATTGTAGAGGGTGGGACCCCACGTTTTTTTCACTCGAGGAAAAAACTGAGAGAGATAGTTAAGCTGCACACAGACGTGTGTTTTGCTAGACTTCTCCTGTTTTCGTGGAAATCTTTTCTTCTGAACCCATCTGCGGTTTATTCACATAAGAATGAGGGGAATGAACAATGGGTCAGGAGATAAGGAGCTCGACTCTACTTGAAGCAAAAATTCCTCTTTTGCTGGACATCAGTCCCTTTCCTATTAAAGTCATTAAAAATCAAAAACACCGCGTGGCCACAACAATCGATGCCGACACTAATAATAGTTAGAAGGATAGTGCGTACGCAGCCTTAGGCTCCGTATAGACACTTCTTATGCCATCGTTCTACAATTTTCGTGAAAATCTTTTGTTCAGGACCCTTCTGCGGTTTATTCACAAACGAATGAGGGGAATCGCAACAATAGGTCAGGAGATAAGAAGCTCAACCCTACTTGAAGGAAAGGTTTCTCTTTTGCAGGACATCATTCCCTTTACTTTTAAATTCATTAAAGATCAAAAACACCGCATGGCCACAAGAAAAGACGCTGATACTGATAACAGTTAGAAGGATGGTCCATTCGCAGCTTTAGAGAGTCTTGGCTGGAGTCTGGTGAGAGGCTGGAGGTTTGAGCGGTGAATTTCCCAGTGAAAGTGTTCCCGAGAATATATTTACTCTAGCGGAGAGAAACCTGTATGCAAGGGGGGGGGGGGGGTATTTGAGTCGTTCTCTGGTAAGCCTTGTTGAGTTCGATAAAGTGAGAATGGAATAGCGCGTATTTTAATAGTACTACCCAGTATGTAGATTTTATTTCAACGTATAACTTATTGTTGGGCAAGGATCTGCTAAATTCGAGCCTAAAATTGCAAATAATGATTTTTTAGGTAAATGAGGCATAAATAAATTATTCTTTGATTTTAATTCAATAAGCTAATATCTATTATTATTTTTCTCACACTGTATCCGATATCACGCATATATCTGCGGGGGTTGCCCATCAACAAAACAACGCTTATTCGAAGTCTTTACGAGTGGTTGAACGGAGTTTGAGTAATCATCATCATCGTGTTGACAACGGAAAAGTAGTGCACTAGAAATAGAAACCAATAATTTTGAAACTATATTCATGTTATCTTCTCGTTTCTTATCACATGTAGACAATCTTTAATCAGGAATAAATCTCCTGGATTTAACAACTCTAAATTTAGTATATACTCAGAATAGAGAATTCCTCTAAATGTCCTAAATCATACTGTGATTAAATACTTCTACAAATATATTAATTACTATATGCACTGTAACTATGCAAACGTAGACAGGGAGGTGACAGCACTTACAATCACCTCATCTAGTTCACGGCTGAAATTCCAGAATTAGTTTAAAACTCGATTCACATATTAAAACGCAATCAGTCTGCCAAGTCATATCTTGGTGGAAAACACCTGGAAACCCGATTTTAACGGTTTACGCGTAGGTTTACCATTGTGTTTTCCTGGACCCAAAGGTATGAAAACGGAAGGACTGGGTGCAGTAAAACACAATAGTAAACCTACGAGTCAACCGTTAAAATCGGGTTTTCAGGTATTTTCTACCAAGATATGACTTGGCAGACCGACTGCGTTTTTATATACGAATCGATTTTTAACTAAATCTGGAATTTCAGCCGTGAACTCGATGAAGTGATTGTAAGTGCTGCCGCCTTAACTGTTTAAAGCAATAAATACTGAAAAACAGCTTTTTCCACGTTTTATTTTTACATGCAGAAATAATATTTCAATTACGGATTATAGGTTTAATATACTAGAAAAATAGTACAGTTCGTATATAACAGAGAGATTAGACACTGACAAAATTCGATCATGTTTGTTCAAAAAAAGATGGATCACTGTTAAACGCAATGTTTTTTCAACAGCGTCTATTACTTTTCATTCTGTTAAAATAATGAAAAATTCTTTCATACGCTTTCAGAGATTTGTGCAGAACAAAATACACCAGCATTTGCACTTTAGTGAATAATAATTCTTAAAAAAAGGCATTTTCTAAGAATTCATATTTATTCTTATTATATTTATGTTCTGCATTGCTGTCAAAAGGCATATGACGAATATTCCATGATGGTAATAGAATAAAACGTGTATATACCTGTGAAAATATGCTGCGTTCTACGGCGATCTATCTTTTTTTTTTGACAGCATATCCGCCATTTTTGTTCAATGTCCAACCTCATAAAGAGGGAAATTTAACACCATTTATTTATATTTTTTATCAGAAGCAACATCGCACTGGCGCTTACGATAAACTTACTCAATGCATTCAATGGTGATTATGATACGGCCTAATTGCATATAAAACACACAGTAAATTTCACTTTTGTTATAACTTTTAAAATATGTAACCCAACTGCTTCAGAACTTGTAAAAGGTTTCTAACTTTACATTAGCATCATTTGCAAGAAAAAAACTCATTTGTGAAAAACTGTCGGTTACAATAATTTGGCGGTAAGAACCCGAGATTTTGCAATAAGTAGGATTAACGTACATAGGCAAAGATTAAGGACAAAATGACGATAACTGGTTATTGTGAATGTGCTAATAACATATTTACCCTCAATCTTGTTTTGTATCCAATAAAAAATAAGTTAATGGGGAAAAAAGTGATGTATTCATTTCTAAGATAAGTTTAAAGATTAGTTATCTTTTTGAGATTGGACATTGAACAGATATTTCGTTGAGAACATATAGATCATCGTAAAAAGTAATATATTTTCACCAGCATCTAGCATTTTTAATTCTATTAAAAACATGGAAAATTACTTTATGTATCTTCAGAGAGTCATGCAAAACAAAATAGAAGTAATTTTCTCTTTAATGAATAATATTATTGGAAAATGCATTTTCTAAGAATTCTTATTTGCTATTATTATATTTAGGTTCTGTATTACTCTCTAAAGGCATATAAAGAATGTTCCATGATTTTAATAGAGTAAAAAGTACTAGACGCTGGTGAAAAATATTTCGTTCTGCGGCGATCTGTCTATTTCTATTTTTGACGAAATGTCCGCCATTTTTGTTCAATGTCCAATCTCAAAAAGAGTGAAGTTCAACGCCATCTATATGTATCTTTATCATAAGCGGCATCGCACTGGCACTTCCGATAAACTTGCTCACTGCATTCAACGGTGGTTATGTGGTGAAGCGAAAGAATTATTTATTTTTTGATCGCCTTTATCCGCAGACGATAATTCAAAAGGATTGAAACCACTTTTATCCGTTGTTTTTTCTGACGCTAGAGACAATGTGTACATTCGAATTTGATAATGTTGCCGGCTGGATTGCAGAATGCTTAATACTAGAAAGATAGCCCGTCAGAAATGACGGAATATGAGAAATAAAGATATATACAACACATGTGCAAGAATATGAGTTTTTTTCTCGCTTGTTCCGCAGTGATAGATGAAAATAACAGGTTTTAAAGACGAAACTCATTTATGAAAAACTGTAACACTGTAGAAGACCACTAATACGCACAGCTTAGTTCCAAGCGTTGTGTGGATTTGAGGCTTTTTGCGGATTACAGGTCATGACTACATTATAAAATTCGATATATGGCTTTTTTAAGCTAAATAAATGGTATAAATATTGAAAACAATGCATGTGTATATGAAATGAAACAGCGAATAGATTGCCAGAAAATATGTTTCCAATTTTCCTTCTTCTTCAAGTACCCAAAATTTAACTTTTGAATCCGACTATATAAAGCGCGTTACTTTTCCAGTATAGGGGCTTTGACGTACTTTTTAAAAGTTTGTCATAATTTGGGCTCCAGAAGTGTGATTTTTTTTTTTGCCAAATGATATAAACAGCTATGAAAACAAAATTAATGAACTTTTAAGTTTATTTATGTAGTCTATAAACATTTTATTTATATCTATATTACTGTTGTTTTTTTATGTACAGTTTACTTCAGTTTGCGTACAAAAATAGTTAAATGACTTAAATTATTTGAAAACAACGTTTAAACACACAATAAAACAAGCAGATTTGACCATACGTATACGTTTCGTGAGTACTAGGACTCACATCCTCAGTGTAAAAACTTTAAAAACTTTAAAAACAATATCCCCCCAACTGCATGTACGGTGAAAAAACCCAAATGTCAAAACGTAATACCAAAAGACCATCAAGTTCTAACAGCCAATGAAATTAATGCGGAAGTGAAGTGTCGTGACACAACAAATCCATCCAGAAAGTTGAGATGTATGGTGTACTAGATAAATCATTAACCAAGGAGTCTTTAAATTTATGGATATGAAATGTTCAAAATTCATTTCAAATTTCTAATCAATATTATTCTATGACGGATGGTTTAGCAATGGGTAATCCCCTTAGCCCTTTTTTAGCAGATTTATATATGCATTACTTTGAGGTTAAAATGTTTAACCTTATCAACTTCCCATTTTATTGTAGATATGTAGACGATTCTTTTGCACTCTTGGACCTTTCTCTATTTTCTGTTGACAATATATTAACGATTTTAAACTCAATAGATTCAGTCATTCAATTCACTTATGAAGGTGAAATAGATAATAGATTGCCATTTCTGGATGTGTTGGTTACACGTCAACCTAACACCTTTGACACTTGCGTTTACCGTAAACCTTTTGCTGTCACACTCCCCCCCCATTTCAATTCATGTCACCCCCTTCCCAAAAAGCTTCGGCTTTTTATTATTTGATTAATAGAGCTCGCTTAATTTGTTCAGATAATAATTCACTTATTACAGAATTAAATTATATTAGATCTGTAAATATTGATCGAGGTTTTAGTTTATCTTATGTCAATAATTTAATTTATCATAGTCTTAATAAATATGTTAATAATCTTGATTCTCCTGTTACTACGGTTTCCATTTCCAACCTTATCATTTTACCATTTTATAATAGCATTAGCTTTAAGATGGCTAATATCTTAAGACATTATGATTTTAATGTGGTTTTTAAACCGGTTAATAAATTATCTTTTTCGCAACTTAAGGACCAGATTCCTCCACATAATTATTGGGGCATTTACAACATTCAATGCCAATGTGGTTTGACCTACATTGGACAAACTAAACGAAAACTCCGTTACAGAATCAATGAACACAGAAACTATGTAAAGAAAAAAGAATTACAGAAATCCTCTATCGCCTATCATTGCTGGGGGGAGGGACATAATTTTAATTTTGACTCAGCTACCATTATCAAGAAATGCCTTACTCCTCTGGATTTAGACTTTTTTGAGGCTATTCATATCCTTAATTTAAAGACTCTTTGGTTAATGATTTATCTAGTACACCATACATCTCAACTTTCTGGATGGATTTGTTGTGTCACGACACTTCACTTCCGCATTAATTTCATTGGCTGTTAGAACTTGATGGTCTTTTGGTATTATGTTTTGACATTTGGGTTTTTTCACCGTACATGCAGTTGGGGGGATATTGTTTTTAAAGTTTTTAAAGTTTTTACACTGAGGATGTGAGTCCTAGTACTCACGAAACGTATACGTATGGTCAAATCTGCTTGTTTTATTGTGTGTTTAAACGTTGTTTTCAAATAATTTATATTTTCACACAAGTTCTGTACTTATTAGTTAAATGACTTCTTTATTTTAAATAAGTTGCATAAATATTGAAAAATTATTTGTGTATATGAAACAGTGAATAAGTTGCTAAAAAATATTATGCCAAATTTCATTTTCTCTATCTCGCCAAGGCCCCTATACTGGAAAAGTACCTAAAGCACATTAAAATCGGGCAGTTAGGAGCTCAGACAGCACAACGCCGTGTATTGGCTGTTATGTTATTAGTAGCATCGGGATGAAGATGTAAAGACGTACATTTTCGTATATTGCACTTTAAATTCTCACCCATAGATTTCGAAAAAAAGAAAAAAAAAACCTTAAAAGAGCGGATTTTAAATTAAATTACGGGAAGTTGGCTTCATAAATTACGACTTATTTTTGTGACCAAATTTGGAGATATTTCGTCAAATCTGGCGATATTCCGCCAAGTTGGTCTACATTTGGCGCTATTGTAATAACCATGTATTAGTAATTTTTAACAATTACTCATTACAATGAAGCGGTCCTACCGGAATTGTGAGGGACACACAGAGACTTGGATTTCATATAAATAGATTCTGTGTTTAATGTTTTGTAAATATCTACACTATATACAGGGTGTCCGGTCTCAACGGTGTCCAATGGCTAATTCCTAAACCGTTAGTCATAGACATATAGTTCCAATTAGAAAAATGTTTTAAATCAGGTAAAGAAATATTTTAAAAGTGATTTGGGTCAATAAAAACATTTCTTAAAAAATTATGAAATTTAAATTTTTATACGGTCCCCCGGTCCTATAAGTTATATTTAGTAAAATTTTCCTTTTACACTGACAAGTAATACAAAAAAAGTCCCGTTGTTCTACAATTAAAATTGACCGAGTAATACCTGTTTAAAGTTGGAGCATATTTTTTGCTGCAAATTGGTGTTCATTCACAAATTTAGTTGAAATATAATTTCGTCAGATATATTAAAAAATGGTTGAGAGTAAAATTAACATTGCAATATAAATTTGAAATCTTTAGTCATTTTGACATATTAATGCAAAATATACAATTTGTAATACACATTTAAGAAGAAAGAAAAAACAGAATTTTTGTTAAATAAAATGATGCTAAATTAACAGCCTCAATTCTTTACAAAATGATACGTATTTTAAAATGTTATTAGATTACACTAGCCTGCAAAAGTTGGGTTATTTCATGTTTTTTAGCTTTTGATAATTGATTCTTATGTATTCTGTACCGCTGAATCCGGAATTTACCTTCATTTTTAGCCATCACATCAAGATTTTTCGCAAATTGTAAATTTCAAAGTTAAAAAGTTCAAAGTTAAAATTGAATCTCCTCCCCCATCTCATCACACCACCCAGCTGTAAGAATCCCAAGATAAGCAAAAATATCGAATACGCTATTGAATCAAATAAAATAAAAAAAGTTTTACATATGTTTTATAGTATGAGGTTTTCGCTATATTTTAACTTACACATTTGCAAAAAAATTCTAACGTGATGGTTAAAAATGAAAGACATTTTCAGATTTAGTGCTAAAAATTACGTAAAAATCAATTACCAAAAGTTAAAAAATACAACCATCTTCTCTACTTTATAGTATCCGAATTTTGTTATTCTTTAAATTCGACAATTTATGATTTGCGAAATATCCTAACATGATGGTTAAAAATTAAGGCAATTTTCGGATACAGTGCTAAAAAATACATAACAGTTAAAAATCCCAACAATCTCCGTCTTGTATTATCTAATCTAAAACTTTTTCATAAATTTCTTGGCGGTAATCTATCCGAAATTTTTTGTGTTATCCTATAAAACAAGTATAAATGGTAACCACCGAAAATCATAATAATATTAGATTGTTGAATCGGATTTGAGCCAGTATGTAAAATGTAATCGCGTTCAGACATTTGAAAGTGGGTAAAAGTTCGAATACAAATTTTGAACTGGAAAAACATACATAAGATCATTGAAGTAACATAAAAACTTATAAAAATAACATAATTTTATTAAAAGAAATCATAAAAGAAACAGTCTCAAATCCTGACAAAATAAAACATATGTTATTTCAGCCAATCTGAAACTTAATAAATGTTAACTTAATCGTAATACATGTACGATTTTTTTCAAAGCGAAATACACATGAAATGAGATCTTCGAATACTTTAAGCACTTGGAATATGACCCCTCAAAGCCAAGCCGAACTCATTTGTTTTCAGAGCAGAAAAGTGGCATAAGTCATGCATTTTTAAAGTTTCATAACTCGCACAATTTTAGTGTCATATGAACGGGACTTTTTTTGTCTTACTTGGCAGTGTAATAGGAAAATTTTACTAAATATAACTTATAGGAACGGGGACCGTTTAAAAATTTAAATTTCGTAATTTTTTAAGAAATGTTTTTATTGACCCAAATCGCTTTTAAAATATTTCTTTATCTGATTTAAAGCATTTTTCTAATTGGAACTATATCTCTATGACTTACCGTTTAGGAATTAGCCATTGGACACCGTTGAGACCGGACACCCTGTATATAAAATCCTAATGAAACGAATTTATGAAACGAATATATGAAACGGCTGAAATGTGTATCGATTCTTTGAATCGACTGATTAAACAACTGATTATGTTTCACGGCGATTTCTCCTAAAATATGGAATACTTTGCGATGAAATTAACACCAAAAATCCGTATTGATCCACAGATCTCAAAACTGGTACTAGAATTTTTAAATTCGAATTAGTTTTCGAAATATTAATTTTTTTTCTAATTTTAAATACATTTTTCTAATGATGGCAACTCAAATTTTAATCATAACAGATATATATATTTTTTTTTAATTTAGAAAAGTTTACTATTTTAAATTAATTTGGCGGCCAGTATGGCCTCCTTTAAATCTATGCTAAGAACAATACTTCTTTTGTATTTCGTTATCATTTTATTTAATACAAAACTGTCATTTAAAAATGAAACATTTAAATTGATGGCTTTCACTTCTTTCTTTAAAAAAAAAAAAAAAAAAAAAAAAAAAACGAAAAGAAAAATATTAGCACAGATGTCATATACGCACTGGGATACCTAATTGGCGCAAAAATGGCATTATTTTGATTGACATGGCTATTGTCGTTTATTTAATAATAAATGTTTATTTACTTTTATTTTTTTTTAATTTATATAAATTATTTTGTTCTATAGTTATTAATTATTTTTTTGCTATTTCCTTTTGAAAATAATAGAAAATAATAAAAAAAAAAACGGTACAACGTAGTTATTCCGTCAACCAATTTCGCAAATTATATAAATCGCCAAACCACTCGCGAAATTGTACAGTAGGGTGGGTCGAAAAAACCGAAATATTTACAATCGAAATGTAATAGAGCGGAAAAGTTGCCTTTTGTAATAAAGAATAAATTCGTAAAATATTATATCGATCGGATAATATCTTTTACCGCCGCAAAGGGGCCAAAGTTTCAAAAAATCGCAAAAAAACTTGTTTTTTTTTCAATATTTTTTTTTAATTATCTAAACGTACGAATACAATTTCTAATAGGACGCTATGGCTACATGAAGATATAAGAAATGTCCCGGCAAATGTTCATTATGATAAAATAATATCTTTTACTGCCGCAAAGGGACAATATTTAAAAAACGAATTGTAAAAATTTTCAAATTTTCATTTTTTCTATATTTTTATAATTTTAATAATATGCCTAGAAGTAAATAAATTTACTTTATATCTATTAATATGTCATAAATTTTGTTAACTATTTGTCATAGACTGGAAAATAAAAAATGTAATCATTCATTGTTCTTTACGATCGCTTCATCTACTGTTGTTTTACTGCATATCAGCAGTTCATATACCACAAATCACAAAAATGATATAAAATGAACAAAATATTTTAGTATTTTATTAATTAAAATACAGAAATGTTTAACCGAAACGGATTAAATAAACTTGAAATGAAGAAGTATTTAAAGTAAATGAATTTTATAATATGACTTGCTTTCAAATAAAGCCATTGTTCCTCGAGAGGCCGAAATTGATAATATGTGATCCTCACTCTGTTCTCGTCCACAAACTTTACCAGCACTTCAGCGACTAATTTCACGCATCTTTCTACTGATTGAGTGGTACAAGGAAAGTTATAATACCTAGCATCTTTAATCGAACATTCTAAACTCACCAGCGTTGTTAGATCGCCAATCGATAGGCAAACCGTAACAGGTGGTTTCATTAGTTTACAGTTTTGCCTTTCGACTAAAGCCATACAAATTTAAGCTTTAAGTTCAAGTCTGGAATGACGAATGGCGCTATTCGTGTCCTCAGAACTTCGTGCTTTGGCAATTTTTAATTTTGGCAATTGGCTGATCAGGATGTACTCAATGAGTACATCCTGAAAGTGTATTGCATCAGTTGATTCACAATTAAAATGAATCTATCATGTTTTTCAGATTTTGTGGACTATAATTAGTAACCCTCGTTACTTGCCATATCATCTACAAAATATTATAGTTCCTCTAATTTCACGAAATGCCTGTTTCGCAAATCATGAAAATAGCCTCATTGGAATGATAGCATATGAAGGAGAGGACATCAGAAACCCAGCCATAAAGAAAATTGCCAAAGCACGAAGTTCTGTGGGCACGAATAGTGCCTTTCCTCACTTCGTCATTCCAGACTTGAACTTTGAAGCTTAAAATTGTATGGATTTAGTCGAGTGGCAAAACTGTAAACTAACGAAACCACCTGTTACGGTTTGTCTATGGACTGACGATCTAACGACGCTGGTGAATTTAGAATGTTCGATTAAACATACCAGCTATTATAATTTTCCTTTCCCACTCAATCAATGGAAAGATGCGTGAAATTAGTCTCTGAAGTGCTGGTAAAGTTTGTGGACCGGAACAAACGGAGGATCACATATGATAAATTTTGTCCTCTCGAGGAACAATGGCTTTATTTGAAAGAAAGTCATACTATAAAATTCAATTATTTTAAATACTTCTTCATTTTATGTTTATTTAATCGTTTTCGGTTAAACATTTCTGTATTTTAATTAATAAAATACTAAAATATTTTGTTCGTTTTATATCATTTTTGTGATTTGTGGTATATGAACTGCTGATATGCAGTAAAACAGTAGTACATAAAGCGATCGTCAAAAACAATGAATGATTACCGTTTTTTTTCCCAGTCTATAACAAATAGTTAACAAAATTTACGACAATATTAATGGATATGAAGTAAATTTATTTACTTCTAGATATTATAGAAATTATAAAAATTAAAAAATAAATAAAAAATTTAAATTTTTACAATTTTTTTTTTTAAATATGGTCCTTTTGCGGCAGTAAAAGATATTACTTTATCATAATGAACAATTACCAGGGCATTTCTTATATCTTCATGTAGCTATCGCGTCCTATTAGAAATTGTATTAGTACGTTTGTATAATTTTAAAAAAATGCTGAAAAAAACATGTTTTTTGCGATTTTTGGAAATTTTGGCCCCGTTGCGGCGGTAAAAGATATTAACCGATAGGTTTAATATTTTACGAATTTATTCTTTATTACAAAAGGCAACTTTTGCAACAATTTCTGTATTTTAATTAATAAAATACTAAAATATTTTGTTCGTTTTATATCATTTTTGTGATTTGTGGTATATGAACTGCTGATATGCAGTAAAACAGTAGTACATAAAGCGATCGTCAAAAACAATGAATGATTACCGTTTTTTTTCCCAGTCTATAACAAATAGTTAACAAAATTTACGACAATATTAATGGATATGAAGTAAATTTATTTACTTCTAGATATTATAGAAATTATAAAAATTAAAAAATAAATAAAAAATTTAAATTTTTACAATTTTTTTTTTTAAATATGGTCCTTTTGCGGCAGTAAAAGATATTACTTTATCATAATGAACAATTACCAGGGCATTTCTTATATCTTCATGTAGCTATCGCGTCCTATTAGAAATTGTATTAGTACGTTTGTATAATTTTAAAAAAATGCTGAAAAAAACATGTTTTTTGCGATTTTTGGAAATTTTGGCCCCGTTGCGGCGGTAAAAGATATTAACCGATAGGTTTAATATTTTACGAATTTATTCTTTATTACAAAAGGCAACTTTTCCGCTCTATTACATTTCGATTATAAATATTTCGATTTTTTCGACCCACCCTATTGTACAGATTGACAAAATTTTTATTTTAAATGACGAAAGAACAAATAAATTAATATAACATTAATAAATATAAAAATAAAACGTCGAAATAAAAATCACTTGATGACGTAAACATGTGTAACTTGCTAAAAGTCAAGTGAATGTGACATTTTCGTTCAACCGTTATTGGCATTTAATCTTATAGTTCGCGATAGATTTTTGGTCGACGGGATAACTAAGTAGTACCAAAAATACATATGTAACTGGTATTAGAAAACGAGGTTTTCGCCAAATTTTCGTAAAAAAAAAAAAAAAAAAACATGCCAAACATGCGCGCATATGACATCTGGCGAAATATTAAATTATGTAACAAACCATGACATTTATATTCAACTTCAAATCAATGTTTTAATTTACCACTCGAAGAATAAAAATATTCTAACTGGCGAGTTGCAAAAAAGATATTGGCGAGATTTGCACCCGGCTTTTTTTACTTTCGGCAGAGATGTCATATACGGCCCCATATTGGCGCGATTTTTTTTCTGACGCCAAAGTCATATACGCAACGGGTACTTAACTGGCGCCAAAGTATCGTTATTTTGCTTGATATGGTAAGCCGGATGTTGTTGTTTATGCTGTTGATGCGTTCCCCAAATTGGCGTTGGAAAAAAATCGCGCCAATATGTGACATTATATATGACATCATATTATATGTGACATATATCTTATATATGACATTTGTGCCAAACCTTCATATAAAAGGCGAAGGGATCAGACCGTATTTGTTTATGGCATTTGATGACTTGAACTATTATAATATAGATGAAATGATGGGAATAGAAAAATACTTGGCGACTTATCACCTGTGCCTGGATAACATTAAAGTATCAAAATGGCACCTAGAGTATAAAAAACGAAGTGTTCCACCGGGAACTGTTGATGATAGTCACATGATTTAGGCTATTGTTATAGAGATTGTTTTAAAATATCGGGAGACAAAGACTCTGAATACTTAATTCATTTTATTTTAGCTTCTTTTTAAATGTTTAACTGATCCTCTTTAATCAAAAATGAAAACAACGATTGGATGTCTTAACAGCAACTGATTCGCCTTTAAATTTTTGCAATCAAAGGGAATTGATTGGAAACCCGTTTACAGGGAGATCTGCACAGTTTTTTTCAGTATAATTTAATAGTCTCTAATATTTTTAAAACCCATCAGATTAGCATGTTTTTTTATTTTTAGATTCTGCGGTGTCTGAACGGGGGTTGGCGAGCGTAGCTTGCAGGGGGAAGAGTCCCCTAGTTTTGATATAAAGTTTTAATTAAAGTATTATAGTTTTTTTTTTTTTTTATCAAGTCCAGCGTACTCTTCTGCCGCAGTTACAATACAGCATAAATGAAAACAAAACCTACAATATTTTTTTTTTGTTATAACTTTTTTAAAAATATAACCAGTATTATATACACAATATTATAAGATATTACAATATTAAGAACTTGTAAAATTTTCTAAGTTAAAATTAGCATCGTTTGCAAGAAAAAACTCATTTATGAAAATGTATCGGTTATGATAATTTGTCGGAGAGGGCTTCATATACTGCAACATGTAAGATTAACATACATAGATAGAGATTAAACATAAAAAGACGCTAACTGCTTGTCGTGAATATGTTAATAATATATTAACATTCATTCTCGTGTTGTATCTAAAATAAATCATGCTAATGGGGGGGGGGGGGGGGGGGGGAATCACGTATTCATTTCTAAGATACGTTTTGTGGAATATTTTCTCCGAGTTCATTAAAGTAGCCATATCTATATTTTCGCCATTATCATGAAGGCATATCATTAGAGTGGTGAAAGCAAGAAACAATTCCGGATAAAACATTCTGGAAACTGGAAAATATCTTAAGACATTACATTTTCCTTCTGGATAATACGCATTTTAAATTCCAGCGATGACAATTCAGGGGAATAAGCAGAGAATGGAAAAGATGGTTTTACGAAAATCTAATTTGCGTTTAATACACATCTGTAATGGCCTGTTTTGCATGTATATTAGAGAAAATGGGAATTACGCGAACATTTGCTTAAAACTCCGCGAAACAAAAACAACACCAACAACAAAAATGTGAAGTACATTTATTTATTTATTAGTTATTCCAAAAGTATACTAATTTTAGACGTACTTTTTGTTACATTCTTTCACTATTATATCAGTACTGAAGTATTTTAATGTGGAAAATAAATTTAGACATCTAGGACTAAAATGATATGTTGGTTAATGAAAATAATTTGTTATCCGGATTTACATTCGTCAGCTAATACCTTTATTAATCGAAACGTGATTTCCCGTCAAATAATAATTATAATAATAATAAAACTAAAATTCCGTGAAACAACAACAACACAAAAAATTACATTTATTTATTTATTTTTAATTTTAAAGTACACTAATATTAGTGTTAAATGCTTAACTTTAGTTACGAATATGCACTATCACATCAGAACTGAAGTATTTCAACGTGAAAAATAAATTTAGATTTCTAGGACTACAATGATAAGTCAGTTGATGCAAATAATTAATCAACATTTCCCTGATTTTTATTTTTAAAGCAATATTCCATTATAGACAGGAAAATTTTGTTAGGATTTAATGATGTCCCGCATTTTTTGTCTACTTGTCTCTCTATCCCGCTTTTCATGACAGTGGACCCGGCAACTCTGGTAGCGAGTCCTTTAAATCAAGCAATATTTCCCTGATTTTTACGTTTAAAGAAGGATTCCATTATCACTGTCAAAGCAATATTTCATTATAGGCAGGGGAAATTTTGTTAGGATTTAATCATGTCCCGCATTTTTTGTCTACCTGTCTCTCTGTCCCACCTTTTATGACAGTTACCCCGGCAACTCTGGCAGCGAGTCCTTTAAATCAAGCAATATTTCCCTGACTTTTACGCTTAAGGAAGGATTCCATTATCACTGTTAAAGCAATATTTCATTATAGGCAGGGGAAATTTTGTAAGGATTTAATCATGTCCCGCATTTTTTGTCTACCTGTCTCTCTGTCCCACTTTATATGACAGTTAACCCGGCAACTCTGGTAGCGAGTCCTTTAAATCAAGCAATATTTCCCTGATTTTTACGCTTAAAGAAGGATTCCATTAACATTTTTAAAAAAATGTTCCATTATAGGCGGGGAAATTTTGTCAGGGTTTAATGATGTCCCGCATTTTCTCCCTACCTGTCTCTCTGTCCCGCTTTTTATGACAGTGGACCCGGCAACTCTAGTAGCGAGTCCTTTTAAATCAAGCAATATTTCCCTAGATTTTTATGCTTAAGGAAGGATTCCATTATCAGTAGATTCCCTTTTGTTAGGATTTACTAATGTCCCGCTTCTATTGTCTACCAATCTCTCTGCATCTTTTTAGGTGCGTTCGTAGTTATATAAATACGTAACACACATAGTCGTCGTTCGGTCCGTCCGTCCACATATAACAGAGCAAAAACTACCCAACCAAATAGCCTGAAATTTTAAATATATAGTTGTTGCAAAATTTTGTCGAGTCATTTCAGATTTTATGAAAATCAGATGTATAGTTTAATTACAAGGACAGTCAAAAGTTTTTCGTTATATTACGGCTAATGGGAAAAAATTTTTCAAGTGCATTTTCATGATGTTACAGCGTTTCAAACAGAATGAAATGGATATGCACTTATGAAGTGCACTAAAATATACATTCAGTACAATATGCGGTGCAAAAAATAGTTATAAAACTAGTTATAGTACGAACGCATCGCATTTGCCACGTTCGACGTGCAGTTTCCAACTTGTTTTATGACAGTAGACCCGCTAACTCTAGTACCAAATCCCTTTAAATAAAACAATATTTCCCATATTTTTACTTTTAAGGCAGTATTCCATTATCAACAGGTTCCATTTTGTTAGGGTTTACTTGAGTCCCGCTTACATTGTCTACTACTCCGAATGTCCCGTTTTTTTATTACTGTAGACCAGGCAACTCTAGTGCCAAATCCCTTTAAATCAAGCAATATTTCTCTGATTTTTGCATTTAAGGCAGGTTTTAATTGTAGGTGGTATCCATTTTGTTAGGGTTTACTAACGTTACGCTTTATTATCTACCAGTCTCACTGTTCTGCTTTTTATGACAGTGGAACTTAGCAACTCTTGTGTCAAATCCCTTTGAATCAAGCAATATTTCCCTGATTTTTATGTATAAGGCAGGATCGCATTATAGGCATTTCCCATTGTGTTAAGGTTTACTAGTGTTCCGCTTTTATTGTCTACAAGTCTCGCTGTTCTGCTTTTTATGACAGTGGAACTTAGCAACTCTAGTACCAAATCCCTTTGAATCAAACCATATTTCCCTGATTTTTACGTATCAGGTAGGATTTCATTATAGGCATATTCCATTTTGCTAGGGTATACTCATGTTCCGCTTTTATTGTTTACCAGTATCACTGTACTACTTTTTATGGCAGTGGAACTTAACAACTCTAGTACCAAATTCCTTTGAATCAAGCAATAATTCCCTGATTTTTACATTTAAGACAGGTTTCCATTGTAGGTGTGTTCCATTTTGTTAGGGTTTACTAATGTTCCGCTTTTATTGTTTACCACTCTTGTTGTTTTGCTTTTTATGGCAGTGGAATTTATTAACTCTAGTACCAAATCCCTTTGAATCAAGCAATATTTCGCTGATTTTTACGTTTAAGGCAGGATTTCATTATAGGCATTTTTCATTTTGTTAGGGTTTATTGTCCCACTTTTATTGTCTAGCAGTCTCGATGTCTCGCTTTTTATTATAGAGGACCCGACAACTCTACTAGCAAATCCCTTTAAATAAAGTAATATTTCCCTGATTTTTACGTTTAAGGCAGGATTCCATTATAGAAAGGTTCCCTTTTGTTGTAGTTTACTGATGTCCCGCTTTAATTGTCTCCATGTCTCGCTTATTTGTCTCGCTGTCCCACTTTTTTTTTACATTGGATCCGGCAACTCTAGTACCGAATCCCTTTAAATAAAGCATTATTTCAGCAATTTCTTTATATTAATTTATATCAAACCCACTTATCATAAAGATGTTTCAAACCAGCCATTTTACACTTATAAAACTACTCTATCATTATTAAAAAAGATATTAAAAAAATAGCTTCGTAATTAGGTTTTTATATCGGTGAAAAAGAAACTAAAATCGTGTTGATAGAAAGAATTTCAGCTATTTATTTAGCTATTGAATTTGATCCTTTAGGTGTAGTGAAAAATTTAATAGTATCCATTTATCAGATATTGACTTCTGTAATAGAAAATAATAGTTGGAGTATATTTTTTATGAGGTTAATCTATTTTTTGTGTTTTTCGAAAGAAATTAACTTGCAGTTTAGTATCTCTAGAGAGTTGTAATTCTATTGACTTAATTAGGAAAAAATCCTATAAAATGTATTCCGTAGGTTCCGGTATATAACGTTCACTTTTTATATCAAAAAATTTCTCACGACTTACAGGTGATCGCTATGCTCCGGGTATAAAGATAAAGCTTAAAATGCAATCAGAATTATTGCGTTTTCTATCAACTTGTGTTTATGTATGTATGCGTGCGTGTTTACGAAAATTTTATGTAAAGAAAATTAAATTTAAAAAATCAAAAAACCCGACTGCGTAAAAAGCGAATTTAATTATTAATTATTTCTTATCAATGTGAAACTATTTTTTATATTACTTACCTATTTTTTTTTATTTAATTGTATTAATGACTTTTAAGTTCGTTTAATTGTTGGTTCCAATCTATAAAAACACTTTTGATGAGGCCTATAGATGTCTATGAAGGTTAGAGTTGAAGTAAAGCTAGAGATCTACCTATGCAACTTCCAGGTTGTGTAATATTTAAACGGAGTTTCTGACTCTAAAATAGTCAATGAAACATTGTCTTCATTTTGAAAGACCTATCCAATGACATGCCTCTCAATAGGGTGCGTA
This sequence comes from Maratus speciosus, assembly GCA_963932465.1. Classification (NCBI taxonomy): domain Eukaryota; kingdom Metazoa; phylum Arthropoda; class Arachnida; order Araneae; family Salticidae; genus Maratus; species Maratus speciosus. Next base: position 13,142,247 of record OZ010799.1, read on the forward strand.
AAATGTTTTTTTCGTCTCTACCGCCATCTTGTATTTTATGGTCGCCAGTTTGAATTTATAAAAAAAACCTAGCCTATAACCATTGGACGGTTAAGACGAATTGGTAGAGACCTCATTCATTAAAATCCATCCAGCCGTTGGGATGCTTTGAGGGTATAAAGAAATCCACATAACCAGATACGCGTGAAAAATATAACCCTTCTTGGCAGTCTGGTAAAAAGGGTTCTAATGCTTTCGACTACTTTTTGTATTCTACCTTTTGGTGTATGAAAAGACAATTGAGATAAATCACATGTTCAAGAAAATTCGATTAGTGGATCATTTTAGGGACATTTCCTGGTGAATGCATTTCAATGGGAGTGGAATTGAAAACAGTTATTAAGTTATTAAACAGCTGGCAGTAAAAAAGACACAATGTTGGCAACATTTTCCCAAACTTAGCTATATGTGGCGAAATATTGGTGACATTGGCGAGGCATTTAGCACATAGCAAGGTTGCTACAATTTTAATTTACTCGGGAAATGTATAAAGCATGATTTATAAAGTTTAATTCAATCAATATGGTCAATATTTGATTTTGTATAGTATGTTTAAAGATATTTTGAGAGAACATTAGCTTGGAATTATTGTCTACTGCTTTTTGAAATTTTATTAATAAAATATTTTTACTCTCACTTCGCCTTTAATACATTTTTAAGCAGAAGTTATTTTTAACACATACGCGACGAACATACATATATGCCATCAAAGAATATTATTTAACAATTAATTTAATAATTAATAATTTATTATTTAATATTAATTCTTTGTTGGAACTCTATGGATTTTAACGAATAAGGTCTCTATCGAGTCGTCTTAACCGTTCGATGGTTATAAGTTAGGTTTTGTTTTTATAAATTCAAAATGGAGGCCGTAAAATACGAAATGGCGGTAGAGACGAAAAACTTTTTTTTACGCACTATATTGAGTGGCGTATCATTAGATAGGTCTTTCAAAATGAAGACGATGTTTCATTGACAATTTTACAGTCAGAAGCTCCGTTTAATTATTGTACAACCTGGAAGTTGTGTAGGTAAGATCTGTATCTTGACTGCAACTCTAACCATCATAGACTTCTATAGGCCTTATCAAAACAGTGCTTATAGATAAGAACTAACAATCAAACGCATCTTAAAAGTCATCAATACAAGTAAATAAAAAAAATAGGTAAGTATTATAAAAAATAGTTTAACACTGATGAGAAAAAATTAATTAGTTCGCTTTTTACGCAGTCGGGTTTTTGATTTTTTAAATTTAATTGTTTATTATACGATATTTTAAAAAGGATTTAGTGACAATATCATTCTGGAATTGTTATCTACTATACATTAAAAACTAAAACATAACATTTTTCTCATTTTCATGTTAATAAACTTTTTAACAGATCTTAAATTTACAGTCATTGTTAACAAAAAGCAAACGAGTCATAATTTTAATTTATTTGAAAAATCAATAAAGCAAAATTGTGTAATAAACAGCCATATGTGTACCAATCGATACATTAACTATTTGGTTTTGCACTCCCGCTTTAAATAGTAATTAATCAAAAACCTTGAAAAAAAATCTAACCATTGAAATTTCATTTAATGACTTTATACTGCCATTAAATGGAGAAATGGCTTTGAAATTAGATTTTTATTTATATCGTATTTCTTTAGCTAAATGAAAAAAGAAAGAGAAATTGAATCAATAGGAGATTTTAAAAACAATTGTTTTAGATAAATTAAATAATGTGAACATTAAAAAGGTCCACAATCTTACTTAAAAAGCGACTAATGTAATGGAAAAGTTGTTACAACTTTAAAATATACATTTTATTGAAAACTTCTTAGTACTTTCAAGCCTTCCAGGCTCATCATCAGAGAATATCTTAATAACTAAATGTTGTTTATTTATGCAATTACGTCACTTTGTTTTGAAAATGAGAGAGCCAATAATTACTGGAGTTGAAAGTAGAAGTAGCAGTAGCAATTTCTTGCATTAAATTTAATTAGAGGAAATATATATTATTATTATTAATTGCAGTTCCATTTATTTTATGACATCACTCTGTTTCTCATACGTCACTTCCCATGAGTAGAAGAAAATATTTAACCTCTGTACTTTAAATTTTAATACGTCACTTTGCTAAGGTTTTCAGGATATTGAACCATAAACTGGGAATATTGTACGGTAGGACGTCGTTACATACTTGGTGGCTTTTAGACAGTAATAAATATAATAATATATATTTCCTCTAATTAAATTCAATCCAAGAAATCGCTACTGCTACTTCTACTTTCAACTGTAGTAATTATTGGCTCTCTCATTTTCAAAACAAAGTGACATATTTGTATAAATAAACAACATTTAATTATTAAGATATTCTCTGATGATGAGCCCGGAAGGCTTGAAAGTACTAAGAAGTTTTGAATAAAATGTATATTTTAAACTTGTAACTTTTTTTCATTACATTAGTCGCCTTTTAAGTAAGATTGCGGACCTTTTTAATGTTCAAATTATTTATTTTATGTTGAATGAAGGTGAAAAATTGCGTTTCGTCTTATGATATTATTTACAATTATTTTAGTTACAGTATTTTGTCTAATCCAATTTAAAATATGATAGTATTTTGTAGTGCGATATAAATTTTCACATTTGAAAAATAGAATTTAGAATTTTTATCAAATTATACTTTAAAATCTAAAATTTAACATTTTTATCATTCTCTTTTTTATTGGGCTTTTGAATATAAAGGGTGTTTATAAAGTCCCGGACCCATTTTGATGTTTAATAACTCATAAAATAATAAACATAGAATAAAATTAATAACATAAATGGTTAGATAGACTCAAAAAGTTTCATGACCCTTGTCAATGAACTTCCACGTGTGCTCCCTTCGTTGCACAGAGAATATCAAGTCGATAGTCAATTTCACTCCAGGTAGCGGCAAGCATGTCGGCATCCACAGAGGCTATTGCGGTTGTAATTTAAATGTAATTTAAATGTAATGTAATTGCGGTTGTAATTAGGCACATATTTCCACAACTAGAAGAGCTTCAGCCACATGTCATTTTGCAACAAGATGGTGCACCACCTCATTGGGGTACCATCGTTCGTACTTCTTTGAATGACCAATTTTCCAGGAAGATGGATTGGGTGAGGAGGCCCAATTCCTTGGCCACCCAGATCACCTGATATAACGCCACTGGACTTTTTCCTTTGGGGATTTGTAAAGGACAATGTTTACAGGAGGAGAGTGTCGAACATTGATGACTTAAAAGCCAGAATTACAAAAGCCAGAGTATTTCTGCAATAGCCTCTGTGGATGCCGACATGCTTGCCGCTACCTGGCGTGAAATTGACTATCGACTTGATATTCTCCGTGCGACGAAGGGGGCACACGTGGAAGTTCATTGACAAGGGTCATGAAATTTTTTGAGTCTATCTAACCATTTATGTTATTAATTTTAATCTATCTTCCTTATTTTATGAGTTATTAAACATCAAAATGGGTCCGGGACTTTATAAACACCCTACATCTAAAGTCCCTGTTAACAAAGTGCCATAATTTTTATTTAATTAAAAAATTAATAAAACACGGTTGTGTAATAAATATTCATATGTGGACCAATTGATATATTCAGTAAGTATTTGATTTTGGTACCTCAGCTTTTAAAAGTGATTAATCAAGTAACTTGAAAAAATAATCTAACTATTGAAATTCCATTTAATGGACTCAGGGTCACTAAATAGAGAAATGGCTTTTGAATTAACTGTTTATTTTTATTTCTTTATATATAAATAAAAAAGAAACAGGTATTGTGTCAATACGAGATGTTTAAAATTATTGTTTTACTTAGTTACAGTATTTCTTCTAATCAAATTTAAAATGTAATTGCATGTTTTAGTGAAATATTAATTTTCACATTTGAAAAATGGAATTTGGAATAGCTATCTAATTATACTTTAAAACCTAAAACTTAAAACGTTTTCTCATTCGCATTTTTAATGCAATTCTGAATATATTTCACATCTAAAGTCACTGTTAGGAAAGACCAAAGCAGTAATAATTTGATACAATTGAGAAATTAATAAAGCCTAATTGTGTAAAAAATATCCATATGTGTACCAATCGATGCATTCACTATTTTTTTTTTGTACCCCAGCTTTAAAATGTAATTAATCTAGTATCTTGAAAAAAAAAATCTCATTTAATGTCTTATGACTGCTATTAAACAGAAAAATAGCTTTCGAATTAACTTTTTATTTATATTGTATTTCTTTAGCTAAATACAAATAAAATAGACATTGAATCAATAGGAGATGTTTAAAACAATCCTATTAGTTATAGTATTTTTTCTAATCCAATTTAAATTACGAAAACGATGTGATAGTGGAATATTAATTTTTACATTTGTTTGGTTGCTAGTGTTCATGGCGGTCAATTATCAGCACGAGAGATATTGGCCCAAAGGGATGGGGGAGAGTGCCCTCAGTGAGGGTCTTTCTAAGGGAACAAAACCCTCATTTACGCTTGGAAAACCAAGTTCGAAGAAAACCAAGAAAACTCCGAACGATTAGGCCGAAGGGCGCGATTGGGATCAAGCCCAGCACCTCCCGTCTACCAGCTTCAAGAGCAAGACCTCTTGGCCACTGGTGGGGCTTTTCACCTTTGGAAAAGGAAATTTGGAATTGCGATCTACTAAAACCTAAAGCTTAACATTTTTCTCATTCTATTTTTAATATGCTTCTGAATATATTTTACATCTAAACCCACTGTTAACGAAGAGCAAAAGAGTCATAATTTTGATTCAATTGAGAAATCGATAAAGCACGATTGTGTAAAAAATATACATATGCATACCAATCGATACATTCACTATTTGGTCTTGTACACCAGCTTTAAAAAGTTAATAATGAAGTATCTCGAAAAAAAAATCTAATCATTGAAATTTCATTTGATGACATATACTGTCATTAAATTGAGAAATGGCTTCTGATTTAGCTTTTCATTTATTTAGTTTTTGTTTAGCTAAATAAAAAAGGAAATAGACATTGAATCAATAGGAAATTTTTTAATCAATTGTATTAGTTATAGTGTTTTTTTCTAATCAAATTAAGAATGTGATAGTGGAAAAGTAATTTTCACATTTGAAAGAGGGAATTTGGAATTGAGATCTATTAAAACCGGAAACTTAAAAAAATTCGCATTTTCTTTTTTAATAGGCTTTTGAATATATTTTAATAGGCATTTGAATATATTTTACATTTAAAGTGACCGTTAACAAAGAGGAAACGAGTCATAATTTTGATTTAATTGAGAAATCAATAAAGCACGATTGTGTAAAAAATATACATATGCATACCAATCGATACATTCACTATTTGGTCTTGTACACCAGCTTTAAAAAGTTATTAATGAAGTATCTCGAAAAAAAAATCTAATCATTGAAATTTCATTTGATGACATATACTGTCATTAAATAGAGAAATGGCTTCTGATTTAGCTTTTGATTTATTTAGTTTTTGTTTAGCTAAATAAAAAAGGAAATAGACATTGAATCAATAGGAAATTTTTTAATCAATTGTATTAGTTTTAGTGTTTTTCTCTAATCAAATTAAGAATGTGATAGTGGAAAAGTAATTTTCACATTTGAAAGAGGGAATTTGGAATTGAGATCTATTAAAACCGGAAACTTAAAAAAATTCGCATTTTCTTTTTTAATAGGCTTTTGAATATATTTTAATAGGCATTTGAATATATTTTACATTTAAAGTGACCGTTAACAAAGAGGAAACGAGTCATAATTTTGATTTAATTGAGAAATCAATAAAGCACGATTGTGTAAAAAATGTCCATATGCGTACCAATCGATACATTCACTATTTGGTTTTATACCCTGCTTTAAAAAGTAATTAATCAAGTATTTTGAAATGAATAATTTATCCATTGAAATTTCATTTAATAACTTATACTGTCATTAAATAGAGAAAAGTCTTTGGACTTAGCTTTTTATTTATTTAGTTTTTATTTAGCTAAATAAAAAAGAAACAGACATTGAATCAATAGGAGATTTTTAAAACAATTGTATTAGTTGTAGTACTTTTTCTAATCAAATTAAAAATGTGATAGTGGAATAGTAATTTTCAGATTTGAAAGAGGGAATTTAGAATTGCGATCTGTTAAAACCGGAAACTTAAAAATTTTCGCATTCTCTTTTTTACTAGGCTTTTGAATATATTTTACTTTTAAAATGACCGTTAACAAAGAGCAAACGAGCCATAATTTTGAATTAATTGAAAAATCAATAAATCACGATTATCTGAATAAATACCCATATGTATACCAATCGATACACTCACTATTTGGTTTTGTACCCCTGCTTTAAAAAGTAATTAATCAAGTATCTTTAAAAGAAAATTCTAACCATTGAAATTTCATTTAATGACTTATACTGCCATTAAATGGAGAAAAGCGTTTAGAATTTGCATTTTACTTATTTTGTTTTCCTTAAGCTAAATATAAAAGAAACAGACATTGAGTTAAAAATAGATACTTAAATTGATTGTTTTAGTCATAGTATTTTTTAAAATCCAATTTAAAATATGATAGCATGTGATGGTGGAATATAAATTTTCACATTTGGAAAATGGAATTTGGACTTTTGATCTACTATTCTTTAAGACATAAAACGTAGCATTTTTTTCAATCTCATTTTCAATAGGCTTCTAAATATATTTTACATTTAAAGTCATCGTTAACAAAGAGCAAACGAGTCATAATTTTAATTTAATTGAGAAATCAATAAAGCACGATTGTCTAAAAAATATTCATATGCATACCAATCGATACATTCCTTATTTGGTCTTGTACCCCAGCATTAAAAAGTAATTAATCAAGTATCTCGAAAAAAAAATCTAACCATTGAAATTTCATTTAATGACTTATACTGTCATTAAATGGAGAAAAGCGTTTAGAATTAGCTTTTTAGTTATTTTGTTTTCCTGAAGCTAAATAAAAAAGAAACAGACATTGAGTTAAAAAGAGATGCTTAAAAAATTTGTTTTAGTTATAGTATTTTTTTAAATCCAGTTTAAAATGAGATAGCAAGTTTTAGTTAAATATTAATTTTCACATTTCGAAAATGGAATTTTGACTTGCGATTTACTATATTTTAAATCAATAAAGCGCGATTGTGTAAAAAAAATCCTAATGTGTACCAATCGATACATTTACTATTTGGTTTTGTACTCCAGCTTTAAAAAGTAATTAATGAAGTACCTTAAAAAAAATCTAACCATTGAAATTTCATTTAATGACTGATACCGTCATTAAATACAGAAAAGGCTTTGGAGATAGCTTTTTATTTATTTTGTTTTTGTTTGCTAAATAAAACAGAAACAGACATTGAATCAATTGGAGATTTTTAAAACAATTGTATTAGTTATAGTATTTTTTTATAATCACGTTAAAAATGTGATAGTGGAATAGTAATTTTCAAATTTGAAAGAGGGAATTTAGAATTGCGATCTACTAAAACCGGAAACTTAAAAAATTTCGCATTCTCTTTTTTAACAGGCTTTTGAATATGATTTACATTTAAAGTGACCGTTAAAAAAGAGCAAACGAGTCGTAATTTTGATTTAATTGAGAAATCAATAAAGCACGATTGTCTAAAAAATATCCATATGCATACCAATCGATACATTCCTTACTTGGTCTTGTACCCCAGCTTTAAAAAGTAATTAATCATGAATCTCGAAAAAAAAAATTCTAACCATTGAATTTCATTTAATGACTTATACTGTCATTAAATGGAGAAAAGTATTTAGAATTAGCTTTTTAGTTATTTTGTTTTCCTTAAGCTAAATAAAAAAGAAACAGACATTGAGTTAAAAAGAGATTCTTAAAAAGATTGTTTTAGTTATTGTATTTTTTTAAATCCAGTTTAAAATAAGATAGCATGTTTTAGTTAAATATTAATTTTCACATTTGGAAAATGGAATTTGGTCTTGCAATTTACTATATTTTAAAACATAAAACTTAGCGTTTTTTTCAATCTCATTTTCAATATGCTGCTGAATATATTTTACTTTTAAAGTCAACAACCACGGGAAACTTTACTCAAGTTTTATAAAAACATTTGAAACCAGAATTTTAATTTGTAACAATTTAACTTAATTGTTTAAATTATTTTTATGCAATATATATTGAACTTATTTTACGAAGAAATTTCTGGTTCGAATCCACATTTATTCATTTGATACGGGTCAGAATGACCCGCGAATCTAGTAGTGTTAAAACAATTTTATTTGTTACAGTATTTTTTTTCTAATCAAATTTAAATAAAGATAGCATGTGATAGTGGAATATTAATTTTCACATTTGAAAGAGGGAATTCAGAATTGCGATCTACTAAACCGGAAACTTAACATTTTTTTCATTCCAATTTTGAATATGCTTCTGAATATATTTTACGTTTAAAGTCACTGTGAACGAGGAGCAAAAGTGCCATAATTTTGATTTAATTGAGAAATCAATAAAGCACGATTGTGCAAAAAATATCCAAATGTATACCAGTCGATACATTTACTATTTGGTTTTGCACCCCTGCTTTAAAAAGGAATTAATCAAGTACCTTAAAAAAATGTAGCCATTGAATTTCATTTAATGACTTATGCTGTCATTAAATACAGAAAAGTCTTTGGAGTTAGATTTTTATTTTTTATTTTTTTGTTTAGCTAAATAAAAAAGAACCAGACATTGAATCAATAGAAGATTTTTAAAACAATTGTATTATAATATTTTTTTTTCGAATCAAGTTAAAAATGTGATATAGTGGAATAGTAATTTTCAAATTTGAAAGAAGGAATTTCGAATTGCGATCTACTAAAACCAGAAACTTAAACATTTTCGCATTCTCTTTTTTAATTGGATTTTGAATATATTTTACATTTAAAGTGCCCGTTAACAAAAAGAAAACGAGTCATAATTTTGATTTAATTGAGAAATCTATAAAGCACGATTGTTGAATCCATATGTGTACCAATCGATACATTCACTATTTGGTTTTTGTACCCCAGCTTTAAAAAGTAATTAATCAAGTACCTTAAAAAAAATCTTACCATTGCAATTTCATTTAATGACCTATACAGCCATTAAATGGAGAAAAGCGTTTAGAATTAGCTTTTTAGTTATTTTGCTTCATTAAGCTAAATAAAAAAGGAACAGACATTGAGTTAAAAGAGATATTTAAAACGAATGTTTTAGTTATAGTATTTTTTAAAATCCAATTTAAAATAAGATAGCATATGATAGTGGAATATTAATTTTCACATTTGGAAAATGGAATTTGGACTTGCGTTCCACTATACTTTAAAACAAACTTAGCATTTTTTTCAATCTCATTTTCAATAGGCTGCTGAATATATTTTATATTTAAAGTGACCGTTAACAGAGAGCAAACGAGTCGTAATTTTGATTTAATGGAGAAATAAATAAAGCACTATTGTGTAAAAAAGTAATCACATGTCTATCAATCGATATATTTACTATTTATTTTTGTACGTCGGATTTTAAAAGTAATTAATCAAGTACCTTGAAAAAAAATCTAATCTTTAAAATTTCGTTTAATGTTTTATACCGCCATCAAATGGAGAAAAACGTTTGGAATTAGCTTTTTATTTATTTTGTTTTCTTTAAGATAAATAAAAAAGAAACAGACATGGAGTCAATTGAAGATGTTTGAAACAATTGTTTTAGTTATAGCATTTCTTCTACCGGCTTTTTCAAAAGTTCGGGCCCCACCAGTGGCTGAGAAGTTCTGCTCTCGAAGCTGGTAGACGGGAGGTGCTGGGTTCGAACCCAATCGCGCCCGTCGACCTAACCGTTTCATAGCTTTCGTGGTTTTCGACGAAACCGTGGATTCCCATGCGTAAAAACGGGTTAGGTTCCCTTAGAAAGACACACACGAAGGGCACTCCTCCCCAGGGCCTATATCCCACGTGTTGATAATCGGCCGTCATAAACACAAACTAAATCAAAAGTTCGAAGCATAAGTAAAACGCGATAAAAAAAAAAAAGATCTATGGGTCAGAGAGATATGCGATTTACAGGTTAATATTCAGCTTGGCACGGGATTTTGTATGACACCAACAAAACAAATTAGTTCGAAATTTCTACAATGGAGGGCGCTACTGCATGCAATTCTATGGAATAATTGGAAATTTCTCACTCTAAGCAAGATCTGGATACAAAAACATTAGAGAATACCGCATGTATGCTTTTTTGTATCCAAATCTTGCGTTGTGTGAGCAATATGTAATAATTCCATGGAATTATTAGCAGTAGCGCCCTCTATTGTCGAGATTTTACACTAATTTTTTTGTTCGTGTCATACAAAGTCCGGTACTACGCTAGAAATTTACCTTCAATCCGCATATCTCACCAACACATAGATTTTAAATCGCGTTTTACTTTTCCATAGAACTTTTGAAACACATGGTATATGTCTCAAAGCATTAATGTATTCGAAGAAAACACTTCTAATTTGTATCGTATTATTATTTTTTTTATGTATATGTGCACCAATCGATATATTCAGTATTTGGTTTTGTATCTCAGCTTTTAAAAGTAGTTACTCAAGTATCTTGAGAAAAAAATTTAACCATTAAAATTTCATTTGAGGACTTATACTGCCGTTGAGTGGAGAAAAGCGTTTGGAATTAGCTTTTAGTTTATTTTGTTTTCCTTAAGCTAAATAAAAAAGAAAACCGACATTGAGTCAATAGAGATATTTAAATCTATTGATTAAGTTACAGTATTTCTTCTAATCCGATTTAAAATGCGATTGTATGATCTGTACAATATTAATTTTCACATTTAATAAATGTTCGTTCGTCTTATTTGATGTTTTTTTTATTTATTTAAGTGCTAGTATTACGTTATCAGTGTTTCGTGCTCGTTTATTACTTTCTTCTATCTTTACAAGAAGAAAGTATTGGATTCATGAAAATTTTCGAATTCCGGTTTTCGACGGATTTACACGTTTTAGGGGTCAGAGATTCCAAAAAAACATGTTTTTACAAAATGTCTGTCTGTGACTCTGTGAGTCTGTCTGTCTGTGTGTATGTGACACAAATTTTGTGGGCGCTCTATCTCAAGAACTAATGCACGGAATTTAATAAAAATTGATATTCAGTTAGTGCCTAATACAAATTTATGCTGATTAGTTTTTGGTGTAAATCGCTCAACAGGTGGCGCTGCAATGCTGCATTTTTCACGATTTTCGCAATAGCTCTATCTCAAGAACTAATACACGGATTTTGATCAAACTTCAGATTTAGTTAGTCCTTGATATGAATTGATGATGATTACGGTTTGGTGTAAATCGCCCAACAGGTGGCGCTGTTATGATGAATTTTGCAGGATTTACACGATTTCCCCAATAGCTCTATCTTAAGAACTAACGCACGGATTTTCATCAAACTTCAGATTAAGTTAGTCCTTGATATGACTTGCTACTGATTAGGTGTTGGTGTAAATCGCCCAACAGGTGGAGCGTCTCTGCTGCCTTTTCCACGATTGCCTCAATAGCTCTATCAATAGCACTAATGGACCAATTTACATCTAACTTCAGATTTAGTTGTATGTTGACACAAGTTGTTGTTAATTAGGTTTTGGTGTTAATCACCCAATAGGTGGCGCTGCTATGCATAAATTTTCACGATTTTCGCTATTGCTCTATCTGAAAAACTAATGTACGTATTTTCTCCAAACTTCAGATTCAGTCAGACGTTGACATAAATTGTTGCTGATTAGGATTTGGTATAAATCACCCAATAGGTGGCGCTGCTAGGCAGCATTTTGCTGAATTTAGACGATTTCAGCGATAGTCATATCTCAAGAACTAATGCACGGAATTTCATATCGTTAGAATCCTCATGAGATGCATAGATTGCCATTTAATTTTGGCAGTGTGATAGCGAATTTTGAAGTATTAACATGTATGAGATAGAAGAAAGTTTTGGGATTGGTACATCCGACTAGTTTTATTATGTACGTTAAAAGTTTTTAATAAAAAAGAGAAAAACGCTCATTAGTTACAGAACCAATTTTTTATTCTAAATGTTTTGCATAAGGATGTTAAAAATATTTTCAACTATTTAAATTGCTTCATATTTTTAATTTGCTATATTTTGTGCAATCGTTTATTGAACATTGAAAGCATTAAAAAAATCTAAATATTTTCTTTGAAAATAATAGTGTTTTTAGAATAATGCTATTAGATTGAGCGTTATTCAAATATAGAATAACTAAATATGAAATTTGTGAAGTGTAATGTTACCTGATGAATAGAGATGTTTTATATTAAAACTAATTAAATTTATGCATCCCCCTTTTTTTTAGGTGCGCTCCTTATTGTATAAATACGTAGCACCTATAGTCTTCGTTTGGTCTATGTCCGTCTGTCTGCTTACAACAACGCAAAAACTTCCCAACAGAATGGTTTGAAATTTAATATATATAATCGTTGCAAAATTTTTGTCGAGTCATGAATTTCAAATTTCATGACTAAAAGTTTTCTTCATTCTAGTAAATCCTATCATACGTAATGAATTCAATGATATCCCATGATAGGTAATAATTCTAGTTTGTCATGGTAATTATATCCTACTTAAGATAGAGATAAGTATTTCCGTATTGCTGAATTTAATACATGTAATCGTAATAAATTTTGTATTCACGTATTTTTGCGTAGGAGTGCAACAGCCAAGTTCTGAGATTTTATAAAACTAGCTATAGTATGAACGCACCTCATTTGCCCCGATTGACGCACAATTTCGGACTTGTTTTAGTAGGCTTCTCAAATTTCTTACGTACATTGTTACATCATTAAGAGGATTCTAAATGGATTTTAATTTTAAATTCACCATTAACACAAAAGCAAGCTGTCTATGTAGTATGACTAAACCGTAAAAATACACAAATGTTTCTTAATATAGGAAAACATAATCTGTATACGAATGAGAATATATTTTAACAATTTCCGATTTACATACGTTTCCGAAAAGCTTTCTCTTATCTTTAGAAACCTGAAAAAATCAATAGACTTTCGAGATTTCAAGAAATATTTAGAAAGAACGAACTTTATTTTGCTCCCTATAATTTTCAGATGTGTTGCCAACGAAGTCTTTAAGATATATTAATCAATTTTCTGAACCTAGATTATAGCCCCATGATTTTTCGAAACATTCCCGTGTTGTTTATACAGTGTATAAAAAGTTTTCTTAAGCAGAAATATACAGTTTTCAGATGCTGTCATGCCTCAAGCACACTTTTTCATGCTCATCAAACATGTTTAACATACACAGTATTAATCTTAACATTAACATCAATGTTATTTTGCTATTCTTTCATGCCCAAATTCAATTACTCAGCTAAAGATGTTAACTAGACAACTGATAGCACGCTTTAAATGTGCTGTAAAAGCTAGCGTGGAATTATATAATGAGATTTCGTAAACCAAATACACATTTTTCGGATGCTGTCATGTCTCAAGCGAACATTTTCATGTTCAACAAACATGTTTAACACACGTAGAATAAATAGAATTAACCTTAGCACTAACACCCATGTTAATTTGCTACTCTTTCATGGATGAATTCAGTTGCGCCACTGAAAATGCTTACTCAACAATTGATAGCACACTTTTTACACACTGTAAACGCTAGTATGCAATTATAATGAGTTTTCTTATCCAGAAATATACATTTTTCGGATGCTTTCTTGTCTCAAGTACACATTTCGATGTTCAACAAGCATGTTTAACATATATAGAATAAACAGAATTAGCCTTAACACTAACATCAATGTTATTTTGCTACTCTTTCGTGCCCAAATTCAATTGCACAGCTGAAGATGTTTACTCCACAATTAATAGCACACTTTAAATGCACTGTAAAAGCAAGCGTGAAATTAGATAATGAGTTTTCGTAACACAAATATACATTTTTCGGATGCTGTCATGTCTCAAGCGCACATTTTCATGTTCAACAATTATGTTTAACATACACAGAATTAACAGCATTAACCTTAATACTAACAATGTTATTTTGCTACTCTTTCATAAATAAATTCTGTTACGCAGCTGAAAATGTTTACTCGAAAATTGATAGCACACTTTTAATACACTGTAAAAACTAGTTTGGAATAAGGTGTTTTCTTAACCCGAAACATACATTTTTCGTACATCTCTCAAGCACACATTTTCATGTACAACAAACATGTTTAACATACACAGAATCAACGTTAACATTAACATAAATTTTGTTTTGCTATTCTTTCATGCATAAATTCCGTTATGCAGCTGAAAATGTTTACTCGGCAATCGATAGCACACTTTTAATACACGGTAAAAGCTAGTCTGGTGTTATAATGAGTTTTCTTAACCCAAATATCCATATCTTTCGGATGCTGTTATCTCTCAAGCACACATTTTCATGTTGAACAAGTATGTTCAACCTAAACAGAATTAACAGAGTTAATATTAACTTTACATCAATGTTATTTTGCTACTCTTTCATGCATGCATTCAGTTACGCAGCTGAAAATGTTTGCTCAAATTTGATTGCACACTTTTAATGCGCTGTAAAAACTAGTTTGGACTGATGTGTTTTCTTAACCCAAAACATACATTTTTCGGACTCTGTCATCTCTCAGGCACACATTTTCGTGTTCAACAAAGATTTTTAACATACACAGAATTAACAGAATTAATCTTAACATTAACATCATTTTTTTTTTTGCTACTCTTTCATGCATAAATTTAGTTACGCAGCTGAAATGTTTACTCAACAATTGATAGCACAAATACATTGCAAAAGTTAGTCTCCACAGGGTTCGTACGGGCGCTTGAATTTCCAGATAAAGAAATTCTTCGAGAGCAGTATTTTTTTTTTTTTTTTTTTACACAAAAATCTCTCCTTCAATAAGGCGAAATTTCGCGTATTTAAACATGATTTATTTTTCTATAAAAAATATATTAATATTTCATCTTGAAAATAACTGTAGCTTTGCGAACCCTGCCGGAATTACAATTCACCAAAACATTAAAATAAAAATCATACTTTTTTTTCTATACCTATTTTAATAAGTTTCTGGGTAGACTTTATATTACACTTAAAAGGCTTCTGAATAGATCAGAAAAATCAACATTTAAAGTCAAATCATTTAAAATCACCTTTAACAAAATTATAAATGAGTCACCTTTTTGATTTAATTGTGAAATCAATAAAGCATGATTCACCATGCGTAATCCAATCGAGATATTGGGAAAATTTCCGTATCCTGTTCTGGTTGGCACGATTGGCGAATTAATCCAAATGGCGTCAAAAGGCCCTTTTTAGTATCTTGCCAAATTTTTCCAGATGGCGGGAAAATATGGCTCTTAAATTTTTATAACCATATATTTTTATGCTATAAATGCTATATTTGTATTATTTTTATATATATTATATATGTAATTATATATAGATATGAAACGATTTCACTCGTATCCTATAAACTTGTAGACCTTAAGAACCAGCATACCCACATTATGTACTCAATGAAGAAATCATGGTTTTTTGCAGTTGAATAATCGTGATGGAAAAGTGGAAGGTCAGGCTGTCGTCCATTGGAATGTTTCCCGAAGCCTAAATAATCGAAGCCTATAGATGCATCAAAACGTTTATTAATCGACCATATAATGCACCAAATTCCACTAGTTATAGGGATCCATGTGCTGGCAGTTGCTACGTAGTAAAATGTAGCACTAGATGTTACTTATGAACAAATGATGAAGATTCAGGAAAAACAAACACCTCAGGTGACGTGGTTTAATTAAGCAACTCAATAATCGTCAAATTCTACCTCTCCTAGCCCATGCAACGGGTTATATACTTGCGAAAACTGCATGCGTATGAATACAATACACGATAAATGATAAATCATGTAAAAAGTAGCCGAAAGGACGCGATGAGAGCAGAATACGATAGGACCTAGCTCCGGGGGAGGGGGGAAGCGCGGGTGACGACGATACGAACTATATAGTTTCAGCGTCAGAATTATTGGCAAACAATGACTGGCGGCATTTGCAAGGAATGTTGGGAATAGAACGCCAAAGAACAAATGACATTAAGAAACATTCGAAAGAAAAATAATTTATTTTTAGAATAAAATGAAAAAGTAATTTAATGGGTTTTATGAGATAAGGCGAATGGATTAAGGTTTTTAGAATAATAAAAGAATACGCAGTTTTAAATGCATGAAATAAAAGACAAACGATACTAAGGTATTATTAAAGATAGGTAAAAAAGGAAAAATTTTAAGAATTTGGATTAGTTTTACTAAGATAAAGGGGCAAAAATTTTATTATTACACACACACACACACACACATATATATAAATAAATGCATATATAAATACATATCATATACAGTCAAACCTCGTTAACACGAACACGCTTAACGCGAATTACTTTTAGCACAAACTGTTTCCGATTGCCCCGTCCAGTTGTATGTAATATATTTAAGTTCGGATAACACGAACAAATAAAGTTTCCCTTGAGTGCTCGCTTTAACAAGGTTCGACTGTACACATATAAATAAATACTATATACTTATATATATATATTTTTTAATTTTATGTAAACGATATTTTATTTATTTATTATACATGTGAAATTTAAACATAACCTTATATTATAAGGGTTAATGTTATGTACACCTTAAAACATATAAAAATGTACAATACTACGTATGACATAATACTACATCTATAGAAATATATCCTTTGAAAAAACCCGGAAAATTATAAATAAAAAAAATAATTATAAAAAATATGTATGAAAAATTATTACTTATCCACCAGTACTATTCAAGTAATAAAAAAATCAACCCCAAATGCTGAAGATAGCAACACCACCGAAACATTTATCGCCAAAAAAAAACAGAACGGGATAGGGAACTCTTCCCGAGATATTTAGTGGCTTAATCTGCACTCCATCTTTAATAAAAAATTAAACAAGTATTGTAAAGAAAATAACCAGTAAAAATCCATTTACTGATTTATACCGTCATTAAATAGAGAAATGGCTTTGGTATGAGCTGTTATCTCTTCCTTCTTCTTTGCTAAAGAGAAAAAAAAAAGAAGAAAGACATTGTGTGAATACGACATTTTGAAAACTATTTTTTTAGTTTTAGTATTCCTTCTAATCCAACTAAAAATGTGATAGCATCTGTAATCAGAATATTAATTTTCACATGTAAAAAGATGTTTATTCCATGTATTTAAGGCTTTTTATATAAATTTCTTTTTCTAGTCATGAATTTGCTGTTTTCTTCTTTATTTTATACTTTAAAATGTTGCTAATAGAAAAAGAAAAGCTCTCATTAGTTACAGAAAAAGTTTTTTTTTTCGATGAAGTTAAAGCTATTTTCAGTAACTTAATTTTTTGAATTTTATAAATTTCTTCAGTTTTATTTATTGAATAAGTTTGAATAAAGTAAAAAAAAATATTCTTTGAAAATAATATTACTTGTATAGCACTTGAAGTTCCATTAATGTAAAACAAATAAATATGAAAATTTGCGATGTGATGAGGAACTGTTGAATAGTAATTTGAGATATATTTATTGCAAAAATTAAAAACTTAGAATTTGTTTATTTCAATTTTAGTACACGTTTTAAAACTATTGTCATAAAACACTTCGCGAAGAAGTTTCTATATAGATTTCATTTTTTAAAAAAAGAAAGTCTAGATAATTTTGATTTAATACTGAAATTTATGTAATATGATTCATAAAGTTTAAATTTTACGTACATTTGCGATTTCGTTTTGCACACTAAATTTATAAAGTTATAAAAAACAATACATTTACGATACTTACAATAATACATTTTAATTATTTTTAATACAATCGGTAAATAATTCATATGAGTAATAATTTTTGCGTCAGAGCGAAAATTTGTCCATGCTGGGACTCGAACCCAGAACATTTGGTTTCTGTTGCATATGTTTTACCAATTGAGCTATCTGGAAGACATCCCAACCAACACAATATTTGCTCAGAACAACCATTTAATAATGACATATGCAATGTTATTTGAAACAGGTTGGCAGAATAAACCTCAGGTAAAGGATCTCCAATGAAATATGTATGATAAACTTTAATTACACTTGGATAATACATTTTTCTGATAGATACGTTTTAGTTATTTTAAATACAATAAACTGATTGGTTTTATTTTCTCTGAGTAGTTTAATCACTATACGTATACTTTTTCTATTTTTTAAATTGTAAAATATGTTTTCTGTTTTTCTTCACGTTTATAAGTTTCTTTACGTTCACCGTTCATCTTTAATAAAGATTAAATGCGTCACGATTTTAATCTAAAGAAGAAATAAATAAAGCATTAAATAAATATTACATTTATATTACATTTCTAAAATAAAGCATTATTTCTTGTGTTTCATCCAATCATTACACTTACCTTTTGGTTTTGTCTACCGAAATCTACCAAAGAATATATTAGTTTGAAATTATTATCTAATATACTGTCTTAATTACTGTACTTATACTATCATTATACTTAAAATTGTAAAAAAAAAAAAATAATTCTTTCTCTGCACGTTTATAAGTTTCTAAGTTGATTTTATCTTTACTTTTACCGTTCATCTTTAATAAAGGTGAAATGTTTCATGATTTTAAACTAAATAAGAAATAAATAAAGCATTATTTCCAGTGTTTAGTCCAATCATTACATTTACCATTTGATTTTGCATTCTAAATTTAAAAATCTACCAAAGAATATATTAGTTTGAAATTATTGTCTAATATACTAACTTAAATACTGTATTTATACTTTTACTATACTCTAAGTAATAAAATATTTTTACTCCTTCTCTTCACGTTTACAAATTTCTAAATTGATTTTATCTTTAACTTCGCCACTCATTTTTAACAAAGATAAAATGTGTCATAATTTTGACTTAAAAGAGAAATCAATAATGCATTATTCCTAGTATTTAATCTAATCATTACATTCACTATTTCGTTTTGTAATAAAGCTTTAAAAAGTAATTAATCATGTGTCTTAAAAAATCCTAAACACTTAAAATACATTTACTGACTTGCTCTGAAACAGTGAAATTATTTTGGTATTAGATTATTACTTATACTCTTTTTCTTCAGCTAAATGAAGAGAAAATGGATACAGCCAATATGAGGATTTTTTAAACCATTTGTTTTATAAACCATTTTTAACGAAGTATTTCTTCTAATCAAATAAAATATGTGACAGTAACTGTTATTACTTTTCACGGTTGAAAATGTTTGTTTGATGTATTTAACGGAGTTTGATTGGGTTACTTTATAAGATGAATTCATTTTCTCGTGTTTCATTAATCTGTTTTTTTTTTACGCATAAAAAGTTAAGAATAAATACGACATTAAAGATAGAAAAGAGAAGACTTTTTTGTCTAAATGTTGTTCTGAACACTTTTTACCCGACTACCAAGAAGGGTTATGTGTTTCAGGCGTATTTAGGTATGTGGATTTCTTTATACCCTCAAAACATCCCAACGTCTGGATGGATTTTAGGGAATGAGGTCTCTATCGATTCGTCTTAACCGTCCGATCGTTATAGGCTAGGTTTTGTTTTTATAAATTCAAAATGGCGGCCGTTAAATACAAATGGCGGTAGAGACAAAACAAAAAATTTACGCACCCTATTGAGTGGCATATCATTGTATAGGTCTTTCAAAATGAGGACGATCTTTTATTGACTATATTACAGTCAGAAGCTCCGTTTAAATATTACACAACTTGGAAGTTGGGTAGGTAGGATCTCTAGCTTTACTGCAACTCTAACCTTCATAGTCATCTATAGACCTCATCAAACCCGTGTTTATAGATAGGAATTAACAATTAAACACAACTTAAAAAGTCATCAATACAAGTAAATAAAAAAATAGGTAAGTAATATAAACTAGTATGTTGTGGTCATCACAAAACTTTCTTCTATATAAATCACGTCAATTAAATCCTTTAAATAGTACAAGAAATAACAACGATTTAGCACCAATTCATATCAAAGTATATCTGAATTTGAAGTTGGATGAAAATTCGTGCATTAGTTCTTGAGATAGAGCTATAGCGGAAATTCTGAAAAAATGTAGCATAGCAGCGCCACCTGTTGAGTGATTTACACTAAAAGTAAACAGCACTAAACTATACTAAGGTATACCTGAATCTGAAGTTTGTTGAAAATCCAAGCATTAGTTCTTGAGAAAAAGCTATTGCGGAAATCGCAAAAAAATACAGCATAGCAGCGCCACCTGTGGAGCGATTTACACCAAAAATTAAACAGCACTAATTTATACGTCAATTCATGTCAAGGACTAACTAAATCTGAAGTTTGATGAAAATCCGTGCAATAGTTCTTGAGATACAGCCCTTGTGGAAATCGTGAAAAATGCAGCACAGCAGCGCCACCTATTGGGCGATTTACACCAAAAATTAAACAGCACTAATTTATATCAGGGACTAACTGAATCTGAAGTTTGATGAAAATTCGTGCATTTTTTCTTGAGTTAGAGCTATTGCGATAATCATGAACAATGCAACATACCAGCGCCACCTGTTGGGCGATTTTAACAAAAAAGTAATCAGCACCAAACTATATCTTGGACTAACTGAATCTGAAGTTTTATCAAAATCCGTGCAGTAGTTCTTGAGATATAGCTATTGCAGAAATCGTGAAAAATGCCGCATAGCAGCGCCACCTGTTGGGCGATTTTCACCAAAAACTAATCAAGTCTAGTTTATATCAAGGTCTAACTAAATATGAAGTTTTGTGAAATTCCGTGCATTATTTCTTGAGATAGAGCGCCCACAAAATTTTTGTCACATACAGACTCACAGACAGAGTGACAGAGTGACGGAGTGACAGAGTGACAGAGTGACAGACAGACTCACAGACAGACATTTTCTAAAAACCATCAAATCGTGTTCTGGACATTCTAAAACGTATAAATCCGTTGAAAACCGGAAGTCGAAATTTTTCACGAATCCAATACTTTCTTCTTGTAAAGATAGAAGAAAGTAAAAATAGTTTCACATTGGTGAGAAATAATTAATTAGTTCGCTTTATTACGCAGTCGGTTTTTTTTTTATTTTTTAAATTTAATTTTTACTTGTTTTAAATTACAGTTATTTAAACTACCGTAAAATCCGACGTATAACGCGCACTTTTAAAACCAAAATAACATCGACATTTGCGGGTGCGCGTTATACGCCGAATATAAAAACGATATATATAAAAATAAGGAAAACATTAGCATAAAAAATCGCTTTAATAATTAATAAACTTTTATAAATAACAGCTTTAATAATTTTAGTTGTATTAGTTGATCCAATTAGGATTTAGTAGTTACAGTGGCACATCCAGGATTACGCTTTGGAGGGAGCTAGCATATTTTAGAGGGCTGTATGTGCCCAGATCTAGCCCGGCCCGCTGCCAGCTCTGTCTTTCCTTCATTTGATTTGATGGGACTTGCCAGATCAGATCCTGACTTGAGCATCCTGACTTCAGATCTGCTGACTTGAGCAGAGTCGTAACTAGCCAGAGAAGCCAGATGGTAGAGAAAGCTCTGAAAAGTTTTGGTGGGACTAATTCTGAATGCTTTTAACATGTTAAATAATGAAATACTGTACTAAAACATATCTTAGTTTTTCAATTTTTTGATGTGTTTCTGTATTTGGATAATTTTAAAGTATGTTTGCAATCAAACGATTTAAAGTTTTATTATTAAACTGGCAGAACTACCCGGCGTTGCCCGTGTCAATTATGAGGGGCCTTCCGGGTATAATAAATTAAAATGAAATAATAGAGCAATAATATCCGATATTTGTGCATTTTCGTCCACAAATCATTATAAAAATGATCAGAAATCGCGACGTTTGTATCGCAACCACAGTAAAATCCCTCAACTTTAAATATCAGAATGCTCCTTATCTTGGCTGGTGTAACAGAAAAATATATTATTTTCCCCATAAGCCGAAAAAAACCATAAACCAATTGGCGTAGTAATTAGTAAAATTCTCGTTGGTATAGCATATATATACATTATAATGTAAAATTTATGTTAGTGAGAAACGTAAATTTTTTAAATCGTACTGATGTTATCAACGACCTAACCCATAAATTGTGCTTTATTGTGATTTTTCTTAACTTCTAAACACGCACAACTTCATTTCTTACACTAAATAGAAAAACATACTTTCAAATGAAATTTATTTGAAAATTGTATCTCAATTTTCAGCTTTTAATTGGTTCTGATTTCAATACTGATCATTATAAATCATAAAAATGAGATACAATTTTCTGAATTTAATCGATTTTAAATTAATTTTCAAGCAGGGGTCTTCTTAAATTTGCAACCCAAAATTACGAAAAAAGAACTCATTTGGTCTCAATGCAATATTAATGATCCCCATGTCCACGCTGGCATCATATTTTTGGTGGAAATGACCTAACTCATAAATTTTGCTTTTACTGCAATTTTTTAACCTCTAAACATCCCACATTCTATTTTTTCAACGTCTAATGGAAAGTAAAAAGTACATTCAATGCTATTTGTTTGAAAAGTGATTTTCATTTTACTGATTTTTTATGTGTTTTATAGTAATTTTTAACCCTTCGGTGGTCACAGACGCGTATCCGCGGTCAAAATAAAGTGCTTCTAAAGGGTTACGGCCGCTTATACGCGCCCAGAAATATCTGCTTTAAAAGCGTTATGAACGCGTATAGACGGTCGGCATTTGTTATCTCTAAATGGTCACCGTCGCGTATACGCGTTTGTGCTTCCCCCCCATTGTTGGAGACTGGGAGTTAAAGTAGGCGTTTATCAACCACTCCTTCTTTCCACTACATAATAGGCGTGGACTATTTGTCAAGTAGTTTATTGTAGTCGAATGCTTTTAGAGATTTGGTTGAAAAATGCCTTAGATAATTACGTTTTCTGTAAATGGATAAGAATAGCATTATATTTCAAAACAGATACTATGGTGAATTCATAGAATATATACAGTACAAGAGTTATAGTTTTTTATGTGGAATTAGAAAAATTCATAGAATATCAGTGTTTACTTATTTTATTTTATAATTCTTTGCCATAAGATTATATTCCATTATAATAATTATTAGTATTTCAAAAAAATTGCAATGTTGCATTTATTGTTTGAATGAATACATGCGTTCTTTTCTTTTTATTTATTTATTTTTTTTTTTGTTTTCTTTTCTTTTTAAAAAGTATTTTAATGTTTTTTCATTTAACTATAATACTAAATACTTAAAAGCGTTTTTTTTTAATTTCTTTTTTCTTACTTGCATCACTTTTGCTGTGTAATAACAATTAAAATATCAAAAACCCAAATTAATATTACACTTTAAAAATATTTTCTAATTTATAATTGCTGTTCAAATTTTATTCAAAGTTTAGTGTAACTTTAAAACTATACCGTGTATATGTATCGTAAAGTACCGAAAGTAAGCGGCCGAAATACCGAAAGTCCGAAAACGGCCCTCCTCATATATGTGAATTATTCCTTTTTTGAAAAAGTGCCATTTATAAGACCTCATCTACAAGTTTTTTACTGGAAATTCTTTAAGTTTTTTGTTTCCATATCTCCCTAATGAATATATCTTATGAAATATCATTGAATGGCATACTTCGCTATGCACGCTACAATACCTTTGAAAAGAATATTTTTTTCGAAGTGTACTATTAATCTTTTCCTTCATTTTTATGCACTAAGGTTGGTTGGTTGATTTTGTGACGGCCGATTATCTACACTAGGGATATAGGCCCGAGGGGGAGTGCCCTTCGTGGGGGTCTTTCTAAGGGAACCTAACCCGTATTAACGCATGGAAATCCATGGTTCGAAGAAAACCACGAAAACTCCGAACGATTAGGCCGACGGGCGCGATTGGGATCGAACCCAGCACTTCCCGTCTACCAGTTTCGAGAGCAGAACCTCTCAGCCACTGGTGGGGCTTTTTATGCACTAAGATTTAATAAATAATATTTATATAGAGTTTAAGTTTTATAATTTCTGTTCATATTTCTTTGATATCTAATTTAATTATTTTATACTAGTTTGTTTTATTAATTTATTATTTTTATTAATGGAAACTATTTAGCTCCTACGGGAGGGGATATTAAAACCAAACAATATTAATTTGATCTGATTTTATTTTGAAAATTGTAAAGATCCAGTGAAATTTCATAAATTCCAAATATACCCCCCCCCCCCCTTGGCCTGCCTTTTCCTCCATTCTTTCAATTTCTACAGTTCCAATTATAAGCCCCTCCTATAATCATTAAAATATCTTGTCTGCTAAAGGGGGCTTACTTTTGGTACTTTACGGCACATGTTTTTTTAGAGAAATTCACATATAAAATGATTAAAATGGTGTTATTACTATAATTCACCTGTGGGAGAAAATTTTAAAATCATGGTATTAACACAGATTGAAACTGCAACGATCAAATAGTCAAATGATACTATATACCAAACAATACTAAAATACCAATCTAGGGTAGCTCTTTTAGTAGGAAAGCGGAAATTCTTTCATAAAATAACCTGCATCTGACTAAAAAACCACCCTCAAAAAACAAAAGTGGGGGTAGTGTTTAAAACATAGTGACACTTTGTTCCATAGAACTGACAGTGCGGGTGTCTTACATGCCTCCCAACCCCCATGTTTTGAAAGGTACTATACCGCAAAGCAATAAACTTCTCAGGAGGTCCCACCCGTGACAAAATAAATAAGGGAGGTAAACAGGGAAGAGATCTTCTAAGAATGCCTTTTTTCAGATTAGCTATTGCACTGTATCGAGAAAAAAACGAGTCAGTATTACTTTCACAATAGTTCAGTTTTTACACGGTTTATGAATACACAAAATTGTTTCCAGCTATAACGTTGAAAAAAATCTTTTTTCTCTTAACTAAAGAAAAAATAATAATAATATCGTGATATCGCTATAAAATGCATTCTGATTCAGAAGACGAAAGTTTGATTGACTCTTCAGATGAAGCATTTTTATCCCCTTCATCGGATTATGAGGGTGAGGATGATATAGAGCAGGGTCGGCGAACCTTTTTACATCCCCGTGCCCATTTTCTTTCAAAAAATATTTTACATGACCATGACGTGCCAAGCACCAAAAAGTAATAATAGATCAAAATTTCTAGATATTTATTCATTGGGATTTAAAAATATGGAGCAATATACATCTAATTTCTAGACTAACATATATCTTAAAGTAATAAAAGGCTGAATGCGATGTCGGTTATGCCAAATATTAATACGGTGTTCAACCTACTAACTTTTAATAGGATGCTAGCTGAATTCGGGTTATCTAACAAGTGGTTTGGGTTTCTAGTATTTAAGATTTTCGTATCATTTCCTAAAATAATGACCCTCAGGAATAAATAGAGCGAACAATTGTGAAGATTATATATTTTATACCAAGACGCTTTAGTTTCATGACTAGGAATTTTGCTTCTAATGCGTGAAATTTTTATTTTGATATGCTACAAACCTTCTCTAAATTTGATAACTTATTGAGCCGACACTGAAATAATTTATAAATTCAATTAGTTGCTTTCTAATATAATAAAAAAGAAAAGAAAAAAAAGAAAAGCCCAGATCGTAAAAGTTTGCGTATTTTGTTTAACTTAATTCTATTTCGTTTTAGGATTTCACCGCTGTGCCGAAAATATTCTATCGTGTGCCATAGGTTCGCCATCCCTGATATAGAGGATGTAAGAAACTGATGTAAGATTGGCAAAACAGCTGAAGTAGTACCTCCACCAAAATTTTGTTTTGCCGGAAAACCTGGGATAAAAGTCTACATTATCAATGCAGACTTGGCGGGGGGGGGGGGGGGGGATAACCACAAAACTTCTAACAGTGATTAATCAAAACCCTTTTTTTTATGTTCAAATGCTGGAAAAATCAATAGTTTAACCACGAAAAATTAACAATTAATTTACATCCCCCCCCCCCCCCAACACACAACAGTATGATTAAAACAAATTTAATAATGGAGATATGATTTTTTTTTTTTTTTAAGGTATGGTTCTTAAGTATACTTTTGAATAAAGTAAAAAAGAAAAAAAGTATACCTATTAAAACTGTAACTACTTCTAAGTTTGGGACCTTAAATTATGGTTGTTTGGGCAAATGACCCATTTGCCCAGACAGAAATTGCACTTCTCAATCTTTTCAATCATGTTGGAATCTAAAGTGACTATTTTTTTTTTTTTTTTACATATTCCTGAATTCATGTCTTTTCGTAAACACATGAAATTGGCAGGTGCTCTTATTCAGAAAGAATTATGTCGAACATTTTTTCTATTTTTCGATAAATAATTTTTAGAAAATGCTGTCAAAATTGGCGATTAGAATCGATTTTTTGTACTCGACAGCCCAACAAAAGTCATAATAGGAAAACGACCACTTATAACTTAAAATGTAATTAATATCTTTAAAAATAGAAAAAACAAAAATCTATTTGATTTTAAATTATTTAAATGGTCATGCCTGCAAGTGTCATGCTTTTATATTTACAAATTACCCTTTAATTTTATCTGGAAATTTTCCATTGCTTTGCTGAACATCCACATTTTCTTACCCCAAACAATTCTAACCAATAAGTTTTAGATTCCAAATTCTATATCAAAGCACCTTTGGAAAAACATTTTTATTTTTACTTCATGCAGGACCGGAAAATTTCACGAAAAGGAACACCATTTCAAAATTATTGTTGGCTAATTTTTAGCCCCGGAATGCTATTTCTGCCTCTCAGTTTATTTTATGTCGTCTCCTAAAAATAATGTTGCGTTGTATAAGCTAGTCGTAAAACAAAGCAGATGTATCATTGTACTGTTAAATACACTACTGCATTTTTTTAAATTTCTAAGCATCGCACATTTTCAATTTTTATACCGTCGTATTCGAAAAAACAGTACTTTTTATTGCAATTTGTTTGAAAACTGCATCCCCATTTATTTTTAAAATATTATTTTTTTTGGAAGTTTTTTCCACCATTTGTTTAATTTTGGCAACTCAAGTATTCCATTTCTGTTGAAAATCAAGGAATAATAGTGAAAAAATAGCAATTATATCTTTTTGTCGCCATTTTTTCATAAAAACTGAAAAAAATGTAATTAAAATACGTGCTAATTTGAAAAAAAAAATGAATTATTTCTGATAAAACATGGAGCTATTATAAACTAAATTTAATTTAATTATCTATATTACAAACAAATGAAGTCATGCGAATCATTAGATAGCCGATTTTTTTTGGGTCGAGTTTCTGTTTTTTTTTTTTTTTTTTTTTTTTTTTTTTTTTTTTGAGGGGGGGGGGGGGGGGTATTATTTAGCGTTAGTGACGTCATATGCATACTTTTCCATAGATGTTGTTAACATGGTAAATGAAGAATTCTTCAGAGGATGCAAATGACGTCCTTTTATATAAAATAAAAGCGTGTGTTTTAAGTCTTACAACTGAAATATGTTTTGTACTACAGTAGAGTTCCGCTTAACCGGTTTTCGCTTTAACCGAGTTATTTTGTTCTGATGGACTGGTGGTTTCCGTTATTATAAAACAGCTATTATAAATGAAGTGTTAGGTAAAGATGAAAGTGCAGCCGTAAAAAGTTAGAACTCTGATTTTCTGATCAGAATAGGAAAAAAATGTCCATAATTTTTT
Source organism: Maratus speciosus (assembly GCA_963932465.1). NCBI lineage: Eukaryota > Metazoa > Arthropoda > Arachnida > Araneae > Salticidae > Maratus > Maratus speciosus. The sequence continues at coordinate 13,170,097 of OZ010799.1, forward strand.
TTACCATTTTTTCTCCATTCTGGCCAGAAAATCAGAGTTTTTACGACTGTTCTTTCATCTTCACCTAACACTTCATTTATAATAGTTATTTCATAACAATGGAAGCCATCAGTCCATCAGACGAAAATTATCTATTCCAAAAGTATAAGTTCGATTGAAAAAAAACTATGAACTAATTAATGAATTAAGTGAAATTTTACATTTCATCTCTTTAGTGGCTGACGATTTGTGTAAATCCGGTTAATCCGAGTTTTTTGCTTATCCGAGATGAGCTTGGTCCATATTAACTCGGTAAGCGGGACTCTATTGTATCTTTATTTATATAAATATATTATTTTTTTCATCGGGTCCAACACTATATCCTGAAAAAGCAAATTTATGTTTTCTAATTTTTTTTTTCTTTTTTTGAAAGCATAGACAATTTCAATTCTATCCATGCAAAGGTAATTTTAAAAATGCATTCAAGATTCTAAATAATAAAGAAAAAAAGTTACAGATAACGCAATAAGCTACATATTGTCTCCGGCAGTGGCGTAGGAAAGGGCGCGCTCAGGGGGCTCAACCCCCCCCCCCCTCCCCCATTTGAAATAAAGTCAGGAGTTCTGTTCCGAATTTTCCGACAATTTAAGGCTTTCGGTTCCGAAAATTTAAAAAAATCGGCCATTAGTCCGAAAATTTAGACATAAAATATATCGCAAATTTCGACAAGTGGTCGAAGAAAAAAAATGAATTTTGTCAATCGTTCGCAGAAAAAAATCCCCAATTTCGTCAAAGAATAACGAAAAAAAATCTCTAATTTCGTTAATGAATTGCGAAAACACGCATACTTCGTCAAAGGATCTCTAAAAAACGCGAATTTCGTCAGATGATTGAAAAAACGCAAATTTCGTCAAAGGATCGCGAAAAACACGAATTTTCACAAAGAATCGAGGAAAAAACAATTGCGGAGAAATACAAGTAGATGCCGAATCTATTTTGAACACAATGTCAGCGAAGCGCAATACTTTGTGTTATGATGCCAAAATTTGCAAGTGCATTTTGTTTCTTTTTTATAGAAATATTTCTTTCGAACTCTACTGTCATATTTCACAAAATTGTAAAATTTAATTTATTCCATAATGTTTACTTTGAAATATTTCGCATACAAATTTTTAATTATGAATGAAATTAAATAATTAATTAATCTATATAGTTACTTATTAATAAGATGCTTTATCATTAATTGGTTTTCTCAGTTTCTTAGTTATTTTGAGCATACTGAGTTAAAAACTATTTGAGCACCCCCCCCCCCCTTCCCCCATATGTTTTTTAAATTGCTACGATACTGTCTCCAGTACGGCCTAAATTTTATTTGCTTCCATCTTCGTTAAAGATGACATTTAAAAAGCTTAAATGTGTGGTCTATCACATTTATTTGGTCACTAAAATTTAATACTCATTTGTGTCGTGAGCCGTTCATTTGGTGAGGAACTATCACAATAGCTTCATAGCCGTGGTATGGGTGGTGTTTATCACAGTGATGTTAAGTGTATCGCCGAACATTCTATCCATTTTTTTTTTTTTTTCGGATGAACGTTGGAGTGGAAATATCAATCACGAACCGGAACAATATTTGTCATAATTCCACGAATCAGAATATCATTCCGGTTTGCTCCGGAATATTTCGAGCACTGACTGCGTGTTGCTTAAATTAGGTTTTCTTGTCCCAAATCTTAAAAAAAAAAAACTGAGGCACATTTTCTGTTAACCTCCTTAACTCTGCCCCCCCCCCCCCCCCTCAACCCGTACTTCGTAAATAATGCGAACATTTCAAATTTGATTATTTTTTTTTCAACTTCTTAAAAAGATCTGTATGTAAAATTTTGTTTTTGTTAATTTCATGTATCACATCTTCTCATTCCCCTCAAGCAACTATTGATCAAAGTTTCTATAAATACATGTAAGTTGCTGTCCTTATACATTAGCGATAGATGTAGCGAGTTGGAAGAATCTACAGTTTGTATTTTCTTTTGAAAACTGAAGCCCAACTCACCTCCCCCACTCATAGCCCCACCAGTGGCTGAGAGGTTCTGCTCTCGAAGCTGGTAGACGGGAGGTGCTGGGTTCGAGCCCAATCGCGCTCGTCGGCCTAATCGTTCGGAGTTTTTGTGGTTTTCTTCGAACCTTGGATTTCCAAGCGTTAATGCGGGTTAGGTTCCCTTAGGCCCCCACGAAGAGCACTCCCCCCTGGGCCTATATCCCTCGTGCAGATAATTGGCCGTCATAAATACAACCAACCAACCAAACCCACTCATAACTTTCATGGACTCCCTAACATATAGCGGACATGTCCAATGAGCGAATACATCTTCAATACACAATACCTATTTATTTGTATGCTTTAGTATAATGATATGTACATGTTACTTTCAATGTGCTTAGCACATGCTTTACTTAAAACTGTGGAGTAATGTATTTATTAAATAATTAAATACGTTGGTGTCTAATGATAAGATAAAAACAATTTTTTAAAACACCATAAATATTTTAATAGAAGCGCAAAGTTCTTCGAACGAACTAGTCTTTCTTCATCAGGCGCAGAGAACTACTTTGAAAACAGCAGCAAGACTAATGAAATGGTGTTTTAAAGAGTTCTTTCGATCTTAACGTATTTATCTTTTAAATAATTCCGATTGCACTCGTTTATAAATATTACTACTATTTTTTCTGCTGTCTTTTTACCATTGACTTTTTGACCTTCGACATTTTTATCTATATTCGTCAAAATGGCAAATTATAACATTTGATCCATGATTTAACAAATTCATCAATTTTTAACAAACCAAAATTTAATAATATATATGGCGAAAATACTGAATTATAGAAATAGCTTTTAATGGCAACTTCTTTCTAGATTCATAATTTATATTTATACAAACGTGTAAGAATACACTGGTGTCCAAAATTAAGGACCAATTACAAATACGCGAATACCCAAATGGAAATAATATAATTCGAATAATTACTATCTCTGCAGCACAGCTAGTCCATATACCATTTCATTCATGTCACACATGGTCACAAGTGTCACAGTCACTACGGTGAAGCAGAAAAATATGAAATTCCATACATCTCATTATGAGTCTCAAATAATCACTATATGTCACTCCACTGAAACGTCACTGTGACTGCTGCTTTGTGACGAGTTACGATGTGACTTTACAATGTAGTTACATTGTGATTCTCATGTGACTGTCATCTGCAGACACAATTTCAAAGTAATCGTGAAAGCTACGTTGTGATAAGTATCCAAATAATGTCACATTAAAGTCACATGATGACTTTCAGGTGACAGAGAGACTACTGTGGAGTCACCATTCTGCTCTTTTGTGAAAAGTCCCCATGTGACTATAATGTGATATTATTTGGTGACTTATCATAATGCAGCGTTCATGATGACTTTGAAATTGAGTCTAAAAATGACGAATCTAGGAAAAAAGGTGACCGGAAAAAACGTGACAGAAAAAACAAGTGCGGAAAAAACGGGACAAGGAAAAAACGGAACCGGAAAAAACGGGACAAGGAAAAAAGGTGACCGGAAAAAACGTGACAAGGAAGTGTTAAATATTGAACTTGTCGATAAATAAATGTTAAAAACTAAAGTAAAGTTTTTCCACTGTCAGTTTCTTACAGCGTAGGGGGTGGGGGGGGGGGGGGGGCAGAGTTAATGGGTGAGTTAGACAATTCTAAAATTTGGTCCAAGAAAATACAATTTTAACATTTCATTAAGAGAAGTTTAGTATGACTTCTACAACGGACAAGTTAGTGCTTTCTACGGAGGGGGAAGGGGGTATAAAGAAATACAATTTATTGATTCTTTCAATTCGCTATTAATAGTTTATATATGAGCAAAGATGTTTTATAAGGCGGAGGGGGAGGGAAAAAATTACGTACACAGCTTGTAAAGGGAATAAAATAAAGACGAAGAGAGGAGGCATGTTCTTTAGAGGAATTATTTCATTATCCTGCTTTTTGCTCGCAGGCTATCAAAGCCCAAGGGCTAATGTGCACGCAGATTCTGTATGTATGTATGTATGCACTTATGTCTGTATGTACGTAAAGCGATAACTCTTGACAGAAACATCCGATTTGCTTTAATTTTTTTTCCAGGTTCATTCTGATAAGGCGCTTCCCTGATTAGTTTTGGGGGTTGTTGGTTAAGAGTAAAGGGGGGGGGGGGCTACTATGGGTTTTTCATGCAGAATTATTCGATTTGCTCCAAAATTAGTATACCGATTTATTATGTTAAGGAGCTTCCATGATTAGTTTTGGAGGTTCATTAATTAAGTATACATGGGGGAAAGGGGCTAGACCCCCCACTCCCTTAATTTAGATAAATGGGTTTTTCATGCAGAGTTATTCGATTTGCACCACATTTAGTATACCGGTTTATTATGCTAAGGAGCTGCCTTGATTAAATTTGGAGGTTTATTGGTTAAGTATGAAGAGGGGGGCGGGGGCTAGTCCCCCCTTAATTTAAATAAATGGGTTTTTCATGCAGAATTTTTCGATTTGCTTCAAGTTTGATTTATCGGTTTATTCCGATATGGCGCTTCCTTAATTAGGTTTGGAGATTCGTTGGTTGTATATAAAAGGGGAAAAGGGGGGCAAGTCCCCTCTTCTTAATTTGGATAAGTGGATTTTCATGCGGAATTATCCAATTTATTTTATTTTGTTCTATGTTCATTCTGATAAATGGGCGGGGCTGGTATGAACGTGAGGCGTTGACTATAATTCGTTGATCAAGAAGAGGACTCTTTGGGTCTTAAAATACCTTGACCAAGAAGAGGGCTCTCTCGATTATTGAATATTAATTAATTTAATTTACTTAATTAATATTTGAAAAAACTCGATCAACACAAGTGTCATCCACTACAAGTTAAAAAAAAATTATTTCAGCTTGATTAAATGAATAATAAGTATTTTATTAACGATTGAAAATTTGAACAAGATATTGTAAAACCTTCGACTAACATGTGGAAGTGGTAGCGTGGAACTTCAGTCAAGCGGAGGCCCAAGTAATAATTAAATCAAACAATTTATTTAAATGCATAAGATAAATGAATATTTCTTGATTAAATACTTGTAATTACAACTACATTATATTTTTGGGTACTTTCAGCTGATGACAATGTTCATTAAAGACTTAATGTTCAGTGTATAAGATTAACCTTCAAAGTTCTATTAGCTTCGTTCTCGATACAAATCCAAAATCTTGTCACGATAGTCTGGTAAGAAACAGCTGCCTCTGTTTTCTGGTGTATATCAGTCCTTGTCAACTACACAATATCTCGCGGTTTACACTGGAGAAATCTTACCCAGCCCGAAACGGCCGGTTCTTCTATCCCTTCGGATCTATCCGAAAACTCAACTCCAACTCAGAGAGCAGCTCTCTCCTTGGGATTCAAAAACGCATCTCCCCTCTTTTCTCTGTTCGTTCCAATTCACCTTTTTAAAACAAAGGCTATCTGTCGGCCCACTCAGAGCCTAGGTTGAATGATATCACTAACAAACTTCGATATCATTGGTCAAGAGAGACCCTCGCTGCTAGCGTGAGAAAATTTCGCATCTAGTTTCATTTTTAAATTGTCCTGGGAAAATATCGGCAAAGTTGCTACTTAAAAGGAATTCCATAACTCCTATTTTTTTCATGCCGTTCTACTTTTCCGTCAACCTTTAAGATTGGTTTAGATGGATTGATTCTTTTTATCATTTCCGGCAGAACCTTGAGACTTAGAAATATTTTGAGCTGTTATGCTTATACATTGCTTTTCCTATCTAGAGTTCTCATTTGAAAATATATGGGACCTTTTTTGTGAATCCCATTGGATTCTTCACAATACCCCCCGCCTTTAAATGATATTTCGGCTGCAAGACGTAATATCTGCAAAGAAAAGGTTAGCTCATATATTAGAGTGGCCCTCCTTTATATATCTCACTCACCTTTTTCACAAAAAACTTTTCATACAATTTACATTTAACTTACTAATGCTGAGTACCTTTGATTATGAAATTTCACTTTTAAAAGACAAAACACATTTAAAATTTTACACTATGACATTTACACAAAATAAGATAAATTTAATATGTACACCTAGTTAAATCGAATTCGACTCACTTATGTACACTTAGTTAAATCGAATTCGACTCACTTGATCCGGCGCTAAATTTCTAACTGCTAGAGCCTGTCATGTGAAGGCCTATTTCTATATTTAGGATAGTGTCTCGGACGTGAATCTTCGCTTGTCAACCTACTTATTTTCTCCGCGTTTTTTTCTTGTGGTTTTTGTCTATTTACACGATAATTTTGCAACTTTTCGTGTCTACCTGTGGCGCTCGCCACACAATAAGCCGGGGACATTTTAGAGTCGCCCGTCCTCCGACTAATCCGTCTCGTAACACTTTCGCGCTCTTTATTCCCGTCCAAATCCTTTACTAGATTTTCTGACCTGAGATACTTTTTGTTCTCGTTATTTCTAAACCAAAATTCTCTTTTGTTCCTTCTCAGTGTTATTTTCACCGACGTATCCCTTTGATTATCCGATCTATCTATACTTTGACACGCCCTATTTGCTTGTGTTAAATCCTCACACTCATGATGCGATTTTTCTAACCCCTTTTTCAGTTTGACTTCTCGTATGGGGCAACCCATCTCATGATCCCCTTTGACATCTTTCTTTTTTCTTTTATTCGATCCTAAAACCTGATCTTCCTTTTTCGTGGGTGATACAGTATTATCCTTCCTTCCCTCCCAATTCTCATATCTCGTTTTTGACCGGGTACCTCCCATTTCCTTCCTTTCTCCCAAGTTCACGCTCGTCAATTTTAAGTAGTCCTCTCTCATCTTATTCTCTTCCCTTCGGGATGGATTCCCGTTTTCGTTTTTCGCTTTCGCTATGTTATGGATGACCACTGCATCTGAAATCTGCATTTTTTTCCTTTTAATATCATCAATTAATTTTTGAGTTTTGTTACCCAAAATATAGTAAGACAAATTCGTCTTTCTGTCCGTCACGATAGCTTTTGTTTTTAGTCTCCCGAGTCCTTCAATTTTTAAAACAACTTCGGCGGTCGGTAAGCGACGAGTATTGTTCATTAACGGCTGTCTAACTCGAATGGTGCCACCGTCTAATTGATTGCGTTTAATAAATCTCCTCGAAATTACATCATATTGACTTCCACTATCTCTTAATGTTGTGCATTCCCTTCCGTTGATTAGCGCGCGGCTTAGATAAGGCTTAAAACTTTCTTCAAAATTTGTACTTCCGCTAATATGATGAACGCTGGTAATTTGCTCTCCATTTCTTTTGTTTTCGGGACAATTAACCTTCAAATGGTTTGGGCTCGAGCAAATGAAACACCTAATAGCCCTTTTGCGCTCAAAGATTTTTTCCCTTTCTTTCTCTATATTTCGTTCTCTCCAGTTAGTTCTGGTTTCGGAATGCCCCCCTCTCGTTTCGTCTTCATTTTCCATTTTCTCATCCCGCGAATTTTCTTCGAATTTTAGCTTTTTGTTCCACGATTTTTTTGACGCCCCTTTTATAGTTTCGTATTCATCCAGGTCCTTAGCTAGTGTTCCTGGATCTTTATATTTGGCCCACGAATCTATAAAGTGCTCCCTTAATTCTGCTGGAGCACGCCTCTTAATCTGTTCGGTGATTAGCAAATCTTTTAACTCTTTAAAATTAGTAACCTCAAGATCATTTAACCACCCTTCTAGAAAGCTATTTAGTTCAAAAATGAGGTCTTTCCACGGGCTATTCTGGTCTCGCAAATGTTTATCTAATTTTTGTCTATAAGCCTCGCCACTCAATCTAAAACGAGCTAACAGGATTGACTTCACATGCTGAAAGTTGTCAACTCGGTCTGTCGGTTCGCGCAAGATCAATTCAGCTATCTGTACGGGCAACAAAGCTAATAAATGCGTGACCAGATCCTCATTTTCTATCCCAGACCTTAATGCCTGTCGTTCAAACAAGTTTAAAAAGTCCTTCCGGCCAGTGCCGGGAGGAAGAGGTAGCTTTCATATTCCTTATTTTTAAAAAGCCAACTTATATTATTCAAACACACGAAGCTCAATTAAGTGGAAACCGAATGTAGGAGATTCAATACTAATTTTTATCAATACTAAATCATTATGAATGAGAATTTCGCGAAATTAGTCAGCTTTATCCAAGCTGCTTTTATTTAAAGTCACTTATATTTGGCTGCCAAATTCGGCGATTTCTTAAAGTGCCTGCCATTTTAAGACAACATGGTAGATGAGGCTAACCAGTGAACTTGGTCGAGACCTTAGTAATTGCTGTGCACATGCTCACTCATATCGGAATCGGTTGATATATACGAGTGCTGTCGCAGGCAAAAAATCAGATTTTTCAAAATGTCACCCACTTTAGAAATTGAAACTTCTATATCTGAGCTATTTTTTAAGATAAAGACAAACAAAAAATGCTCCTGAATCCTTATATCAAGGTCAAATACTTAAGAAAGAAACCTTTTTCAATTTCTAATTTTTTTGCACCTGACTTTAAATATAATTTTTTTTTAATTTAATGGCCGCCATTTTGAAACAAGATGGCTGATGAAGCTGGCCAGCGAACTTGGTCGAGATATTGATGTATACTATCCACATGCCCTCTTCCATCGAAATAGGGGAATAAATGTGGTATCGCGTGACAAATACAAGATCGTTTCAAAGTGTTAGCCATGATAGAAATTCAAAGTGCTATAATTCAACCACTTTTTAAGATAAAAACAAAAGAACAAATTTTCAAACAAAAACTGCTTCAGAATCTTTGTATCAAGGCCAAACACATTAAAAAAAATATTTTCATTTTCCAATTTTTTAATACCTCATTTTAAATTTTAAACTACATTTTTTTTTTAAATGGCAACCCTTTTGAAACAAGATGGCGAATGAAGCTGGCCAACGAACTTGGTCGAGACATTGGTCTGTACTATGTACAGACCAAGTTACATTCAAATCGGTTCATAAATACGCCTGTTATCGCGTGACAAAAATCAGGTCGTTTTAAAATGCCAGCCACAGTAGAAATTCAAAATGTTATAACTCAGCCATTTTTTTATATGTAGACGAAACAAAACCTGTTCCGGAATCTTTGTATTAAGGTCAAACACATACAAAAAAAATCTTTTTCATTTTCCAATTTTTTGGTATCTCATTTTAAATTTATTTTTTTTAAATTTTTTTAAATGGCCACCATTTTGAAACAAGATAGCGAATGAAGCTGGTCAACGAACTCGGTTGAGTTATTTGTATGTACTATGTACACACCAAGGTACATCCAAATCGGTTCATAAATGCGTCTGTTATCACGTGGCAAAAATCAGGACGTTTCAAAATGTCAGCCACGCTAGAAATTCAAAATGCTATAACTCAGCCATTTTTTAAGATATAGACGAAACAAAAACTGCTCCCGAATCTTTTTATCAAGGTCAAACACATAAGAAAAAAATATTTTTTCAATTTTCAATTTTTTGCTGCCACATTTCAAATTTAAATTTTTCTTAAAATTTTAAATGGCCGCCATTTTTAAACAAGATGGCGGATGAAGCTGGCCAACGAACTCGTTCGAGACATTCGTCTGTACTATGTATAAACGAAGTTACATCCAAATCGGTTCATAAATACGCCTTTTATCGCGTGACAAAATTCAGGACGTTTCAAAATGTCAGCTTCGCTAGAAATTCAAAATGCTATAACTCAGCCATTTTTTAAGATATAGACGAAACAAAAACTGCTACGGAGTCTTTGTATAAAGGTCAAATACATAAGAAAAAAATATTTTTCCATTTTCAATTTTTTGGTAGCACATTTCAAATTTTAAATTTTTTTAAAAATTTTAAATGGCCGCCATTTTGAAACAAAATGGCGGATGAAGCTGGCCAACGAACTCGGTCGAGACATTGGTATGTACTATGTACACACCGAATTACATCCAAATCGGTTCATAAATACGAGAGTTACAGTGTGACATAGGTCAGATATATATATATATATATATATATCTTGATATATATATATATATATATATATATATATATATATATCAATTTTGAACGGAGGGTGGTTTCGGGGTCTGGGGGTCATGATCGATGAAAATATACCAAAATTTTTTGAAATCGCTTTCCTCCGAACGGCTGCAATAGGTAGCTTTTTGTAAAAAAAGCTACCTAAAATAGAGTTATGTCCGAACGCTCTGGATCAAAACGATGCATTATAGTTTTTAGCGCTAATTTAGGTCTTTCCGATCCGTTACTGGAAATCGAGTTACGCCTCCCTGTATTTTGCGTTGATTTTAATTGCTCTAATTGAAAATTTCTCTCTTTTTCTTTCTCTTCTTTTTCTTTTTTCTCTCTTTCTAAAAGAAGTAGATCTTCCCTATCTTTCACTATATATCCCACTTGCGTTAATGCAAAGTCGGCATCATAATCGTCCGCGCCCTCTATCTTTTGGATAATCGTCGCGATTATGTCACTTTCTTCTATCTGAACTCCTAATACCTCTGCTAAATTTTGCAGATCAGCCTTTCGGCAATATTTCAATGCCGTTATTTTCGCCATTATCTATCGATTTTATATTCCTACCGATACTACAAAGATAACCTAACGATTTCCCTCTTCATATATTTATTTATATATATTTTTTTACTTCACCGAGAATATTCTAACCTTATTTACCGTTATAAAATGTTTTCAAACGTATTCACAATATACATAAATAAATTAGCAATACTATAATAAATTTCAGACCTTCTACGTTTTAGTGTTAGTTTCGAAAAGAAAGTATAATTTTCCCACTTTTTACATTCCCTACACACACAAAATATAGAACATTAAAAAAAAATATTTCCAAATGCTATAGGTAAACAATTTTCCCTATCTTACTCAGAATTGAACATTCCTTGCAACCTTTTCATATGCTTTTTCTATTTTGAATATAAGTATATATTTGGGAAAATCAATCACTAAATAATCCAAATTGATTCTAAAATATTTTTCAAGCAAACTTTCCTCACAATGGTACTTTTCTTACATGACATCTAATTTCTTTTTTTTTTTTTTTTTTTTTTTTTTTTTTTGTTAAGAATCTAGTTTGATTTTAGTTTTCTGTATTCTTAATTTTAAAAAAAATTTCAAAATTTAAAGCCAATGACAAAGGGTATCAGCTTCCTTGTAGTATAATTAATTAATAAGTTAATAATTTTCTATTTTAACTAACCAATTTTTCAATTTTAAAATTTTCATTTACCTCAAAACAAAAGTTTTCCTTTAAAATATTAATTTCTTATCAACATTTCAATTAATTAATAAATTAAGAGCCACTCAAAATAATGAGCTTACCTTTTGTTTTGCTGGGGCATTTTCTCTCGGGAACTGTACTGCACGGCACTGCACTGCACTGTAGTCTCCTTTCACTGCACACAGTCTTGCATCTGGATGTCGTCTAAAGCCCCTTTTTGGGGAACTGTCCGGCACGATACTGGTGTCACTTTTCTCTACGCACAGTCTTGCGTCTGGGGCACTTTCTTAGGGGAACTGTCCGGTACGATACTCATGTCGCTTTTCTCTACAGTCTTGCGTCTGGAGCACTTTCTTAGGGGAACTGTCCGGCACTATACTGGTGTCGTTTTCCTATGCACACGGTCTTGCATCTGGAGCTCTTTCTCTTAAGCTAGTCTTTTAATGTTCAGAGTCCTTGCTGTGCATCCCACCTTCTGCCACCAAGTTGTAAAACCTTCGACTAACATGTGGAAGTGGTAGCGTGGAACTTCAGTCAAGCGGAGGCCCAAGTAATAATTAAATCAAACAATTTATTTAAATGCATAAGATAAATGAATATTTCTTGATTAAATACTTGTAATTACAACTACATTATATTTTTGGGTACTTTCAGCTGATGACAATGTTCATTAAAGACTTAATGTTCAGTGTATAAGATTAACCTTCAAAGTTCTATTAGCTTCGTTCTCGATACAAATCCAAAATCTTGTCACGATAGTCTGGTAAGAAACAGCTGCCTCTGTTTTCTGGTGTATATCAGTCCTTGTCAACTACACAATATCTCGCGGTTTACACTGGAGAAATCTTACCCAGCCCGAAACGGCCGGTTCTTCTATCCCTTCGGATCTATCCGAAAACTCAACTGCCAACTCAGAGAGCAGCTCTCTCCTTGGGATTCAAAAACGCATCTCCCCTCTTTTCTCTGTTCGTTCCAATTCACCTTTTTAAAACAAAGGCTATCTGTCGGCCCACTCAGAGCCTAGGTTGAATGATATCACTAACAAACTTCGATATCATTGGTCAAGAGAGACCCTCGCTGCTAGCGTGAGAAAATTTCGCATCTAGTTTCATTTTTAAATTGTCCTGGGAAAATATCGGCAAAGTTGCTACTTAAAAGGAATTCCATAACTCCTATTTTTTTCATGCCGTTCTACTTTTCCGTCAACCTTTAAGATTGGTTTAGATGGATTGATTCTTTTTATCATTTCCGGCAGAACCTTGAGACTTAGAAATATTTTGAGCTGTTATGCTTATACATTGCTTTTCCTATCTAGAGTTCTCATTTGAAAATATATGGGACCTTTTTTGTGAATCCCATTGGATTCTTCACAATATATATAGCGAAAGTGTGAGCTAATAGTAGGAATTGAAAAAATAGTTTCACATTGATGAGAAATAATTAATTAGTTTCTTATAGAAATGTTTATTTTAATTTATTTTGTTTAGTTTAAATGTTTAGAATAATATATCTGGAAATTCCATGATGAAACCTAAAATTGCAAAAAATTAGACTTCAATCAATTGCTTAATATAACAACAACAACAAAAAAAAGTAACAAACTATTCCAATTTCTAATTTTAGGCATATCTTAACAAAGATATTTACTTATTATTATTTTTTCTTTATTTGTTCTGTTAATATCTGAAAATACTAATGCCACTGATCAGGACATAAAAAATTATAAATTGATAAGTGATTCAGAAAGTCCAAAAAATGTTATCATTATTATTATTAATATAATTTTATGTTAATAAACAAAAAATTCAAATAGCGTTAAATAAAATAAAAATAATAAAAATAAAACTTTCCAATCGAATCTATTATAACTAACTTCTTAAAAAAAAAAAAAGTTTATATGATATTATACATGCGTAAGTCGAAAAACAAGTTGTTATGTAAACGAGCATTCTCGTATGCGAACATTCACAACATTTTTCAATATTTGCATTCTAATTATCAACGGAAAGCATTCTTATTCACATAATGTCCAAATTAAGTAGTAGTGTAAATGTGAATTTTCATATGCAAATATTCAGGAATTTTTTTTATAATAGCATTCTTAAACATCAACGGAAAATATTGGTATTACCGTTCGCGAATATCAAATACCAAGTAGTGATGTTAATTAGAATTATCGTAAGCGAATTTTCAATTTGTTTCAATATTAGCATTCGTAGACATCGACGAAAAATATTTGGATTCGCGTTCGCGAATCTGCTGTTGAAAGAATCTATAAATTGTATTTCCATAATCCCCCCCCCCCCCCGTAGAAAGCACCAGCTTGTCTCTTGTAGAAGTCATGTTAAACTTCTCTTAATGAAATGTTAAAATTGTGTTTTCTTGGACCAAATCTTAGAATTGTCTAACTCACCCATTAACTCAAACATCAACGGAAAATATTGGTATTACAGTTCGCGAACATCAAATATCAAGTAGTGGTGTTAATCAGAATTATCGTAAGCGAATTTTCAAATTTTTTCAATATTAGCATTCGTAGAAATCGACAAAAAATATTTGTATTGGCGTTCGCGAATGCGAAGTTGAAAGAATCTAAGAATCTATAAATTGTATTTCCTTAATACCCACCCACCCCCCACCCCCTCCGTAGAAAGCACCAGCTTGTCCCTTCTAGAAGTCATGTTAAACTTCTCTTAATGAAATGTTAAAATTGTATTTTCTTGGACCAAATCTTAGAATTGTCTAACTCACCCATTAACTCTGCCCCCCCCCCCCCCCCCTACGCTGTAAGAAAGTGTTCCTTGTCACGTTTTTTCCGGTCACCTTTTTTCCTTGTCACGTTTTTCCGGTCCCGTTTTTTCCTTGTCCCGTTTTTTCCGCTCTTGTTTTTTCTGTCACGTTTTTTCCGGTCCCGTCTTTTCCTGTCACGTTTTTTCCGTTTACCAAAAATGACAATCACATCAGAGTCACAATGTAACTACATTGTAAAGTCACCTGGTGACTCGTCACAAAGCAACAGTCACATTGACGTCTCAGTGGAGTCACATATAGGGATCATTTGAAACTCATAATGAGACTTGTGGAATTTCGTATTTTTGTTTCACCGTAGTGACTGTGACACTTGTGACCATGTGTGACATGAATGAGATGCTATATGGACTAGCTGTGCTGTAGAGATAGTAATTATTTAAATTATATTATTTCTTTTTGAGTATTCGCTAACTTAAAAATTAGCATTTTGTGACTGGTCCTTAATTTTGGACACCAGTGTATATTGAGTTATAATTTAAAAACTGAAGTATAGCCTACAAATAATCATGCGGCTTTTTTTTCCCACAGAAATACCTGTACATCATTGCACAGAAACTGAAATATGTATCCCTCCCGCGGTCGTGCTCCTAGCACTATATGCATAAGCGCAAAATATGTGTGTGTGTGGTGTGTTCTAATCTCCCCACCCCGATCGGTTTGGAATTATATGTATATATTTTCTTGATATGAGGGAGAAAAATGAGATTTTAAAACAGGCATTTTCTAATTGAATTTTATATCAATTATAATTCAATTGAATTTTAATTTTAATTTATTAATTCAATTTTCATAATTTTACTCCAGTAAAATGCAAGAGGAAGTATATTCCATACATCCAGGACCCTCGCTAAGCGGGGGAGGAGTATGCGGGATACTCGCCCCCTACCCCCCACCCCCCGAAAAAAAACTTTTAAAAATCGTTAAACTTTTAAAAATCGTCTCAGAAAAATATTTCCTTTGCTTATTTCACTGCTATCAGAAACTTACCTCTTTAGCAGAATTCGTTCTTTGAAAAGGGATTAGTTCAGGGGTAGGGGTGGTAATCAATCATGAATGTGGGAAGGACTATCCTTTGGAAGTAAACACAAAGGCTTTCAGTAGGTTATTGTTTGCTAGGAAATACTGGAGGGGGAAAGCAGTTTTCTCAGATTCATTGCTAAACGTTTTGAAAACTAAATCTTTAACCATTTATAAACACACAAAGCTTCTCCCTGTGAAACCATCTCCGAACCAAAAAAATGGACACAGCTTAACCGCGAATGGGTTAAAGCAAGAATATTTTTAAATATTTGTGCAAACCAATTACAAAAGATGAACCCGATTGCTCTTAAAACAATGTAAATAATACATCATTTGGGAGTTTTTTCGTGCAATATTCCATAACTAAATCAGCAAACGAAATGAAGAACTATAAAAAATATAATACGAATTTAACAGATTAAACTATTATATAGAATATAGAATTAAAGAACTTTATAGAAATTTATAGAAATATATAGAACTGTAGAATTAAACTATTCAAAATTATATTAAACGTTTTACCTTCAAAATATATTTAAATTAAGTTTGTACGTCTATTCAAAGTACTTATCGTTAAAGTTTTATTTTAAATATGAAAAATTCAGTAGTTCAATTAAATACCTATTAATCTTGTTTTTTTTTTTTTTTTTTTTTTTTTTTTTTTTTTTTTTTTTTTTTTTTGCTAATTTCTAATTTTGCTATTAAATAATAAACAAAATAAAAAAATGCTGAACTATTTTTATCTTCGTAAGTGCGAATGGGTTAATTTTCGATAATCAGGCTGTACGTTTTTGGCGTACTTTAACTAATGTTACTTAAACCTTTTATGGCATGAACTATTGCTTAAAAATGTATAGCATCGTTCATGCTTTCAGCGGATGCTTGACATATGACTCGATTACGGAATATTAAAATGCAATAATGCTTTACCTGACTTTTGTGAAATGCCTCAACTTGTTTTAATTTAAGACTCGCAAAATTTGAGTTTCTGGATAAAAAAACGTCATTTTGACGTAATGTAGTAAAATGTGTCGGCTTCTAAAATCAGAATGCTTGTTTTCTTATCGAGTGTAACAAAATATTACGATCTCCATGACAATACGCGGAATAAAGCAATAAATACATGCAAATGACCTAACATTTACTGACATTTTATTTCGCGTGGCTTCAATGGATGATAATAATAGGGATTAATTTCAGAAGATCAAGAGTTCCGCCTCAGAATAAAATATCATTAGAGAGTGATGTCAGTTTATATTAGATATTGACGTCATATCTACCAAACGATTTTTTCTTCCTAAATTGTTTTCTTGAAATTTAAACGCGTGTATTAAAATAGATTTTTCAACTTAAAGAAATTTAAATGAAGATACTACTCATTTGAACACACGTTTAGGTAAAGTTTTTATTTTATTTATGAATAATGTGCATTTTCTGATTGAATTACAACAATTTCGGAAATGCAAAATTATAACGATTGAGCCTGAATTTTTATTATCTTATAAAAAGAAGGTACACGTGTTATCAATTTTTTTTATTATTGCACCGTTTTTTAGGTTGTGGCAACCGCAAAGAAAAGATTTAATTTGAAAATTTAAAATGAGATATTTCTGTAATGTTAAATTATGGAAGTTAGTAGAAAAAAGGGATAAATAATGGTCTGATAATTTTTTAAAGTGGACAGTGATCTTTTCCACATTCTAAAGCGTATGTACAGCGAGTTTCGTGCAAATCGGTCAAAAATTGAAGATTTGTATAAAGGACATACACAGAGAACGGCTTTTATATATACTAGGGGATCATACCCGGGCTTCCCGGTTTAAAGAATATAGGTGAAAACAATTTTTTTTTATTGAAAAGTAATAATTTTTTTATATGCAATAATTTTTTTTAGATTGACCACTTACATTAAAAAAGCATTTTTCATATGGAAAATACAAATTATACAATCAAATAAATTTTTGAAATTTATCAAAAGCGATATTTTCTTATTAGCCGCATGCTAAGAGTTATTTGACAAGATTTTGCTATTTATGACATCCTTTTACATTCTGATAATTTCAGAGCTTACACATGTCTGGTAAATTTGTGTTTTATTTATATTATTTTATTTATTATCTCTATTTTGTTTTAACGGCAAACGGATTAATCTTTCATAATCGAGCTCCGCGCGATATAGATAAATTAAAAAATATTTCATTCTTTAAAATTGTTTTTAAAACCATAGACAATCAGTAAACTGAGATGAACTTTGCAAATAAATTCCATTTGAAAAAAAAATCGTATTTGGTGATCTAAAAATTTAAATTGTACGATTACACATATGTTAGATTTGTGTTTTTTCAATATTATTCTTTTATTTGTGTATAAAAGAAGTATTAATTTCGTTAATTTGTCTTTCACAACTATGTTAGATTGGTGGGTATTTTAATATTATTCTTTAATTTGTTTATAAAGGAAGTACTATTTTCGTTACGCAAAAATAGTCAGAAACAAATGCTGAAAAATGTTTGTTGCTTTATGTGCAAAATGTTTATTATTATTACGTATTGAAACCGGCACGTGAAAAGATAAACTTAAAAAAAATCATGCTTAAAAATTATTTTAGAAATATAATACATCAGTCAATTAATAAAGTTTTTAAACAAATTGCATTTGAAAGTAAACTTTTTTCCCTATGCGACGAAAATTGAAAATGTACGATGGTCAGAAGATTAAAAAATTGCAGTAGCGAAAATTTCAAGACCGAAATTCGATCGTGAAGTGTTGCCATTCGTAAAATGACGTCAGCGTTACGCACGGATACGTCTGTTCTTTATAATATAGATACTTAATAAGTAAAATATAATAAAGATGAGTTATTAAGGTGTGGTTATCAATTGAGGCTCTTATGCTTGGATTTTCGGAATGGAAACAGCAATTTTCACCATCTCAAAATTTGCACGCGCACTTCTCATATCCATATTCATCATTTTTTAAAAATTTGTATTTTGTTCGATCATTTAAAAATCCTTTTAACTCAAAACTTGAAGTCACGATTGTCAGCAACATCTTTTACGTGAAAAGACGCACTCTTTACTCGAGATTCTAATCTCAATTCCGGAGAGTAAAAATTTCCGTAATATATATTTTTTAGATGCATCTGAGTTAAAATGTTTTGTTTTATCTAAGAAAATGATCGTTTTATTTTAAATATGACTTCATTTTTACTTAAATAAGCATTTCGCCTACTGTCTGAAACTTAGTATCAGTACACGTGCAGAAGAAAAAACAATATAGAAAATGTATGAGGAAAAATGCGTGTTTTCAAAGGCAGTATGTCATTTTCCGTTATTATGCCCCTAATATAATATTCTGGTCCTAATGGGATTTTGCGCCACTAAACCCTATATAACAATTTTTATCAATAATTTTGAAATTTTATCAGAAAATAGCATGAATAAAGTTAAAAATACCTCATTATTTCCCTCTTGTCTGCAATAATGAAAACTATCTAATTTTCATCATTTTGAAGAAATTTCATAAAATGCTTTTAAAATTAAAATATAAAAGTGGGGATGTTAAAAAAAAAAAAAACAGATAGTGCGGTTACATCTACAAAGGAAGTGCTTTCAGTTAAAAAATATATATATATATATATTAGTAAAATTGGTTCAGCAGAAAGATCACGGCAGATGACTAAAAAACACATTTGTGTTTTAAATATATAGATTACATAAAATTAAGAAAAATTAAATTAAGCAAATTATGTTATTTTGATAAAATTACAGTAGAATGTCCTAAGGAATAGCATTAAAATTTTATTATTCGAGCGAATTTTCGACAGAAAATTCAGGAACACGATATTATTTTAAACCAATTTTTAAATTTGTTCGCTAGTCTAACTCGGCGAAGCAAATCCATCCAGGCGAAAATCATCAATTTTTGTAATATAAATCGCTATTCTTTGCATGTCACCTCTCTTTTATAAAGATACTCTAATTTTTTGCAATACTTTGCGTTTTATCAGTATGTGATTTCGATTACATTATTTTTAAAAGTGAAGTATTTTCACCTGTGAAGAATTTCAAAGCAGTTGTGCTGTGAAAATGATGCACTTCTAAAAAACATAATTCACGTTTAAGAATTAAAATACACGCTTTTTTATAAAATGACGTCATTTCATCCGCTAAAGCAATGCACCTTTATAATCCAATCTTAAACTTCGTCTATAGAAAAGTGTGCATATGACGTCATTATCACGGAATAACAGAAATATTCTTGACATAGCCCATATTTTAATTTCAACTTTTTTTTATCAGGTTTTATGAGAAAACGGCAACAAAAAAATACAGTATCTCCTATTTTTGACTATTTTCAGTTTACTTTCAGTAACTTTCAATACAAATGAGGTACTTTTGTTGCCACGATAAGAAAAATGGTATTAAAAACTACAAAAAAATTAATATCTCAAAAATAAATTAAGATACAGCTTTCAAACAAATTGCATTTAAAAGAGCATTTTTTTCCTTATACGATGATGTAAAAATTTTTAATGTGCGATGTTTAGAAGTTTAAAAATTTGCAGTAGAGAAAATTGCAAAACCAAAATTTTATTTCAAATTTCAAAGTGTTGCCATTCGCAAAATGACGTATGCGTTACGCACAGATATGTTTGTCCTTTATAATATAGATAGATTATCAAAATATTATGAATGTTAAAGAAAACAAGAGGTTTCACAGGGTCATAAAGTTTTAATTAAGTAAATTTTAAACATGCTAATGTTTCGAATTTCATAATCAAATTTACAAAAGAGAAAAAATTGTGTGACAAAATTAATATATTTCAAAAATTCCGATTTTTTAAGGACCTATTAAAAAATAATAATATTCTTTCATAATTTTTAAATTTTTTAAATATCTAGTCTAGTCTGGGTGGGGCTTCAGCCCCCTTAGCTCCCCCCGTGGGTGCGCCATTGAGTAGTTAAGTAGAAAATATGATATTTTTTTCATATTATGAGTAAAAAGTGCTTGTGCTTGAAAAAATATTTCTTCTTATCACTTGTCACTTAAGCATACCATTCTTTGAAAGCCTAAGAAATGTCTTGGAATGAATAATTTCAAAAGATAAGAGCATAGCGTATGTACGTACATTTCAGATTTCTTTGTAAAGAAAAGGATGCGCGTTATACGGCTAATATACACAAAATTGAAAAAAAAAACAGTTTAAAAGTCGTAGGTGAGCGTTATACGCCGGATTTTACGGTACTTCAATTTTAAAATGTTATAATCTCACTGATCTTCTTTTAATAATTAAGAGAAAATATTGAAAATCATTTCGGTAACAGAAATATTTGAAATTGCCATTACATTTGGAATAATAGCATTACATTTTAAGGATTTCAAATTTTGTGAATTAATAAATAAAATTTAAACTGCTGAAAAGATCTGAAAATATTGCTTGGCATCGAATAGAGATATTCTTTCAGCTCTTACACCAGTATATAAACAAATATTTCATTAAAATATCCGTATGTTATGAATATTTCTATTACAGATTATTTCTCGAGTGAAATGAAATAATACACTCAGAAAAAATGCGTTAATTTAACAAAAAACTGGTACGCCAGAGATATTTTGTTTCAGATAAACTTCGGTACTTAGTTTTTAAGTAAAAACTTTCGTAATGCTTCTTCCGTAAAACATATGGTTTTTTATGGCTATTTAGGTTGTTTGTTGGTTATATTTACGATAAATGAATTAGGGTTATTCCCTACACAACTGCCCATTCCAAATTGATCACTTCTAAATTTAAAATGAAAATATATATATATAAATATAGATAACTGACGTTTTCCCTTTACTGCTTTTTTCGCGCTTTTCTTTGTGATTTTCGTAAAATATCGTCTTTTGAAATACATCGTCAAAGAAAGCAATGTCGTCTTTATTTTATTACAGTATAACAAAGATATAGATAAAGTGTTATTCAGAATGATTAATCGAATTGAAATATTTATAGTTTGGGTTTATCTTCTATCTTTAACCTTCTCACCGCCGCGAACTGATATATCCGTTCACTAAACTGCAGGTTTCACTGCAATAGAAGTATTATTCAAATTAATATAATTATACAGATACAATCCAGTATAAAAAAAAATTAAGTTATGATTAATACTCTCAAGGCTTATATACCTATAAATAATAATAAAAAATATCTTTCTTTTATTATTTAAGAAAATACAGAGAAAATAACATTACAATTTTGCCCTTTTGCTCGGCGGTCAGGGGGGTTAAACTCTGGTTAATCATAATTAGTCCAAGCTGTTCAAAGTATTCGTGTTAGAACTAATTATAATAACGTTAAAATAAAGAAAAAATAATTAAGCGTTTTCTCTCTAAAGTTTTTCTCACTTTTTTAAAAAAAATTCTTAAAATATCGTCTCTTGAAATATAGTAAAGTGGGGACAGATGCCGCAGTTTTCCTTTTCTTCTTGCAAAATGCACAATAAAGCAAAAAACAGCAAACTAAGTACCAGAAATCATTGATCAAACCCTTTAGAATTTAATTTCTATGTTAAACAAGTTAAAACCCTCTTAATAAAGTAGGCATAATTATTTTCCCACAGGTCCTTTTTTAACATAATTTTTTATGTGCTGGATAAGATGCCGCATGGAGAAAAATGGTAGGCAGTTTTTTTTTTTTTTTTTTTTTTTTTTTTTTTTTTTTTTTTTTTTCAAGCAAATCACATTTTTATTTTCTCAAACTACTTAAGATGAAAATAAATAACAGTAAACTTACAAAAATTATATATATCACTAAATTGTGAAAAGTTATGTGAAAAGTGTAAAATGCAAAAGTGTAATCTCTATAAACAAATCTTAAGACAAAAAGTGAAAATGAAAAGAAAATCATTTGAATTTATATGAATGGATAGCATAATTACGGGAAACAATAGACAGCATAATTCCAAAAAAGATATAAATAACTGGTTTACATCCAGGAATCATTGCAGTTTGCACTTAATGTAAGTATTAGTTCTATTCTATTTAGGCCCTAGCCTGTTTATTTTTGGCCTTTCTTCTCATTCTTTGATTTTGTATTTTCATTCGCTTCCAATCACACCACACTACCCGTTGCAAAAGTAAAGTAAGCGTTTTTCATGCAGCTATCGATATAACTTGATGCACTGAATCCCGGCCACTTTAGACTTTGCTCCTTGATAAGACTCCAGCCACTCAACTTACGCAGAGTCATCAAATACCAATCCAGTTCTGCCATCAGAATCCATAAGAGGAACAATTTACCCATAGTCGGAAGATGACTTATATTTTAGTTTTTTCCTCAAGTAAGGCATTTTCAAGTTGATCTTTCCCTTCCTTGTTTTACACATTTTACTTCCGCCAAGTTGTCGTTCTTTGACGCTTTCTAGTTTCTTTTGTTTTTCATTTCCTTCTTCTTTTTTATTGTTTATAAACTCTGTGCTTGTAATATTGGCATCCTTTTACTTTCTCTTACTTGGCTGTATAGGTCTTTTGACCATTGGTGTAGGAGATATTTTGTTTAGCAGTTTAGATGGTGAGAATTGTAAACGGCCTACGTTTTCCTTATTCACATATGGTGAACCAACATTGTTGCTGAGAATATTTTGATAAGTAGCAGAATGCGCTAATATACGTTCATTTAAATGTAAGTTCTACTTAAATCGAGTGATGAATTTATTAAACCGAAAAACAAAAATATATTTTGCGGCATCTGTCCCTCAACCCCGGTACGGCATCTGTCCCATAGTGGCGGGTAAGATGCCACGCCGCCATTTTGTGTCATGTGAGCAACGCGAGAGAAAGGCAAGCACATGTCTGTATTCTACGAGGATCTAGTCTATAGTTGCAATCGATTTTGGGATGACATCTCTGTTTATTTTTCTTGAAATATGTAATAAAACTTCATTAGAACAATTTTAGCAACTTACCACGCAGATTCGAGCCATAAAAACTGGCATAAATATGTAAATACGGACAATTAAGTGGTGGAAACGCATACAACACATCACACAGCACAGAGGAACACTACGAACTTCTAAAATCGGTGTAGGAAACGCTAGTGTCGCCTATACAATCTCTGCGGCATCTGTCCCACCGCTTCGTCTGTCCCCACTTTACTATACATCATAAAAGAAACCAAGATCGTTGTTTTTATCCGATTTTTATATAACGAAGATATATATAAAGTGTTATTCAGAATGAATAATCTATTTGATAGATTTATAGTTTGAGTTCATATTCTGTCTTTAAAATGTGATAAATCGTGATTATTCCAAAATAACCAAAGCATTCAATTTAGAACAAATTATAATGTTATTAAAATAACGAAAAAAATAGTTAATTCTTTTCTCTCTAATGTTTTTCCTTACCTTTCTTTAAGGTTTCTTTAAAATATCGCGTCTTGAAATAAATCCTCGAAGAAAGCAATGTCGTCTTTATTTGATTACGATATAACCAAGCTATGGATAGTTATTCAGAATGATTAATCGAATTGATAGATTTAAAGTTTGTGTTTATATTCTATCTTTAAAATTTAATGAATCATAATTATTCCAAAATGTTCAAAGCGTTCAATTTAGAACAAATTATAATGCCACTAAAATAAAGAAAAAAAATCACCGTTTTCTCTCTAAAGATTTTTTCACGTTTTTTAAAAAATTTCTTAAAATATCGTGTCTTGAAATAATTTGCCAAAGAAAGCAAGGCCGCTTTAATTTGAGTACAATATAACCAAGTTATCGACAAAGCGTTATTCAGAATGATTAATCGAATTGATAGATTTATAGTTTGGGCTTATATTCTATCTTTAAAGTGTGATCAATCATAATTATTCTAAAATGTTCAAAGCATTCAATTTAGAAGTAATTATAATGTAATTTAAATAGAGATATAATTTTAGAATATATTTTAAATGCCTTCATGTTTTATAGAGTGAGAAAAAAAGAATATTGTCTTAATAGGTAAAATCCTGTTTATTTAGCATAGAATTTGTTCTTGAAGACCAAATAATAAGTATAAACGTAAAAGTAAATTTTTAACCCTCTTTTATAGATACAGAGTTTTTTTTCTTAAAAAATATGCCTTATTTCATTGCTGCAACTCATGCATATCCCCAAATAATTTCCATTACAATATATTAATTTGTCTTACAAATTACAAATTATAAGTAATATCTGACTATGGTAAACAAAATATGCATTTTACAAACTCTGCGGTATAGGTAGAATCTTACAGCGGATTATATCTTAAGAAAAATTTAAAAAAAAAGAAAAGTTTCAATCAACAACGCAGAACTTTCTGATACATTTTCTGACTGATTTTTAAACAAAAAAAAAATAAAAGTGAGAATTGTAGACACGATTATTGAAGTAATTTGTAATCAAATAGATTAAATCTCTATATTATAATTCACATTGTAACGCGTCCGGGGTTGTACCCATCTATCTTACCATTCTCGGATAAGCTGGAGCCACGTTAGGCTTAATTACGATTTGAAATGTGTAAGAGAAAACTTATCTGCTTAAATACAAATCTTTTCTACCTAAAATCCCTTCTGATCAACATAATTTTCTTTAAAAGATTCAAAACTGATGACCGTTCAATGATTTGCGCAGTTGAAAAGGAATTTCAGAAAACGAGTTAAAAACATACATTATCGTAAAATGTAAAAAAGCGATAGCGAGTCATTCCCTTGATTCACTGAATTGAAATATAAACCATGGAGCTATGACGCAAATCAAGTACGGTGATCATCTTTCGGCCAGGAAGCTTCCCACTTCGGATAAACAGCGCATGTGCTAAGACTGATCTCCAATGGGAGTTCCGTATTATTCCTGTCTGTGTACAGATATCGTCACGCGACGGGTATTCATTGATCTAAAGCAATACTGAGATTTTGCTGTCTTCTGTTTACAAATTTTTTGGATTACACATTATTGGGTATTTTGTTAATTTATTGTTTGTTTTTTAAATCTGATTTGTTGGGATTCCATTTTTAACTTTTCTTTTGATTTACTTAGATTTAATGTGTTCTTTGTATTTCCCGCCTATTTAACCTAACAAGTGGAAACTTTAACCCTATTGTTATGTAGATATTACGAACCGTTCAATTTCTCTTGAAATATCTCTTAATGTTTTAATATCCAGCATCAGTAATTATTTTTATAGTACCTTATGGCTTCATAGTTGAAAATTTCTGAATACCTTCTGAAAAGATCAACAGAAATAAATTTTCTGTACTTTTGTTTTGTTTACATATCGATTACGATAGAAATATTTTAATATCCAATCCAGCAGTAATTATTTTGACAGTGTACCTTATAGCTTCATATATTAAAATTTCTCTTAAAAAATTATATGTTAAATTAAGCATGAAAAACTTAATACTTCGAAAGGCTGAGACAAATATTAATTTTTAAAGCAGATATCATACAATGAATGTTTAATCACAAAGTTTTAACTAAAATAACTTTAAATGTTAACAAATTTAAACAAAAGGAAGTTTTCAATTCATTTTAAGGTATTGATTTTTCGCGAAAAAGGATAAAAAAACTTAAAACTATTTAGCTAGAAAAGACTACAATGTTTCTGTTGACAAATAAATGGATTTTTCAATGCTTACATTAAAATAAATTTAAAATTTAATGTTAGAGTTACAAATTAATTAAATTGTTTATTGTGGGATCCCATAACTCAAAAAATATTTGAAAATATATTATCACCTTTTTTTTCAATGTTTGTTGACAAACGATTGCGATTTGTGTTAAAAACCACCAAAATAACATTCTCTATGCCCTATCATATGATATATACCAATAGATTTCTAAACAATTTCCACTTGAAAATCTGAAGACTATTAAGATTACTAAATCAAAAGAAAAGTTCATGATTAATTCCCAATAAGTCAGAGTGAATAAATTTCAAAACACATAATATGTGTAATCCTATTTTAAAAAGATTTTTCCAAAAAGGTAGCAATTCATTCACATAACACTGACAATAAAATTATCAATGTTTCGGTTGGTGGGAAAACATTTAATGTATTTTATCAACGCTGTCCAACATGGCATGATTTTTTTTTTCGGGGGGGGGGGGGGGCTGTGAAGAGAGCACAATTGCGTTGAGGGCAAAATTTGCAATCCCATGCAGGATTACATGATCTTTCCCAAAATAGGAAAATGCTGCATAATAAAAAATGCTGTGTGTTCCGCCTCATTAAATTTTTCTACAGACATGTGACTCTTACCGATTTTTTTTCCCCCCGAGAAAGGGATTTTTATTCTTTTGCGCGATTTTGAAAAATTTTCTGAATTTCTTCGCGTTTTATTCCAACGACTGTTTGAGGAATTTCCGACAATTTACATATGAACTTCACAATATTTTAAAGCAACCGATTAAAGAATTTTTGAGTTTTTTCCGATGATCAACTGGCAATCTTCACGATTTTTTCTGAAGAATGAAGGAAGAATGTTACAACTTTTTCCCCACATTTGATGAATTTTGCAGTACTTTTCTTTTTACTCTACCGATTGGGTAATTTTAGTGTTTTTTTTTATGTGACAAATTTCATTTTTCCCTCACAACCAATTGTTGATTTTTCTTTTTCCTCTGCGACTGATTGATGAATTTTGTGATTTTTTATGTGATAAATTGACAAATTTTGCGATTTTTTTTTTTTTTGGCATGACCAACTGAAGAATTCCCTGTAACCGATTGGGGAATTTTTCGATTTTTTTTTCCTTCACAAGAGCGATTTAGAAATTTCTCTACATACATTTATAATCCACAGTGATCATAGACAAAATTCATGCATTTACAAGATTCCAGTTTGCTGAATATTCTGTTCCATTTTGTTTTTCTTTTTTTTTTCATTCCATTAATGCAGAACTACATAATACAGAGAACCTGACTTAAACCTGCAAAATCCATTTTACTGACATGTTACTTTTCCGCGGAATTGCGCTTTTTTGGCACTGAATTTTATTATCCCGTGGATCTAGGCAAATATGCATTAAAATTTGTGGACATTTTTATAGGGGGAGTGGGGGAGATGATAACGGAAGAAATACAAGAAAAACGCGAGTGCCAACTGTGCCAAATTAAGCGAATTTCTTCAAAGGATCGCGGGAAAAACACAAATTTTTTTTAAGGATCGAAAAAAAAAATCAAAGGGTCGCGGAAAAAACACGATTAACGTTAAAGGATCGTGGAAAAAAAAGTGTGATTTTTTTTAAAGGATCACGGGAAAACATTACATTTCCAGATTAAGCTAAATAATGCTATAAAAGTGATAAAAGTGATGTCGCCGTTTGTGCGATGAAACGATCGTCAATCTTAATAAAGATATTTTATCACTTTTTTGTCAAAATTTAGAAAATGCCGCCGTTTGTGCGACGAAACGATCGTCAATCTTAATAAAGATATTTTATCACTTTTTATTCAAAATTTTGAAAATGTTGCCGTTTGTGCGATGAAACGATCGTCAATCTTAGTAAAGATATTTTATCACTTTTTTGTAATTTTACAAAAAAAGTATTGTAATTGCGTAAAAGAAGTGTGTTTATTAGAACATAAAAAACCAAACTTGCTCATCTAAACTCTTACTTGGTGAGTGTATTATACATCGCTGTTAGATGCAATAACATTTTGAAGAAAATTCTATGTTCTTACTGCTGATCTCCAGTTTCTGTGCGTACTTTTAATATTTATATGTTCAGTAAGTTAAACTCAAAAAGTTGTGCACATGCTTATTCAACCGTTAAAAGTTTTGCTAAAAAAAAATATATATATATATATATATATATATATTTTTTTTTTTTTTTTTTTTTTTTTTTTTTTTTTTTTTTTTTTTTTTTTTTGCTGTTTGCAAAAAATACAACACACTTACCAAGATTTATACCAAACAAATCATCAAAAAATTTTAATAGTTGCAGCAGAATTTGTTAATTATTGGGTTTTATTGCACGTTTCTTAAACTTTTGTTCTAAGAAGTCTTAATTTTCTTATGTTATATTAGCCAGAAAACCTGGTCTACCCAAAAGTATTGTTAATGTTAATAATGTGTTTATTAGAACATAAATAAGCCGAAATTTGCTCATGTAAGCGCTTCCATATTGACAATTATTTTCCTCTTTTTTTAAAAATTTTAAATCAAAAACACAATTTTTACACACCGTCCTAGGACCGGCATTTACACTAGTTCTCTAATAAATTAACTACATCTATAGTTTTAAAAGAATTTTGTTTCAGAGCAGCAGCTGGAAAAATTAAAGGCTTTAATACTAACATTACAATTATTATTATTTTGTTACACTTGCATAACACTTAAATTGTTTAATTGAAAATTGATAATATCCCAAAGTCCCATATTCCGGTTTGGAAAAAACTAGTAGGACTATTCTTGTAAATTTTTCCGAAAATCAGTGACAGATAAAGTAAGTGGGATTTTATAAATGAATTTTTAAATCTGAAATTTATATTAATTATTGACTTTTCTAAAGATAAACAACTTTTCTCGGAATAATGGGTAAATCTGAGGAGACGATTGTATAATCTTGTCCGTGGCTATGTTATATTTTCGGAGTTACGAAATATATGTTTTTTTTTATATACAGATGTCGCAAATGCACCGGTTTCGGTTTTTCCTTTTTTTATGTAATAATTAATCAAAGCCCTCCGGCATTAATATCGGAATCAGTTGTATTCTTATCATTGTGTGTGTTTAAAATTAAATTAAACATTAAGTGTATTTTGTAATAAATCAAACATCGTGTGGGATTTTTATTAAAAAAAATTCCCTTGAGTGTGTTTTAGAATTAAATATTTGCGTTTATACTATAAATTTTGTGCTTAATATCATATTGTGTGCGTGTTGTAAAATAAAATATGCTGTTTTATAATGAAACAGATTTGTGTCAAAATAGTGCAAAACAAATTGCGAAAATTAAAACATTTCATATCCAAATATATTATGAAAATATTGCTAAATGAGAGTTCGCTATTCCCCCATTATCAGATTGTTAGAAATAGGACATAAAAAACTTTTTTTCCCAATTTCTTCAAGCATTTTCTCTTTTTCAGTTTCATTCCCTGTGCTATTTTCTTATTGACTGTCGCACGTAATTTACTTGTTTCCTATAGGTCAATAAACCTTTCACTTGAATTCGTTTCTCTCCTGTATATTTGAGCAAATTTACACCATTCTTTGCACTAAAGGATGTTTTTTCCTAGGAACTCTATGAATTTTCTCGTCCAAGTCCAAGTCTTTGCATTAAGGACGGTACGCTAAATAGTGTCGAAACTAGCATCCTATAAGATATAAATTCTGGCTATATTAACGTTGTTTTCCCTAATTATATAAATTTACTTATCCTGATACTCCTGAGAATGCATCATGAAATCCATCCCTTAGATGCATCTGAATTTCATTATGTGTGAAGTATTGTAATATCCGTAAAATTCATCAGAGACAAAATTTTCGATATGGACCGTAATGTACCAGAAATGTTTTTTGTGTCCCTATACACGAATTATAAATACCCTTCATATTCTATTACATTTTATAGTATTTCTAGTATTCTTAACATTTTATACTAAACTTCAATAATATATAAAAATTACATGGCAGTCCCAATATATTTATGAAAGTTGGAACGCGGTCAGATTGACAGACAACTCAAATTCATAAACAATTTATAGCTATGTTGGAAAGTGTTAAAATAGATCCTTATTATCATGCACATAAGAGATAATTTAAGAAGAATTCAGAAACCTGAAATTTAAAAAAAAAAGAAAATTTTTAAGTAAGAAAAAAAAACTATCAACAATATAAGTCTAAATCTAAAAAAAAAATAATAATAATAATAACAATAATAAACATGCTTTCATTTAAATTCACAAAAATGTATAAAAAATATATATTTCATAAATGCACTAAAAAGTAGAAATGTTTTAGAAAAAACTTAAATGCACCGAGTTTAAATTAAATTGCAGTGATTTTGAGTAGATTAATGGATTTAAATGGGAATCTCTTAATTTAGCCACCTATCGCCAAGTTGCCTTCATACATGGCAACTGATTTTTGTCGCCAAATTTAGCGATATTTCGCAAACTTGTCCAAATTTGGCGCTATTTTGGTAACCCTTTCATTAGTGCTTTTCAACAAACATTCGTTGTTGAAGCTGAGACTGATTTCGCCATGGAAAATCAAACTATAATTGAGTAACTATTAGGTAAAGTTGCCTCCCGTTCTCCCCTTGGAGTTCGAATTAAAGAAAAAAAAAAAACAAAAAAAAAAACAATGTCAAATTCATGTATTGCCTACAGTAATACAACTATATTCTAAATTTTAAAGCTCTATGACAACAAGAAGTGAGTCACACGATTTGACTGCGTTATACAAACATAATTGAAAGTTAAAACAAGTAATATGAAAATTTTGTTTTTAAAGTCAATTCCTACTTAGGTCATCAATGAAAAATTTTATATAATCCCTTAAGCTAATATTAGTTTTTGTTGCATTAAAATATCTCAATTTGTTGATTTTCTATAAGCAAGTAGATTTACAATGGAAGTCTATGGAAATTTGGCAAAATATTAGAGATATCGCCAAGTTGGCGTCACTTTTGGCGACTCATTTTGATTGCCAAATTTGGCGATATATCGCCAAGTTGGCGGTATTTGGCGACAGAACAGGGTCCCCATATGACTTTTTCTACTATGTTATCAAGTGTTATCAAGTGTTTGAGCTTGATCGTCTGTAAATTTACATAATTTTTTGGTACACTGTCGGTGTTTTACAAGAAGTGTTCTTTTTTTTTTTTTATACTAATAATCTATGTAATTGTTGTATGTAGATATTTTTCGTTCTAGTGAGATTTTCACTATAGTTTGCTTCAATTAACCCTGTTTTTCTGTTTTTTCTGGGACTGTTATCTTGTATGTGGTTTTTGTAGTTGGTGGTGGGGGTTTTCCGCCGGAGCGTTGAACCTATGCCAAATTTCGTGGGTGCTCCGGTTGGGTGATCCTATGGTAACCACCCTTATAGATATGAAGATGCATTATATGCTTCAATAACCAATGGCCGCCATTTTGTCTCCCATGTAAAACTAAAATTAATTAATTAAAATTTAATGAATTAACTAATATTTGAAAAAACTGTATTAACATGAATTGTCATCCAGTACAAGTTCAAAAATTTTTATTTCGACTTGATAGCATGAATAATAAGTATTTTATTAACGATTGAAAATTTGAACAAGATATATAAATAAATAAATAAATAAATAAATATAGGGAGAGTGTGAACTAATAGTAGGAATTGAATAAAGTATGTAAAAACAAGAAATGGAGCTACATACTCTCATCATACCATTTGCGATGAAACCATAAATCAATAAAGTGTATTTAACCATAATAAAATTAATTCAATACATTCAGAGTTCTTGGTTACACTGTATCTTTAAACTCTAATAAATCAAATTTAAATAAATAATTTGTAATCTATGCACTCATATTTCGTGGTTACAATGTATCTTTAAATTCTAATTAATCAAATTCTTTTCAATAAATTTTCCAGGGATCTGATTTACATTTGATGTTTAGAAAATTTTGTTTCTCATTAAATGGAGAACTGATTTTAGATTTATTATTTTTTATTAGCCCCTGGTGTGTTATTTCTTTCTCCCAGCTTATTTTGTGTCGTCTTAAAAAAAATAGCGTTACATTACAGAAGCCAGCCGTAAAACAAAGCAAATGCATCATTGTACGGTTAAATACTCTATAGCAATATTTTAAACTTCTAAACATCGCACATTTTCAGTTTTTATACCGTCGTATTGGAAAAAAATGTACTATTAAATGCAATTCGTTTGAAAACTGCATCTCAATTTATTTTTAAGGTTTAATTTTTTGTAGTTTTTAGAGCCATTTGCTTAATATTGGCAACAGAAGTACTCCATTTCTGTAGAAAGTAAAGGAAAAATATTTCTAAAATGGTAATTATATATTTTTGTTGCCATTTTCTCATAACAACTGAAAGAAAATGTAATTAAAATACGTGCTATTTTGAAAAATATATATTAAACGAATGATTTCTGTTAAAACACGGAGCTATTATAAACTATATTTAATTTTAAGTATCTATATTAATGTTACAAGCAAATGAAGGCCTATGAATCATTAGATAGCCGTTTTTTGCCGAGTTTCTTTAATGACTGCATCTTTTTACTGCAGTTGCGTATTATTTCGCGGTAGTGGCGTCCTATGCATACTTTACTGTAGATGTTTAAGAGTGGATCGTAAATGTGGAATTCGTGAGCGGATGCGAATGACGTCATTTTACATAAAATAAAAACATATGCTTTAAGTCTTAAAATCGAAATATGTTTTGTACTATTTATATATACATATATTTTTTATTCAACGGGGGCGACATTAAATTCGGAAAAGCAGAATTCCCGTTTTCTAGTTTTATTTATATTACATTATTCAGACAAATATAAATTTAAGTAAGTGACATATTTTTTAAAAGCATTTTTGGAAGATTTTTAATTTAATTAAAGAATCTATCTATAATATAATGGTGAACCGTTTCCATCCGTGACGCTGACGTCATTTTCATGCTGACTACAGCAGACGATTAAACTTCGCTCTTACTGATGTTTTTAAAATTTCTAAACATCGTGAATTTTCAATTTTTACACCGTCGAATAGCGAAAAAAATGTACTTACGAATGTAATTTATTTCAAAACTGTACTGCAATTTGTTTAAATACATTATCGCAATTGACACATTTTTATCCTTCTATATACCGGGTGTCCCAAAAAGGACTGATTGATTTTAAAATTCAATAACTTGCAAACGGTGACAGATATTTAAAAAATTCTTGCAGGAGGTTTTTACATAAGGTCAAAAGTTTTATTGCAGTGATTTTCAATTTTAGTTCGATTTACAAACAATAGATGGCGCTGTAAGCAATAGTCGCTAAATTCAGGCTCGATTTTTGGTACTTCGTGGCCCGGATAATACATTTCCATCTGCTTTTTCTGCATGGAACAAGATAAATGACCAAAAATCGAGCCTGTATTTAGCGACTATTGCTTACAGCGCCATCTATTGTTTGTAAATCGAACTAAAATTGAAAATCACTGTAATAAAACTTTTGACCTTATGCATAACCCTCCTGCAAGAATTTTTTAAATATCTGTCACCGTTTGCAAGTTATTGAATTTTAAAATCAGTCAGTCCTTTTTGGGACACCCGGTATATAAAAAAGTTTTGATTTGGAAATGGACCAATGAAAATCTGCGTAGATCATCCGGATAGATCGGCATCCAATTTGAATGCTTAAGCATGGAATTTCATCGTTAATATTAAAAAAACTGTTGCATACAAAAATATGAAAATCGGTGGTGTTATAGAGAAATGTTTGATAAAAACGCTGATGCAGACAGTTTTAAAATCGAATAATTATTTTAAGAGATATTTAATGCTAAAGTTGGACAAAATCGTTCCACTAAAAAAGTTTTATTGGAGCAAAAGCTATACATGTCAATTTAATCATTTTTAGATCATTTTTTACGTTATAAGTTCCCGGCGTGCAGATTGAATTTATTTTTCTTATTTGACTCATTTTTTGAGGTTTTATTTCAATTTTAAATTCAAATTTTCAGTATTTCGAGAGATATTTTTTACAATTTTTAGAAAATGTTATTAATTTAAACTGTTGCCAGTTGCATAAACAGCGCAAACAATAATGTTTACTTCAAATTAAAAATTTATTTCCACGTGACTATTACAAACAGGAAAAAAAAACTTTAAAATTAGAATTAAATGATTACATTTTAAAAGCAGGAAACTTACGTCATAAGAACCATAGGCACAGATGTCATACACGCACCATATTGGCACAATTTTTTTTCCGAGGCCAATTTGGCGAAAACATCAATAGCATAAAGAACAGCATCCGGGTTACCATATCAAGCAAAATAACGACACTTTAGCACCTGTTAAGTACCCGTTGCGTATATGAAATTGGCGTCAGAAAAAAATTGCGCCAACATGAGTATATGACATCTGTGCCGAACCATATTTAAACTTGAATTTTAAAAGAGAAACAAAATCTTAAAATAAAAAAAATCATTATGCGTTAAAACTTGTAATTTTAGGAAATTACGTCATATTTAAAATGGCAAAAAATATAGCAAAACAATTTAAATTGAAAAATATATTTGCGCGAGATATTTTGAGATAATCTTTTCAACTATTATCGTGAATTCGAAGACAACGCAAATAATATTTCCGTGTAACAACAAAAGTATTTTCACGTGAATATTAATAAGAGAAATAAAAATTTGGTGTAAATTACGTCAGATTTGAAACGATACATTTAAAAAGAATTATTTAAAGGAACTATCTTATAGCGCTGTTAAAAAATACCGGGAGACAATGACACTGTTTACTTAATTCATTTTACATTAGCTTATTTTCAAATGTTTAACTAATTTTTTAATTAAATACGAAAACAGCCATTGTATCTCTTAACAGCAGCAGATTTGGCCTTAAAAATCCCCAATCCAAGGAAAACGAATGGAAACCCGTTTACAGAGAGATCGCTACGTTTTTTTTCTTTTTTTTTAAAATTTTAATTCAATATTTTTAAAGCCGATCAAATTAGCGTGCTTTTTGGATTTTGGTGTGTCTGAACGGGGGTTGGCGAGCATAGCTCGTAGGGGGCAGAGCCCCCTAGTAGTTTTAAAAATATTTTTCAAGCAGGAATTTTTTTTTAACCATCTCTATCGCGTACAGATGACTGTAAAATTTAAACCCATTTGTATGTAAATTACTAGAAATAGTTCATCATTTGTTTCCGATTGATATTATAAATTTAAAACTGCATCAATAAAACAAAATAATAATATAATATAATTAAAACGTAAATTAACAGACACGTAATCGAACTACGCGCTTGAACAACTGAAATGATTAGAATTAAAAAGGACTCCTGTAAGTAAAAAAAATCTTTGGCAATTTCTTCAATTATTAAATCATGCGAAAGTGTCACTTTTAATAAATTTCAAAACTTTATTTTAATACAAATTTGAAAATTTTCAAATAAAACTGCTATTTGGTGTTCGTAGTGGGAAATCTAAAAAAAATATACATAAATATCAAAAATGATTTCGTTATATTTATTAACCTGGGAGGTCCGGGTTCGATACCCAAGTTATAAGAAAAATTGACTGTCAATTTCTATTTTATAAATCCTCTTCTTAGAATATGGAAGAACGCTTTATGAAATTAGTACCACTTATCCACGTGGATGCTAAGATATCATATAAGATTTCAGAATTTAAAAAATTGAATTAGTTTTCCAGATATTAATTTGTCGCAAAG
Organism: Maratus speciosus; assembly: GCA_963932465.1. Taxonomy (NCBI): domain Eukaryota; kingdom Metazoa; phylum Arthropoda; class Arachnida; order Araneae; family Salticidae; genus Maratus; species Maratus speciosus. The sequence goes on from OZ010799.1 coordinate 13,205,646, forward strand.
TTGCACTAAAAGTGCTATTACAAAAGGGGTCAAAGTCGCTTCAAATTACAAGCGTTTCTATGTTATTTTATGGCTCCAAGGGAGTCGCTTCAAAAGCAAGCTTTCAAAAGCAAGCGTCTTTGACGCCTTAAACGAAGCGAGTCGCCAGTAACAGCCAATCAAATGCTTGGAAATCTGACGATGGAAAAGCCTTTCCCCGAACAGCCAATGAAATATTTGGAAAACGAAGAAAGTGGCTTTCAAAAGCGGGAAATCAGACAAGTCGAAGGCAATTTTGTCGCTTGAAAGTTTTACTTGTAATAACACTTTAATGAGGGCTACTTATATTACTTAATTTTTGAGTAAAAAGGTAATAAAATGATAAAGAACGGGATATCGTCTGCGATCTAAATGATGAAGAATATTCTCATTCACATAGTTCAGATTCTCTTTAAAATGCATAATCTAAAGAATTTTCATATGATTTAATTCCATGTTTATTAAGCCTAATTATAATAAAAAAGAATGAAATATTTCAATATTATACATTCGTATGAAATAATATTTACCGTATTTGTTTAAAATGTAAATGAATAGACTGTGATAGAACACGGAGTTTAGCATGGAATAATAATAATAATAAAAACAAGTTGGGAAATGCTCGTCAAACGTGGCAAATGAGGTTCGTTCGTACTATAACTAGTTTTATAAATATTTTTTTGCACCGCATATTGTACTGAATGTATATTTAGTGCACTTCAATAAGTGCGTATACATTTCATTCTGTTCGAAACGCTATGACATCATTAAAATGCCCTTGAAATAATTTTTTACTATTGGTTGTAATGTAACGGGAAAATTTTGACTGTCCCTGTATTTAAACTACACATCCGATTTTCATAAAATTTGAAATGACTCGACAAAATCTTGCAATAATTTTATATTTAAAATTTCAGACCAATCGGAAGGTTGTAACATCATTCAAATGCACTTGGAATATTTTTTTTCCCATTGGCCGTAATGTAACGGAAAACATTTGACTGTCCCTGTAATTAAACTATACATCAAATTTTCATAAAATTTTAAATGACTCGACAAAATTATGCAACTGTTATATATTTTAAAATTCAAACGATTCGGTTGGGTAGTTTTTTGCGCTGTTATATGCGGACTGACAGACAGACGGACTGAACGACGACTATAGGTGCTACGTATCTACATTATAAAGGACAAACATATCTGTGCGTAACGCATACGTCATTTTGCGAATGGCAACATTTTGAAATTTGAAATAAAATTTTGCTTTTGCAATTTTCTTTACTGCAAATTTTTAAATTTCTAAAGGTCGCACATTTTAAATTTTTACACCGTCGTATAAGGAAAAAAAATGCTCTTTTAAATGCAATTTGTTTGAAAGCTGTACCTCAATTTAATTTTAAGATATTAATTTTTCTGTAGTTTTTATTACTTTTTTTGTAATCGTGGCAATTGAAGTACTCCATTTCTGTTGAAAATAAAGGGGAAAAAAAGGAAAATAGTAGATTGCTGTATCTTATTGTTGCCATTTTCTCATAAAAACTAAAAAAAAAAAAAAAAAAAAAAAATTGAAATTAAATAGTGTTATGTCCAGAATATCGTTTGTTATAAAAACCCGGTGAGTTTGGGCTTTATTTATCAATTAAATGATTTTTAGTTTATTGCAATTTAAATTTATAAACGATACAACACTTTCTCTTTCCAAAAATGTATTTTAAAGAATATTTGTGCAACTTATTTTCTACGTATTTACTTAATTCGTATCAAAAATCTGATAGAATGCAGTTTTATTAATCCGTATGCAATTATATTTTCCGAATTTTGGAAAAATATAAATGAATGACTTCTGATAAAACATGGAACTATTATAAACAAAAAAATGAAGACATATATAAATCATTAGATACCCGAGATTGTTTTACTGAGCTTCTTAAATGATATCATTGCTTTCTGCTGGGTTTGTGTAATTATTCCGCGATAATGATGTCATTTGCATATTGTTCTATAGATGTTGTTTAAGACGGGATCGTAAAAGTGGTATGCTTTAGCGGATGCAATTGACGTCATTTTATAAAAAAAGCGTGCATTTTAATTCTTAAAACTGAAATGTGTTTTGTAGAAGTGCGTCATTTTCACCGCAGCTGCTTTGAAATTCTTCACAGGTGAAAATGCTTTATCTTTAAAAATAACGTTATCGAAATCACACACCGATAAAACGCAGTGTTTTACAAACATTTAGAGTGCCTTTATGGAAGAGCAGTTCCATACAGTGGAACTGTACAATATTCCATACTCTTTGTCCGAAAAATAGCGATTTATATTGCAGAACTTGATGATTCTCTCTTGGATGAATTCGCTTCGCCGAGTTAGACAAGCAAACAACGAAGATATTTCGAGGCAATAATTCGAGGTTTAAAATAATATCAAGTTCCCGAAGTGTTTGTCCAAAATTGTTTCTATTAATAAAATTTTATTGCTATTCTTTAAGACACGTTACTGTAATTTTATCAAAATAATATAATTTGCTTAATTTAATTTTTCATAATTTTATATAATCTAATATATTTAAAACACAAGAATGTTTATCAGTCATCTGCGCTGAGCTTTCTGCTGAACCAAATTTACTTTTTTTTTTTTTTTTTTTTAACTGAAAGCTGTTCATTTGTAGATATGCCTGCACTAGCTGTTTTTTTTTAACATCCCGCTATTATAGTATTTTGATTTTAAAAGTATTCTATGAAACTTCTTCAAAATGATGATAATAAGACAGCTTTCATTGTTGCAGCGAAGAGAGAAATAATGAGGTTTATTTATATTTATTCATGTGATTATCTCATAAAAATTCAAAATTGTTGATAAGAATTGTTGTATAAGGTTTAATGACGCAAAATCCCATTAGGGAATACTATTTTGAACGGAAAATTACGTACTGCTTTTGAATACACGCATTTTCTTCATAAAGTTTCCACATTTTGTTTCCCTCTGTATGTGTACTAAGTTTCAGATGCTACACTCTCAGAAATAAATACTCAGATTTCACGAAATTTTCTTTGTTTTTGACGAAATAGTTTCCTGGAAAATGCTCCGAGCGAACATTTCGTCAAATTGATGAAATTAGTTTCTTCACTTGCTTGACGGTATAAATTTCGTCAATAGTTTCGTCAAAAGAGGGCTGGTGGCGCCATCTCTCAATCAGTTTGGAAGCTCCATTATTCGACACGGGGAAAGAAAAAAACAATCACCTCTCTCTTTCCCCGGCTTGATTCGAACTCACGACCTTACGTATGGGAGGTCGCTGTTCTTCCAACCTGGCTGCTGGGGACTTGAAAGCGTCTGCTTTTAGACTGGCATAATGAATTCTACTTCGTATTTTATTGTTATAGCGTAGATTGCAATTTTATCGGGTTGCTATATTTTCTGAAAGTTTTAAGGAAAGCTAATTTATTTTTATGGTCTTCTCGTATCAATGAATATTTATAATATGGCTTGATTAAATAATTTACAACTGAAATTTTCTTTGATCAATGGATGATTAGAATATGGTCTGGTTAATTTGTTGCTCACAAATAATGAATTGTGAAGTGCATATTGCGTGAGATTTTATCACTTTGAGTAGGAGGATAAGATTTTAATATTTTACTGTTTATAAAGAGGAGAGGGATCAATTATGTTTATTTTTAATTTGATTGAAAACATAAAGATATCCTAGAAGTTTGAAATTTTACTGACCTAATTTTCTTATTGAATGGTTTTGAAAAACACAGGAAATTTATTCTTTTCGAATTAAAACATAACGAACGACAACATATAAATAAAATAATAATAATATTAATAAGCATTCCTAAAAATTCTAACAGCTAAAAAAATAACTAATGAAGAAACAATAACTACCTATATTTCAGTATTTTCTGAAAAGCACTTAGTGCTGTTTTAAAATAAATTATTACAGGACTAACATAAACACGCAAATATCTGTTTGCTAAAATCGTAGGATTTGAGGAGGATTTGAGGAAATGTTTCCTTAAAATGCATTGAGTCTGACCGTGATTGAGGCAAAACTTTCGTCAAATATTTGAGGGTTTACGTTTCGTTAAAAGTCACGTGATGTTAATAGGAAATGATCGTCAAAAACGACGAAATACAGCTCGAGGATTTCTGAATCGTCAAAAGGGAGAGTTTTATTTCTGAGAGTGTAGGTGAAATGCTTAAGTAAGTGAAAATGACGTCATATTTAAAAGAAAACAATGATTTTCTTAGATAGAACTAAACTTTTTAACACAAATGCGTCAAAAAAGCATAAATTACGGAAATTTTTACTCTCCGGTACTGAGATTAGAATCTCGAGTTAAGAGTGCGATTGTTCACATGCAAAGATTTTGCTGCCAATTGTGACTTCACGTTTTGAGTTAAAATGATTTTAAAATTATCAAATTAAAACACCAATTTTTTAAAAAGCGTATGATTGCGGGTATGACAGGTTAATTTTTAAATTTATGTCTAACGCGTGGAACTCGATTAAGGAAGATTAATTCGTTTGCCTTTAAAACAACATAAAACAACATCATTTTCTTACAACTAATATTCCGTAAACAAAAACAAAACTTCCTCTATGATTAAATAAATAAAATAATATAAATAAAACACAAATTTAACAGACATGTAATTGAACTACGCGCTTAAAGCTCTGAAATTATCAGAAAATAAAAGAATGCCGTAAGCAGCAAAATCTTGGGCTAATAACTCTTAGCATGTACGAATATGAAAATGCTAATACAAAAAAAAAAAGACTTTTGATAAATTTCAAAAGTTTATTTGATTGTATAATTCATATTTTTCACATGAAAAATGCTTTTTTATTTTTAGTGGACAATCTAAAAAATATATTGCATGTAAAAAAAAAAAAAAAAAAATATTACTTCTCAATAAAACAAAAAATTGGCTTTCACCTATATTCTGTAACCCGGGAAGCCCGGGTACGATCCCCTAGTCTATATTATAAAGGAGAAACATATCTGTGCGTAACGCATACGTCATTTTGCGAATGGCAACGCTTTGAAATTTGGTTTTTCAATTTTCTCTACAGCAAATTTTTAAACTTCTAAACATCGCACATTTTAAATTTTTACACCGTCGTATAAAGAAAAAAATGCTCTTTTAAGTGCAATTTGTTTGAAAGCTGTATCTCAATTTAATTTAAGACATTAATTTTTTTGTAGTTTTTATTACTTTTTTTGTAATTGTGGTAACTGAAGTACACCATTTCTGTTGAAACTAAAGGGAAAAAAACAGGAAATACTAGATTGCAATAACTTTTTGTTGCCATTTTCTCATAATAACTGAATAGAAAAATTGAAATTAAAATGCGTGCTATGTCAAGAATATAGTATGTTATAAAACTCGGTGAGTTTTGGCTTTATTTCGTTTTTATTTATCAATTAGGGGAGAGTAGCCTAATTTGGACCGCCGCTTTAATTGGACCGTTGCCATTCTGCGGTTAATTACTGGAAGAGACGCCATCTACCGCTGAAATCCTACTCAGCAGAATGACGTCACTCACGATTAGAAGTAGCAACCGCCTACCACGTGTTGTTTTCAGGCAATTTTAAAAAACCTAAAGTTAGCTGTTTTGATCTACTTTTTTCCTACTAAACGTAAGTGAATACTTTAAAACTAAGGTAAGGTGTTATGTTTTCATATACATATATAAATTCATCTGTTAATTGCGCATATTTCTCACGCGGCTTTGTTTGATTTCGTTTTTGTTCTTAGTCTTGAAATTATCTGTTTTAAAAAATGGCGCAGTTGCCATAATTGGACCATTTTAAGTTGCTTAAATTGGACCAGATATGCGATCATAAATTTTGAAAATTAAGTAATGAATTTGGAGGACGGTACACTTTGTGCACTATTTTTTAATTTTTTAATATTTTATAATGGATTACTATCTCCATGCAAGTTTTTTTTTTTTTTTTTTGGGGGGGGGGGGGGGGCGGGGGTGTTATATCTGGATTAATTTTTTTATACATTTTAGGCCTATATAAACAAAAAAATATTTTTACATGTTTATGCAATACATTTTGTTTGCAATTTCTTTTATCTTGTATGTATTTGTATTTATTTTCTTTGAATACTTTATTCCTACGGCGTATTTGGTTTACAGAGTTGAATTCAAACATTTTCTTCCTGGAGGATATTTGCGATTCCCCTAGGAAGGGCAGACTTTTTACAGTTCTGGAGGGTGGAATTACACTTTTTTGCCATTAAAACTCATAAAACCTCAAACCTTCCGGGAGGAGGTGGGTGAATTAAATACTGTTGAATATATAAAGTTTGCGTATAACTAATCGTAGCGTATTTTTCAATAGAGCATATTTTTTTAAACACTTTTATAATATAATGTTAAAAATGTTGAAAAAGACACGGACAAGCTGTCTGAAAAAAAAAAAAAAAAAAAAAAAAAAAGTGACAGCAGAAGCTGTTAAAGATAAAGGAAATAAAAATGAGTGAGTAAGTTGTGAAGAAATTGACTTTCAATAAGGCTGTAGCTACAAATCCTCCCCAAAAGACAAAAAATCATTAGAAATGTTATATCCTTTGCTAAATTTAGTTTTAAAAAAGTACAGAGGGAGCCAAAAAACAGTTGTGTTAATATCTTCGCCATATAAAGTAAACCTTGAAATTAAAAAACACACAAAAAATCGACTAAACGGATGCTATCACAGCATAAAAGAAAATGGAACATCAAGTTTTAAAAAATAGGCGTAATGCAATTATCAAGGAAATGATGAAAGGGGAGAACTACAATCATAATGTAAAGAAAACTTCTGTTGCAAAAAAAAGTCTAATAATTCAGAATCTAAAAAGAAAAATATAAATAGTGATGATTGGTTTTGCCTGATTTGTAAGAAAATAAAACAGCAGAAATGATTCAGTATTCATATTGCCAAATACGGTTCCAAGTTGTGTGCGCTGGAAAAAAAAATCAATAAACGAAATTCATGTCTAAGCTTTGCATCACTCCTTAAATGATATTCAAGTAACTGGCAATTAGTTTCATAATTTCCATTCTTAATTACTGATAACTTTGATTTATATTTTGAATACATTTTGATTTAAAACAATTACACTTATTTTCAGATATTTGATTTCATTATATTTCATTGCTGTTATTTTGTTTGATTGTTTCAGTAACCGTAAACTTTGCTTTTAATAAAATTAGCTATATTCCCTAGTCATTAAAACAACCTGATTTTATTTGGTCCAATTTAGGAGACTGGTGGTCCAACTTAGGCGACCAGTTGCTCAATTTGGACCACTTTTGACAATTTTTTCAAATTAAAATAAAATTTAAGATTTCCAAAAAGAAAATGATCTAAAGTTTTATTTAGTTAGTGGATGAATTGATTGACCCCGTGTAGTGATATTTTTCAGATAATCCAAAAATTAAGTGAGTTACACCTGAAAATAAGCGAAGTGGTCCAAATTAGGCTACTCTCCCCTAAATGATTTTTAGTCTCTTGAAATTTAACTTTACAAACGATACAACACTTTCTTTTTACAAAAGTGTATTTTAAAGAATATTTGTGTGACTTATTTTCTCCGCATTTACATAATCCGTATCAAAAATCTGAAGGAACGCAATTTTATTAATCCGTGTGTAATTACAATTTCCGAATTTTGAAAAAATATAAATGAATGACTTCTGATAGAACATGGAAATATTATATACAAAAAATGAAGTCATATAAATCCTTAGATACCCGAGATTGTTTTACTGAGCTTCTTAAATGACATCATTGCTTTTTGCTGGGTCTGTGTATTATTCCGCGATAATGATGTCATTTGCGTACCGTTCTATAGATGTTGTTTAAGACGGGATCGTAAAAGTGGGATGCTTTAGCGGATGCAATTGACGTCATTTTATAAAAAAAAACGTGTACTTTTATTCTTAAAACTGAAATATATTTTGTAAAAGTGCGTCATGTTTACCCCAGGTGATTTGAAATTCTTCACAGATGAAAATGCTTTATCTTTGAAAATAACGTAATCGAAATCACACACTGATAAAACGCAGTGTTTTACAAATATTTAGAGTGACTTTATGGAAGAGCAGTAACATACAGTGTGTATGCTCTTTGTCTGAAAAATATTGATTTATATTACAGAACTTGGTGATTCTCTCTTGGATGAATTCGCTTCGCCCAGTTAGACAACCAATCAAGGAAGATCTTGACAATAATTCGAGGTTTAAAATAATATCAAGTTCACCAAGTTTTTGTCCAAAATTCTCTCTACTAATAACATTTTATATCTATTCTTTAAGACATGTTACTGTAATTTTATCAAAATAACAAAATTTGCTTAATTTCATTTTTCATAATTTTATATGATACCTATATACACTGGCAGAAAAAAAAATCCCAACACCAAGAAAGACTTGAGTTAGATAAACGAAATTTGGTAGGCATGTTTATACATCTGAAAGATGACATCGATTGAAATTTCGCGCTTCGCGCATAAGTGTGGCGCTAGTGGCGCCACTCAGAACTTGCAAATCAGGTTTACTTGAAATGCGTGCTGTAAAGTTCGTGGGCGTTATTTAGCTACGAAACGTGACGTATTGAGTTGATGTTAGCCAAGAATGCCTTTAACACGACGAAGAAGCCACTGTCAACAGCTCCCCGAGTTGGAACGAGGTCGCATATTCGGGCTACGAGAAGGTGGATTTTCTTTCCGCGATATTGCAGAAACACTTGGCTGGAATGTATCCACTGTGCATGATTGTTCGAAACAGTGGTCAAGGGATGGTGCTGCCTCAAGAAGACCGGGTTCCAGGCGGCCACGTGCACTCCTGAGAGGGAAGATCACCATATTTGGCATACGACTGTGGCGCATCGTACTGCGTCTGCGGCAGAAATTCGAGCTGTAGTTTGTACCACAGTGACACAACGAACTGTTAGAAATCGGTTACTTCAAGGACAGCTCCGAACCAGGCGCCCTGTAGCGTGCATTCTACTCCATACCATTGCCGTTTGCGACGTCATTGGTGTCAATCCAGAGCTCATTGGAGGACGGAGTGGAGATCTTTTGTGTTTTCTGATGAAAAAGAAACACAACATATCTCCACTCTGCCCACCAATGAGCTCTGGCTTGACACGAATGGAGTCTCAAGCGGCAATGGCTTGGAGTCAGTAGAATGCACGCTACATGGCGCCTGGTTCGGAGCTGTCCTTGAAGTAACCGATTTCTAACAGTTCGTTGTGTAACTGTGGTACCAACTACAGCTCGAATTTCTGACGCAGACGCAGTACGATGCGCCACAGTAGTACGCCGAATACGGCGATCTTCCCTCTCAGGAGTGCACGTGGCCGCCTGGAACCCGGTGTTCTTGATGCAGCACCATCCATTGACCACTGTTTCCAACAATCATGCACAGTGGATACATTCCAGCCAAGTGTTTGTGCAATATCGCGGAAAGAAAATCCACCTTCTCGTAGCCCGAATATGCGGCCTCGTTCCAACTCGGGGAGCTGTTGAGAGTGGCTTCTTCGTCTTGTTAAAGGTATTCTTGGCTAACATCAACTCAATACGTCACGTTTCGTAGCTAAATAACGCCCACGAACTTTACAGCACGCATTTAAAGTAAACCATATCTGCAAGTTCTGAGTGGCGCCACTAGCGCCACACTTATGCGCGAAGCGCGAAATTTGAATCGATGTCATCTTTCAGATGTATAAACACGCCTACCAAATTTCGCTTATCTAACGCAAGTCTTTCTTGGTGTTGGGATTTTTTTTTCCCGTCAGTGTATTTAAAACACAAGAATGTTTTTTAGTCATCTACCTTGAGATTTCTGCTGAAACAAATTTATTAATAAATTTTTTAACTGAAAGCTGTTCTTTTGTAGATGTGCCCGCACTAGCTGTTTTTTTTTAATATCCCATTATGTGTTATATTTTAATTTTAAAAGTATTCAATGAAACTTCTTCAAAATAATGGTCATGAGATAGCTTTCATTATTGCAGATAAGAGAGAAATAATGAGGTTTAATTATCTTTATTCATGTGATTATCGGATAAAAATTCAAAATTGTTGATAAAAATTGTTGTATAGGGTTTAATGGCGCAAAATCCCATTAGGGACATAATATTTTGAACGGAAAATTACGTATTGCTTTTGAAAACACGCATTTTCCTCATAAAGGTTCCATTTTCCCCCTTCTGTATGTGTACTAAGTTTCAGACACTAAGTGAAATGCTTAAGTAAGTGAAAATGACGTCATATTTAAAAGAAAACGATGATTATCTTAGATAAAACTAAACATTTTAACAGAAATGCGTCAAAAAAAAAAAAAAAGAAAAAAAAAACCATAAACCACGGTGACTTTTACTCTGCGGTACTGAGATTAGAATCTCGAGTTAAGAGTGCGACTGTTCACATGCAAAGATTTTGCTGACAATCGTGACTTCACGTTTTGAGTTAAAATGATTTTAAAATAATCCAATTAAAATACCAATGTTTTAAAAAGGGTGATTGCCGATATGAGAGGTTAATTTTTTTAATTTATCTCTATCGTGTGGAGCTCGATTAAAAAAGATTGTTCGTTTGCCCTTAAAACAACTTAAAGAGTTCATCATTTTCTTACGACTAATATTCCGTAAACAAAAAATAAAACTTCCTCTATGATTAAATAAATAAAATAATATAAATAAAACACAAATTTAACAGACATGTAATTGAACCACGCGCTTAAAGATCTGAAATTATCAGAAAATAAAAGGATGCCGAAAGCATCAAAATCTTGGCCTCTTAAAATCGCTCTTAGCATGCGGCTAATACGAAAAATTAGCTTTTGATAAATTTCAAAATTTATTTGATTGCATAATTCATATTTTTCATATAAAAAATCTTTATTAATTTTAGTGGGCAATCTAAAATATATATTTCATGTAAAAAAATAATATTACTTTTCCATTAAAAAAAATGGTTTTCACCTATATTCTGTAACCCGAGAAGCCCGGGTACGATCCCCTAGTTTATATAATTACGAACGCACCTAAAAAGGATGAAATATTTCAATATTATTCATTCGTATGAAATAATATTTACCGTATTTGTTTAAAATATAGATGAATGGAATGTGATAGAACACGGAGTTTAGCATGGAATAATAATAATAATAATAACATAGCAATTCCAAACCCTAGCAACTCACGCTACAAAACTTTGTAATACTCGGCTGGACGAATTCTCTAAGTTTGCAAGATAGATAAGTAAATACAGATTTACTTGGCAATCTTGGCCAAGCTCTCGAATTTTTAATACAAAATTCTCTCGACCAATGGAATTTTACTGCCACCCTGTCGCTATTTCCTTATAACAGCATTATACTGTAATTGCAACAAAATTACGTAATTTACAAAATGTAATTTTCAGTCCATTTACGTTGTAAACTTGATTTTTTGCTTATGATAAGAAATATATTAAACAAGTGGGTAAGTGTGATCACAGATCGCACAGAGGGTTTCGTATAATATTCCTTTTAAAACACTTTATCCTTTTGCAAAATCTGTTTGTTCGACATTTCGCAACCAGGGGGCGCACTCTATTCTAAACAAACCTCTATCCGAACGAAACTCCGTCTTACAAACTATCGGTAGATATATGACTCGAGGGGATCGGGCCCATAACACCCGAGATAAGTAGGCGCTCCTTGGCGGTAAAAATTGGAACAAAAATATGTACGGCTATGGTGTATAATATGAAAGAGTGGTCAAAAGAGGGTCGGCAAAAGTTAGAAAAGTGCAACCCGGATGAAAAGGGTGGAGGTTAGAAAAATTGCTAAAAATACAGCAGTTAGTGCTCGGAGTGGTAAATAATATAAGACTTTTTGAAAATTTATGATTTTTTGTGTGATCATAATTGTGTTATTATAAGTGTGCAAAAATCTCCCAACTTAATTAGGGGCTGAGTTAGAAAAATTGCTTAAAATACGCAAGTTAGATCCCAGAGGGTAAATATAAGAGTTTTTCAAAATTTTATAATTTGTCATTTATGTGAGGTGTTCAGCTATAAGTATCCAAAATTTCAAGTCTTCAACTTAATTAGGAGCTCAGTTAGAAAAAAAAAAGCTGAAAATACACAAATTAGAGCCCTGAGGGGTATATATAAGACTTTTTCAAAATTTCATGATTTGCCATTTGATGTGAGGTGTCCAGCTATATGAATCCAAAATTTCAAGTCTTCAACTTAATTAGGGGCTCAGTTATTAAGAAAAGCTTAAAATACACAAGTTAGAGCCCAGAGGGGTAAATATAAGACTTTTTCAAAGTTTTATGATTTGTCTTTTGATGTGAGCTATTCAGCTATAAGAATCCAAAATTTCAAGTCTCCAACATGTATAGATTCTGAGAACGGCCTGTGTGACAGACAGACAGACACAGGTGTGAGACGAATAGGGTTTCGGCAGATGAACAAACCCTAATTAATATTATAAATGTTTTCTAAATATAGATTTATATTAGACGAAGTGTACGAATTGGTTTAGACGAAATAGATAAGTAAACGCACATTTGCTTGCCAATAATAGCAAACACTTCAAATTTTATGCAATTTTGCCGTATGTACAAACCTGTTCTTCTCAGTCCAGTCACCATGCCCCTCGTGGAATCGTCTGTCTGCTAGAACTGCCTGCGTTGACGGTGGCCTGGCATTATTTGCTATTATACTCGTCCTCTGAGACAAGAACAAAATTGCTACGATGATTTCACTTGCAGAAATAACGGCATGAATATTGCCCATTCAGCAGGTTCCTTCCCTTATAGCTTATTCAACGTGTGCTGAAGAGCTGCGCTTTTCACATCGTTTAAATAACTCGATGACGTGCGTCTACACTGAAATTTGCATAAATTTATGGCCACTCCTTCTTGGTGCTGTATTTGCAATGTCACGTAGTGTATATTTGTTAGATTTAATTTGTTCTCAAAAATTCAAATATGGGGCATTCTCACAATCTTTTGACTTTTATGTCCCTGAATAATAATTTTTATTTTAGTACATGTTTTTGTGTGTTTTTTATTTCATATACTGGGGAACATCCCATTGCATGATTGCATAACAAAATTAACAAGATAAATAAGTTTTGGACGATGTTGGGGGTCCAAATACCAGGAAAACTCCTATACCGTCCCCTGTCCCTGATGTTGATTTTTAAGTTTGGAGCTGTCTGTATAAAATTGTTTCAATAAAAGTAATTCGATGTAATTTTTTCTCGAAACTGGAGCCATTGTTTTATATAAATATGTAGCAAAAAATTAACCTGCACACATTTTAAGGGTTGTTATTATTTTTTAAACTTTGTCCCTGGGTTTTAGATTCCTTACCATCTCTTCTAAAATTGTACAGAAAATCACTTTAGATGCATCCGCAGAATTTTTTTCAAGTTTTTTCTCATGCAGAAGTATGCTAGAGAAAGAATGTCTAAAATTCTTTGACAGGAGATTTACTGCAGAATTTAAATCAGCATTTAAATATCAATTTCAAGCATCGCGGCTTTATGGGTAGTCTTTACGTCCCCAAGGTTTATTCCTGCTCTTTTCGAGGTAAATTATTATTATTATTATTTTTTTAAATTTAATTCAATGTAAATAACTGTTTCTAAAAATCAATGAACATTGTGGCTACCACTTAGTTTTAACATGATTTGCCTAAAATAGGTGGTAATTTTCCTTACCGTTCCTTTTTTGCCCATTTCGTCCCTTTTTTCCTATACCGTCCCCTTTTTTTTACCTTACCGTCCCTTCTTTAATACCCCTTTAAGACAATGTTATAACCAAAATTTTGTACTAAAAATACTACATTGTTATTATTTCTTATTTGAATGTCCTATGGGTACTGTGAAATTCATTATAAGTAAAAATTTAGAAGAAAATTGAAAGTTGGTAAAATGGTTAGGAAAATTAAACTCGCAAGTTTAACTTAAACTTCAGTTAAATAAAAAATTTTCGCTGCTGACCATTTTTTCTTTATTTTGAATCATTAAGGCATTCGTCTATCTGATTAAAATGTTCTTTTAGCAAGTTTATATTCACAAGATTTTTATTCCCGAAAATCAAAAGATGGTGAGAATGGCCCATATCTGAAGAAATACAAATTCAACACATCGAGTTGCTACCCCGGTTAGTATAATCTACATTAGAGATGTTACTCCATAAATACCAAGGTTTCTGATATTGTAATCCTTGTTTATCAACTTTATACAAAATCCTCAGACCCAGTGGATTTTTATTGAAACTCTGTCGCCCTTTTCCTATAAGGGCATTTTACTATAATTCCATCAAAATCAAGTAACTTACAAAATGTAATTTTCACTTCAGTTATATTGTAAACACGATTTATTGCTGATAATAAGAAATTTAATAACATAAATATTATAAATATTTCCGAAATGTATATTTAAGTTAGATTTCTTTTGTCCCCAATTATTGCATTGTCCCAAGAAATGCATATGCAGCACATCAGGTTGCTACTGTGGTTAGTATAATCTACATTACAGATATTACTCCATAAATTTCACGTTTTCTGATATTGTAATCAGTATTTCTCTTTTTTTTAAAGATCAATAAGCGGAAACTTAATAAGAAAAGCATATTACTTATTCAACTTTTCATCCAGCGGTAATAAAATTACTTTTCATAATATTAAAAACTTTTATTTTGTATGAAGTGAATATTTAAATTGGCCTATATTCTGCAGAAAAACTGCATAAATAGTTTATCTTTCACTTTTAAAAGAAAGTGTAAGTTGTCTTTTAAATTCTTGATGACTAAATCGTAAACATTTTAGTGTATATTTTAAAACGCCCATGAACTCATCATCAATTATTTTTCATAACATTAATTTCTTCTATTTTCTAAGAAATGAACATTTAAATTGGCTTACATTCTGCATAAAACCGAATGAATAGTTTATCTTTTAAAACTTTTAAAAGAAAGCATAAATGGTGATTTAGATTCTTGATGACTAAATCATAAACACTTTAATGTATATTTTAAAACACCCATGAACTCATCATAAACAGCAGTACAAGAAAACATTTATCAGTCAATATATTTATAACGTTAAAGACTTTACTACGATTTCTTGCATTTCTTTATCATAAGGTTAACGTGCAATAGAAAAGATAATAAAATAATTTCGGAAAGAGAAATGGACCATTTCAGATGGGGTTTTTTATCCGGAAAAAAGGGAAAGCGAATTTGAAACTCATCTAAATCCATTATTGAGAGCGGAAAGTCAAGTCAGATAATAATCTACACAAAATCACCGTTCTTTCTCAATGACGGGACAATATTTTAAAGTATAATCGAATATGAAGGGGACAAATATATTTTACTTACCAATTTAAATTTCCAAATCAATAAATGGCAACAAGGAGATTAAATTATTCCCGCAATTCTCTAATTTGTGATTAAAGAAAAAAAAAAAAATAGTAGGGTTCCCATTCCCTAACGCATAAACTTTTAGTCGAAATTTATGGTTCACACTAACACATTACATTAAATTAGGTGGATCAACCCGAGATTACTGCATTACAGAATATAGCAGACATAGATGCAGAATATAGCTATTTACAGCAGCCATTTTCATGCTGAATATTTTCAAATTTTTAAGCGATAGTTCGATTACATGTCTGTTAAATTTGTGTTTTACTAATATTATTTTATAATTTCGTTATTCATTAATGATGTTTTAATTTTGTTATACAATATTAACCAGAAACTAAAGCTGAACATTTTATACATTATTTTAAGAGCAAGCAGGTTTAAATTTCGCTAATTTACCAAGGAATGAAAATTTAACTCGTCTCAAGGAAGACTGAATGTTCGAATGGTTATATCTTTTAAAAGAAAGGATAAATGGTCTTTTAGATCCTTGATGACTAAATGTTAAACATTTTTATGTATACATTAAAACGTCTGTGAACCGATTATCAGAAACAGTACACTAAGGGTGTTCTCAAATCCAAAAGGACAAATTTCTGGCATAAGTTTTAATTTGTTTTTGTTCGATAACGCACGAAAGTAGAAGGTGTTGTTATTCAGAAACTATGTCATCGAAATGTTTTTTCCGTTTTCTTGTAAACGCAATAGATCTTTTAAAAAATGTTGTCAAAGTTGGCGTTTTGAACCGAATTTCCGCGTGAAGGAAGAAAGAGCACTCAAGAGCGAGCGAAATACGTGTTTGTCACGTGAACAAATTTACTTATAACTCAATAGGTAATTTATTGTTCAAAAAATGGAAAAAAAAGTTCAATTCCAAATCGCTTCCATGGCCAGCCTTTCCAATTTTATGCCTTTCCGTTAAAAAATGAATTTGTAAATGTTTCAAAACATTTTACGCTTGTTGATCAGAGCAGTTAAGAACAGCCTTAAAGCATTTTTAAATCAATATATTTCTGACGACTTCAAGGCCTTACTGTGAGTTCTACCATTTCTATTACATAAGTTTAACATACAATAGAAAAAAAAATAGCGCAATTTTCGAAAAGAGCAATGGACCATTTCAGAGGTTTTTTCCTGAAGAAAAGGCAAGTGAATTTGAAACTCATCCAAATCCATTATTGAGAGCGGAAATTAAAGTCAGATAAGAATCTACATAAAATCACCGTTCTTTCTCAATGACGAGACAATATTTTAAAGTATAATCGAATTTAGAGGGAGCAAATTTATTTTATTTACAAATTTAAATTTCCAAATCATAAATGACAACAGGGAGATAAAAGTAACCTCATAACTCTTTAATTTGTGACTTTTTTATTTTTTTAAATAGAGATCCCATACCCTAACGGATAAACTTTTTATCAAAATTTCAGGTTAACACTAATATTTTATAGTAAACTACGGTATTCAACAAGGAATTCCTGCATTACAAAATATAAAAGAAAAGAAATTTTTTAATTATAAATTTTAACAGAGATCATAATATATATTTATTTATATTACCCACTAACATAAATATAAATGTAAGTAAAATAGTCTTAATTAGGTCCACTATTAACTATACCATAAAATATATATTCCAAACAACTATTAAACCATATATTAAAATACAATTATTTGCTTAAAATATGTCCATATCAATAAAAACACATTAAAATTATTAAAATTTACATGCTTCGACTCTTTCATTTAGTCATCATCAGAGTGCACATAAATCACAAATACAATGCACATAAAAACTGGAAAATAGTCATCAATTAAAAGTTTAACGTGGCCTAACTTAAAAGTTAGCCTACTAACAACACCAAAAAGTGTTTCTATATAAAATTATCAATTATGTTTTCAAATAAAGCTTTGAAATTTATTAAAAACGATACATACGTACTAGCTGCAAGCCAAAGAAATCTCCAGGGATTTCGCTATTTACAGCAGCCATTTGGATTCTGATAGTTTCAGTAGCTTAAGTTCGTAGGTCGATTATATGTCTGTTAAATTTACGTTTTATAAATATTATTTTATAATTTCATTATTTATTAATAATGTTTTAATTTATTTATTCAATATTAGCCAAAAACTAAAGTTGAAATTTTTATACACATTTTAAGAGCAAAGATGTTTAAATTACTTTTTTTTTATTATCGAGGAATGAACATTTAAATTGCCGTGCCTTTTCAAGGAAAACTGAATATTCAAAGGTCTGTCTTTTTAAAGAAAGCATAGATGTTTTTTTAGATTGTTGATGACTAAGTCATAAGCTTTTCATGGATATTTTAAAACGTCCGTGAACCCATTATGAAGAGCAATTCAGGAAAACATTTATCAGTCAATATATTTCTGAAGTTAAAGACTTTACTGCAATTTCTTGCATTTCTTTTACCATAAGGCATGTACGAGAGAGGAAAAAAAATAACGCAGTTTTCGAAAAGAAATATGTGCAATTTATTTATTTATTTATTTTTACCCGACTGCCAAGAAGGGTTATGTGTTTCACGCGTATCTGGGTACGTGGATTTCTTTATACCCTCGAAACATCCCAAAGGACGGATGGATTTTAACGAATAAGGTCTCTATCGAGTCGTCTTAACCGTTCGATGGTTATAAGTTAGGTTTTATTTTTATAAATTCAAAATGGAGGCCGTAAAATACGAAATGGCGGTAGAGACGAAAAAAAATTTTTTACGCACTATATTGAGTGGCGTATTATTAGATAGGTCTTTCAAAATGAAGACGATGTTTCATTAACTATTTTAGAGTCAGAAGCTCCGTTTAATTATTGCACAACCTGGAAGTTGTGTAGGTAGGATCTCTAACTTTACTGCAACTCTAACCATCATAGACATCTCTAGGCCTCATCAAAAATGTGTTTATAGATAGGAACTAACAATTAAACACAACTTAAAAGTCATCAATACAAGTAATAAAAAAAATTGGTAAGTAATATAAAAAATAGTTTCAGATTGATGAGAAATTGTTAATTAATTCGCTGTTTACGCAGTCGGGTTTCTTGAATTTTTAAATTTAATTTTCTTCGTGAAGAACATGCAAGTGTATTTGAAACTCATTCAAGTCCGTTATTGCGAGAGGAAAGTCAAGTCAGATAATAATCTACATAAAATCACCCTTCTTTCTGAATAACGAGACAATCATTTAAAGTATAATCGTATTTGAAGCAGGCAAATATATTTTATTTACCAATTAAATTTCAAAATCAACAAATGGCAACAGGGAGATAACATTAACCACGTAATTCTTTAATATGAGAGGGAAGGAGTGTTATGGGGTTCGATTCCTAGCCGCGTTCACTTTTATTGAAATTTTTCGTTCACACCAATATTTTGTACTAAACTAGTGGATTCAACATGTGATTCCAGGAGTACAGAATATCACTGATAATTTATTTTTAAATTAAAAATTTTAATAGAGCTTTTATCACACAATATACACACACACACACACACATATATATATATACAGGGTGCAAAGGAAAGTCTTAGAGTTATTTTAACTGCAAAAAATAACTAACAAATTTATTATCATATTCTCCTTCATACTACATGGTTGTTATAATTAAAGTTCGCCTATTCAGAAGGCTCTAGAGCCGGTTCTATGTCTCCAAACGAAACAAAATTTCACTAGTAAGTAGTTGAAGAGATGCGCTCTGCGAAAATCGAAAAAGAAATTAGTTACATTTTTCGTCAGTAGGTGGCGCTGCGCTAATATTTAAGGCGATGATTGCAGATTCATTATATCAATTTCAGTCAATCCAGACGAAGCACACAAATTTAGAAGTTTCAACAAACTTTGAGGAACTGCGAATTGTTATAATTAATGTTCACCTAATCAGACAGCTCTAGAGCCTGACCTATGACTCCAAACAATTCAGAAAAATGAATATAATTTCATGTGATGTAATCTGCATCAACAAAAATAAAACATGTCGCTCGGCAACGAGGAAATAACGAAGAATAATATTACGCATGCTCAATGAATCCTCCACCATTTTCAATAACGCATTCCATTCTCAGAATTGTGTTTTCTACAGCATTGCGTAACCAGTCCTGTGAGATTGAGCGAATATGAAGTCTAATACTGTCTTTCAGATCAGAGATTGTCTGACATCTGTCTTTAGATACAGAATCTTTCAAAAATCCCCACAACCAAAAATCGCATGGTGTTAGATCAGGCGATCATTGTGGCCAGACTGTTTGAAAGTAACGACTTATGATACGGTCTTCTGTAAAATGGCTTGTTAAGAAAGTCCGAACTGCTCTAGTAATGTGCGGTGGTGCACCGTCTTGCATAAACACGATATTTTGAAGGCAGCCTCACTGTTGCAGCTCGGGAATCAGAAAATTTGACAACATATTGAGATACCTTCTCCCATTTACGGAACATGTAAACGGTCCTGTGGATGTTAGTTCCTCAAAAAAATATGGCCCTATCATAAACGTAGCTGCGAAACCGCACCACACCGTCACTTTAGCTGCATGCAATGGAACTTCTTGAACAACATTAGGATTCTCTTTCGCCCAAATTCGACAGTTGCGTGTGTTCACTTGTTCGTTTAAATAAAAATGCGCTTCATCAGTCCATAGAATATTCCAGGGCCAAGAATTGTCCACATTCATTCGTGCAAGAAACTGTAGTGAAAACGATAGCTGACTTTCGGTATCACCCTGTATTAGTTGTTGCAACATCTGAATCTTGTATGGATAGTAGTGCAAAATTTGACGCATCACTTTTCTCACAGTGGAAATCGGCATATCGACTTCATTCGCAATAGCTAGCACACTTGCATAACCAAATGATGACTGGCTTGCTAAATCCACGGAAGCAGTAGCAATATCTTCAATGCTAGAAATGTCTACCTTTTTTCGTCCTCTGCCAGGAAGAATGTCGAGTTTTCCTGTTTCCTCGAGCTTTTTAATCATTTTGTGAACCCCACGATCCGACATCGATCCACGCCTAACATCTTTTAGTTTCCGGAATTTTCGAAGAGCTTCAGCTGCGTTGCTGTTATTTTGATAAAATAGTTTTACAAGAAGTGCATTTTCTTTCAAAGTTACCATTCTCCACAAAGCGTAGATTCAAATGCTTTTCAGAAACAATCAACTGTTCCAGTGTCAAAGAAATCAGAGACACACTTTATCAGCAAGTTTTAAATCATCAGGTGGTTAGAAGGGTATTTCAAGTTTTTGAAGTTGCGTGGTCACTTTGACGTCGCGTCGTTGGTCGAAAATTTGAATAAAATGTGATCTTTTTCAAGCGTTGGGTGACATATTGAGATTTTGTGTGTTTCATCTGGATTGACCGAAATTGATATAACGAATCTAAAAAAGTTTACTTTTACCAACTGTGAAATACAATTTCCTGTATTTTGTTTTACAAAATAAAGGAATCTGCAAGTATCGGCTTAAATATCGGCGCAGCACCACCTATTGGGAAAAATTTTAACTAATTTTTATTTTCGATTTTCGCAGACCGCATCTCTTCAACTACGCACTAGTGAAATTTTGTTTCGTTTGGAGTCATAGAACCGACTCTAGAGCCTCTGAATAGGCGAACTTCAATTATAACAACCCTGTACATGCTTCGTGCGCCCATCCGTGACATTTCACACATTGTATCTCACTTTCTTTGGATTTAGAATTGGGGTAAAGCTCATTACAAAACATTCAGGTTTCAGTATCTTCTTCATCTTCTGAGGATGCCCCATCAACCTTTTTTGGTTTCTTTTCCTGTTGATTCTTATTTTCTTTTTAAGAATCTTCCTTTTTCGTTTTTGCAGACTGTTTGGCTTCTTTCTCTTTAATATCTGTTTTGAGCTCTGATTTATAGGACGAAGTAGTTAAAATAACAGTTTCCACTTCTTTTGCCAGCTCTTTTCTCAATCTTAAAGCCTTTCTGGGGAGGGGTAAAACATTTTAATTGAAACTGGAAATGCAGATTGCTGACTACACAATATCAGATCTCGGTAGAAGAGGCTGGATGTTGTCAACTACTGGATGTGTGATGTCGACACTTTTAAATGTGGAAAGATGAGCTTCATTATCCTGCGATATTTCAGAAATATTTATTGCTGAAGCTATGCCAACCTATGGCTCCGTAGACTTAGGTGTTTTATCATTGACTTCCATGGGTTTCTCTGTCATTTCCGAAGGAGCAAATAGATCCAAGAAAATTATCGTTGTTATAAGGAAGAATCCCTGTTTTCTCAAACCGTCTGATTGGAGTATTTATAACTACTGCTCTAAAAAGTGCAGCTTTGGATGATTTTCTAACTTAGTAAATTGTTACAGATCGCCCAGTATTGGAAGTAACCACTTCCTCACCTCTTGTTTGTAGCATAAGTTTAGAGGTGCTATGAATAACACATCAAAGTGTTAACAGTTCTTAGCAGCAATAAATTGCAATTTAAAACTCCATTCTAAAGTATTAACTACCCTAAAAAAATCGTTCTCCCAGTGTAGGACAAAAATGGGTATACCCGGTTTTGACTCACTCTTAAGTACCCGGTTTTACCACAACGTGACACAGATTTTTAAACATGACGTCACTACTCTCAGTCCGATAGTGAAAGATCAGTAAAACTGTTAAAATACTTCCAAGAAAGCAAATAATTAAATATAGTACTTACCAATGTTTAATATTCTGGCAAACGGTTAATATATGCGTAAAACCTAGAAACAAACAAAATAATTTTTAAAGAGAAATTCAAACGCATTCCTTCACACAAAAATAACCGCACACAATAGTGCTTCGTTCAGTTATAAATGCTGTAATGACTTTCCCCTACATATATTACTAACTAACAACACCAAAAAGCATTTCATATGACAACTATCAATTATGTATACAGCTTTTATTATACAACATATTTTTTTCTACAAATCACCAACAACACCATAAATCATTTCATATTAAATATGTCAGTTATGTATACAAATAAAGTTTTGAAATTTACAAAAAATGGCAAACGCATAGGGGAGATGGGGGCACATGTGAACATCGCAGTTTTTCAATAGTTATTATAAGTTTTTTTATTTGAAAAAAATTACCAAAGATGGCAGCACCTGTAGACATATGGTAAAAATTTTTTGAAGCTTTTTGACATTTTGTTTGTCTTCAGTAGCCAAAACACTGTTTGTATATGTCAAATGTAAAATGTCGGTTTCAACTTTGGTAAGTGATAAAGTTTATTTATTTAATTAGTTATTCGAATTTTAATGTTTTACCATATACTATGACTACTATTGAATATTTTGGATAAAGTTGTTTTGTTCCCTAAAACTGATAAATGTTAATTATTTATCAATTTAACTCTAGCAGCCATGCGGGGCACTTGTGAACAGACTAGTTGGGGCAGATATGAACAGTTCACAAAAATCAAAATCTTTCTCTGTTGTGCGAATAGAAAGAATTGATAATGATAAAATGTGTGTTAAATTCCCGAGAAAGAATCTCAGATCCAATTCATATAATTTCCCTGAAATAGTAGACATTTCTGTCCTACAAAAGAGTGATATTGTATTGAAACTTCCACTTCTACATTTGTCAGGAAGTACACAAAGAGCAAGAAGCTCATTTGAGTTCAATTATAATTTAAATAAATTCAATGTTTCCTAAAATGCAATAAGTGTTATGTACTATTTTAGTAAACGGTTTAAAACAATATATTTTATGCATTGTTAATACAAAGAATATTATGACAAACAACTTTGTATTTTTTTCTTTTCATTTGTCTCAAACTTGCTGTGATGGCTTACTTCCATCTCTCAAACAACAGCTATGAATAGGATAATTTGAATTGGGATGGATATCAGTAACATTCTTAAAATGTAAAATTTTCAAATTGATAACTAATATAATTCTTGGGTATGGTGTCAGAACAGCTTTATATATATTTAGTTTCATTTTAAAATCTTTTGTTTAAACATGTCACTCAGAAACTAGAAAAAAAATATTTTTTATTTTATTTATGGTGAATTTAACTGATAATATAAATAATGGTTATGATAACAAATTAATAACAGGAGAAAAAGCATGTCAAAGGATATTTTTTCCTTGTGTTCACATGTGCCCCACGAGTGTTCACAACTACCCCGCTGATGGGACACATGTGAACAATTTTTTGAATTTATAAAACTATTAAAAAATGTAAGAAAAACTATACAGGTGATTAAAAAAAAATTTCCATGTGTAAAAGAAAGTTCTGTTTACTATACTGACTACTTTTTATTTATAAGAATTAATCCAATTATGAGAAAAAGATATATTTATGCGAACTGTTCACATGCGCCCCCATCTCCCCTACTAGCCACAATAAAGGGATTAATAGCCGAAGAAATCAACAAAAATTTCGCTATTTACTGCAACCATTTTGATTCTGGTACGTTTCAGTGGTTTAAGGGTTAAGTGGTTTAATGTTCGATTACATAGCTGTTATATTTTTGTTTTATTTATATTATTTTATTATTTTATTTATTAATCAAGGATTGATTATTTAAATCGGTATACATTCTTAAGGAAAACTGATTATTATTCATCTTAAAAAAAAGTATAAACGGTCTTTTAGATTCTTGATGACTAAATCGTAAGCATTTTTATGTATATTTTAAGAAGTCTGTGAACATAAAGAGCAGCACAGGAAAACATTTATTAGTCAATACCTTTATGACTTTAAAGTCTTTACTATGACTTCCTGCATTTCTTTTACCATAAGGTTAATGTATTATAGAAGCAAAAATAATGCAATCTTCGAAAAGAGAAATGGATTAAGATTTTTTGTCTGAAAAAAGGCAAGATAATTTGAAACTCATCCAAGTCCATCATTGAGAGAGGAAAGTCAAGCCAGATAACAACGTACATAAAATCACTGT
Source organism: Maratus speciosus (assembly GCA_963932465.1). NCBI lineage: Eukaryota > Metazoa > Arthropoda > Arachnida > Araneae > Salticidae > Maratus > Maratus speciosus. The sequence continues at coordinate 13,230,040 of OZ010799.1, forward strand.
TATTTGTAAATGCGGAGACAATATTTTGAACTTAAAGTATATCAGATTTGAAGGAGGTAAATATATTTTATTTACCAAGTGCGCCGTAAGGAAACACCGCCCCAGTTGTAATTAAGAGGGTTCCCTATTGGTACTTTACTTTCCGCTTGCGTTCGTTTTTTAAATTTTTAAGTGGTGCTTTTTTTATAGCTATTTCGTCTTAACACTTCTGGTAACTAAAATAATAAAACTTTGTAAAAAATCACCATAAAATTAAAACAAAACACAGGACGCGTTTCGAGCTAAAAACATAACAGCTCGTCATCAGCTAAGCATACACGTGTCCGAAAACGAACAAGTTCAAAAATGAACTTGTTCGTTTTCGGACACGTGTATGCTTAGCTGATGACGAGCTGTTTTGTTTTTAGCTCGAAACGCGTCCTGTGTTTTGTTTTAATTTTATGGTGATTTTTTACAAAGTTTTATTATTTTAATTGCTTCATATCGCCAGTTTTCGGTGCTGTTTCACTTTTGGTAACTGTCCAAAATCTTTTACTTGACTTCCTTATTTGCCTATATATGTCTTAGTTTAAACACCATAGAAATAAATCTGATGTTTTTAGAGAGTACTGGTGCCTGGCCTTTCTGCAAAGCATAAATGGACGCCGGTTTCCACTTCTTCACGTCAGTGGGAAGTCGAGCAGCGTCTTGCCTAATACTTTGGGGTGAGTCGACGAAATTTTTGGGAGGGTAATGTGTCGGTAGTTTTCCCTTGGGTTAAGATGCCGATTATTTTCCGTTGCGTCACATGCCTAGTTGTTTCTTCATTGTTTAAGGGGTCTTGTACCTTTTAAACGCGTCGAAAATTAACGAAATACTTCAAAGTTTGAATTAGTCTATCTTCAAAGCCTTTTTATGTATAAACATGAAATTTTGGATATTGATTAAACAGATTGTGCTTTGTAATATGCTACCATTAGAAATTTATTAACCCTTATCAGAATTTGTCTATTGTTGAAATCAAAATAGCTCTTTTTTTACCCCATAAGTCATTGCGCGCATGATATCTTGAGAAAGTATGTATGGATTTGCATGAAATTCGCTAAAGATACTAATCATACATGTGTGTTTAAAATGATCTACTTTTAGGCTAACATTATAAAAAAAATATTTTCGAGAAAAAAAATAAAAGTTTTGTATTTTTAATGAATAAAAATAGTCATAACTAAAAATAATACCATTGTAAATACTTAAAAGTAGATCATTTTAAACACACATATTTGCTTAGTATATTTACTAAATTTCTTGACAATCCATACATACTTTCTCAAGACATCATGCGCGCAATGACATATGGGGTAAAAAAAAGAGCTATTTTGATTTCAACAATACACAAATTCTGTAAAGGGTTAATAAATTTCTGTTGTTAGTATATTACAAACCACAATCTACTTAATCACTATCTCAAATTTCATGTTTATACATAAAAGGGTTTGAAGATAAATTAATTCAAACTTTGAAGTTTTTCGTTAACTTTCGTCGCGTTTAAAAGGTACAAGACCCCTTAAATTATTCTTGGCTATTAACTAACTTGTCAACGATTTTAATCAGATAATCCAAATCAGTGATTAAATCGCGACTTTAATCAACTGATTTAAAAAATATTCATTGATTAAAATCGCGGTTTTAATCAGATAATACAAATCAGTGATTAAATCGCGGCTTTAATCAACTGATTTAAAAAAAATTCATTGATTAAAATCATAAATTTTCTAAATGTTTAAAATGAGTTTAAAATGTTAAGAAACATTAAAATCTAAGGTGAACATAATTTAAAAGATTCATATGTGTATTCTGCCTTATAAATAAACTTTATTGGCCTTATAAATAACTGTTTAATAATTATTAATTTTAATCATTGTTAAAAATTTTTATGCTAAATGCAGTTGTAAATAATTCTAATAAATGTAAATATAGGTAAGTATATAATATAGTTTTAGATAACTAGGGTTTTCTGCCCCCTACGAGCTACGCTCGCCAACCTCTATACAGCAACGCAGACTCTTGAAGCACGCTAATTTATCTGCTTTGAAAAGATTACGGAAGATTAAATCGTATTTAAACGGCTAGTGTCGATCTCCTTTAAGGGGTCTCAGGACTCTTAAAATTGGAAAAAATGAAAAAAAAAGACGATTTTCAACATTTAATATCTTAAAATGTATTTTATTTTAAGACACAATTTTAATTAAAATGAAATATATAAGTATGTTCTTTCATTTCATGTATTTAAAAAATTATAAGATGCAGAAATAGCATTTACAGGGGGCTCCAAACTGTTAGACATTTAACGAGCAAAAAAGCGGCATAACAGCTTACGTGCACGATTACAAAATAAGTATTGCAACTGGAATGAAAATTTTGGTGCCTACTTATGCTTCAGATTATACTAATTACCCTGAACCTAAATAAATTTGTATTTAAAGCTTTTTTATATTTTTAATACAAAGTTGTATTTAGCTAATTCAAAATTAAGAAAATTTCAGCAGTATAATCACCTAAAAAAATATTGTTTTGAACAATAAAAAGGAAATTTTAGGTTCAGTTTATACAGACTAACATGAAACATATGTTTTGAAAATTTCATGAAAAAATATTCATAAGTTTTTGAGATATCGTGCGCGTTATGCCCCAAAACGTCATTTGGAGAAAAAGGACTTCAAAGTTTCCGAAACGACGCTTCAGCTATTGAACGTGTATAAATGTGAAAGCCATAACTTCAGTTCTAATTGGAATTTCAATTAAGCAATTATATCAAAATGTTCAGAAAAGATAGGAGTTTAACATCTAAAAAAATTAAAATTTCGAAAATTTTAAAGCTTTAAGAGTCTTGAGACCCCTTAATCAAGTTTCCATTCATTTCCCTTTGGCTGAGGGATTTTAAGGCCGAATCAATTGCTGCCGAGACAGCTAAAGGCTATTTTCGTGATTGACTAAATAAGATCCACCGAACAATTTAAAATTGTATAAAATGGCTAAGTAAACAATTTTATAAAAACGCTGTAAGAAATTTATTTTAAATTGGACATTTTAAATGTGGCGCTTTAAATATGACGTAATTTTCAACAATGTTTTTGTTTCTCATTTTAATAATCACATAAAAATAATTTTAAAGGCCTGTAAAAGCCATACTAGATCGGTGACAATAGCAACTGTGAATTTCCAGGTGTCTCAAGACTTTCTAAAAATTAAGTAGATAAGAAGAAGTCAAAGACTAGAAAGAGAGAATCTTCAACAGATGATGATACTGATATGGATGATGATTAAATTCCCACCTGTCAAAATTTAGAAGATCATGATTTTTTTAAGGGAATGAGGGTGAGTTTTCAGAGGGTTCTGCCTCAATTCGTCGCGCACAATTCATCGTGGAACAACTCATCGCGCACAATTCATCGCGGCGACAATTCATCGCAGCGTCAATTCGTCGTGGTATCAATTCGTCGCAGCGTCAATTCGTCGTAGCAAAAATTTTTTTAAAGGCGATCATGATTTTTTTTTTCAAACATAGCGAATTACAACTAATATGTTACAGGCTGGTTTTAAATACAAGTATATTTTTTATAATTATCATTTATTACGTAGTGTTTTTTTTTTTTTTTTTTTTTTTTTTTTTTTTTTTTTTTTTTTTTTTTAAGCTGTTTTTGTCCAAAAATATCAATCGCTAAAATGGAGCGCAGTTTTTTTTTATATGTGATTTTTTTAAAATTTCCAATCGCGAATATGTAAGTTTAATGATTAATGCAACTCATTTCCAACTTAAATTAGTGATAAAACCGATATAGCTTCGATGACCAGAGTAAATAATGAATAAAATTTTACTATTTTTAAATTATAAAATATTCACACACAAAAAAAGAATTAATATTGTTACCTACACGTTTAAAAAATAAATTAGTTCATGTAACTATCATTCATATCCATCCCTATGAAAAATATCATTTCAGGAAAATTTATTACATACTAAATTATTATTATTTATCAAAATATACATTAAAAAATAAAAGATATTATATTAAATACTATTTTAATATTAATTAATTATCTAGAAATTATAAATTCATTTTTCTATTTTTAAATTAAAATCTATTAGCAAGCAAAATAATTAATATCGAAAATTACACGTTTAAAAAAAATTAATTTCGTATCCTTCCCTAAGAAAATGATAAAATTTCTAGAAAATTTATTAATCGCTAAGTTATTATCAATTAAAATCATTTTCAATTAAAATAACCTTAAAAAGCATTTTTGTTGCGACGAATTGACGCCGCGATGAATTGTGCGCGATAAGTTGTTCCGCGATGAATTGTGCGCGACGAATTGACGCGACACCGTTTTCAGAGTGTCTAGCAGAGTGCAATAAAACCTCGGAAAAATGCGATTGGATCAAGTGCATTCAGTGAAACTGTTGGTTATGTAAATGTTGCTCAAAGTTCCAAAGCAAATATGCAGTTTGCGGCAGATCTGAGATATTGCTGCAACGAAGAAAGGGGCATATGAAAAACATCAATAAAAAAAGATGGACTCTAAAGCACTTTATCACAGTGGCTTTACCGTATTTAAACTTGTTATATCTAACGTTTAAAAATAGTCATACTTAAGTGCCATAACTATTTTAAATGTTAAGTAGAACATAACCTTTTTTTTCAAATATTAGTTTATTCTTTTATTAAATGGCCAACGTTTGTTACATTCATATTTTTGTAATTTCCTAATATTAAGTAAGTTAATATCTTTAGTATTTCTAAAATATTAAAGCTACTTTTATTCGTCCCATTATGTTTTATACTGCTTCACAAAAATTATTGTTTAGATTGAAACTCCAACGCATCTTACCCCTAGATAGTTGGTCATCTACCCATACCTTGGAGTAAGATGTCGAAATTCAAGTGTTTACAAAAACAAAATTTTCGGTGCTTTCTATAATATCTGTAAAATGAAGTAAGGTTTTAAATCAACCATAAGAGTGCATACTTTAAAAATAAATCAGTGAATAACAAATAAAAACAACAGGCAATTTTTAAAACAATTAAGTCAAAAACTACGGCATCTTCACCCAATCTACCCTATTTTAAAACTTCCGGGGACCCATCATGAACAGCATTATAGGAAATCATTTATAAGTCAATATATTATAACGTTAAAGACTTTACTGTGAGTTCTTGTATTTATTTTACCGTAAGGTTAATGTACAATAGAGGAAAAAATAATGCAATTTTCGGAAAGAGAAATAGACCATTTCAGATTTCTATCCTCAAGAAAAGGCAAGTGAATTTGAAATTCATCCAAATCCATTATTCAGAGCGGAAAGTCATGTTAGATAATAATTTACATAAAATCACTGTTTTTTATAAACGACGAGACAATATTTTAAACTTAAAATATCATCGAATTTGAAGGGGTTAAATATATTTTATTTAAAATATAAGTTTTAAATTTCCAAACCAATAAATGGCAACATGGAGATAAAATTATCGGCATAATTCATTTATTTGAGATTTTTATTTTAAATTCCCTGCCGCATAAACTTTTTATAGAAATGTTTTATTTCACATTAATATTTTATAATAAACTAGGATGATTCAATCCGGTATTCCTGGGTTGCAAAATATTTCTGAAAATATATACATTCGTACTAGCCGCAAACAAATATGTAATAGCGGAAGATATCGCCAAACATTTCAATATTTACAGCAGCCATTTTGATTCTGATAAGTTTCAGTGGTTTAAGCTCGTACATCGATTACACGTCTGTTAGATTTTTGTTTAATTTATGTTGTTTTATTATCTTATTTATTTATCAAAGAATGAGCATTTAAATTCACATACATTTTCAAGAAAATATCATTATTTAAATTTTTATCTTTTGAAAGAAAGCATAAATGGTCCTTTAGATTCTTGATGAGTAAATCATAAACGTTTTAGGTATGTTTTAAGATGTCCGTGATCGTAAAGAACAGCACAGGAAATCATTTATAAGTCAATATATTTCTGACATTAAAGACTTTACTGTGACTTACTGAATTTTTTTTACAATAAAGTTAATGTATAACAGAGGAACGTGATGCCGTTTTCAAAAAGAGAAATGAACCATTTCAGATTTTTTCTGCTGAAGAAAAGGCAAGTGAATTTGAAACTCATCCAAGTCTATTATTAAGAGCGCAAAGTCAAGTTAGATAACAATCTACATAAAATCACCATTCTTTATAAATGACGGGAAAATATTTAAGCTTAAAGTGTAATCGAATTTGAAGGAGGTAACAATACTTAAGTAAGTTTCAAATTTCCAAATCTATAAATGGCAACAGGGAGATAAAATTATACTCGTAATTCTTTCACTCTTTTTTTTTTCTTTAATGGGGTTTGAATTTTTTTCCGCTTAAACTTTTAATTGAAAGTTTTGTTTCACACTCATATTTTATAATAAACTGGGTTATTCAATCCAGAGTTCTTGGATTACAGAATATAAGGGAATTTTGTTTTTTCGAAAACTTTGATAGAATTTTTGATTCAATATAGGGTGACCGAGCCAGTAGTTGATCAAATAAGCTCGGTGCTACAGAATTTTTATTATATTTCCTTCCTTTTAACTTTTAGAAGTAAACTAACATGATTTCTACAACCCTTAATAAATGTCCTATAGTGGACAATAATTAAATTCTGATGAAATTAAATAGCAACAAAATTATAAATAAATAGTTTTCTTAATTGTCATTTTCCCAGTAGTTGATCAGGTGAATCCAGTTTTTGATCGATTTCATTCTAGTAGTTGATCACTCGTCATTTTGATCTTTTTCTTTTAAATGTAAGTAGACAAAATTAAACAATTTGAGAATAGTAAACATTTTAATGAGACGAATAATAGCATAAGCAATATTGAAAATCTAATTCAGGGACAGAGAAAATATTTTTGTGGGGAATAACTTGATCCCACCTATAAAAAAGGACCACTTCCATAGGCGCCCACCTGTCGCCATCGTAGCCACCGTAGCTCCTTCTCTTTCCATTTCCAATATTTTCCCTGGAATATATTTCCCTTCATACTTGATGACAACGTGCTTGAATATACTTTTGCACCGTTTGCCAAGTATGGGCAGTTTTCACATCTGGGGATTCCACTCACACACTCTCACCGTACGAAATTATGACACTGGACTGAAAGCTGTGTGAGCCGTTGTTTTTTCCATCTAGTCGGAATTTTAGATAGTCCTATATCTTGTCTTTGATGTATAAGTTGTTGTTTCCTCTCTTCCGTTTTCTGAATCATTTCTTTCTTTCATGTTTCTTTCTCTGATTTTTCTTTTTTCCCTTTCTTCGAAAAACTTTATCCACTGTTTTGACGTTGCCGCATAATTTTCTGTTTCCTTCTTGTCTGGCGGGTCGTGAGGTCATAGAATGTTGTATGCAAAAGCTGGACTGACATTTTTTACTTTAGCTTATCTAGGTATTTCGGGTGCTTAGGAGTCGCATAATTTGGAAATCGGTCTGTCTGACTTGAAGGATCTGGTGTTGGATGATCATAATCAAATGTTGTTGAAGCATCATCAGATTGTAGTGCAATAGCAGCAGTCGGTGTTAGGAGATCATCAACTGGCGATTCAGGTTCGCTCTCTGATGTCGCAATGTTCATTTGAGTTTGTTCAAGACATTTGTTCCGCATTTGCCTTCAATTCAAGACCCTCAACACCACCCTCCCATTCGCGACCTTCCACGCTTCTGAACTCCTGAGCTGTACCTTTTTTGAATAGGAATTCAATGTAGAAAAGCGTCTGGACGTTGAAGTTTTTCCGCTACTCGAACTCTAGACCTATTTTCACCTATGTTCACGTTTGTAGGCGGACACTATCGTTGCTTACTGTTTGATGCACCTTTCGTAGACTACTGCATGTGGGTTAAACGGAATCAGACCTCATTTCTGGAAGCTATTTTTAATGACTTCCGGAGTTGCTGCTTCTCGAAATACACTTTCAATCAAAGGTCTAAATACTGCTTTTGTGACCACTTTGTTTCCAGATTCAGTTTTCCAATTTTAAACGCTTTCTCGCCAGCGCACTTTGAAAGGCTTCAAAATAGCGACATCAGCTGGTTAGAATATGTGTGTTCTACTCGGGTAAAGAGTAAGATAAAGGATTTGATTCTCTGAGCATAACTTTGCCACTTCAAGAGTTATGTGGCTCTTGTGGCCATCCACCAAAAGTAATATGGGTAGTTTTATATTTTGCATTCTCAACCAAAGCTAAAATATATTTGTGAGATATTCAAAGTAGATTCTCCTGCACATTTAATCTTTCTTTGATCTACCTATTTCCCAGTCGCCTGACACATTCTGTGCAATTCCACGTGATATTTTCTTCAATAGCTAAGCGATCATCCCAGGAATAACCTCTCCTGCTACTTTGGAAGTAGCCATCACGGTTATAGCTTCTTTTTCATTACCTGTTTTTATTTCATATAATTTTTTTAATGAAATGGATCCTAAAACTTTTTTCGTTTTTGGACAATTTTGAAAACCGGTTTCGTCAGCATTAAAAATTCTTCTGGAATCAAGAAGAATGTCAAGACAGCATTAGGTTACAAGATATTTGCAAAGTTCTTGGAACCACTCGTGGATATTGGGCTATGACACTTCTGCTGTTGCGATGTTGATAGCAGCTGCATACCTCTCAGCTATTGAACTTTTTCTTCCCATGAATCCTTTAAACCATGTTTTCCCTAAGTTGAGTTTGCAAAAGGGTTTGACCTTTTATCGGCTTCAATAATGTTTTTTATGGTTTCAAATAAACTCCGCCTCTTACTCTGGAACCCTTTTTTGCCATAAGTATTTATACAACCAACAAGGAGCTGTTCCTCTCCTTTGCTTAAAATTGATGAAGATTCCGTCCGCCTCACCTCTGGCGTTTTCCCTTTAACGTAAAACCAAAAAGCTTTTTAAGGAAACATAGGTGGACCATTTCGAACAGGGCTATTGATTCGAAATTACGTATGTTAATAGGTGTTAAAAACAGGTAGGAAGGATTCTTACCTATCTATCTACCTTATTATGTAACGTTCCGAAAGGTCTGTTATGTTTTTTGGAGGCATTCCTAATGGAAACACACTTTTCTCTTACGTCTGTAACGGCTACTCGCAGATCATCCTCTGAGTACTGGAAGAATTTATTTTTCGGCGACATAATGAATTCTGAAATTAAGCAATAATGGGTTGGTAAGCAGAGAAATTAAAGAATGATCAACTCATAGTTATGCATGTTGTTAGCCAGTAGTTGATACGCTGATCAATAACTAGAGTCCTAGAAACCAATAACTGATCACAGCTGATCAATTTCTGGAATTTGCTTATTTAATAAGACCAGAAGTTGATCAATCAAATTACCACACCTAAAAAGAAGTCAATCGAAAATCTAAAACTGGATGCTTAAAATATCATCCTTGGGCTGTGATTAACAACAATTCTTTGAAAAATATTAATTGAAATAAGCAAGATGGAAGGAGTTTAATTTAACTTACCGTAATTGTCTCCAACTAATCAAAAACTAAATTTTTTCACTTTCTAATAAAAAAAAATTCATTATGTGGCTTCTCTTACAGAAGACAGCTGAAAACTATGTGACAACAGGTGCACCAACATTCACACAAAAATATTATGTCTAGTGCCACGTGTAAGCTCATTTCCGCCGGAAAATGCCACAATATTTCAAAATTCGATCAACTACTGGAGGGGTATCAACTACTGGAGAGGTCACCCTATTTCCATTTATTGTCCAATAACAACAACAAAAATCTATTTTATATGAAAAATGTCAATTATGTATTGAAATAAAGTTTTGAAACTTATTTATAGCCATACATTCTTCCTAAAAAAATCAAGTCAGGAATTAATAGCTGAAAAAATTGTCAAAGATTTCGCTACTTAGAGCATGCAATTTGATTCTGATAATTCCAATGGCAGGTCGATTACAGGTCTTATAAATCTGTTTTTATTAGACTCGGATATGCTATTATCTTTCAGACAACAATTCAAGTGTCGTCACTTATTCATCAGCCACCCGCAAAATGAAACAGGTGTATCATTGAACGGTTAAATATTATTAATCTTCTGAATTTTTTTAAGCTTATAAACATCGCACATTTTCAATTTGCACACAGTCGTATGGGGAAAAAAGTACTTTTAAATGCAGATAGTTTGAAAACTGCAACTCTCTTCATTTTTGAGATATTATTATTATTTTTTTTTTTTTGTAGTTTTTATCTGTAATGATGGCAACTGAAAAAAAAAATTGTAATTAAGATACGCGTTATGCCAGGAAAATAGTCTGCTACAAAAATGTATTTTAAGAAAATGTTTGTGTGACCTATTTCCTCCGCATTTACTTAATTTCGATCAAAAAGATGAAATATTTTGTAAATCCGTGTGTAATGACATTTTCAGAATTTTCAAGAAATATAAATCAATGATTTCTGACAAAACATGGACAAAAAAATGGAGGCATAGGGATCATTAGATACCTGATTTATTTATTTATTTATTTATATTTTTTTGTTGAGTTTCTTGAATGACACAACATTGCTTTTTGCTGGGTTTGTGTAATATTCCTCGATAGTGACGTCATATGTATACTTTTCTATAGGTATTTTTTAAGACTGGATCGTAAATATGGAAATCTTTAGCGGATGCAAAAGACGTCATTTTACTCGTATATAAAATGAAATCCCCTATTGTAAGTCTTAAAACTGAAATATGTTTTGTAATATCTATACTTATATATGTATATATATTTCATCGGAGGCGACACTAAATTCTGAAAAAGAAGAATTCCTATTTTCTAGTTTTATATCTACCCTATATATATAAAATCCCAATGAATCGATTTGAAACGAATTTATGTAACTATTCTATGAAACGACTGATTTAACAACTGATTACGTTTCACGGCGATTTCTCCTAAAATATGGAATACTTTGCCATGAAATTAACACCAAAAATCCGTATTGATCCACAGATCTCAAAACTGGTATTAGAATTTTAAAATTAGAATTAGTTTTCGAAATATTAATTTTTTTCATATTTTAAATACTTTTTTTCTAATGATGGCAACTCAAATTTTAATCATAACAGATTTTTTTTTCATATTTTAGAAAAGGTTATTTTAAATTAATTTGGCGACGAGTTTGGCCTCCCTTAAATGTATGATAAGAAATGCATCATGTTACTTTTATTCAGAATTCAATTTGTATTTCATTATCGTTTTATTTAATACAAAACTTTCATTTAAAATTGAAACCTTTAAAATAAATGGCTTTTACTTCATTCTTTTTTTTAAACGAAACGAAAAGAAAAATATTAGACACAGATGTCATATACGCAACGGGGTACCTAATTGGCGCCAAAATGGCGTTATTTTGCCTGACATGGTAACCCGGCTATTGTTGCTTATTTATTAATAAATGTTTATTTGAATTTGTTTTCTTTTTATTTACAAAAAATGTTAGAAATTGTTTTGTTCTGTAGTTATTAATTAATTTTTTTTATTTATTCTTATTTCATTTTAAAAATAACAGAAAATAATTTAAAAATACATATGTAACAGGTATTTGAAAACGAGGTTTTCACCAAATTGTCGTAAAAAAAAAAAAATCACGCCAAACCCGGTGCATATGTGACAACGCAACAAATCATGAGATTTAATTTCCACTTCAAAGCAACGTTTTAATGTTATTACTTCTCCCGTCGACCAATTTCGCCAAATTATATAAATAGCCAAATTATACAAATTGACATATTTTTTTATTTTAAATAACAAAAGAACAAATAAATTAGTATAACATTAATAAAAATACAAATAAAACGTCGAAATAAAAATCACTTGATAGCGTGAACATGTGTAACTTCCTTAAAGTCAAGTGAATGTGACATTTACGATCAACCATTATTGGCATTTAATCTTATAGTTTGGCGACAGATTTTTGGTCGATGGGATAACCAAGTAGCACCGGTTTAATTTACCACTCGAAAAATAAAAAAATGCTAACTGGCGAGTTAATAAAAAGCTATTGGCGAGATTTTCACCCGGCTAATATAAAAATACGAGGAATTCTTTGTGATTATGGCAACTTTTATGTAGTTTTATTCGAAAAAATAATTTTGATTCTTTAATCAAATGGAAACCTTTCTTATGAAAAGCGAAGGAATCAGCCCGTTGTTTATGGCAGTTACATGACTTGGACTATTTATTGCCTAAGTGGGACAGAATCACCAGACCTCAAGGGTCCGATGTAGACTCTATTTGCCCCACCCGGAGTGCTCCCCGACACGCGGGGATTCGTTAACAAAAAAAAAAAAGAATAATAATAATAATATGTACAATACAAGCTCCTCCCGCCGGAGCACAGGCTGCTCCCTCGCGACAAGGGGCGGGTGAGCAGAATGGGTGAGCGTGGAGTGTGCTGGATCACACAAAAAGTCCAGTTAATTGTGGAGGAGTAGCCACAAGGTTGTGGGTAAGTTGCAGCACCATGCAGGTCTATGAGGTGAGGTTTGTTAGTTCCATTTGAAATTTATAGATTCTATTTAATTTGCCTATAAGAAGGGGTCTTGTTAGAATATTGGAAAGCCAATTTTTGGGAAGGATGCGGGGGCGTTTAATATGCCAGGCTTGGGTAAGTGTGCAGTGATAGTAGCTATGTTCTGGAGAGCCGACCTCGCCACACTCGCAGAAGGGGGTGGCTGCCCGATAGAAACGTTTCAAGTATTCTTTGAATGGTCCATGGCCAGAGAGGAATGCTGTAGTTGCTGGTGAGAGAAAGTACATTTCTCTTGACACTATACGTATGAGATCGTATGTGTATCTACCTTTGGTAGACGCATCCCAATAAATTTGCCACTCTGAGATGATTTTTTGATTCAACCTTCTGCGAATGTGTGAGGGGGGAAGGGGAAGGGTAAAATCTATTGATGTTCTAGCCGTTGCTTCTTTAGCCAACCTGTCAGCCCGCTCATTGCCCGCAATGCCAATGTGGGCCGACACGTGACCCAGGGCGACTTTGTGTATGAGGGAGAGTAACTTAATTTTTATGTCAAGGACTAAAGGGTTCTTAGTTCTGTGCGCGAAGATTGACTGTAAGCCTGAAAGACTATCACTGTACAGCCTGGTGAAGGAAGGAGGTTGGGAAGAGATCCAATCTAGTGCCCGCAGAATCGCAAAAAGTTCTGCTTGGAATACAGAGTTATCATCTCCGATTCTACAGGCCCATTCATGGACCACCACATCGTTCCGCATGACGCAGAATGCTGACGCCACGCCCGATTCCGTGCGGGATCCATCAGTGTATACGATTGGGACTCTTGAGGGTACAAATGAATGTTTAGAAGGGTTGACTTGCAGATGTGATGTTTCTTTTGCAGGATGCAGGAACCAGCTGCTGACTTTCCTTTGTATGTCTGTTTGTGGAAAATGCGCGTCTTGCGTTTGTTTGTGATCGAGGTGAAGGATTCTGTTTTTGGTGTATTCATAATTTAGTGTTATTTTTATGGGAGGGATACCCGTAAGTACTGCGAGCGCGTCTGTGGAGATTGTTTTATACCCCCTCGCCATTCGTAGTAGGAACATCCTTTGCAGCGAGGGAAGTTTGTCCTTGACTCTATTGGTGAGGTTTCCTCCCCAGACGCCCACGCCGTAGAAGATGATCCGTTCCACAATTGTGTGGTACCACATTTTTAACATGTTGGGCTTAATGCCCCAAGATTTAGATGTTAATTTGCAACTATTATTGTGAAGTGTTGCTAGGCGTAATTTAAGTGCGTTGATGTGTTCCGTCCAGCTCCGATGTTTGTCTATTGTAATACCTAATCATTTCATGTGTTTAACGTGTTTGACGCTGCGCCCGTTGATTCGCATCACGGGGTTGCGTTTGAGAACTATGGGTTTGTCAAATGTAAGTGCTATGACTTGGACTATTATAATATAAACGAAATAATGGGGATAGAATAATATTCGGCGACTTATCACACCTGTGGCTGGCTAACATTAAAATACCAAAATGGCCGCCTGGAATATAAAAAGCGAAGGGATCCGCCTGGAGCTGTTGATGATAGTCACATGACTTAGGCTATTATTATAGAGATTGTTTTCAATTTTAAAAACAGCGCAAAGAATAATATTCCCTAATGATTAAAAATTTATTTCCACGTGACTATTAAAAACAGAAAAAAAAACTCTAAAATTACTATTAAATGAGTACGTGTTAAAGGCAGAAAAATATTGAAAATTATGTCCTGAAAATTGTATTTACACGAGAATATTAAAAGGAAAAGGAAACTCTAAAATAATAAATACATTAATATGCGTTTAACCCTTTCATGGACAAGGCACTTCTATTCGTAAAATCTTGAAATCGGTGAATGGCACCAGAATTTACAAACAAATTTCGAAATATAAAAATGCTTTTGTTCACTTACTTTTTTTTTTTGACACCCAGCCAGGACTTCCTCCGTGAGGTTTATGAAACTAATGTCCTGGCGGGTAAAAACCCTTCCACCATCCAGCTCCGCGCACTACCAAAGGACCGGGCAAACCAACGGCATATATAATAAAAAAAATAAATAACAAAAACATAAACTCTTATACAAAAATAAAACATAGCAACTCCCTATGATCAACAATATACAAAAAGCATGTTTAGAGATTACCATGCAACTTTTACAAGAGTGTGGGTTTATGGATAACTCCACAACCAACTGAAGAACAGAAACAATATCAATAGCTGAAGATAGTCCAATAAAATAAATAGTCCTTAAAATCAAAAATGTTTAAAAACTTAAGTTCATAAAATGCAGGAAAAACTGATAGCCAATGATTAACAACCACCATGCAGTAAGATCAATAATCAGTCTGCCAGTACGTAGGAATCCATCCACAGCACTACAGCTACCAGCAAGGGTTGCGTAATAGATAAAACGTTTAAGCACTCACAACGTGAAGAATAGGCGTGTCCACTAGAACCACTGTATATGAACAAGTTCAATAATATTAGAGAGTCCAGTAAAAATAAAAGTCTGTACATAATGTTCATAAAATCTGAGTCTTTAAAATCGAAAGTTTTAAAATACAAGGGAGATTGATAATAGTTGTGGAACTTGGTAACTATAATATACTTGAAAATTTTCATTAATAGACTGTTTTAGAACCGATATCTTATAAAAGAATACTTTGCATTAAGTGCATTATATATCGCACATAACTTGCTGTAGTTTTTCTTGTCAAATAGGACTCTTCTGAAATTATAACTGATACTTTGTGAATTATCAAAATGAAAGAAAAATGGTACCACAGGGCATCTGCCAAAAAGGTAATGATGTACATTACCCACGCTGCCACAATCACAGAGTGCATTACTTCTTTTTCCAATTTTAAACAAATATTCCGGGAAGCTTCCATGAGCAGAAACAAAATATTGAATAACTTGGCTCACACAAATAAAACTGCCATCTACTTTTTTTAAAACTTTGTAGGTGTCACTTCCTTTAACGCAGTGTCTCCAATCTTCTTGCCAATCACTACGTATATTTTCCAAACAAATTCTCTTCACCCATGAGATAGGAAATTTCACCTCTTCCACTACATCAGCAACCGCTGGATCTATAGCTGCTTTTGCCAATTCATCGGCCCTCTCATTTCCTGGATTACCAATGTGTGCTCTTGTCCATCCTAGGGTAAGCTCCTTTTCTGGATGACTATTGAAATTATCATAGATTTTCTTTACAATGTCATTAATTGGAAAGTTTCTCTGAAGAACAAGTGTGGAAGCCTTGTTGTCTGTAAACAAGTAAGCCATAGTAAAATGTGAGGACATAAACCAATCACTAGCATATCTAATAGCAGTTAATTCTGCTTGATAAATACTGTTTCTTCCATTCAGAGAGATCTTGAAATCAAAGATAAAATTATTATTATATAGTACTGTGAACGCTGCTCCGACTCCCTTCACCATCTTAGATCCATCTGTATAAATGAATGGGTGTTTCTCGTTTATAAAATAATGATCACTTTTATCAGTTATTATCAGGTTTTTCAGACTCGTATAATCTGGATAATCACAGGTACCAAGGTCATGCATGATATTATCTTTCTTGATTTCTATGTCACCATCATAAATACTCATTTGTCCATTTAGGACCTTATGTTTTATCACACCATGTTTCAGCTTAATATAGATTGGGGCGACGCCTGCCAGAACACATAATGCCGCTGTGGAGACTGTTCTATACGCCGAGATGATAGAAAGCAGGTCCAATCGTTGACTAGAACTCAGTTTACTCTTGCCATGAATATTAAGATCCTGCAGCCACACTTCATATCCATAACTTATTTGTTTCTCTATAACAGCACAATACCAAATTTTTCTGTAGGTCGCCTGTAATCCCCTATCTCTAACCACAGTCTTCTTGATGTTGGATGTCAAACTTCTCACTTTTTCTCTAACTTTCTCTATATGCGCAATCCAGTTAAACTTGCTGTCAATCGTAACTCCAAGATAATCAATTGTGTCCTTAACTGGAATACTGTTACGATCAATCTTGAATATAGGGCGTCTGTCTTCAAGTAAGAATCGGCCAAAAAGCATGCTTACACACTTTTCACCGCTAATCTTCAAAGACAACTCATCACAGATTTCCGTGAACCATGCGATCCGTGCATTCATCTGTATTTCAAGTTCCCGTCTTGTATCAGCTCCTGCAAAAATAGTAAAATCATCGACATAAGAGATAATTTCTTGATACTTTGTCATATACTTCTTGATAAGAAAATCCGCCACAATTAGCCATAATAAGGGTCCAAGGCAACTGCCCTGGACTTTTTCACTTACTTTTTGAATATTTTTACATTTTGTTCAATTACTTGGACACCCAGCCAGGACGCCAACCGTTAGGCTAATGGACCGCATGTCCTGGCGGGAAAACCCTCTCCACCAATCCAGCTCCACCTCATCCGCCGGAACAGGCTTACCAACGGTAATTATTTAATCAAATAAAATAGAAAAACAAAAGCACAATCCTGTGCAGCATAGATTCCTGCTATGCCAACAAAAGTTAACAAAAACGCATGTTTATAGGTTCCATGCAAATATAATATAAAATAAAAACTAAAATTAACTAACCTGAATGAACAAAAATCGCATGTTTAGAGGTTACATGCAACTTTGTCAAAAACAAAATTAAACTAAGAAAACATAATTCGCATGTTTATGGGTAACATGCAACCAGTGGCGTATCAAAGTCCATACTGATAAAAAGTTCATGCATAATGTCTATACAAAGTCCCAAACTTAACACACCACATTCACAGACAGAGTCAGAGAAGACGATCCTCAAAGTTCAGTCATTACACTTCAATATCCATAGTCATGTAACATCACGAAAATCTCAGTAAAAGGTCCACTTCAATGACCCTCTACCATCTCCAAAAGTCTGGAACACTGCAGCACCAATGTCGCACCTTTTTAAAAGCATATATCACTTCCACAATGACCAACGTTCAGATTATCAAATGAATGGCACCCCAATCTTCCGTAGAAGACAGGAAGTCCCAGCTCAAAGACCATTATTCACATACTAATCACTATCTGACAATTGAAAGGATAGTATATTCTGATAAATTAAACAATGGTTGTGGCATACTACAGACACAATATATGATATTTAAGAATTCTGAGTATTATTAAAAACAAGTCAGCAGTAACTGATGACGATCCATGCATAAGGACCAAAGAACCACTCTATATTGGTTTAAAACTTGTATCTTATGAACGAGTACAATTCATTAAGGACGTTATAGTTAGCACAGAGCTTTCTATAGTTTTCTTTACAAAAAAGAACTCTGGATATATTTTGGCGAACTGTAAGTGAGTTATTAAAATAGAAAAAGTAAGGCATTTTGGGGCATCTTCCAAATAAATAGTGTCTAACATTCCCTTTATAACCACAGTCACAGAGGTCGCTATTTCTCTTTCCGATTTTCTTCAGGTACTCGGGAAAACTGCCATGAGCAGTAATAAAATATTGTAATAACTGGCCTGAACATACAAAGTTTTCATCCACCCTATTTAATACTGTATAAGTGTCTCTACCTTTACCACTATGCCTCCACTCTCTTTGCCAATCTTTTACCGTATTGATTTTGCAAATTCTCTTAATTAAGGTGACAGGAAAAGGAACATTCTCGGTAATATTAGCATTTTCACGATTAATAGCCTCTTTCGCAAGAGTATCTGCTCGTTCATTTCCAAGGGTTCCGACGTGTGCACGGATCCACCCAATAATCACAATCTTGTCAGGATGCTGTATCAAGTTAGTATAAATCTCTTTAATTATCAAATTTGCTGGAAAATTTCTTTGTAGAGCTAGAGTTGAAGATTTGTTGTCGGTATATATATAAACTTTCTTGTAATCGGTATCCAAAAACCAATTAATAGCATATTTAATCGCTATCAACTCAGCCTGATAAATTGAGTTCATCTTATTTAACGAAATTTTAAAATCTTCAATAAATTCACCATACAGATAAACTGTATATGCGGCACCCACGCCAGCTATCATTTTCGATCCATCCGTGTACACGATGGGAACTTTCTGTTCTTTAATATCATCATCCGATTTATCTGTGATTTGTAGGTTATGCATTGCAGTATACTTAGGAAAATCATTTGTTGCATGATTAATCATTATATTCTGTCTTTTTATTACTACATCCTCATATTTTATATTGTCCTTTCCAACCATTGTTCACTTACTTAATAAAAGGGAAATTTTCATCCCAATATTCTGATGCTAATGTGGCATTTAAGAATTAAAATTAAGTGGTCCAAAAATTAACCACCGCCCTTGAAGGGGTTAAAGCAGTAAATTTTAGTAATTGTATTACGTCAATCGTCTTATAACGCTGTTGAAAAATACCGAGAGACAAAGACTCTGTTTACTTAATTCATTTTATTTTAGCTTCTTTTCAAATGTTTAACTAATCTTCTTTAATCAAACACGAAAACAACCATTGGATGTCTTAACAGCAACTGATTCTACCTTAAATTTTTGCAATCAAAGGCAATTGAATGGAAACCCGTGTACAGGGAGATCGCTACAGGTTTTTTCAGTATAATTCAATCTTCTCTAATCTTTTTAAAACCGATCAGATTAGCGTGCTTTTGGATTCTACAGTGTCTGAACGGGGGTTGGCGAGCGTATCTTGCAGGGGGCAGAGCCCCCTAGTAATTTTATAATTTTATTAATATATCGATAAATGAATATTTAAGTTGCTACTTATTCTCAAGGAAAACTGAATATCCAAATGTTTATCTTTTAAAAGAAAGCATAAATGGTCTTTTAGATTCCTGATGACTAAATCATAAAGATTTTTATATACATTTTAAGACGTCATTATGAAGAGCAATACAGGAAAGCATTTATGAGTCAATATATTTTCTGAAGTTAAAGACTTTACGTGACTTCATGCATTTCTTTTACCTTAAGGTTAATATACAATAGAAAAAAAAAAGATACTATTTTCGAAAGAAATGGATTCCAGATTTGTTTTTTTCTGAAGAAAATGCAAGTGAATTTGAAACTCATCCAAATCCATTATTGAGAGCGGAAAGTCAAGCCAGATAATAATCTACATAAAATCACCTTTATTTCTGAAGGGCGAGGCAGTATTTTAAACTTAAAGTATAATCGGTTTTGAAGTAAGTTTTCGATTTCCAAATCAATAAATGGCAACAGAGAAATAAAATTATTCGCTTAATCCTTTAATTGCCTGACTGCCAAGAAGGGTTATGTGCTTCACGCGTATCTGGGTACGTGGATTTCTTTATACCCTCGAAACATCCCGACGGCTGGATGAATTTTAATCAATGAGGTCTCTATCGATTCGTTTTAACCGTCCAATGGTTATAGGCTAGGTTTTGTTTTTATAAATTTAAAATGGCGGTAGAGACGAAAAAATTACGCACTCTATTGAATGGCATATCATTGGATAGGTCTTTCAAAATGAAGTCGATGTTTCATTGACTGTTTTACAGTCAGAAGCTCCGTTTAAATATTACACAATCTGGAAGTTGTATAGGTAGGATCTCTAGCTTTACTGCAACTCTAACCATCATAAACATCTGTAGGCCTCATAAAACTGTGTTTATAGATAAAAACTAACAACTGAACACAACTTAAAAGTCATTAATACAAGTAATTAAAAAAAAATAGGTAAGTAATATAAAAAATAGTTCCACATTGATGAGAAATAATTAATTAGTTCGCTTTTTACGTAGTCGGGTTTTTTGATTTTTTAAATATATATATGTTATTTGTGATATTTTTTTTTAAAGGATTCCTATTCCTTTCACGTATTTCTTTTTATTAAAATTTTATTTGTCTGGTTCACTATTTCCCTTTTCTTAGGCAAAAATTGTAAAGTTCATTTATGTTTTCGGAAATCGTAATACTTTTTAACACTTTCCAACAAAGTTGAAAAGTGTTTATGCATTCGGTTTGTCTGTCCATCTGTCCGTCAGGCCGTCTGTACGCGCTCTAACTCCCGTAAATATACTCGGATCGTTCTGAAATTTTTGGATGTTAGTGACCTCTACCATAGCACGAACCCTATTGCAAATGAAGATTGTAGCATGTTTAGTTCATTTACAAGGGCAGTCAAAATTATTCGGTTACATTACAGCCTATGGGAAAAAATCATTTAAAAGGATTTTTAATGATGTTACATGCTTTCAAACATAATAAAATTTATATGCATTTATCAAGTGCACTAATATATGTATTCCGTAGAATATGCGCTGCAAAAAATAAATATTATTCATTTACAGGGCCACACAAAATAATTCCGTTACATAATGATATACGGGTGGAGGGAATTTTTTCCGGCGTATTTTAATTATGTTAAATTATTTCATGTATAATGGAATTGATATACGTCGCTGAGGTTTACTATAACTTATTTCGTGTATAATACGAAGTGCATAGCATATACAGGGCTACACAAAAGAATTCGTAATGGTTACTGGGTATGATCGTAAATTATTTAGAGGTGGTTTTTAAATGAGTTATGCATTTTTATGCTGAACTGCATTTTGTTTACTAAGAAATGTTTGTAGATAAAATTATAAAACATAGATAAAATGATATACAGGGTCACGCAAAGTATTGGATATATGGCCGTCTATAAATGATAATTTCTGAAAATGTGATTCCAGTAGTTTTAAGAGTGTTTTACTTTGAATTAAACTTAAGCTAAATAGTGGCGTGTAATAAAGGTTCTAGGTTAACTACAGGGTTATACAAAAGTATACAAGTATGTTTCCATCTATTAGTATACATTATTGAAAGAGAAATTTTAACCTGTTATTCGTTTTGTTGCTAAACTAAGTTTCCCCATTATGTAGCATATATATCAACCTACAGATCAAATACAGAGCTGATGAAAAGAATTGGAATACATATTTGATATGGATGGTAACTGCTGAAATCAGTTTTTCAAATGTTTTATGCGTTTTCTAAAATATTTACTTAGTTCTTTATATACATTTTCCCCCTAAATAACGAAGTTTTGTTAAAGCATACAGGAAGTGTTGGAAAGTGTTTCATAATCTATGCTTAAAGCATGATTTTTCTTACTTGTTTTCTTTATGTTATCATTATAGCTGTAGAAATTGTCTATCATTGTAACGTTTGTTACGCAATGATATAGAGTAAAAAAAACATGAATACAGGATGACGCAAATATGAAAATTTTAAAAGTAAGAAAGATGCTTATAATTCAGTCATGAAGAGTTTATATGTTTAGGAATTTTAGAATATAATATATACTTAATAGAAATAATAGAAATTCAATATAAATAACAAATATTCAATGCATATTATACTGTCTTTAGTAACTAATTAAGTAAATACTAACACCATTTGAAATTAGGGGTAGCACACGTAAATATGTAACATTTAATAACCATTTCACAAACAATTGACATCACTTACAAGACGTCACATGACAGAAGTAAAAAGAACAGAATTCTAATTATTATTCCTAATGAATTGTGGGAGGACTTTTAGTTCTGCCATCTAGAGATAATAAATTCAAACACAAAACATGACAGCTCTACCCCACTTAATATTTTAGTCTGTCAGGTGCTCTTCTGTACCTACCGGATCAGCTACGTACCTTTGGAGAAGAAGAAGAAGACGTTTTTAAAAGTTCAGCAGCATCAACTATTGATCTAGTGGGAACCGAAGGTTTTAGAACTATTGGCTCCGAGGCAGTTGATTTAGGACTTGAAGAATCAGGATAATGAAAGTCAGTTAGTGTAGGACCTGGCGTATTTGGATCACGAGAGTCAACTGTTCACCTTGTTTCACTATTGAATTTTCACTTCTGAAATTTCCTTTATCACTTTCTTCAGAATTTGGATCATTATTTGCATCTAAATTACGGTGCGGAAGTGGTCAACAGTCGGAGAGTTTCAAAATATTTTTGTGCGTCCCTACAAATGAATAATAATTGCTATACATTTCAATTTCTTTGCGAAGCATGCGGAATTGCAGATCAACAACCCATATCGATCTCTTTATGTTTGAATTAGTGTAACATCATCAAAATATACTTCCAACAATTACTCTCTATAGACCATAACATATTAAAATATTTATCCCTATATACAAGTGAATAGTCCAAATTTTATCGAAACCCTTAGAGCTAATTCTGCGTATTTCACACAACATATCCCGCAAATGACAACGCAATCGGATTATTTTTGCAGCATTTACCGCGGGAAATACACTCTGGCTGATAGGCAGACAGACTCAAAAAACGATTGTCTCTCCACAGCAAAGACTACACTGGTATTAATGTATTAACATGTGTAATGTAAATTGTGAAATTTGAAAAACGACGTTCTAAAATCTTAATGTATCATAAATTACTTGATGAATGTCATTTATTTGCATATTTAACATTCAATCAAATAAACCCTATACTAGAAAATAATATTTCAGTTGTAGACGATCATATGATTTGACTTTAAAAATATCACTTGGCTTATTTCCAAACTTATTTGCCTTTTTTTCAACGAGAATTATAAAGACGTCCATTTATTTATTCGGAAATAGTAATATTTCATTCCTTTATATCATTGTCGTTATAGTAGTAGAAATTGTCTGGCATTTACAAAAACGTTTGTAACTTCAATTCTATATAGGGTAAAAAATACGTTTCTATATTACCGTTGATCAAAAACGTCTTATAAAGTAAAAAAAGAAATTTTTATGATCCAGTCAATAAATTCTTAAAAATCCATCTAGGTATATTCGAAATATAAATATACTTTAATGTGTTATTGACTTTTTTCAAGCATAAAGAGATTTATATCTTCATTGAAATACGTAATCTACTTTCACAAAATTAATTCTCTTTTAAATATGAAAAAATATATTTATATGTTAGAGATAACACATCATCGAAGTAGCTAACCTCTACAGACAGCAATTATGTAAAAAAGTTTGTGTCCCCCTATAAATGAATAATAACTGCTATGCCTATCATTTTCTATGTGAAGCGTGCATTAGTGCATATAAACAACACATATCGATTTCTTTATGTTTGAATTACTGTTACACCATCAAAATGTACTTCAAATAATTATCCTTTATAAAACATAATATATAGTTGTATTTTGAGTGTCCCAATAATAACCGATTAATCAAATTGACCGTAACACATGCATTGGCTGACAGTAAGCAAGCAACGTTAATCACTTTAAGAGCGGTGGTTTATTTTTGGACAACTTAATTTTAATCCCAAAATTTCACATTGACACCAAAATTTTGGATTGAAAAATTTCATTTTATTAAGTACGTGAAGTAATTGTTACCCGGCGGATAGAATCTTGTTTTGTTAACTATCCGCTTTCCTCTCTCAGGTGCACTCTGTCGCATTAGGTTCTTTTGCACCCAGTGGGTGCGAACCTGACACGGTAATTTATAGAAATAGCGCCCACTGTCGCGATACCGGCGGCTTCAGCTCTGGCTCAAAACTGTATTTTTTTAGTCTCTTAATAAAGGTGACCGGGTGGGACACAATGCTCTACAGACTCGGTTTTCTTGTCTGAGCAGACCCTCTTAAGCAATCAAAAGTACATGAAGTAACAATTTTACTTATTTTCAAAAATATGTGTTTGCATATTCCGGTGTTATTTAATTATTTCAATATTTTACGAATATACGTATTTTGCCCTTGAAAGGATTAAAGCTTTCTTCGACAGACAGTAATTATATCATTTTTTGTGTGTCACTGTAAATATGCATACCATTTTATACATTATGCATGCACAAGGGCATATCAACACCACATATCGATTCTTTATCATTAAAGTAGTGTAACAACATCAAAATGTACTTCAAATAATTAACATTTATAAACCATAATATATAGAAGTCTTTCGAGTGTTTTTGTAAACAAACGGATACTACGAATTGTATTAAAAACTTAACAGCTATTTCTGTGTAGCTCCCGTAACTTATCCTGCGCATGACAACGCAATCGGATTAATTTTGAGATAGTTATTGCAAGATATATACATTGGTTAATAGACGCACAGATATCAACGTTAAATGTTAATTCGACAGACAGTAATTATATCAAATCTTTTTGGGTGTCCCAATAAAAATGCTCATCATTTTCTATGTGACGCATGCACAAGGACATATCAACAACACATATCGATTTCTTTATGTTTGAAGTAGTGTAACAACATCAAAATGTACTTCAAATAAATATCCTTTACAGACAAAAACATAAGAAAAGGTTTTGAGCGTCCGAATAAACATCTCAATACTCCAAATTGCTTTAAAAACGTAGCAGATACTTCTGTGTACCACACGTAACTTATCATGCCCATGACAACGCAATCGGATGATTTTTGTAATAATTATTGCAAGATATATACATTGGCTGATAGACAGACAGACAGCAACGTTAAAGCTTACTTCGACAGACCGTAATTATATCAAATCTGTTTGAGCGTCCCTATAAAAATGCACATAATTTTCTATGCGACGCATGCATAAGGGCATATTAACAACACATACCGATATCTGTATGTTTGAAGTAGTGTAACAACATCGAAATGTACTTCAAATAAATATCCTTTTTAGACAAAAATATATTAAAAAGTTTTGAGTGTCCGAATAAACAATTGAATCCTCCAAGTTGCTGTAAAAACGTAGCAGCTACTTCTGTGTACCTCACGTAACTTATCCTGCACATGACAACGCAGTCGGATAATTTTTGTAATAGTTATTGCAAGATATATATATTGGCGGATAGACAGACGGACAGCAACGTTAAATCTTACTTCGACAGACCGTACATATATCAAATCTTTTTGAGTGTCCCAATAAAAATGCTCATCATTTTCTATGTGATGCATGCATAAGGGTATATTAACAACATATATCGATTTCTGAATGTTTGAAGTAGTGTAACAACATCGAAATGTACTTCAAATAAATATCCTTTATGGACAAAAGTATATGGAAATGTTTTGAGTGTCCGAATAAACAATTGAATCCTCTAAGTTGTTCTAAAAACGTAGCAGCTACTTCTGTGTACCTCACGTAACTTATCCTGCACATGACAATGCAATCAGATTACTTTTGTAATAGTTATTGAAAGATATATATATATTGGCGGATAGACAGACTGGCAGCAACGTTAAATCTTACTTCTACAGACAGTAATTATATCAAATCTGTTTGTGTATCCCTATAAGTGCGCATATCATTATCTATGTGAAGCATGAATAAGGGCATTTAAGCAATACATATAGATTTCTGTATGTTTGAAGTAGTGTAACAACATCAAAATGTACTTAATAATTATCCTTTATGGACCAAAATATATGAAAATATTTTGAGTTACCCAATAAACAACACAATACTCCAAATTGTACTAAAAACGTGGCAACTTCTTTGTACCGCACATAACTTATCCGGCACATGAGAACGCAATGATTTTTGCAGTAGTTATTGTAAGATATAAACATTGGCTTATACACAGACATACAGAAGTAAAAAAAAAAAATGTATCTCCATAGTGAATCCTACACTGACGTTTCGTCAATTAAATTTTAACATGTGTATTGTAAACTGTCAAATTTAAAAACAATCCTCAAAATCTTTAATGCATGATAAATTACTTGATAACTGATTTATTTGCTTATTTAACATTTGATCAAATATAACACTATACTAGAAAATAATATTCCAGTTGTAGACGATCATACGATTTTACTTTAAAAATACCTCTTGGCTTATTTCCAAACTTATTTGCCTTTTCTTTAGCAAAATTTATAAAGTGGTCCATTTATTTATTCGGAAATAGCTATATTTCATTCCTTTATATCATTGTCGCTATAGTAGTAGAAATTGTCTGGCATTTACAAAAACGTTTGTATCTCCAATTCTATGTAGGGTGGAAAATACGTTTCTATATTACCGTTCATGATGGAATCATAAACGTCTTAAAAAGTAAAAAAAATTTCTGATATTCAGTCACGAAAATCTTAAAAAACAATTTAGGTATATTCGAAATATAAATATTCTTTAATATATTACTAACTTTTTTTAAGCATGAACCGATTTATATATTTATTAAAGTACATAGTCTGATTTCAGAAATTTACATTCGTTTTAAATGTAAGAACAAATACTTATAGTAAAACTTATTATTTTTTCACGTGACGTATTTTTCTGTTATAAAACAATAAAAAAATAAAATATTTTTCCCCTTTTTATTTCTTTATGTAAAAGGATAAAGATTGAATAAAATTAAAAGTTAATTCATTATGCTTTCGAAAAAAATCCATGAATTTATCGAATTTTTCTGTTAAATTAAGAGATTTTTCCAATTAAATTTCGTAAAAACACGAAAATTTCCACATTGTTTTGCGATTCCCTCCCCTCCCCCTCCGAAAAAAAGAAATACAGAAACTTCCCCAATCTAATGTAAAAATTACCTGAAATTTTAGCAAAATTCTTTTAATTAATAATGCTGCTATTGCTAATATTTAAAAGATGTAGATGCGGGATAATGGGGGTATGAAGGGAATTAACATCCTCCGACACCCTCCCCCCTCAAAATAATGTCCTTATTAAATTCTTATCTTTTAATGTCAGTTTCTATCCAGTTTCAATTTATTTATCACAAGTCTTTTCCTTTTATAAAGTTAAGCTTTCGTTTTAATTCTTCCTGAGTAATTCCCTAACAGAATCCACGCTTTATTAAAATAAAAAAAAATGAATGTTTCGACGGTCTTGAAACAGGCTGTACAATTCA
Organism: Maratus speciosus; assembly: GCA_963932465.1. NCBI lineage: Eukaryota > Metazoa > Arthropoda > Arachnida > Araneae > Salticidae > Maratus > Maratus speciosus. The sequence goes on from OZ010799.1 coordinate 13,257,449, forward strand.
TTCGTATGCTTAATCTGGTTGCCATGCAGAATTACTCAGGCACACTGCGTCTATCCTTTCGACAATTAACATCCCAGTTCTTCGTATATTTTTGAAACGTACAAAATAATTTCAATAAAAACTTTCTCTCAAGCACTTTATATTTTTAATTTACGTTTGTTTTCACTGGGCTCTACCCTTGTAATTTTAGCATCCCCCCGTAAATTGTGGTATTACGAGGCAGTGTACAAGGTGTGTCAAAAAAGTTCAGTGAATGGAAGCATGAAACAAATAAAACAAAACATGGAAACAAAATACCCTTAATCACCCTCAAAGTAACATCGGTTGGCCATAATATACTTATGACATCGTTGATAAAGCTGCTGGAATAAATCAGCGAAGGCCCCTTTTGGGATCGACCGAAGCACAGATGTCACAGATGATGGATGATGGTGCTAACACTGTCCTCGCTTATTCTGAATTCCTCCGTTATCCATCATAATGACAGTCGGCGATTGTTTAACAGAATTTGTCACACCCACTCGATGTTATCTGTCGTCAAACTTGTTGAGTGTCTGCCTGAACGTAGTTCGTCATCCTCGGTTTCCTTTCCCTCCCGAAAACATTTAAACCAGTCGCACATGCATTATTTGCTCACTGCGTCTGTTTCATACACCTGGACCAACATTGCATACGTTTCTGTAGCGGTTTTTCTCAATTTGTAACAAACTTGATGTTTATCCGTTGCTCGATTTCAATATGACGCGAGTTTTCAAACATACACCGTTCGACTGCCCATAGCAGACTATTCTGCATTGATTTCTTGCGCTTCTTGCTACGTGCCGTCTCTTCATTGGTCTCTAGCTGGAGGCGCCTGATTAATGTCCCCATGATTTGTGCCCCCATATCTGAAAGGGACACAAATCCAATGCTAGAGAAATTTCCTTTCGTTGAGAGCCTGATTAACGTCCCCATGATTTAAGACCCCATACATGCGTCATTTTGACGTCACAAAAAATGGGGGCACAAATCCAGTCCTTGAGCATTTCACTTTTGATGAAATCCTGATTAACATCCCCATGATATATGCCCCCATATCAGAAGGGGGCACAAATCCAGTGGTGGAGAATTTTCCTTTCATTGAGAGCCTGATTAATGTCCCCATGATTTATGCCCCCATAGGTCATTTAGACGTCACAAAAAATGGGGGCACAAATCCAGTGCTGGAGCATTTTACTTTTGACGAAATCCTGATTAATATCCCCATGATATGTATCCCCATACGTCATTTTCATGAGGTCACAGTAGATGGGGACTTAAATCAGGGGGCACAAATCCAGTACTGGAACATTTTATTTTGTCGAGAATTCCTGATATATGCCCCCATACGTCATTTTTACGTCAGAACAAAGGGGATTCAGAGTTCTTGCAGTATTGGCCACTACACTGTTAAAACTTTGCAGCATTCTGGCAGGTCATTTGACCGTTTTTTCCGAAAACGGTTACACAGCCGTAATTTAAACACTTATTCGCCATTTTATGGTCAGAATATAGTTAAATTATGGTTATGAAACCGTTTTTTCAAAAAACGGTCGAATGACCTGCCAGAATGCTGCAAAATTTTTAACAGTGTAGAGTTCTGCACGGGCAGAAATTTCCAGCCTGATCTCGTCCCAGTGTTAAAATTAAAATTTCGGCCCGGGTCTGGCGCGACCCGTGACAAAATTAATTAAATTAAGTCCGATCCGGCCCATTCAATTTCTACAGAAAATCCACTTTTACAAAACACACAATTAACGATTCTTTTAACCCCTTAACGGTCGCATTAAATTAAGGTTTAAAAATTGAAATTGCTTATTGGCACCACTTTTTTGCAAAAGAAATATTCACGTTATTTAATGACAGGTAAAATGAAACCATAATAAAGCCAGTTACACTGTTTTACAAAACTGTTGGGAATCAATCAATCTGAATAAAAGACACAGCCCATGAATATCACGGGAGCGGGTATTAAGGAGTTAAAGAATACAGGATACATATTTTGGGGGAAATTTTACCGTACTAGGGGGCTCATGCCCCTGCGAGCTATGCTCGCCAACCCCCGTTCAGACTTCGCAGCTTTTAAAAACATGGTAATGTGCCCTATTTTACAAATGTTAGCAGGTTACGGAAAATTGAATGATATTATTACGAATGGCGATTATCGTCTGCAACCGGGTTGCCACGCTTTTCCGTTTGAATAGTGTATTTTTCTTTTACCATGGCCTCATCCATCGCTATCACGACAGCTGGCGGCTATTTTTGGGATTGATAATTAAGATCAATTACACATTTTAAAATCAGCTTGCACAAAAGGGTAAGTTTGAGAATTCTGCTGCCTCTAGCACTTTTATAACGATGCTATAGAGTATAGACAATGTTCATCCTTTGAATTCGAGATTAAAAAACACCATTTTCATAGGAATAGCATTCAGAACTACGGTACTGAAAACATTGTTTTTTTAAATTTTACGCTTATATTTTATCTTTTGATTTAGTTTCAGATATTTTCAGGAACTGGCTTATGCATAAAATCCTTTTTATATTTTATTGAACCATCATACATATTTTCATGTTATTTTTTAAAATTTAAATTGTTTATTTGGTACTTTTTCACTGTAGGGGCTTTGGCGAAATAGAGAAAATGGCCTTGTTGAGAAAAGGAAATTTGGCAGCATATTTCTCTGTCAACTTATTTACTCCTTCACAAGCAATTTATTTTATATAAAAATCAATAATGTATCTATATACATAAAATCTTTATACCGGGTGATTCCGAATTCATCGTACAAACTTTAAGGGTTGGTACAGGACACTGTAAACATAGATATGTGTATAGACAATATTCATCCTTTGAATTCGAGATTAAAAAACACCGTTTTCTTAGGAATAGAATTCAGAACTACGGTACTGAAAACATTGTTTTTTAAAATTTTACGCTTATATTTTATCTTTTGATTTAGTTTAAGATATTTTCAGAAACAGGGTACAGGATCAGGAACAGGATATTTTCAGGCCCATACATTTATTGTATAGGAATGTATGGGCGCAAGTGACGCAAACACCAGGGTGGGCAGTTCAGCCCTTTTTTTCATTTCAAAATTTCGCATTTCTAGCAGAAAATTTCTATAATATTATTTTGTTTATTTAAAACAGACATTTTGTGATTGCATAAAGCAAAATTCTTCTTTGAAGATTTCCAGTATGAATTAGAAATTTTAGCATTCAAGAAAAGGCCACATTGGCAACTCTGGCAAACATTTCATGTATTTGCCACAGTTACCAGTTTGGCCTTTTTTAAATTCAAAAATTTCGAATTCACACCGGAAATTTTCAAAGAAGAATTTTTACTTTATATAATTACGAAATTTGAGTCTTAAATAAACAAAATAATGTTGCAGGAATTTTCTGGCATGAATGCGAAAAAAAAAGGGGGGGGGGCAAACTGGCCACCCTGGTGTTTCCGCGTCAACGCGTCATTTGTGCCCATACATTTCTATACAATAAATGATTGTTACAGTGTCCTGTACCTACCCTTAAAGTTTGTACCATGAATTCATGATCACCCTATATATATATAAATAAATTCATATATAAACAAGTATAAAAGTTCATTTGGTTTTTTTTAATAGCTGTTTATATCATTTGGCAACAAATCTCACTTTCTGAGCTCGGATTACGCCAAGCTTTTTAAAAAAGGCCAAGGCCCCCATAATGGAAAAGTACTGTTTATTTTTATTAATACGTATATACGAGTTTACAATATACATACATTTAACGTCTGAATTTGAAACTTTTAAAAGACTAAGTAAAATAAATAAGACAGACTTGATTACAGTTAAGAAATATCCACCGGGGGGGACATTTAAGGTGGGTACGTCAACATGTCCACTGGACGACTAACAATGGAGACGCGTTCTCTTCACGGATGAGTTCCGGTTTAACCTTCAAAGCGATATTAGACGTTGTTTGATTTGGACACAACAGGGAATGCGCTATCATCCATCAAACATTCGTGAAAGAGATTCATACGGAGGAAGAAGTTTCTGTGTTTGGTGTGGCATCTCTTTGAGTAGACGCACAGACCTCCATACCTTTCCACGTTGAACTGCTATTGCTCACGTCTATAGAGAGGACATTCTTGAAGCTTATGCTGGCACAATAGGCAATAATTTCATGTTACAGGACGATAACGCTAGACCGCACAGTGTTCACATCGTGGAAGATTATCTCCAGAACCAAACAATTCCGCGCATGGAACGGCCAGCTCGATCATCTGACTTGAATCCCATCGAGCATGTTTGTTATGCTTTAGGAGGATGTGTCGTTGCTCTCAATCCTCCTCCTCAGACTATTGGCACGCTTACAACTCCTTTACAAGAGCAATGGCTCACACTTTCTAGCGAACTTATCGATCGCATAATTGACAGTATCACACATCGCTGAATGTGCTGTATTGCTTCTAGGGGTGATCATACTTCATATTAAAGGTACTTTTCCTATACCAAACTGACACATTTATTTTCTTAATTTTATAATTGTGTCAATTTCTGAAACACCACAATCGTCTGGTAATTTATTTTAATGTTATTTTATACCTTACTATGTGTTTTATATTGTGGCTCAGTTTTGTTAAAATCTACATGTAACATTTTGAGCAATCGCTATTTTTGTTGTTTTTCCTTAATTTTTGCAAACCAGTGTATAATATTTATCTCATCCCGCCCTCAAAAAACCGCACGCAAAACGGTAGAGAATGTTACAGTTTAAAAATGTCTTAAGCAAGAATTTAAGATATTTTCTGAAATTACTATTCGAAAATAGTGGTTTCAACACTTATAAAATTTTTATATTGAATAAGTCACATTTATGCTGTATTTTTAAAAATGTGACACCGTTCTGAAAAACTCTACTACAAAAAATCACGTGACTGCCTTTTAAAATGAGCATTTAATAGAAATAAACCAATTAGTGAAATAATAAATAATAGCTTGTAATGCTTTGACGAAATTCGCGTTTTTTCAACTGCCATTGGCCGAACACCGTATTTTTTCCGCGATCATTCGACGAAGTTCGCGTTTTTCCGAGACCATTTGACGAAATGTGTATTTTTTTCCGTGATCATTTGAATAAATTCGCGTTTTTTCAATAGCCCTTTGACGAAATTCACGTTTTTTCCCAGATAGTTTTAGAAATTCGCGTTTTTCCGCGCTCATTAAACGAAATTCACGTTTTTTCCGCGATATGACAAAATTGCAATTTTTTTTTCGATCCTTTGAATATATTCGAATTTTTTCAATGACCTTTCTAAGAAATTCGCGTTTCTTCCGTGACAATTTTACGAAATTCGCGTTTTTTTCTGCTATTCTTTGAAGAAATTCGTATATTTTTTTCATTTATTTGACAAAATTGGCGTTATTTATTCGATCATTTGACGAAATTACGTTATTTCCGCGATCCTTTGACGAAATTTGCATTTTTTCAATGGCCCTTTAACGAAATACGTGTTTTTTCTCGATAATTTTATGAAATTAGCGCTTTTTCTGCTATGTTTTGGCGAAATTAGCGATTTTTTATGCGGACAACGGACGAACTTGATTTTTATTGCGACCATTTGTCAAAATTCGCCATATATTGCAGCGATTTTTTTTTCCAGAATTTTTTGACTGATGACCGATTCTTTAAAACAGAATCACGCCTTAAACAGAATCACGTCTGATTAAAATTCCGTCATTTAGGAAATGCTTGAAGCATTTTTAAATATGAAATTCTTATGCATTATTATTTTCTTTAAGAAAAATCTTTTTTGTGCAGAAAAGTTACATATTTTATTTCAAAGCGCGCTATACGTAAGTAGAAAGAGCTTGCTACTTGTCGGTTATAATTTATAGTGCTGTTAAATAAAAAGAGAAAATTCTTAGATTGAATGTCACCAATCCAGTCCCCCCCGCCTTTTCCCCTGGTCTTAAAGAAACAAAAGTCTATGAAATGGGGGTGTGAGAGGCTATTATCTAGGTCTAAAAAATTAAGAAAGGCGTGGTGGGCATGTACTTCTAAATTAAATTAACAAAATTTTTTCCCGGTATACACGAAATTTCTACTTAAATTCGACCAGAACCCGGCAAAAATTAATTTCGTCGATCTGAAACCAAAATATTAAACCTCAGTGGCGTAGTAGTCAGCACGTCTGGTTACCACCCAACAGATCCAAAGTTCGGTTCCAAGCTAAGCAAAATCTATTCAACCTTCCATCCCTTTGGGATCGATAAAATGTTCACGAAGCTTGCAAACACTGAGGGTCCCGCGATATGCTGAAAACCTGATCGTGGATCATTCTGTATATCACCTCGGGGTCCACGGTCAAGAAAACAAGGTTAGTACAGGCTTTGATCCTTAATGAATCATAAAGTAACAGGTTTAGTTTAGGTTAGAACAAAAATATTTGAACCCGATGTGAAAAAACTAAGCTATATTTTAATAGAATTATGGAAAAGTAATATACAATTACAATGATATCATTAATATGAGTTTTACCTTTTATGTATAAAATTAAACACATTATAAACCCATTAATATTCAAACACAGTTTATTATTATTATTATTAACTATTTGGGGCAGTTTTGAAAAATCGGGTTGACCCGAATACCACCCAGAAAGAGTCAAAACCTAACTTGAAACATTTAAAGTCAACGCAACTCACAACGAAAACAATTAATGGCGACCGGGTTGGGTACAATCGGGTTACCTGACCTGATGCAGTACTCTAAAGTCTACACTAGCCTGAGCTTGTCCCCAAGCTTGGCTCGGAGAAATTTTTTTTCATTAAACTTGGCCGGCCATAATTTTTAATCTGATGACTCGAGCCGGGCTCGGAAGTATTGGTATTTTCTGAAGATTTGAACAAAGCTGAACTTCATTCTTCGAAGAACGTCCCAGGCTTTAAATTTTTTCTCGAGATTCGTCCCGAACAGGGCCTGTATTTCATTCTTTCCGAGCCGTATCAATTGAGATTTTTTCCCCTTACTAGTAATACCATGGAAACTTTCATTCTTAATTATTTTAAAAAGGAAATGATGAAGAACTATTTCTTTGTTGTATTTAATTATTTATTTATTTATTTATTTGCTTTTTTTAAATAGTTTAACGTATTGGTTAATCACGTGAAAGACACTTTACCAAAATACTGTGAATGACTAATTTTTATTTTAAATATTACATTTTGGAGCCTGAGTAAAATCTTGGGCATTTAGATGGATGTTTAAAAATACAAATAGCTTTAAATAATTAAGCACGCTTTGTCATTCATTTAAAAAAAATTTCATATTTCGTTTTCAATTTATTTACTGTTGGTAGTGAGTAAAAAAGAAAGAAAAATAATGCGCCAAGTTCAAATTATAAGACACTGAATACTGAACATAGTAACTGTAACAAAACTTCACACTTTATTAAGGTGATAGGCGGTGTCTAAGTAAAAAATTTTGAAAATGTATAACTCATTTATGAATCCATTTTCAGCAATTAACATCTATAGTCAGAAAATATCCGAATTCTTTTGTGCAGCCCTGAGTATGATATATTGGGCATTCTCACAATCTTTTGACTTTTAAGTCCCTGAATAATATTTTGTATTTTAGTACATATTCTTGTGTTTTCTTTTATTTCATATACTGGGGAACATCCCATTGCATGATTGCATAACAATATTAACGAGATAAATAAGTTTGGACGATGCTGGGGGTCTAAATACCAGGAAAACTCCTATACCGTCCCGTGTCCCTGGTGTTGATTTTTAAGTTTGGAGCTGTCTGTATAAAATTGTTTCAATAAAAGTAATTCGATGTAATTTTTTTCCGAAACTGGGACAATTGTTTTATATAAATATGTTCTTGAAAAAAAAATAACCTACACACATTTTTACGGTTGATATTATTTTTTGAACTCTGTCCCTGTGTTTTAGATTCCTCACCATCCCTTTTGCTAAACTTATAAAGAAAATCACAGTCACAGAATTTTTTTTTCAAGTTTTTTCTCATGCAGAAGTATGCTAGAGAAAGAATGTCTAAAATTCATTAACAAGAAAGCCCCGCCAGTGGCCGAGAGGTTCTGCTCTCGAAGCTAGTAGACGGGAGGTTCTGGGTTCGATTCCAATCGCACCCGTCGGCCTAATCGTTCGGAGTTTTCGTGGTTTTCTTCGAACCTTGGGTTTTTAAGCGTAAATACGGGTTAGGTTCCTTTAGAAAGACCCCCACGGAGGTCATGCCCCCCCCCCCCCTTAGGACCTATATTCCTCGTGCTGAAAACTGGCCGTCATAAATGCAACCAACCAACCAACTTTAACAGGAAATTTACTGCAGAATTTAAATCAGCATTTAAAAATCAATTTCAAGCATCGTGGCTTTATGGGTCTTATTGTCCCCAAGGTTTATTCCTGCACTTTTCGAGGTAAATTATTATTATTTTTTTTATCCAATGTAAATAGTAACTGTTTCTAAAAATCATTGAACATTGTGACTATCACTTAGTCTTAAGATGATTTATCTAAAAATAGTGGTAATTTTCCTTACCGTCCCATCCTGACCATCCCTTTTTTTCCATTACCGTCCCTTTTTTCCTATAGCATCCCCTTTTTTCCCCCTTCAGTCCCTTCTTTAAAACTTCTTTAAGACAATGTTATACCAAAATTTTGTATTAAAAATACTACATTGTTATTTTTTCTTATTTGAATGTCCTGTGGGTACTATGCAAATTCATTATAAGTAAAAATTTAGAAGAAAATAGAAAGTTATAGTGGTAAAATAGTAAGGAAAATTAAACTCGCAAGTTTAACTTAAACCTCTTTTTAATAAAAAAAATTTCGCTGCTGATCATTTTTTCTTTATTTTGCATCATTAAGGCATTCGTCTATCAGATTAAAATGTTATTTTAGCAAGTCTAATTTCACCAGATTTTTATTCCCGAAAGTCAAAAGATTGTGAGAATACCCCATATCTATCTTCTATCTATCTATCTGTATGTACATATATATTTATATATACATACAGGGCTTAATTCATAACAAAAAAAAAAGCACCTGATCTCTGATTTCCTGCACTAATAAAAACTTTCGTTGCAACAACCTCCCCCCTCCTTGTACCTGTATTTTTTAAATTTCAAATAGTATACAAAATTTAAAGCAATTTCTTCCTCGAAAAAAAAAATGTATATGTACACTCGTACATATAAAATATATTTTGACTATATCTAATATTCCTTTACATAAAACAAAATCTAATAAATAAAGAGAAAAAAAATTAAAATCAGGGAGTGGGAAATTTTACAAAAATCCGATTTCTTTATATTGATACGACACCATAATGTAATGGAGTTCTTTTCTGCAGCCCTGTATATGATCTATATACTTTATACAGAAAAAGTAATATTTAAAAAAAAGTGCTAAATATAAAAAAAAAAACACTGCAATTGAAAACTCATTTTCAGCAATTATTCCTCATAGACAGTACTGTAAGCTAATTATTTTGTGAGGTTCCAAAAATGAACGATATACCGAATTTGTGCGTACCTGTAAATGAATGACAAATACTATGCACACCATATTTTACAGTAGACATTTTGTAATGTACTTCCTTTTTATATATCAATTTCAGTATGTTAAATATATTATAACATCACTAAAATACACTAAAACGATTATTTCCTACGGACAGTAATGTAATGGAATTATGTTGAGCGTCTCTGTAAACGAAATATAAATGGCACACACTTCATTTCCAACACCGAAAATGCCATGGTTTCCTCAATACGTATATCATTTCTATGAGACTATGAGAATTAATTCCTAAATACTTTTCTAGGATATCAGCTATTTTTATCAGTCGATTTAAATCAGCGATTAAATCATGATTTTAATCAAAAAATTGATTTTTTTTTTTAAATCATTGATTAAAATAATAAATTTTTTAAATGTCTAAAATGACATAAAAAGGTATTAAAATCTAAGATGAATATAATTTGGAAAGTTTCTACAGGTATTTTGACTTAGGAATAAACAAAAAAAAAGGCTTTAAATATTTCTTTCTAAGCTTAATTTCTGAGTATCATAAAAAAATAAGTACAATGATAAGTTTCTAAAAAGGATAGTTTTATCTGACATAAAAAGCATTTCATTTAAAATATTTAAATATACAATGTCATAATTTTCTTTAAGTAATCAAATAATTCAATCGTTTATATAAAATAAGCATAGCAACATAATAAATTTCTTCAAGTAAAAGAATAAAATAGCCAGAATCTTTTTTTTTTCTTAATCTAAATTTGCAATAATAAATTTACAGCAAAAAAAGAATGAAAGAATGACATCTGCTCAACAGTTATTATAAAAGAATGTATAAGAGAAAAAGAACTAATTGGTATACAAAAGTTAAGCACAACAAGCGCTTCTTTAATATAGGTTGACTTTTCTTTTTTACGTTGTAACTCATATACGCCAAATAAAAAAAAAAATAATAATTACGTATTGAAAGGGTAGCGAAACTTTTTTCTTAAAAATGAACCATTGAAAGCTAATATTCCCCGCTGGGATGTGATGTTGCTATTATTTAATATTTTGAGGATTTCAGATATTCTTGTATTTACTCTGTATGCGCGTAAGAATAGATTTAACTCATTTTCATAATTTTTTTGGTTAGCATACACATACATTTGTGTAAGTTTAGATTTAGATGATTAACAGTAATTTTTTCCAAGTACAAATGCAAAACGAGTTTCAAACAATATTTTTTAGTTTTATTATTTGTGCTACTAATGAAATTACTTATTTGCAGGTTTTATTAATTTTCTAATTTACTTACTTTTTCCTCTAGGCCGTTTTTTAAGAGCCTCTTTTGAAATTAGCAAAATGTGCCCCGCCCCTTTTGAAATTGGCAAAATGCACCCTGCCTTTTTAAGAAATAGTGAAATTCACCTGTAGTTGATGCCAGAAATTTCTTGTAAAAAAACTTTCCCATTCCACAGTATTTCTAAATCCGTGTGCCCAAGACTTTGCAAAAATAATAGGACTTTATTTCTTTAGAAAAAAAAAAAAAAAAAAACAAAAAAAAAACAGGATATTATTAAAGCATGTTGTTATTTAATTGTATTTTTACACGACTGAAAAGAAGGGTTATGTGTTTCACGCTTATCTGGGCATGTGGATTTCTTTATACCCTCGAAGCATCCCAACGGCTGGATGGATTTTAACGAATGAGGTTTCTATCAATTCGTCTTAGCGGCCCGATGGTTATAGGCTAGGTTTTGTTTTTATAAATTCAAAATGGCGGCCGTAAAATACAAAATGGCGGTAGAGACGAAAAAGAATTACGCACCCTATTGAGTGTCATATCATTGGATAGGTCTTTCAAAATGAAGACGATGTTTCATTGATTATTTTACAGTCAGAAGCTCCGTTAAAATATTATACAACCTGGAAGTTGTGTATGTAGGATCTCTAGCTTTACTGCAACTCTAACCATCATAGACATCTATATACCTCATCAAAACAGTGTTTATAAATAGGAACTAACAATTAAACACAACTTAAAAGTCACCAATACAAGTAAATAAAAAAAAATAGGTAAGTAATATAAACAAGTAATATAAAAAAAAAAAATTTAAGTCAAATCCTACTTAGGTCAATAAGAGAAATTTTTTTCTACCATTCTTCTTTCCTCTTGTGTGGCGCTTAAAATACCTTGATCAAGAAGAGGGCTCTCTCGGTCTTAAAATAGCTTAATCAAGAAGAGGGCTCTCTCGATTATTGAAAATTAATTAATTTAATTTAATTAATGAATTAATATTTGAAAAAAACTGGATTAATATCAAGTGCCATCCACTACAAGTTGAAAAAAAATTATTTGAGCTTAATTGGATGAATAATAAGTATTTTATTAACGATTGAAAATTTGAACAAGATATATATAGCGAGAGTGTTAGCTAATAGTAGGAATTGAAAAAAAAATAGTTTCACTCTGACGAGAAATAATTAATTAGTTCGCTTTTTACGCAGTCGGTTTTTTTTAATTTTTAAATTTAATTGTTTATTCAATTTGTAATTAATAAACTTATTAAAAATTAATGACACTTCATTTATCATACTAAAAAATTATACACTATTTTTTTCTTATATCGTTACTAAACAAACTACTACTAATATATTTCCTTATGGAATAGTGCTGTTTTTTGAACTAGCATCCTGTTTCCTCCGTTTTCTTTCTAGAATGAATACTAAATTATCAATTTAGTAATTAAAGCATAAAAATGTATATTACGTTCCTAATTAGAGAGTTAATTGTTAAATAATTATTAATTTTAAGTAGTGTTAGCAATTAAATGTTAAATGCAGTTATTAATAATTTTAATATATAAAAATATCACCGGTATTTAATATAGTTTTACATAATTATTGTAAAATATTAATGTATATAATGTTTTTGTATACTATTAACTAATGAAACTACTAATTTGCAGTTTTTATAATTTCCGTACCTAATTACTAAATAATAATTATAATTTTATTCAGGGGTTGAAAGGATATGTTTATTGTGACAGCGCGGAGAAATGCCCGATATGTCCAAACAGCTTCCCTCAAAATAGGTGGAAAAGGTCACCCCCGTTGCCTATAAAAAAGTAAAGTTTGAGAAAACAGTTTATTTCCTCCAGTTTTTTTCTGTTTAATTCAGAGCCAAAAGTTTTATGTTAATACTTAAAAGCACAAAAATTGGTTTCAGATGGAACAAGTTCAGTAATTTTATTCTGTTCCAAATCTTATCTTGCTTATACTTTTTTCCTTTGCAATCTGAAATACATTTCTCAGAAGCGTAGTTTAGGAGATTTCCAACAAAAATCGCAGGAACTCCCCACTGGGAGGACTAAAAGCTGAAAAATAGTTGATCACGTTACTACCCAAGTTACCATAGTACAAATAGCCCGCAACTTCCTGCCTTCCTGAAAAATGACCAGATCTTAGGGAGCTATGCCTACGCCTTGAGGCAATGTCGCATTAGATACTGTTTCCTCTTACCTCTCTTCCTCCGCGGGTATTCAGGTATTATCAGGTAATAAGATTTCAGTGAATGTCTAATTGGGATTTTTTTTTCTAAATTGATGGTACATAATACTTGTTATATTTATGCTTATTCTGTACAAACTTTTGTTTCTGTTTTTTTTTTCTTTTTAATCCTTATGTTCTTATAAACTATATTTGTTGCAAAGTATAGATACAAGCATAACAGAAAAGAAAACAAGAATAAAAAAAACTGAAATTTTTGATTTTATAAAAGTTATGAGTACATACATATAAAGAAAATTACCTAAGAAATAAGTAAAAATAAAGACTTCGAATGTACACAAAATAATTATTTCCATTACCAAATTAAAGTTAGTATGATATAGTCATAAAGACTTGATTTAAAAAATTAGAGGCCCAAAGTATAGACATTCTTGGGGCCCTCTGTGTTCAACATATCTTAATCAATCAGTTCACTCTCTTATGACGTTTTATATGAAAAACTGAAAGATCATTTTGGCTAAACTATTATTATGCGAGTAACAGGGACATGATCAGAGGGCGATAGGGCGGAGAGTTGTATCGGTGCCCTAAGCTGAAAAAGGCCCCGTGAGGAACGTTTAAGTATATGCATATAGTACATACAGGAGATACAGAGGGCCCACCTGACCTCTGTTCGGGGCCTCCAATTTCTGCTTGTATTCCTGGTGAGTGAGGTTAAACTTAACCCATATTATGAGAGGAAAGAAAAACTCGGAAAACAGAAATACTTTAGTATATTTTTATTATCCTTTAAAATATCAAACTTACGTATAATTTCCTTATACATGAGATTCACAATATACACAAAATTAAAAATGATATTCAAAATCCACTGCCTTCCCCCAAAATCTCTTGATCCTATTCCTATACCTACTGAACCTGATGGAAAATAAAATCGTCATGCTCATGTTTGCTGCTTGCACAAAAATTGAAGAGTGATATTAAAGTCGCTTCCCAATTTTCTCTAAACTCACTTGACGACGGGTTTTTTTTCTGATCTAGATTTATGATCGTGAAAAAGCGACTTGGGCCCATAATCATGATAACTCGGGCCCCTACACAGCTCTATTCTTCACTTTCTATCAAAAATTATATTGATGCTGAGGTATAAATTTTTTTCACAAAAGCTGAATTTAATTGAAAGGATATGTTTATTGTGACAGCGTGGAGAAATGTCCAATATGTCCAAACAGCTTCCCTCAAAATAGGTGGAAAAGGCCACCCCCTTTGTCTATAAAAAGTAAAGTTTGAGAAAACAGTTATTTTCCTCCAGTTTTTTTCTGTTTAATTCAGAGTCAAAAGTTTTATGCAATAGACTTAAAACGTCTTTTCAGAATGAAAAATAAAGACACTTATTTATTGATTTCCTGTGATGAAATGATACAATCTTCAAAGTATTTTTCTCAGATTCAAGCCACCTGCTTGTCCTGCGATTGGCGAGCTGGTTACTGAACAAGATCTTGCTTGGTTCGAACCCAATCAGGTATGGATGTGTGTAGTGGGTCAGATTCCATTTTAAACTGAAGTCCCGGTCTGTTTAGCACACGTGTGCTGCAAGAGATGACCATAGCATCTGTAACCAACAAAAACAATCGTAGATTCTCTAAAAATTACTTTCATAATTATACTTAAATCTGCATAATTTTAGCCATAAGAAAGAATTTTTCATTAAAATCTATAATTTTCACAATTATGTGCAAATCTTTTTTCGTTTTGTTGCTTGGATTGAATAAATCTCAGATAAAATCACGTGCATAACACGAGACTTGTGCGAAGGACATTTTGTTCCATGAATTTGTTCAAGGAAAGACTAATTAAGCTAATTATCACAAAATGAAAAATCTCAGCCTCAGATTCATTTGAATCTGTCTAACGTGTATCCTTATCCAAATTTGTAGACTTCTACGTGCGATAGATTTCCCTAATCGTCGTCCACAAACAATCAAACACGCAGAAGACACACGGACAAGAAACCTTTTTTCTTTTTATTACAGTAAACTCCCGGATATCCGGCCTAAAGTGGCGGAAGGGTAGGCCGGATAACGAAAAAGCCGGATAGGCCAGAGTTCTATAAATGTTTACTCCTTTCCTCCCTCACTTCGCCGTGATATTAGAAACGCCGTCATGTTACAAACATTTTAAGATAAATTTCATATTATACAGTACATAAAGTTTTAGAATAAGCAAAACATTAACGTAAAACTTATTCGCAGAAAATGAGTAAATCTTATTTTAGTGTTTATTAATAAATGATTGCACAAATATGCAAATTTATGCATAAGATAAAAGAGTCAAAATTTACTGTTTTTAGTTTTTTTAAAAGCGTTTAGTGTTTTTTGCTGCCCTCTGTTAGCCCTCTTCCGTGAAGCAATGCCCCTCCATTTACTCAAGCAGATGATATCAGTTGGTGGCGCTTCCTCCTGCTGACTAATATACTGCAGTGCTGCCTCAATCGTCTTGAACACTTCCGAATGTGGGATGAGATTTTTCCTGCAATCCTCCTCCTTTTATTCTTCTGTTACTTCTCCCTCTGACACGATTTCTACAATATTGTTGTCAGTTAATTCATTAACTTCGTCGCGTGCCATCCATTCTGTAATGTCCTCTGCATTGACATCGTCAGAGCCCGGCATAATTTTCAGCAACGAAAGAAGTTTGTGGTTCTTATCTTCCATTTCAGTTTTCCACACGGGTTTATGTCCACTATTATGGTCCAAAGAATATTTCAAGACCTTGCAATTACTATATTTCGAATTCTCTGATATTGCACTTACATTTTACTAGGCCGGATAGTACGGAGGTCCGGATAGTCGCGAGCCGGATAGTCGGGAGTTTACTGTATTAATATAGATATTTTAATATAAAAAATTGTAAGTACTTTTACTTAATGTGTTTCTATTATATTTTATAAATAATAATACAGTGTTATCATCAGTAAGAACATCATAACAAGCATTTTAGACTATTAACCCCTTCGCAACAAGTGTCGTTTAAAGAATTTTTAATCTCTTATCACCGATATTTCATAAAAGAAATTTTTGTTCAAATTAATTGCAGAAAATCTGGGATTGACAAAAAGGAAAATTTTGCATTCAAATTTACTGGTATTAGTTATCAAGGATTCTGAGAACCATTCATGTCACAAACACGTGAAATTCCTCGCGAAACGGTTAAACTGTCATGTATGGCAACCTCATAGAAATTTGTATTGAAAAGCTATACCCCACCCCCCTCCCCCAGTGAACTATGCTTATCTTTTTTTTATTTCTCTACTAGCATACCGGCTCGTCATTAAACGGGCCCGCGATAACCTTAAATATGTCTCAAATTTGTAGATATATGTAACTGTTATATGTTCTGTATTTATCGCGATTTCTGCAACCTTTAAAAATCTGCGGATCATATAGGTATGTGTTCATTTTATCCTTTGAGTTCCGCAATCCGTTTCGAAAAGTACGAATATTAGCTGTTTGAAAAAATTCTTTTGCAAAACTCACTTTTCTAAAGTACGGTTTTTCTCCTGTGTTTAACATTCGTCATCGGCTTCGTAAATCAAAATATGAAAAAAATTAAGATGACAAACCACATCTGCGTTCATTTTTTTTCCCGCATGCCGCAATCTGATTTTTGAAATATTAATATAAAACCTTAACCGTTCGTTTCTCTTAGTCATTTTCGGGATTTCTGTTTTCTTTTGTGCGATTTTTAAAATTTGGCACTGGCTTCAGAAATCAAATTACAAAAAATATCAGCCCACATCTGCGTTTATTTTCCTTTCAAATTCCCCACTCCGTTTTTAAAAATATTACTCTTAACTCTTTGAAAAAAAATCGTTTGGTAATTTTTTTCTGGGATGTTTAAAAATTAGCACCAGCTTCGGAAAGTAAAAAGAAAAGAAACACAGAAACCAAGCCATATCTACGTTCATTATCCCTTTGAAAACCGAAATCCGCTTTAAAAAATATTAATAATAATCATTTTAAAAAATGTATTTTCCGAAACTCACTCTCGTATTTTTTTTCTTTTCTTGTTTTTTTTTCTTTATTATTTTCGAAATATTTAGCGTTTTTCTCTCGGAATTTTTAAACTAAATACGAAAAGAAGAATCACGCACGCTTAACAAACTTACTTTCAGCTGTAAAAAGGAATCTTCGGTTTTAAACAATATAAATATTTAACCTTTTAAACAAATTCGTTTCTGGAATTCACTTCATTATTATAGCGGATTCAGGATTATAATATTGGATAGGAGCATGAAATAATAGAAAATAAATCTACTAAAAAAATAATTAAACACGGTGTTTAGCGATTTTAGAGTTTCAGCTCCTTAAGGGGGTTGAAAGTGGGGTAGAAAATTTTAGAACATTTCGCCTATCTCAGCAGCTGTTTTAAGTAGTAGTGTGAAATTCCAGAAAATAAATCTACTAAACAATATTTAATTACGTGTTTCAGCGATTTTAGAAATCCCCCCCCCCCCCCACCTTAAGGGGGTTAAAAGGGACGGTAGAAAATTTTAGAATATTTGGTATATCTCAGCAGCCGTTTTAGGTAGAAGAGTGAAATTCCAGAAAATAAATCTTCTAAAAAAATAATTAAACACGTATTTCAGAAATTTTAGAAATCCCTCCCAAAAAAACTTAAAGGAAGGGTCTATAATTTTAGAACATTTGGCATATCTCTGCAGTTTTAGGTAGGATCGTGAAATTCCTGAAAATAAATCTATTAAAAAAATAATTAAACACGTATTTCAGCAATTTTAGAATTTCCCTTAAGGGCGTTAAATTTGGGGTCGAAAATTTTAAAACATTTGGCATATCTCAGCAGTCGTTTTAGGTAGGCGCGTGAAATTCCAGAAAATAAATGTACTAAAAAAATTATTAAACACGTATATCAGTGATTTTAGAAATCTTCCCCTAAAGAGTTAGAGGGATCGAAACTTTTAGGCATGTGGCATATCTCAACAGCCGTTTTAGGTAGGAACATGGAATTCAAGATAAGAAACCTATTAAAAAATAATTAAACATGTATTCCAGAGGTTTCAGAAATCGCTGAACCTCTCAAAGATGATTAAAGGTAGGGTCGAAACTTTTAAGTCATTTCGCGATATCTTAGCTGTCGTTTCCGGTAGAAGCGAGAAATTCAGAATAATGAAAGTATTAAAAAATAATTAAACATGTATTTCAGCGATTTTAGAAATCTCCCCCCCCCCCCCCCGTCCTAAGAAAATTAAAGGGAGGATCGAAACTTTTGGGTCATTTCGCCATATCCCAGCATCAGTTTTAGATAAAGACATGAATTTCAGGATAACTAATCTATTACAACATACTTAAACATTATTTTACCGATTTTAGAAATTCCCACCTAAAGGCATTTAATGGGGTCGTCGGAAGTTTTAGGTCATTTCGAAGTATCTCAGCCGCAGTTTTAGGTAGAAGAGGGAAATCCAGGATACTAAACCTGCAAAAACTAGTCGGATGTACCAATCCCAAAACTTTCTTCTATCTCACGTTTCAAAATTCGCTATGACACTGTCAAAATTAAATGGCAATTTATGATCCTCATAAGGACTCTAAATATATGAAATTCCGTGCATTACTTCTTGAGATAGGACTACCGCTGAAATCGTGCAAATACAGCAAAATGCAGCCTAGCAGCGCCACCTATTGGATGATTTATACCAAAACCTAATCAGCAACAACTTATGTCAATGTCTGACTGAATCTGAAGTTTGGAGAAAATCCGTGCATTAGTTTTTGAGATAGAGCTATTACGAAAATCATGAAAAGTGCAGCATAGCAGCGCCACCTAAAGGGTGATTAACACTAAAACTTAATCAGCAACAACGTGTGTCAACGTCTAACAAAATCTGAAGTTAGATGAAAATTCGTCCGTTAGTTCTATAGATAGAGCTATTGCAGCAATCGCGAAAAATGCAGCATAGCAGCGCCACCTGTTGGGCGATTTACACCAAAAACTAATCAGCTCTAATTTATATTAGGGACTACCAGAATATAAATTTTTATTAAATTCCGTGCATTAGTTCTTGAGATAGAACGCCCACAAAATTTGTGGACACAGACTCACAGACAAACATTTTGTAAAAACAAGTTTTTCGGAATCTCTGATCCCTAAAACGTGTAAATCTGTCCATAACCGGAAGTCGAAAATTCTCACGAATCCAATGCTTTCTTCTTGTAAAGATAGAAGAAAGTAAAAGTAATTAAGCACAGGTACTTGAGTTATTTTAGAGCTATTTTATCTATTAAGTGGCCAGCATCGACTTTGAAATGGATAATGTAAGATTCTAAAAATAAGACAACAATTCTGGATATTTGATTAGAAATGAAGAAAAAAAATTGTTAATTTAATCTTTGCTAGAGATATTTCGTTTGATTGAACTGACCAGCGAAGCGGATGAAGGCTGCTAGTAAACAATGAATAAATAAACAAACTTAGTTTGCTTATTTTTATTAACTAATTTTAGAAAATCTACCTGTTTTATATTATTTACTTCAATGTTCAAATGTTTTAACATATTGAAGCGAAATCCTCTCGGCAATAAATCTTACAACCTTAGTAAAAATGACAAATTATAATTTTAGCTTTCCAAAGACTATTATTTTCTATCTCCAATGTTTGAAAAATAAATGGGATCATAATAATGGTTAAAAAAAAAAAAAACTTTTTTGAAAAATTTCAATGACAATTTTAAATTTCATGAATTCAATGAATGTAGTTCAAACAAGTCCAAATTTTACGTCACACGTAGAAAATGAAAAAGTAAGAAATTAATGCGTACAAACATTTTTTACATTTCCCCTGGCCTTTCTACGCCCACTTCCGGCATTTGACTCATTACTTTCTATTTATTAAGTTGTCCATAACTCTTCTTCTAGTAATCGTTGAAATAAAATTAAAACATATTTGAAATCGTAAAAGTGTGCTCCTTCAAATCAAACCATAAAATAAATTTCAAAAATTTTCACCAAAACAGCCAGTTTAATGTAAACAAGTAAAAACAAGTCGGAAATTGTATGTGAAATGTGGCAAATGAGGTGCGTTCGTACTATAACTACTTTCATAAATATTCAGATCTTGGTGCAATAGCTGTTGCACTCTTATTCAAAAATTCATGAATACAATATTTATTACGATTATATAAATTAATTTCAGTAATACGAAAATAACATGATTCCATCTTAAATTGCACGTCATCAGCATAGCAACCTAGAATTCATTACCTATCATGGGAGATCATTGAATTAATTAAGTATGATACGATTTAATAGAATAATCACCATGGTCACCTATAATCATTACCTATCATCATGAGATATCATTGAGTTACTGATGTATGATAGGATTTATTAGCATAAAGAAAACTTTTATTAATATCTCTTTAAATTTTGATTCGATTTTCATAAAATTTGAAACAACTCGGTAAACTTCTGCAACGATTATACATATGAAACTTCGAACCATTTAGTTGGGTAGTTATATGCGGACAGACGGACAGACAGATAGACGCACCAGACGACGACTATAGGTGCTACGTATTTGTATAATTACGAACGCACATAAAAACTGTATTTAGAATTTAATTTGGACCGCGATTATTCCAAATCCACCGCTTAAATTAGGCTTCATAGAAAGCGCGAAATAAAAGTTATTGAATGATAAATCGATTCATTCTGTTTCATTTCTAAATTGTAGAAACGAGGGGAAAAGGGGAATGATATCAATTACAAAATTCCATCTTTACGTACAAAAATAAATTTCAGTTTACAGTTGATTATATTCCTAAAAAATCAGAGGTCTCAATATCAAATCAACTCTACAAGTCACATTTTAATTTTAATTTTATTTTATTTTGATACTGTTGCTGATCCACCTGGCGTTTCCAGGGATCACCATAATAGCCTTAAATATACCTTAAATTTGTGTGATTTTATATTTTTAACCCGATTTTGTATGGTTAGATAAATATAACTGTATCTAAGTCCCTTTTAAAATTTTATGAAAAAATATGAATTTTTAATCCGGTAAAACATGAGACGAACAGAGTTTTAAGGCTTTTAGTCATACTCAGCGTCCGAAATTCTCTCGCTAATGTTAAACCTATGGTTGCATTCGTATATTTAAAATATCTCCTGAGAAAAATAATAATTTTAACTTGCTATTTTGTGTATGCTTCTTGAAGGAAGTCTCTCTTTTTTTCTTAGTTCTCAAAATATTTCTAAAATATCTGCTTAATTCCATATTTTGTACATTAAAATTTAATAAACTGTGAGTAAAATTTCATATAAAATTAAACATATATTTTAGAAATATTTTTATAACGAAGAAAAAAAACATCCTGTAAGAAGTAAAAACAGGAAAATAAGAAGTTAAAATTATTAATTTCTCGAAGAGATATTTTAAATATACAAATGCATTTCTAAGCGTTTTCATCGAAATTTCTCATATTTTATTTAAAAAAAAAATACTTTTACGAACGTATATGTAACGTACTAACTACGGCCCAACGTATACTCCAATACTTAGCTACAGGATCGTGTGAAAGGGGGGAGGGCGAAGTAGGCGGTTGCCCCGTGCGCGGAAATTGAGGAGGGGGCGTCAAATTTACACAACCAATCTCATTTTTCTTCTTTTTTAATGTATAAACAATTATATATGTAAATAGATATCGGCGATTTTTTCCCAATGAAATTACGTACTTTTTACATTTCAAAGTTATTGCATCGTCCATTACCCCACATCCAGAAACAAATTACTGTCTAAGTACAACTTTCTTTCCAACTGTTATACAGTATTGTTAGATGCATTTTTTCCACAACAATTTCCCAGATCCCCTTTGCCATAATATAACTACAAATTTAGGTTTTTTTTTTTTTTAATTTCTGAATTAAAAATTTTAAAGTTCCAAAATGAGCGCGAAATATGTATCCAACAGAATTTATTTCTGTTTCTGCACTTTGCCAATTTTGTGCCATCTGTCACAGAGAGAAGTCGAAGATTGGGGTCGACAAATTTAAACTTTGGCTCAGGTGCACTTTTCTTTTCGCACAGTGCTGCTGAACTAATAAACTTTATATTTTTAAATCATATACGTATATCATAGAAGATAATAAAATGTATGAAAAATACTACTACTTTCACATTTGCATATCACAATATGCATAATTATTTTTTATTTTGAAAGATCTATCTTTTACAATAATTTAAATATTTATGTTTTTCGTTCACGGTTACTTTCACCAAATCTATACATTCCCCGACAGTTATTATAAACTTTGTAATAAATAAAGTTAATACCCATTCCTTCTCAGGATTAACCCTTTCAGGGGTAAAGTACTTTTCTTCTTAAAATTTTGAAATGACAGGATCACGTCAGGATTTAGAAACAATTTTATTTGAAAATAAGTAAAAGCTTTTCTTCACATACAGTATAAATGCAAAATTTTATTTCAAAATTCTGGAGTCAATGTGGCATTTCGGAATTAAAATTAAGTGGGATATATTATATCCTACCGCCCCTCATAGGGTTAAACATTTAAGAACAAATCCAGACCAAAAATATGCAAAGGAAAGGTTATTTAAAATTTTATAGAGAGACTCGGAGCCCCTAACAAGACCTCAATCGGAGAGGGACCCCGGGAGGATTGCACGGGACGGAATTTCCAATCAGGAATCAGTGAAAAATTCTACAAAAAATTCAAAGATTCCTTTAAAGAAAACTGCATACATATTTATGGTATAAATTTGCAGTATATATTTGAAAATTACTATGTGTTTGGAAGACAGAAAATACACAATAGCAACATTAATAATTACTTAGATTCTTATAGACGTTTCAACATTCAAATAAGGATTCATTAAAAAATTAATGTAGTTTAGAATAAAAGAAAAAAGGAAGTTTAGAAACATTTGAAGCTATATAATAAAAAGTAGATTTAAGAAAATATTTCTCTCTCATTTATTAAGCCTTTTCTAAAATCCAAAAGGGGTACTTTCTGACACATTTCTGAATTCATTTCTTTTCGGAAACGCATAAGATTACCAGGTTTTTCGTTCAGAAACTATGTAATCGAATGGTGTTATCGATGTTTTGATAAAGGATGATTTTGATAAAGATATCTTTGAGAAAATACTGTTAAAGGTAGCATTTTGAATAGAATTTCCGGAAGCGACATCACGGGAAAGAAGAAAACCCGAAGCCATGACAAGAATCTCTTATATGTCGACAAATAATTTATTTATCAAAAATGGGAAAAGCTATTCGATTCCAAATCCCTTTAATAGTTAGGCTTTTCAATTGTATGCCTTTGCAGTTAAAAGTTTCTCAAAAAATGTGCCAAAATTTCGCGTTTGAGCTTATTGTATAGTTCCAAAGATTACGTTAAGTCTGTTCTCAACTATTCTGCTCAACAAGAGCAAAACGTTTTAACACATTCACAAATTCATTTTTTAATGGAAAAGTATAAAATTGGAAGGCCGGACTATGGAAGCGATTTGAAATCGAACTGTGTTTTCCATTGTTTGATAAATAAATTATCTATTGAGTTATAAGCAAATTTGATCACGTAACAAAGACGTTTTTCACCCTTTCTTGTGTGGTTATTCTTCTTTCACACGGAAATTAGGTTCAAACGCCCACTTTGACACTATTTTCTGAAAGGTCTATTGTGCTTGCAAAAAAACGGAAAACACAGTTCGATTACATAGTTTCTGAACAACAACACCTGCTGGTTTTATGCATTTCCGAACAAAAATAAATTAAAACTTATGTCATAAATTTGCCCTTTTGGATTTGAGAACAGTCTTAAATAAAATAGGAATAGCACTTATTTTCTTTTACGCAAACTTTTCTTTCTCAGCAAGATAATTCACCCAGTTAACTTTATTGATTATAAATCTGGTGTGGTATTTATGAATAAGCTCAACAGAATAAAATTGCAGGTAATGGAAACGTCAGAAAACGGTGGACATGTAATTACACAAGATTGACTTTTCTAACACGATTATTATAATTGGTAAATAAATCATATGAGATTTAATTTTTCGAACTGCACGAAAAATGTCCGGGCTAGGATTCGCACCAGGAATACCCTGGTTGAAGCCGCCAGTGCTCTTCCAATTATGCCATCCTGGAGAAGCTGGAATTACTAATTCACCCATTTAACCTTACTAATTATAACATCTGGTCTGATAATTATGATGAGGCTCAACAAAATTAAATCGCACATAATGGAAACGCCAGAAAATGCTGGACACGTAATTACACAAGGTTAAATTCTTTTAACACAAAAGTTTCCCGGGTCGAAATTTAAATTTTTGCACCGGGCCGGGCCAGAACCTAAAAATTCCGGTTGTGCAGATTTCTAGTGGTCTATCCTAAATGGAATCTGAATCCTCTTTGTTGTAATATAAAAATGACGTATGGGGGCATATATCATGGGGTCGTAAATCAGGAATTCTTGAGAAAATAAAATGCTCTAGCACTGTATTTGTGCCCCCTGATTTAAGTCCCCATCTACTGTGACGTCATGAAAATGACGTATGGGGATACATATCATGGGGATATTAATCAGGATTTCGTCAAACGTAAAATGCTCTAGCACTGGATTTGTACCCCCATTTTTTGTGACGTCAAAATGGCGTATGGGGGCATAAATCATGGGGACATTAATCAGGCTCTCAATGAAAGGAAAATTCTCCATCACGGGATTTGTGTCCCCTTCTGATATGGGGGCATATATCATGGGGATGTTAATCAGGATTTAGTCAAAAGTGAAATGCTCGAGCACTGGATTTGTGCCCCCATTTTTGTGACGTCAAAATGACGTATGGGGACTTAAATCATGGGGACGTTAATCAGACTCTCAACGAAAGGAAATTTCTCTAGCATTGGATTTGTGTCCCTTTCAGATATGGGGGAA
Source organism: Maratus speciosus (assembly GCA_963932465.1). NCBI lineage: Eukaryota > Metazoa > Arthropoda > Arachnida > Araneae > Salticidae > Maratus > Maratus speciosus. Next base: position 13,282,488 of record OZ010799.1, read on the forward strand.
TATATCATGGGGACTTTAATCAGAATTTCGTGAAAAGTGAAAGGATCCAGCACTGTATTTATATCCCCATTTCTTGTGACGTCAAAATGACGTATGGGGGCATATATCATGGGGACATTAATCAGCGTCCCCTCTAGCTGCGCATGCGCAGCCACGGGTTCTTAACTCGCATTGTTTATGAAATATCCATCCATTCACCGAACTTTTTAGATGTGCCTTGTACTTACTTCTCATGTTATCCTTTAAAGAATATGTCTCCGAGAGAATGTAACGATGTCACTCTGTTTTTGATTGTCGTACTGTTAACGCAATGTAAAGATTTTGTATGCTCTTCAGGATTGGCATTTTATGACCGAAATCTCGCCTTGTGTTGAATGAACCTGGTACTTCGAAAGAAAAGATCATATCTCAACCTGAACAGCTGTGTACTGATTTTTGATCTAACAATGGCGTCTGTAAGCTATAGCAGTATAATTTTGAAAATTATTATTTATATAAATTACTCCAGTGACTGATTACACGTCAAAAATCGCCACGACAAGAAAAACTAGTCGGATGTGCCAATCCCAAAGCTTTCTTTTACCTCATACATGTTAATACTTTTAAAAGACTAGATAAATAATAATAATATAGCGTTTAAATTGGTGAAACAGGTAGATCAATGGAAATTCGCCTGTAGGAACATATTAGTGCTTTCAAAAGAGGAAATCTAAATTCAAAAGTAGTCCAGCATTCTCTTGTAACGGATCACACCCCGCTATTTGCGAACGCTTGTACTTTGAAATCAGGTTGTAACAGTTATCATGGTAGATTGTTTCGAGGAGGCTGGTTTACTCAATTAAGTTCACCAACACAGAATGAAGCATTTTCCATTCCTGGTAAATATTGTTTGTTAAAAAAAATAACTAACTTTAACTGTACTTGATTTGTTCGGTTGCTTGTTTGTACAGTGGTTAAATTGTACTGATGAGGCCTTTTGGTTCCTTGACGAAACGTTTACTGAATGTATGTTTAAAGTTTTTAGTAAAACTCTATTCCAGTCTGTCTTATTTTATTTATATTATTTAGTCTTTTAAAAGTTTCAAATTCAGACGTTAAATCTATGTATATTGCAAATGTTAATACAGTATAACCCCGATTATCCGCAGAATTGGGTGGCAAGGCCACCGCGGATAACCCGAAAAAGACTTAAAATGGGGTGCAAACACACACACACACACACACACACAAAAAAAAAAAAAAAGAAAGAAAAAAATTCAGCAAACTATGTTTTAGTGCACAAAGACATAATGAAATGTTTAAAAGACATATGCACAGTAAAGCAGAAACCTTTGTTTTACGTCTAAATCACTAAAATAAACAACAATAAATAAGAAACAATGCCATACACACTGTAGAAAAAGAGTTGAGTTACACCTTTAAAAAAAACAGTCACTTGTTTTTGCTTCTTGCTTTGGAAACACCTTTTCTTTATTTAAAATTGTAAACTATTGCTTTTCTTTTAGTATAGAATAATTTTTATTTCGAATATGAAGCTATTCTTGATATGTTCTCCTAGAATTTATCATAATAATCTTATTTAATTGTTAAATATTTTAATTGCTGTGTTTACGTTTGGTTAATAAAATTAAGAAAAGACATCAAGACATTATATCTGATATTTCAAACATGGCAACCGAATCTAGAAATGTTCTTCTATTACTTTCGAATACATGAATTTTTCTGTTTATATTTATTAGTACACTGTTAAAAGTTTTGCAGCATTCTGGCAGGTCATTCGACCGTTTTTCGAAAAACGGTTTCATAACCATAATTTAACTAAATTCTGACCATAAAATTACCAATAATATGGTCAGAATAGTGTTAAATTACGGTGACTTTGACCGTTTTCGGAAAAAAACGGTCAAATGACCTGCCAGAATGCTGCAAATTTCCAACAGTGTAGGGCTTGTTGTATTTTCCTTGCTATTGACTTGAATTAGAAAAAAAAAAAATAAAAAATCCGCACCGCGGATCATCCGCTCGCGGATAATCGGGGCTTTACTGTACTTCAAAACTCGCTATCACACTAACAAAACTAAATGGTAATCCATACCCATCATGAAAGTTCTACAGGTGTGAATTAAGTGCATTAGTTCTTGAGATATGACTTTCGCTAAAATCATGTAAAATCCGCAAAATGCAGCATAGCACCTGCAGCATAGATCTGTTGGGTGATTTATACCAAAACCTAACCAGCAACAACTTATGTCAACGTTTAAATGAATCTATAGTTTGATGAAATTCCGTGCATTAGTTTTCGAGATGGTGCTAGTGCGAAAACCGTGAAAATTCCAGCATAGCACGGCCACCTATTGGCCGATTAACACCAAAAACGAATCAAAAACAACTTGTGTCAACGTCTAACTGAATTTGAAGTTAGATGAAAACACGTGCATTAGTTCTTGAGATAGAGCTATAGTAAAAATCGTAAAAAATGCAGCATAGCAGCGCCACCTGTTGTACTATTTACACCCAAACATAATCAGCACCAATATTTATCAAGGTATACATGAATCTGAAATTTGATGAAATTTCACGCATTAGTTCTTGGGATAGAGTTATTGCGTAAATCATGAAAAATGCAGCTTAGCAGCGCAACTTGTTCGACGAATTTCTGTAAAAACTAACCAGCATCAATTTATATCGGTGACTAATTGAAGATAATTCTTTATTTAATTCCGTGCATTACTTCTTGAGATAGTGCACCCACAAAATTTGTGTCACATACAGATACACAAACAGACAGACAGGGTCACAGACAGACATTTTGTAATAACATATTTTTTATCAACTCTGCCCCTTAAAACGTGTAAATCCGTCGAAAACCTGAAGTTTAAAATTTTTACGAATCCAATACTTTCTTCTTGTAATGATAGAAGAAAGTAACAATTTTATTGTAGGGAGTAAATAGTCAAAAATATTGTCTTGTCTGTTTTGGATTACAATATTTATTGATAGCAATAAATATAACTTTACTCTCACACTAGCACAAGTTTTTTTTTTTTTTTCTTTTGAGTTTGTAACTATCTTAACTAATATAGCGCATATATTTTAGTTTCGATATATACTTAACCCTTTAAACTCCAAATTATTTTTCAGTACTAGCGGTACTAGCTTTTGTTAATGGCTTCACAACATCTCTCTTATGTATATTAATTGGAAATTTAAAACGTCCGGTCGTTGAAATTTTCAAAAAAGCACATTTTTATTTTTCTTGTTAATAAAATACTACAGAATTAATTAACTAAAATAAAGTAAACCGCATATACACGTTTATGATAATTACATTAACAGATATAACAATTTTTACTTTCTTCTATTTTTACAAGAAGAAAGTATTGGATTAGTGAAAATTTTCGAATTCCGATTTTCGATGGATATGCTCGTTTTAGGGGCGGGGATCCCAAAAATATGTTTTTACAAAATGTCTGTCTGTGGTCTATCTGTCCGTCTGTCTATCTGTATGTAACACAAATGTTGTGGGCGCTCTATCTCAAGAACTAATGAACGGAATTTAATAAAACTTTAGATTCAGTTACTCCCTGATATAGATTTCTGCTTATCACTTTTTGGTGTAAATCGCCTAATAAGGGGCACTGATATACTGATTTTTTTTTCAGGATTTACGATTCAAGTTATAGTCATATCTCAAGAACTAATCCTCACAATTTCATAAAACTACAGATTCAATTAGTTCTTGGTATAATTTGTTGCTAATTACTTGTTGGTGTAAATCGCACAAGAGGTGGCGCTGCTATGCAGCATTTTCACGATTTCTGCATTGCTGTATCTCAAGAAATAATGCATAAATTTTCATCAAACTTAAGGTTGAGTTAATCCCTGATATAAATTGGCCGTGATTAGTTTTTGGTGTAAATCAATCGACAAGTGGCGCTGCTATGCAGAATTTTTTACGATTTCCGAAATAGCTCTATCTCAAAAACTAATGCATGCACTTTCTTCAAATTTCAGATTCAGTTGGGATTGGGCATAAGCGGGGCCGTCGCGAAACAATTTCCTTCTCTTAGAGAAGAAAGTTGTTTCGCGACGGCCCCGGCATAAGTTGTAGCTAATTAGATTTTGGCGTAAATCCCTTAAGCGGTGGCGCTGCTATGCTTTATTTTTCGGGAAGTATTAACATTTATGAATTAGAAGAAAGTTTTGGGATTGCCACATCTGACTTGTTGTATTATGCTATTAGTTCTGCCCTGCAAGAAACTATTGTGCTTGCCTAGCATTTCGGCCAAAATTAACTTACGGTGCAACTTGTCTATCTGCCGCGCCTCATACTTTGCCCCCCCCCCCCCCCTAAAAAGCACCATTTTCATATGACAAGTCTGCACCAACAATTCGGTTTTAAAACTCAAGGTAAATCAGAAGTAGATCGGGAAGTGCTGGCCCAGTTGGCACAGCATCGAACCCACAGCTGAAGGTCGCGCGATCGAGCCTTACTGCTGGCTAAAATCAGCCATGTAGGCTAATGGCGCTTAGTGCATGTAAAATCCATCGTGGGTGAAAAATCCTCCAAGTTACTTATGAATTATACCTCTGGAGGTGCCTTGTTAGGTGAAGGTCTCGTTATCTGACCAAGCTTCCAAATTACGAGATCAACATGAGTAGCAATGTGCAGGTTCCAAACAACAGGATATAAATATTAAGAAAACGACATAACACCATTCACAACTAAGCAATAGGCATTGCCGATACAATCTAGGTGCTCGTTAGGATTATTGACGCTACGCGGCGATTAGGTGATGACCCGCCCCGATACCAGGTATCAAACCGTTGAGCTGGGGTATCCGGCAGGTAGGAGCCTGGTCATCGGTTAGAAAGAAAAAAAAATTAACTGAATTATCTCAGAATAGATTTTTTTCGTAACTTGTCGTGTTTAAAAGGTTATATCTAAACTTTCATGCAAGATATGTGTATGAAATTCTTTACAGAGATTTCGTGACTTTTTTAATAAATTGTCTTTAGGATTTATCATTTCATGTGAAAATATTGAAAATATGTACCTTGAAGTAAAAGTCATTCTCAAAAAAAAATCTTTTTTTTTTTTTTACATTTAAATGTATTATAAATTTTGTAAGGAATATATTTATTAATTCTGAAGACAAGTTAACAAGAAATCTTTTCAGCGCACAATCGTGAAATAAGTAATCGAATCGAGTAGGTGGTTATAGTGAGTTACATAAAAAAATAATTAAATTTAAAATAAAGAAAAAGCGGTCAAGTGCGAGTATTACTCACGCTCAGAGGGTTCCTTACAATAAATATATGAATTACTAACTATATTATTAAACTAATCGTTACTAAAAGAAAAATAAGACCATAAAAACTATACTACGTAGGGTTTGGTATAGCTGTATTTATACTAGAAAAGTGTGAATGGACATACCGTAAAAGTTCAAAGAGATATGAAGTCTAAATAATATCAAATATTGCTATTCTGTATAACTTTTTTTTTTTTTTTTACCTTATCCAAATCTGTTTATGATGAACTTAATTTGGCACCCATAATAAAAGTAGTGTATATTTAAACTTCATTCGACATTTTATAAAACTAAATTCAGCGCCGTAATAATATTTCTTTTGCAGTGTACCTAACACAAAACACTTGTTCAAAATTTAAACTTGGCATTTTGCTAAGCGCGCTTCGAAAGGGGTTCGCAAAGTAGCAACGCCGCCTTGGTCCGTGCCGCGTTTTTCCAGATAGGTTTTTAATTAACTTTTAAAGACATGGGAGGCGTATTGAGAGATCTACTCAATTAGCCCAGGAAATTTAGGGTTTGATAGCTAAGTAATTCATAATGAGCTGAAAATTTCAGAATTAGCTCTTTATGACAAGTAAAAAAATCCCTTAAAAGTCTCAGAAGTTCTCATGTGTGCTTCTATCCAAAATGGCCGATCAAAGATGGCCGCTAAGACCCTTTTGCATCGTCCAATGTTTTTTTTTTTCAATTCTAAGTCATATATCATTATTTTTTTACTTCTGAAAAATTCTGTGACTTCTACTCACATCCTGTTTTAATGTATACATAGGGCCTGACTAAAGTAGGGGCACACGGGGCATGTGCCCCGAGCCCCCATGCCTGAAAAGGCGTCAAAAATTAAAAAAAAACAATAAAATTGCTTAAAAAAATTCTTTGTTGAGGTTTTTTAATGGTCTTGTAAAAGAACCTTAAGGTGTAGGGGTCCCGCAAAGAGATGCCTGTCCAGGCCTCAGTCGATTAGTCGAGCCCTGTACCAAGTTTTTATCAAAATAAAAGCTACGAATGAGTTGTACATTCATTTATTTGTCGTCAAATTAATAGAATTTCATTGCCCTTAGCCTGTTTTGCCTTGCACTTAAGAAACTATTGACAAGTCATCGGAAAGTAAGGCATCATGGATTTAATGCTATACAAATGTAAGTAACAGTTCCCAACTCGATCTGCTTGAATATAGAAAAGAATAAGTGTAATCTGTTCCATGTACTGTAACCACAGCTTGCCAGTTCTAGGAAAGACTCTGCTTTCTGCAGCTGTTTCAATAGAGTTGATCAACTGTTTAATGCAGTTGTTGTCTTGAAGATCTTCAATACGGCTTCCATTTGTCACCATAAGTTCATGAATAACAGCTCGAATTTTGCTTTTGGTATTGTCATCTAACTCGTGCAGAGAGTGTTGAAGAAGTTTCTCATACAGAGTTACGTATGTGAGAAAATGTGCTCTTAAGGCTCTTGAATAAGCATGCCCATTCATCATTTTCTCAATCGTTTGCTTCGAATACAACAATTCCCACAGCTCCTCGATTCCACTGCCTGCCATTAGGTATCCAATAGTACCTAGGTAAGACATGAGAAGATGGAACGCACCAAGCCGCAGGACAACATTTGCCAGAGCAGCTCCCGTTTCTGCTGCCGTAACGATTTGCATAGCTTTCCAAAACAGGGGTTGATCATAAGTCATTATACATGTGTTTTGTACCAGCTTTTTACATTCTTCTGCTGCATAAACCAGAGTTGAATATATCATATTTATGTCAGAGGCAGGATGGCTGAAAAACGGAACTGGAACAATACCACTAGTCTCGTATTGCGTTGTACTAATATTCTTGTAGATAGCATTCATAAACCCATTCCACATAGGCTCTGGTGTATTTTTAACAAGATGTAAGCACAACCACAACCTATTGGAGAACTTGGCCATTTCTAGATTTGTGACATTCTATTGGTTGATTAGAATCGGTTTCACTACCACATGAGAAAGACCATTACTGCTTTTTGGGGGGCAGGTTAAAATGTCCGTTTTTCCAAGTGCAACTATAGTTTCTGCTGAAGGATTTTTCAGTCTTGATATTCTGGTATCAGAAACTAACTGTTCTGGTGGTGTACTTATTCTAATACCGCCCATACAATGGAAGGTATTATGCATATCTAAGGTCCTGATATTGAAATTGGTATTATCAAATACCCATTGTGTGAAATGAGACACGGTCTGTGGAGGGACAGCATTCATGCAAGAAAACTAAAATCGCCGAACCTCATTATAACTAGCAGACATTCCCAAACTGTGCAGAATGTCTATAAGTTGTCGGCAGGCAAAATGGCGCAGGAAGTAGATTCCACATGCAAGGAGGACAGGAGATACAAAAGTTTTTGGCCTTGTCATTGAAATAATTAAATGACAGACCATGATTCGTTTTCTCTGTACTTTGTGACTCATTGTTTTAGATTTAGTTACATTATCAATTAATAATTTTAGAGTCTCTGGAACAGAAAAGCATAAATCATCCAACATGTTCTCAGGATGAGGATATGTTTGGTTGTCATACACCTGAGTCTGGATGTCCTCTCTAATAATTTTGGCTGCCATCATAATAATACTCTTTCTTACCTCAAACTCGTTCTGTTCCCTCTTTTCGTACCATGCGTCATAGAGAAGTTTTTTTGACAAATCCTTGAATGTGAAGACTACATCCTTCCAAAAACCCTCACGTCCGTTGACCACTTTAACACGTTCACCATACTTTTTTTAAGAAGATCTTTGATTTGTTGGCTGCTATAAATTTCCTCTCCCTCAGCAGTTAATTCTTTAAGTTTCGAGAACAGCTCTTGGCCTGGATATTGGCATTCATCTTCCTCATCTATGAATTCACAAAGTTTATCAAAAACAGACCTCATCCTTATCTTTACTGGCCTCCGAACAGTTTTATCAGTAACAGGATTTGTCAAAAAAGATGCATAACAGTTTTCATGATACCTGCCTTCAGCTACAACTAAGTCAATGACATTGCTAATTCTTCTCAAATCTTTCACCTTCCAACTTTAAAAAAGAAAGCTGAAGAGCGTAAAGACGATAAACTGTTTAAAAACTCCAAAATCTCTATCTGATGAACAACTTTTCTGTACTTCTTTGCTTTTTTTGTTTCTTCTTTAACTGAAGCCTCTTCACCGCAAAACAAACAGTGGGTTTTAAAATTGAAACCCGTGTCTTTAATTCTCTTTGTAGGTTTCTCACAAACTGTAGCATGGTCTCTTTGTGAAATTTCCTTAGCGATCAAAGATAGCATGGTGTAATATTTTCTGCACTCTGAATGTATAGTTAAACTGTTGACATCTGAAAAATATTTGTGTAATCCATCCTGGCGTCTTTTACTAGTATTGAAAAGGGTTTAAGGCCCCTTGTCACTGTAACTGTTTTACCAACATTCTGTGCTTCACCACAAATCACACACAACGGATCACAATCCATTTGAACTATATTCGGACATAAAAAGCTAAACGGGGCAAAAACAGAAGCGAAAATGACCACGCACAGTCAAGCCTTTGGCCGAAACAATAAACGGTGAGCAGGGCTGGCGACAGCAAACTCACATTCCTCTCCAACCCCCTCCCATGTCTGTATGGAGCACATGCGTAGGAAATTCCTTCATTCACTACCTTTTATTCTTATTCTTATCTGCATTTTTTGTTGAAAAAATGCCTGTGTGTGAAAATGTAGGTGAAAACTCCAAAGGAAAAAAACGATTTTTATTTTTTTAAATCATTTCAGTTTAAATAAATCGTATTACCGTACATTTATAATTTCTTTATTTTATAAACCTAAGCTCTTATTCAAATTAGCATACTTTCTGATTGCATTGGTTTATTTAGAAGTGAAAAATATTCATTTTTGACGTAAAAAAAAAAAAAAAAAAATCCAAGAAGGCGCAATTATTTGGCGACCTCAGTTGATCCGCCATTTTGGATGGAAGCCGACATCGAATTTTTTGAGACTTTTCAGGATCATATCCAGGAGCTAATCCTGAAAATTTTAGCTCATTATGAATTTCTTAGCTATCGACCCCCTTTTTGGTATAAATTTACTGGGCTAAATGCAATCTAGTTGCGAATACCATAGCATTTATGTGATTAATTCTAATTAAATTAGTTTTAAAATTTTGACGTTTATTGATTTTATACTGCTACTGGACATTATATTACACCAATGTATCATTAAAAGTTGTTATCTAGGCTTTAAAAGCCAATGGTACATGGAGTACGGCGCCCCTGGCATTACGTATGCCCAAACTGTCCGTGTCTTCCCAGCTAAAAATGAACTGCAGAAATTCTATAAAAAAACCGCAGTTGTAAAACTGCGGTGATTTGGCCAATTCCACTACAGATTTTTTGCGGTCAATACAACCACAAAATTACTGCAGTTTATTAACCGCAGAAATTTTGCAGTTGTATTGACCACAAAAATTCTACAGAAAATTTATAGTTATATCAATATTAAAAATTCTGCAAAAATTTCGCAGTTCCATTGACCGCAAAAATTCTGTAGTGGAATCGGCCAAATCACCGCAGTTTTCCAACTGCAGAATTTTTGTAGTTATATCGACCTCAAAAATGTTGTAGTTTTTTTACTGAGCATCGTTTCAAATCTGGTTTCTATAACATTATATGCTCTGGAGTGAAAAATCTGTTGAAATAGAAAAGTCCTAAGTAAAAAATCTCAAACATTTGTAGAATGCTTTAAGTTTATTGTATGGCATGTTTACTTTATGAAAGCAATTGCATGTCATTGGAACTGTGTAAGTAGCAAGTTATCTGTCAAAAAGCACGCATTGCGATTGGGAGGGAAAATTTTGAGGCTGCTGAATTCACGGTTGGCGAGTGTGGCTGCTTGATAGGGCTGAGCAATATGTCTAGAATTAATATAAATCGGCATTTTTATATCATGATATCCTGATATATCGATTTAGGAAAGTGCCCTCAGGGAGGCAAAGTAGTGTGCGAGTAGCGGTAAGTGCATAAAATGATTAAGCGGTCACAGGCCTTTTCCAACGATATGTCACATGATGACAAAATGTAGAAAAGTGCCCCCCAGAGGGGGGGGGGGGCAAAGTAGTGAGTGGAGTGCCAGAAATGAATAAAATGATTAAGCAGTCACAGGCCTTTCCAACGATATGTCACATGATGGGGGTGTTGGCAAAATATAGAAAAGTGCCCCCCCAAGGGGGCAAAGTAGTAGGCGGAGCACTGGACATGCATAAAATGATTAAGCGGTCACAGGCCTTTGCGACGATATGTCACATGACGGGATGCTGGCAAAATTTAGGAAATTGCCCCCCCTGGGGGGCAAAGTGGTGGGCGGAGTACCGGAAGTGCATAAAATGATTAAGCGGTCACAGGCCTTTCTAATGACATGTCACATGACGGGTGTCAGGAAAATGTAAGAAAGTGCCCCCCAGGAGGGCAAAGTAGTCGGCGGAGCACTGGAAATGCATAAAATGATTAAGCGGTCACAGGCCTTTGCAACGATATGTCACATGATGAGGTGCCAGCAAAATTGATTCAATGAAATTCGCAATCCTTCAATGAAATTCACGGTTTTCCCACGACCTTTGAAAGAAATTCGCATATTACACTATCTTTCAAAGAAATTCGCATATTTTACACGATCGTTTGACGAAACACTCACATTTTTTCACAATCATTTGACAAAAATCACATTGTTTTTTGCAATTCTTTGACAAAATTTGCGATCCTTTGCCGAAATTTGCATATTACATGATCTTTTGACGAAATTCGTGTATTTTGCACAATCTTTTGAAGAAATCGGCATATTTTGCATGATTATTGGTGAAAATAGTGTTTTTTCACAATTCTTTGATGAAAATCGTGTATTTTTCATGATCCTTTAACGAAAATCGCATCTTTCGCCAAAAATCTCACATTTTCCATGATCTTTTGCCATAATTCGCTCATCTTGCACGATATTTAGTAAAATTCACGTTTTTTTTTGCGACCATTGATAAAAACCACATTTTTTCGCGATTCTTTGACGAAATTAGTGTTTTTTCCACAACCTTTCAGACAAATTCACATATTACACGATCGCATCATGTTTAATTTTTTCTCCAACATTTTTTAGAAAATATTTGTAAATTCCCTGACTTTTCCTATATATTTTGAAATTTCCCCGACTGTCCATGACACTGGGAACACAGTAAATATAAAAAATATAATCATTGAAACAGCCCCCAGTCTCAGTCAGGGCTGTCTGCCCACCTACCCGCCCAAAAAAACCCGGGTGGGCTTTTTTAAAAAACCCCACTTAATAAAACCCAAAAAAACCCACATAAAAGTGGGTTTTATTGGGTTTTTTTGGTTTATACAAGTTTTTTGCTGCACAGTATCATTTATTTTTAATTACTACTTATTTGTTATGATTCTGTTATACATGCAAGATAAAAATTTAATTAAATTTAGGTTTTCAGACATCTTTGTATAAAAAGATAAAAATGATTTGAAAGAGCTGCAAAACCCAAACCTCATCAAATTAAAATTATCCAAAAGGAAAAAATGACTATTTTTTATCATTCATTATCTAATATGTAAAAATGAAAATTTGTCCGTCTGTAATTCTATACAAATCGACAGTTTGGAAGACAGGATTGTGAAACGTTACATATATGTGTATTAAAACACGGCCGAGGCAACTAAATTAATCTGGATCTAAATAATTTATAGTTAATTTTTAATTAATAAAACATCACCAATTTAACAGCAAGTTCCTATCAAATTTAAACATTTTACGTTATAGCAGTTGCTAACAATTAAAATTCCCCAATAAAATTCTTATCACAAAAATTCCTTTTCTATTGCAAGATTTCTATGTGAAAAATGAAAATGAAATAGTTTGACGAATATAAAAAAATTAATATTACATCATAACTTTTCTATTGCAAGATTTCCAAATAAAAAATGAAATAAATAGTTTGACAAATTTAAAAAAGAAGTTAATATTACGTCACATTGGAAATGTAATGGATGGTTTAGGAAATATAATGTAATGGATGGCAGGTGAATATATAATGTCATATGAGTTTGAAAAAGCACATTGAAACATGATAAAAACCTGAGCATAAGGTCGATAAGATAATTGGCATTTTAACATTTTGAAGTTCTCTGAATTTGTTTTCGCCATTTTTAAATCTATTCCATATACATACTCTTGTGTATGCATGTATATTAGAATTTCCACAAAGGTTTAGGTCCCTAGAGCTCATTCTTAGTGAAGAACTGAAATAAAGATGACAAATTGCCATTTTTCTTTAATAATGAAAAATTCTGCAAATAACAAAATACTCGGAAACAATTTTTCATCAAAAGGTTTTAAATCTCGGTCTCAATCCAGATCACAGATTATATTTACTAAGTAAGTAGGTAATCTGTCGTCTGGATTAAATGAATAAAAAAAGAGTGAAAATTACGTAAATTAACAGGCAATCCTTGATTTTTTCAAAACAAACATTCTTAAAATTCTGTGCAACGCCGGCTACTTTAGCTAGCATTATATATATATATATATATACTATTACATATCATTCATTAAGGTCCATATAATTTATTTAAAAAATTTTTTATAACAGTTGCTTAAAAATATGTTTATAATGTATTAAGTATTTTAAAGTTGAACTGCATTTAATATTTCATTTTGTTTTACACTCAAAAATCCCCATTTCTGTTATTAAGAGGTACCACGTAAAATAACAGATACGATGAAAATCAGAAAATGATAAAGGAGGCATTTGTAGTCTGTACCTGTCTGAATAAAAAAACTTTTTTTCTTTAGACACTGCATATAAGTAAAATTGAAATCTATTAAATACAGCCACAACTGCAAAAATACATAATACATTATGAACACATTTTCTATGTACTATTAAAAAAATGAATTATAACCTATACACTATAGTCATTTTTCCTATGTAGTCATAAAAAATTAAAAATAAAAGTTCTATCGATTATATTAATTTGGTGAGGGTTGGGTCTTGCAGTTCGTTCAAATCATTTTTAAATTTTATGCAAAGATGTCTGAAAATCTAAATTTAATTCAAATTTTATCTTACATATATAATAGAATCATAACAAGTAAGTAATTAAACATAGTTGGCACTGTTCAAAGAAATGGCAGCAAAAAACTCCAAAAACCTGAAAGAAACCAAAAAAACCCCAATAAAACCCACACGGGTTGGGCTTTTTTTAAAAAAAACCCGGGTTTTTTTCAGCCCTGGTCTCAGTACACAAAACAAAAGTAAAAACATTAAAAAAAAAAATCAGAAATATTAAGCAAATTACTTATAAATAAAAGAAATACTTCTTTGACGGGCATAAAGTAAACACCACCCATATGTACTGATTTAAGACATAATGTAAACAAAAGAAAATTACATAAAATAAAATTTATATGCACTTAGCAAAACACACCAAGTTGCTATGCTTTATTAGACAATTACCAACCAATTATGTTCTTAAAAAGAAAATAAATCACTTACCGGTGAAATGGTAATCCAACTTTAAATCAATAAGCTGTACAATAAACAACTTATAAATGTAATACATCTTTATTTGGCACAGATGTCATATACACTCGATATTGGCACGATTTTTTTCTGACGCCAATGTCATATAAGCACCAAATACTTAACTAACACCAAAGTGTCATTATTTTTCTTGATATGGTAAACCGGATATAGATGATATGGTAACGAGGTTTGGTTGGTGTTATGGTAACATCTGTGCCGAATATTTTTACGAGTGCAGTGACATGCTTTTTTTTAAACTGCCAAAATGCACTCCTACCAGAGTTTCCTTAGGCAGTTTAGGGCGGGGGTGCGGGGTGGAGGTTGAACTGCACACCACCTGCCCTTTGGTGGATTTGATTTGATTATCGGAGCCTACGCCCGATTATGAGGTTTTCAGCTTCGCTTCACTTGGCGTCTTTGTACCTCTAATGATCCAAAATTGCTAATACAGTTCTCTATAAACAGCTCTTTCAGTAGAAGTTACATCCATAGATGAGAACTTGTTTTTATTGGGATTAAATTCCAGGAAGAACTCCCCTTCATCAGAATCTGTTGGTTCTCGGTAGAAAAAAATAAGGTGCTTGGAGGCAGATTTGCCCGCTGCTACAGCCAGGTCACATATATCATGGAAAGTCGCACTGTCAGCAGACAGATCTAATCGCTGATAGAGTTGAGCTTGCTCTGTGCGAAACTTTCAGCACTCTAGAAGGTAGTGGTCAGTGGTTTCCAAGACTTGACACTCTGAGCAGAGGTATGAATTCCATAGGCCAAAACGATGAAATTGTGCCATGGTAGGCAACGAGCGGGTCTGTAATGCCCTTTGGTTTAAAAAACAGCGTTCGAAATCCTTGGTGGTCCGCTGGTCCGAGACCACCAAAAGCGCAATCGGACCACTAATTTGAAAAACCTAGTGGTCTGCAGGACCAGTAACTTTTTCCCCCCTTTCTCACAGGTAAACTTAATTTACCCGTCCCCTAGAAAACCACAACCAAACACAAATCACATAATAATTTTTAAAAAATTGCATTAAATCTCAGTCATTTGAAATAAATAATCAGATGAATAAAATATCTCATTAATAATTTTATAGTTTTTCGTTATGTATACAGTTTATTTAATTTTTAGTAAATTATAATTTTACATTTTACTATGCTGAAAATTTTGGATGGCTGTAAAGGAAGTTTGGTTTATATTCTAAGAGGGGGGGGGGGGGGAAGGTCACTCAAGGGTTAAAGGGACTTAATAGAATTTTATGTAGCGGGCCAGTGGTGATAACTGCGGACCAGTAAATTCTCATGCTTACTGGTCCTTGGGACCAGTGACTTTTTTTAATCAATTCTACCACTGTAAAATATCACTCTTCTTGTCCCACATCCAAAAAATTTGCATGCACATTGTTTTAAATAAATTATATATCAAAGTTAAAAACATTTCATTGTTTAAAACCAGCAGCACTACTTGAAAATTTATATATTAAAAAAAAAAAAGAGCAATACACAAAAACTGCAACTAATCAATAAAATACTTAAATTGATTCTTGAACGCTTTTGTTTTGTAATAACAATGACTCAAAAACTCTATAACTCAACTAGCTTCTAGTTAACTAGGGAAAAAAAAAAAAAAAAAAAAAAAAAAAAACCACCTCTATTATTTTGAAAAAAGCAAATAACAATAATGATAATATCTTGAAACTACAAAATTCTCCTCCGAAATATTTGTATTGGTAAGATTTGTTTTTAAAAAAGGGGCCTGATTTTTGGAAGTATACGAGTCCTTTGCTAAAATTATGTACCGAGCTAGATCTGCCTTTTTGAATCTGCAGGCATGGTCTCAGAGTCCTTTCAAAAAGACAAATCTAGCTCGGTACATAATTTTAGCAATCTTGTTGTTATGGACATTCATTTAAAAAACAATAATTAACGAGGAAGTATTACAAGAACGAAAAGGGATATAAAAATTAAGAGGAACGATCAAGCGTAGCATAAGAAAAAGTGAGCGGGAATGGAGTCACATGTATTGTAAACAATCGCCGGATATCAACAGTTGAGTTGAGGAGTTCTTCTGCTGCCGAGATACAGATACATTTACGCTGTTAGCGAAATGAGATTGACCAATCAGAAAACTTGCTTCCTTAAAGCAGGGAAAAGTTCCCGAAATACAAGCTTCTGATTGGTCGATCTTGTTTCGCTAACAGCGCAAAATCTATCTGGATCCCAGAAAAAATTTAGAATAAAAAAAATTATTTAAATGATATTAATTATTATATATTATTAATAATTATTAATTATAAATATTTATTATTAATTATTTAAATTATATTATTTATATTATGTGATATATAATTAATATTACATATTAATATTATATGTGTTATTAATAATTATTAATTATTTAAATTATATTACTTATATTACGTAACATAAAATTAATATTATATATTAAAATTATATGATTTATATGTTAATAAATATCAATAATTATTAATTATAAATATTATTATTAATTATTTTATTAATTATTTTATTAATTATTATATTAATAATTTAAATAATAAATAATTATTTAGAGTCAGAAATGCAGCCTCAGCTGCATAAACAATAATCAAATATTCCAATGTAAATTTAAAATAAAATATTTAATAAGAATTATTTTTTTTTCATTCGTTTTTATAAAGTAGAAGTAATTTTCTTACAAACTGGAAGTCATGTCTTTTCGGGGAGAAGGGCAAATTGCGCATTTAGTAAATCCGGGTCCGGGTGTGCTATGAAAAAGAAGAAAGGGGGATGGGATGCCTTCTCCCTGGATTTTGAAATTAAAGTAAAAAAAAAAAAAAAAAAAAAAATTCTTCTTTTGAAAAACATAGTAGAATTTATTCTTTTCGAGTAAGTAAAAAAAAAAAAAAAAAAAAAAAGGAAGCGTTTTTCCGTTTAGGGGAGGAGGGTGACATAGGACAGCAACTGCCCCTCCCTAGATTTTCAATTCAGTAACTAATTTTATTTTCTTAATTTGAAAATCATAATAAAATTAGTTCTTTGCCAGTGATAAAAAAAAAAAAAACAGAAACCAATAATTTTCCGTTGGGAGGAGGGGGGGGGGGGTGTCATATGACAGTCATTTGTTCCTGCCTGGATTTAAAAATATAAGTACCTAATTTTTTTTCACCGATTTTGAAATACTGAAAATTTTTTTAATTCGAGTGATTTAAATTAAAAGAGGAATTAAAAGTTTCAGTTGAGGGAGCGGTATAGGAGGCCCATTGCCCTTCCGTGGATTTTGAAATTGTACAAACTAAATTTTCCTTTTTTTCCTATTTTGAAAACATAGTACATTTTTTTTTTTTTTTTTTTTTTTCGAGTAACTTAAAAAAAAAAGGAACCAAGAAATTTCTGTTTAGGGGGAGGTGGCACAGGAGACCAACTGCCCCTCCCTAGATATTTCAATTTAAGTAACCCAATTTTTTTTCTCCTGCTATGAAAAACATAGTATAATTTATTCTTTGCGAGTAACTTAAAAATTAAGGTAACCAAAAATTTTTCGTTAAAAGGGGGGAGCCTAGGGGAGTGTCATTGCCGCTGGATTTTGATATATATATATATACCTGAATTTTCTTTTTCTCCGATTTTGTGTAAATTTTATTTATACGCAGAAACTTAAAATAATAGACGGACAGTATAGCAGAAATATCAGTTGCCCGGGGTTGGGGGGGGGGGATAAGAGAAAAGCCATTTCCCTTCCCTGGATTTTGAAATTTAAGTAATTAAATTTTCTTTTTTTCTTTCTTTTTTTTATGAAATGCATAGTAAAATTCATTCTTTTTCAACATTTTAAAATAAAAGAAATAAAAAAATCCGTTAAGGAGGGTGGGGGGGGGGGATGGAAGGCCCATGCCAATCCCTGCAGTCTGAAATTTAATTAACGGAATTATGTTATTTTCTCCGATTTTGACAAATATAGTAAAATTTATTTATTCCGTATAGCTTAAAATTAAACAGAAACTAAGAATTTTTCTGTTGGGGGAGAGATTCACCCCCCCCCCCCATGTCTCATTCTTAGTAGTTAATTTCGGTAGAGTTTTTTTTATGTTTATGTATTTAAACTTTATCGTAAAGTCAGGTTAAAAACAGTGTAATTTTTTTTTGGGGGGGGGAGGGGGAGGAAGATGTAGCCCGAGGTCATCGGCATTCCCCTCCCGGATTTTGACATTTAGTTTTAACTAAATATTTTCTTTTTCTCTGATTAACACATAATAAAATTTATCCCTTTCGGCCAAGTAAAATAATTAAACACTAAGAGAAAGACGGGAAACTGGTAAAATTAAAGAGATGAAATTACTTCAATACTGCTGTATTACTACAGACGCAAAATCTCATAATTTTAAAAGTTTATGATGACTTCACTTAAACTATAGTCTTTTTGAGGTTAACAGCACAGAGAATTTTTGAAATAAAGGACCACAAAATTACGCCACATTAGCCGCAGAATTTCTAAAGTATTTTTATAGTCGAGATTTCACTACAGAAAATCTATAGTTGACTATAGAAAAACATCAAAAATACTCCACTTCTGTAGAAAAACTGCAGTTCATTTTTAGCTGGGTTTAAGGGTTAGTATCTTCACTAATTACCGACAATTTTTTCAAAAAATATTATCAACAATACTCTTAAACCTCTGCTACGATAGGTACCTCCAGCGCTCCTCAACACCTTTGCTGAATGCCCGCAAATCGAAATTTGTGGGTAACGGGAAAATGCTCTTTTCTCAAAAACTATGTGACCTAGGGTAATCGCTATAATTTTCGTGCAAGATTTAAATTAACGTCTACTACCTCTAATTTTTTTCATAATTTTAGTTTCAGTTGATTCGGAAACAGATGGGCGGAACATATTTTTGCACTACATTTTCGGCGATATCTCTGAAAATATAATACCTAAAATTAAAAGAAATGTATTTTTGAGTTCAGCATTCTTTATATAAAAATAGATTTGAGGAATAAAAAATTATTAAAGATTTTCATAAATGAACAAAATAAATTTTTGAACCCCAGACCCCTTTAAGTTGGAAAAATGTATTATAAAATGTAGCGCATATTTAAACTGGTAATTTAAAAAGGCCAAGTGTAAAAAAACTTTTGAAGGTAATGTATAGTGAACAGTGGCAAAATCAACCTGATGATATATTCAAATGATACAACCACATTATCCATGATTGATAAACCTTTCAATAAAGAAGAGGGGGATGTGTATAACTGTCTAGATGAAGATATTGGTTTTAAAATTTGAAGTGGATTTCTGGCAAACGAGTATTTATTTAGTAAATATTTAATGAATAGTACTAGGTACCATAATCTGTCATTTTATTTTAACAATAATCAACTGAAACTCGGTATTTATTCAAATAAAATAATCCTATTGTATTATTTGTGAGTTAGAACTTATTTCATTCAAAAAGCGTATTATCTACTTGTCAAACAATCAAAACATGTTTACTCCTTTAAATTCGGTCAAAACGTGATTTCTCCAAATATTAAATGTATTTTATTAATTTGTTTTATGTTTAATATCTTAGGTATGCTTGCAATTCTTTCTAATAAACAGTAATTAAAATACAAAATAAAAATGAGAATTAAATACAAGTTATTTTCTTATTTATCAGTTTTTGTGTTTTTTGAAAATTTGTATCTAAAGGAGAAAGCATGGTTTGCATGTTTGCTCCACATATGATAATTAAATTTTGCGTTGTGTTTATTCAAAATGATGAATTTTGATACTGCGCGCAGTGTTACTAAAAAGCTATGCATGGCAATCAAAAGAAAATTTCAAAACATATTCATTTGTATATTATCTACAACTTAAAACCAGAAAAAGGTAAGATTTTATTTTTTTCTGTTTTTTACTTTGAAAATATATTTTTTAAAGAAAATTTTTTTGTTTTCTGTTAATTTTTTAATTTAGTCAATAATTTTTTCCAATATTCTGGTTTTAGTATCAAGTTAATACTGTTATGTATTTATTTTTGCCAAACTTTCCCCTTTATATGCATATTTTCAGATTTTATCATGCGCGCAAGATTTTTTTCTCTTATTATCATTATTTTTAAACTTATCATTTCAATAAGTATTTATGAATTTAAAAGTATATATATTTTTTTAAATATAAATTTAAATGTGAACTTTATATTTAAATGAAGTCTGATTTTTATTTTTGACTTATTATACAAGTTTTGAAGTAGTGATATTTTTTAGTTTTTCGACGTGTTCAAAGGTATCCTACCCCCTTAAAATTAAATATTTATTTTTCGTAATAAATCCTTGAGGAAATATTCATTTATTACTTTAAGGAAAACAGTCAGTTTGAGGAACATAGGAAAGCTACTTTGAATTCATGTAATAAGAAAAGAAATTTTAATGTTATCTTGGGAAATTTCGAAATTTGAATTAAATAACTAAATTGCAATTCATTTTGTAATCTACTTCTGCCAGCATTTCATGCAGATCTGTTAAATTGAGACAGACAATTTCACTCTATCAGACACTGACTAAATTAAAATCACACAGATGGCATTTAAATGATGTACTAAATTTATTCAGCATTGTCCATGTAAAATAAATCACGCATACAGCATTGAAATGATTCACAGAATCTATTCAGTTTTCTCTGGATAAATTAAAATCGCACAAACATTATCGAAATGATGCTCAAAGTTATCCAATATTTTCTCTTATAAATTTCACACAAATAGAATAGAAATGACGCATAAAATTTATTCAGTATTATATGTATAAATTAAATTCAGACAAATAGTATTGAAATGATACACAAAGAGTATTCAGTAGTATCCATATATATATATAAGTTCACAAATGAAACATATTAGGCAAAAAAAAAAGAATACTAGGATGATTTAATCAACTTAGAATTATAGAACAAATTATTATATAATCATAGTTCATTTGTTTTATTTAATGTAGATTATTTTAAAGTTGACTATTGAGCATTTGCATGATTCTACTTTTATAGTAATATTTTATGGAAGTTTTATATCTTTCTGTAAACAAATTGACTGTTCTAACATAGTAAAATAGCACAAATAGTGCTGAAAAGATGCACAAAATGCATTCAGTATTGTCTGTATAAATTAAAATGACACAAATAGTATTGAAATGATACACAAGGATTAGGAAAAAAAAATACTAGGATGATTTATTTAACTTAGAAATATAGAATAAATTATTTTATAATGATAGTTCACTTGTCTTCTTTAATGTAGATTATTTTAAATTCAAGCATTTTGCATTTGAATGATTCTACTTTTATAGTAATATTTTATGGAAATTTTTTAATTTTCTGTAAAGAAATTGGCTGTTCTAATATAGTAAAATCGCACAAATACTGCTGAAATTATGTACAAAATTTATTTAGTATTATCTGTATAAATTCAAATGAGACAAATTGTACTGAAATGATACGCAAAGTTTATTCAGTAGTGCCCATATATATATATAAGTTCACAAATAAAACATATTAAGCAAAAAATCAATATTGGAATGATTTAATTAACTTTATAGTAATATTTTATGGTAATTTTATAACTTTCTGTAAACGTATTGGCTATTAGAACATAGAAAAATCGCACAAAATTGTGCTGAAATGAAGTACAAAATTTATTCATTATAGACTTTATAATTGAAAATCGCACAAATAGCATGAAAATGTTGAACGAAATTTATTCAACTTGTCCCTGTAAAATGAATCAAGCAAGTATTGTAATGAGTCACATAATCTAATCAGTATTGCTTGTATAAATTAAAATCACACAAACAGTATTGAAGTTAGGCATAAATTTATTCAGTTTTGCCTGCATAAATTAAAATTGTGCAAATAGTATTGAAATGATACATAAAGTTTATTCAGTATTTTCCACATATAAATTCACGTATAACGCACATTAATCAGAGATTAGCAGCAACAAAAAAAAATACCCGATGATTTAATTAATTTTCAAATATATAATAAATTATTTGGTATTTACAGTCTACTGTATTATAACTACTTTAAATTTGAGCATTGTACATTTGAATTATTCAATTATATGCTAATGGTTTATGGAAATTTAGCAAATTATTGTAGACAAATTTGATTTTTTAGCAAAGTACGATCTTAGAAATAGCACTTGAATAATGCACACAATTTACTCAGCTTTGCCCGAATAGCCTTTAAAAAGTAATATTTAAAATATATAAAGAGAGGAAACTAAAGATGTAAAAAAAATTACTTTAAAAGTTCAATTATTTTTCACCACTAAATTGGATTAATAATATTCATCATTCCTAGTCATATTAAAAAAAATATGTTTAACAGTTATGGGAAGGATTTAAAATACCTTAAAAGCATATTATTAATTGTTTTATAAATATAATTCATTTGTCTCCCTGTTCGATTGAATTTCAAGTTCAAAATATAGTATTCCCATTTCTTTTAACGTCGAATCTGAGTTGAAAAACACATGACTTGACTTTCGACTTTAAACACTGGATTGGCTGACTTCCAAACTTATTTGAATTTTTTTTTTAACGAAAATTACTTTTCTCTTTTACCTTTTTCGAAACTGCAATATTTTCTTATATTGCTACCATCATTATGGTAATGGAACTGCCTGACTTTCACTGGAATACTTGTAAAGATTGACAGACTTGTATAAATGCTGATAAATGATTTTCTTCATTGCCTCCGATGACGGGTCAATAAATTCCGAGTTAGTCAACAAAAATATAAAAGACCATTTAGGAATTTTCTTAAATCTAAGTTAAATAGATATATTTTGAATAACCTATTTATATTGAATATTTGCGATTTAAATGATTGGAAGTGTGATATATCTCAGTAATTGTCTTTACCTATTTGCAAGTATATTTATTTATTTATTTATTTATTTATTATTATTATTATTGGTAAAATATGCCAAAATGGTGCATAACATGTTTTGATTTTTTCCCCCCTTTTAGCTGCACTAGTGCTTTTCGTGTTATTGCAGACGTTATACAGGGTCCATCGTATATTGGAGAACACGTGTTATAGATGGAATATCCTCCTGTATATCACAGTTATAAAGCTTTTTCTGTTACATGTACACATGTAAGAACCTAAAATAACTGAAGATATGAAGAAACAATGGTGTGAGATTCTAGAAAATTCTGGTTGTATCTATATCATATTTAGTTGCAGAATAATATTTATTAGAGCTTCTCAATATTACCTCAAACTATGTCAAAGTTTAAAAAATATACAATATAGTAATTTATGTAAATTTTAAAACTGTTTTTTTTTTTTTTTTTTAGTTTTTCTACTGGAATGCTTGTAAAGACTGACAGACTTGTATAAATGCAGATAAATGATTTTCTTCATTACCTCCGATGACGGATCAATAAATTCCGAGCTAGTCATCAAAAATATAAAAGACCTTTTAGGATTTTTCTTAAATACAAATAAATAGATATATTTTGAATAACCTGCTTATGATGAATATTTGAGATTTAAATGATTGAAAGTGTGAGATATCCCAGTAATTGTCTTGGCCTATTTTCAAATTTATTTGTTTATTTATTTATTTATTATTATTATTGTTATTATTACTATTATTATTGGTAAAATATGCTAAAATAGTGCATAACATTTTTAGATATTTTTTGCCTTTCAATTGCTTTAGTGCTTTTCGAGTTATTGTCGACGTTATACGAAGTGCATCAGGCATTTGAGAAAACATGTTATAAATGAAATATCTCCTTTATACCCTAGTATTAAATCTTTTTCTGTTACATGATACATATCAGAACCTAAATTAACTGAAGATATGAAGAAGTTGTTATTGGCTCATTGGATCAAGAACACTTCGATTTAGAGATTGCCACATTCTTGAAGCTCGCCCGGCCATTCATCTTTAAGACTGTTCTCAAATCCAAAAGGGCAACTTTCTGACATAAGTTTTAATTTAATTTTGTTCGAAAATGCATGAAACTAGCTGGGTATTGTTGTTCAGAAACTATGTCATTCAGTTGTTTTTTTTCAGTTTTTTTGCAAACGCAATAGATCTTTCAGAAATTAGTGTCAAAATAGGCGTTTTGAACCGAATGTCCGCGCGAAGGAAGAAAGAGACTCAAGAGCGGGCGAAAAACAGGTTTGTCTGGTGATCAAAATTCCTTATAACTCAATAGGTAACGGATTGATCAAAAAATGGAAAGAACGGTTCAATTCTAAATTGCATCCTTGGCTAGGCTTTCCAATTTTATACCTTTCCGTTAAAAATGAATTTGTAAATGTGTCCAAACGTTTTTCGCTTGTTGAGCAGAGCAGTTAAGAACAGCCTTAATGTAAGGAGAGAACTGAATGCTGCCAGGTTTCATGTGGTAAACGTTCCATGTAGGAAACGACATTGGCAGCAATATGAAGTCATCAACACATCGGGATTGGTCAGTCAAGCCAATGAAAAGTTGATGAAGTCATTCGCGAGGGAGGTGCAATCTGATGAGGTCAAAATCTGATGTGTGATTCAGGAAGATATTAGTTAGAGATAGATATTAGTTAGCAGAGAGTACAGTTCTTGATAGAGAGAACCAGGAATGACCGTCTGACCAAGCACAAGAGCATAATTAACAAGCTGAAACATCAAGAGGAGTCAGGAATGCTTTTGTACCTTTCCAAAGAGAAATACTTTTCCCAGGTCAAGAAATGGAACAGTAAAAAGATCGGTGATGATGTAAAATCACCGAAGAGGTTGTAACAGACATGCGCAGAAAATTTCTAACCTCAATGACGATTCTGGGAGGGGGGGGGGGTTCCCGAGAATCGAGGACGATCTGATGCCTCCACATTGCATTCTTCAAGGTGCCAGAGTCAACGCCGTTCCTTATACCGAGGTGTTAAAGCATTAATTACTTCTATAACACTAGAAGGTAGCCCGTCAGAATGACGTGTTTGCATTTTCAAAAGAATGATATAGCATTGCATTATAAAAAGAATTATGAAGTAATAAATTTTATCTTATCTGACTAATAAAATAAGGTGGGAATAAAAAAGTTATAAAAACAGCCCATTTATAATTGAAACTTAATTTGCAAGAAAGAACTTCACTCACAAAATTTAAAGTACTTCACAAAAAACATGCAAATTAGAATTAATAATGCTATTTAAAAATATATTGTCAATTAACTTTCGTCTTCGTTCATTGCTTTAAAAAAATCAATAACCTTCAATTTCTTATAAATCATAATAATAATAATAATACAAAAAATTAAATAAGAGTCCTTCACGGATTAATTGCCGGTAGCTGACGCCAAAATAATAATTATATAACTTATATTTTAAAAAGTTTAACTCAGATCACTACCCCCTACATACTATGTATATAGGGGTATGTAGTTAGTATGTAGGGGTAGTGCTCAGATTAAATCCTCATTTTTTTTAAAAACATGCATAAAGAAACCTATAATAAATTTTGATCATTAAAAATGATCCTTTATCACTTAAGTAAGTTGTAACTATTAATTGCATTAACAGATTTTTTTTCTCAAATTCTTTTATTAAATTACAAATTTATTTTCCCTACAAAATACAAAAATGCAAAATTTTATTTCCATTGTTATATATATATATGTACCTTGGAACAAAAAGGGTCAATGTCCAAAATTGAGAAATTTGAGTTAAATGCACGAATGAATTCAGGATGCCATATAAAGTAATTGTTAAAAGGGCCAAAGTCCTCCCAATATTAGATCATTGAGAACAAAATATTTTTTCAAGGCCAAAGTTACTTACTGTTAATGTAAAAATGGCCAATTTAAAATAAAATTTAAAAAAAAAAAAAAAAATCAATTTAACATTCATTAGATTGTAGTTTGAAAAACATTACTGAATTGTCAAAGGTACAACTTTAAAAAATAATAGTACAGAAATCGTAGCAAGATTCTTAAACTTCCTCAAACTTAAATTGGGTTTCCTGCCATTTGAGAAAAATGGACATTGGCCCTTTTTGTTCCAAGGTACAGATATATATATATATATTCTACACGGCATTAAGTATCCCTGATAGTCTAATTATATTTTATAAGAAATACTATTCATTTTTTCCCCCAATGTCTTCAGAGTTCAAAGAATTTCTAAAGAAACTTCTTTTTTATTTTAACTACGACAGATGGCGCCAACAAAGCTCAAAGTTCACAAATGAATGCGATACAAATGAATGTTTACTTATGGAGAGAGAGGGCCAAACGAATTTCAACTGAAGTTATCTCAGAATATGTACATAATTAAATGTAAGCCATCTCTCAAATGTTAATTTATTTTGAATAATCTTTCTAAAAATGTAACTTTTATGAAGTTTAATTCAAAAAAATAATTTTCAATAAAAATGGCCGAATGGAATACGATAAAGCGAAGTGGAATCCGGATGAGTTCAACCCCGGAAGCGTTATACACTTTGTGTCATTATATATATAATTGTCAAAGGTACAACTTTAAAAAATAATAGTACAGAAATCGTAGCAAGATTCTTAAACTTCCTCAAACTTAAATTGGGTTTCCTGCCATTTGAGAAAAATAGACATTGGCCCTTTTTGTTCCAAGGTACAGATATATATATATATTCTACACGGCATTAAGTATCCCTGATAGTCTAATTATATTTTATAAGAAATACTATTCATTTTTTCCCCCAATGTCTTCAGAGTTCAAAGAATTTCTAAAGAAACTTCTTTTTTATTTTAACTACGACAGATGGCGCCAACAAAGCTCAAAGTTCACAAATGAATGCGATACAAATGAATGTTTACTTATGGAGAGAGAGGGCCAAACGAATTTCAACTGAAGTTATCTCAGAATATGTACATAATTAAATGTAAGCCATCTCTCAAATGTTAATTTATTTTGAATAATCTTTCTAAAAATGTAACTTTTATGAAGTTTAATTCAAAAAAATAATTTTCAATAAAAATGGCCGAATGGAATACGATAAAGCGAAGTGGAATCCGGATGAGTTCAACCCCGGAAGCGTTATACACTTTGTGTCATTATATATATAATTGGTAAAATACTGATATAAAGTATGCAAATGAACTTCACTCCCAAAATTTGAAGAAATATTTCACAAAAACATTCAAATTAGTACTAATAATGTTATTTTAAAACATATTGTCAATTAACTATTTTATCTGATGGTATGTGGTAAAATAAAAGACAATTCCAACAGAAGGTTTATTTGTTTTTATTAATTGCCAAAATAATAATTATATAACTTAAATTTAAAAAAGTTGAACAGAGAAAATCCCGATTTTTTTTAAACATGCATAAAAGAAACCTGTAATAAATTTTGATAATTAAAAATCATCTTTTATCGCATAAGTAAATCGCAACTGTTAATTACATTAACAATTTATTTTCCCAAATTCTGTTATTAAATTACAAATTTATTTTCCCTACAAAATACAAAATTTTATTTATTATAATAATGCATTGATATATATACATATATATATATGTAATACACGGCATTACATATTTCTGATATTCTAATTTCATTTTATAAGAAATATTCATTTTTCCCCCCAATGTCTTCAGAATTCAAAAAACATTTTAAAAAGAGAATTTCTTTTTTTTAACTACCGACAGATGGCGCAACAGAGCATATAAACGTTTGTTTTAATATTTTAAAAGTTCAAGACGAATGAATCAATTGTTTGTTTACTTTCATATAGGGATAGATAAAGCTACCAATCTAATTTTAACTCAAGTTATCGCAGCTGAATATTAGATAATTGAATGTAATCTCTTATAAATATTAATTTATTCTGAATAATCTGTCTAAAAATGTAACTTTTGCGAATAGTGGAAAAGAAAGCACGTTTTACTCAACGTTTTAAGATTGAAAATCAAATCAACATTCACTCGTGTGTCGTGATGCCACATGTACAACACAAATTCCAAATCCAGAAGCAGTTGAATGACTCTTTGAGCGAATCATTAAAAAATACGGTCGACATCCGATTTTGCTCTTAAAATATTTGTAAAACCATAATAAAGCTTTTAAATAATTTGAAATACGTTTGTTTTTAGGAAGGAAACGTTAATCCGGTACAAAATAATTCACGGGAATGAATCACCGAATATAGCTATATTCACTGAACACCATAAAGTGTTCTCATTGGTCAGAAAATAGATAGCCTTGAAAAACAGAGGTAATTTTTCGCGATATTTTTAACCGTGTATACTGAATTCAAACTGTAAATAAATGTAAACAAAAGTGAAAAACGTATTTCAAAATATTAATATGCTTTTGCAAAATATTTTAAGAGCATTTAATGAATAGCTGAAAGAGTCATTCATTTGTTTTTGGATTTGTAATTTGTGCTTATGAATGGCAACGGTAATCGCTTGTATACATCGGAACCCTGTTGTTGGTATCTGGTTATTTTTAAATTAGATCTTAAAGCGTTATAATTGTATACTTTTTGAAGGTTTGAGAAAAATTGAAGAAGAATATGTTACACAACAAATAGATAGACAAATTAAATAAGGCAGTCGGCAAATACGGCATCGGAATACTTAAGCCTAACGTGGCCGCGTTTGGATTATCAGGAAACGGATGAGTTCAACCCCGGAAGCGTTATACATTTTGTGTCATTCTATGTATAATGTGGGAGGCCGTATTGTTTTAACACTGCACTATCCCATACAGCCCATACAGACCCTAAATGGATGTCCAAAACATTCTTGACAATGTGAACCTCAACTTGTTGCCTCCCAGGCTACCCAGATATTAACCGAATGACCTATTAATTACATATTGTAATATGAACAATATAGTTTTCGAAATAACGTGGAACGTCAGATATAAATAAAAAATTGAAATTGTTTTAATATTTAAAGTTTCTCTCAAAACTGTTAAGATATCATCAGAAGCCCAACTTTCTCTTTTTAAATAGAATGTGTATTTATTTATGGTATAATGCTATGAATGCTTAGAATACAAACTAAGAAAACAAAATGAATGTTAAAAAATTTCTGTTGACTTTATATATAAAAGAAAAGATGAAATCCATCTTCTTTCTAAAACCTTCATTAAAAATTAAGTCTTTTTGAATGCTTGAGTATTCAATTTTGATCAAAGGAAATATGTGCAAACACAAATGCCATGAACGACCATATCTTAATACTTTAATATTTTCTTTAGAATATAATTATTTTTTTTTTAATTTCTCGCTAAAAACTTTTCTATAAAATTTATTTTTTAACCAAAAACAAATTTGAAAAGCCACTAAAGTGTTGCTTTGCTTTCGAAAAACAAATACAAATTTTGGAAAATTTTGGTCTTTGCTAACTTTATTTCAGGCATGATAAATAGTTTAAAAGTTATTTACCTGATGTTGAACGTTACTTTGTTAAAGAATTTTTAAATAAATAAATATATGTATTTAAAGGAAATAGAAATTACTTTCAAGATTTGAACGCAAATCTTCATATTTTCATATTTTATGAAATGGTTTTTATTTTTCTAAAAAAATATCTAATCTCTGCAAAAGATTTCTTTAACCCTTTGAGGAGCGGTGGGATATGTTATATCCCGGTTAATTGTAATGTAGATTTGCACCAAAAAATTTAATTAAATTTTACTTTTAATGCTTTGGTGGAGAAAAAGATATAAAATTGCTTTTCCTTGTTTTAAAATAAAAGTTTTTGAAAATTCCGGTCTGAATTCTACATTGCAGAAGTGCAATTACTTGACCCTGAAAGAGTTAAAGGTTACATCTACTACTAGGTGAAACACCTAGTAACTGACATCTTAAGGATTCTATATTGCTCAAATCACTATTAGAAAGCTTTAACTCAATTTTCCATTTATTTGTGTTTTTGAAAGGATAGTAAAGATACATTAAAAAATTATATTGCTGACAAATTTTTGAAAAATTATACATTTTACTAGCCGCTCTTGGCGACCAGTTTGGTCACCCTTAAAATTTATGTTTGGGAAAGCATGCTAAGCATTGTATCATGTTACTATCATTCATAATTATTTGGACTACCTTAAATATAATTAATAAAATCCCTTAAGCTAATATTAGTTTTTGTTGCATTAAAATATCTCAATTTGTTGATTTTCTGTAAGCAAGTAAACCCTATTGGTTTACAATGGAAGTCTATGGAAATTTTGGAAATATTAGAGATATCGCCAAGTTGGCGACTAATTTTGGTCGCCAAATTGGCGATAGAACAGGGTCCCTCCTAAGGTAACCCTTTTTATAAGTATGGATATGCATTAAATGCTTTTCAATAACCAATGAGATGCGTTTCATTCGGCCGTTGCCATTAAACAATTAATAAATAATCGTGAATTCTGTGCCACGTACGATAGCGTAATATGTGTATAGATTATAAAAAATATTTTTTTAATAAATATTATCAAAACTCCAGTAAATGACACCAAACCTATTTTGAAGAAACAATAACTGCCGCAAAGTGAACCAGTGTCTGATACTTTATTTGTAAAGATTTTTTAAAAATGTTATTTTATAAGTTAAGAATTTTTTTCTTTAAAAATACATTAATATTTATTATAAAAACAAAATACTTTAATCTTTATTATAAAAAGTGAGATTTGATTTTGAAAGACAAAACACTTTAAGTTTTTAAGTGCTTAACTTTCAATTTAAAGAAAAAATGAAATAAATATCTGTCATTATTTAATGTAGTTTTTATTTTAAAAACTGTTGCCTTACAAAATTAATATTTTTCTTTTAAGCAAGCACAATACCTATATTGAAATGTTATTGAAGGAAAAATATAAATCATTGTTGTTTTATTTAATGAAAATCTATCTTATCTTCCTAATTATAGAGATATCGTAGCGGGACATTGAAACTTTTCTATGGTTATCTGCTAGTGGTAAATGCTAGGTGAGACGTAACTAAGCCTGTTCGACAAAAGAGGGCGACATTTCAACAACTGACGGACTTTGGACGGGGGAGAATCATCGGCCTTCGTGAAGAAGGATTTTCCTATAGTGTAATAGCAGCTCGTGTACAGCGTACCAACAGTAGAGTGACCCGAGTTTGGAAGTCGTGGACCGACTAGGATCGGGCAACTCGGAAATCTGGTAGTGGACCCCGAACGGTGACATGAACGCGCGATGATAGACACATGGTTCGCATGGCGCAGACGAACAGTACAGCTTCATCTAGACAATTGGCAGCACAACGGTCAACTGCTACAGGTGTATCACTGTCTACTTCGGGAATTCGTCGACGTCTGCTGCACCGTGGGCTGTATGAAATAATTCCTTTATAGGAGATCCCCTCACTCAAAACCATCGACAGCAGCACCTGCCATGTGCACATGGACATAGAAACTGACATTCAGATTTGCAACAAGTCGTTTATTCCGACGAATCCTTCCTTAATTTGGGGCACCATTGAGGCCGCATACGTGTTAGACGCTATGCCGGTGAACGTTATCTTCAGGAGTGCATTATCGAACGTCATAGTGGACGGACAACCAGAGTTATAGTCTGGGATGTGATTGCGCATCATGGTCAATCGCAGCTGCTACGAACTGTGAGTAATCTGAACAGCAACAGGTACACCGGTGAACTGCTGCAGCCCGAAGTCGTTCCTTTCCTTCAATGTATTCCTTCAGCTATCTTTTAACAGGATAATGCCCGCCCACATGTTCCAAGGAATGTTCAAGACTTCTTGTCAGCAGAACACATCTAGCTTCTTCCGTGGAATGCGTATTCGCCGGTTATGTCACCTATTGAACATGTTTCGGATTCCGTTGATCGGCGTCTCGCTCGTGATCCTATTCCTACAGCTTCTGTAGATGAACTTTGGTTACACATACAAAGAATATGGAATGCTCTTCCCCAGGCGGAAATTCAAAATCTGTTTGACTTCATGACCCTTCATATAGCAGCACTTGGTGCAGCGCGTGGCTGCTGATTTCGGACACTTAATATGGATTTTTTGCTTTGAAAATGTAATCATTCGTTTGTACCAATACCAGTTGTTTGTGTATTAAATTTAATTTAATTCTGATGATTCCTTTATGGTGTTGCAGTTTCCACAAACATGAGTGTATAATACAAATTCGTATTTAATTCCGAACATTTACAACTCACATTCTGCTAAACGGATCTTTATGGAACTTCGATTATCAGTTAGGTCATTTTTTAAAAGAGTTTTTTGTCTATCTTATATATAAAATTGGAAATTTGTCTGTCTGTCTGTAACTCTACACAAATCCACAGTTTAGAAGGCAGAATTGTGAAATGTTACGTACATGTGTATTAAAACACGGCCGTGGAAATTAAAGTAATCCGGAATCGAAATAATTTATAGTTAATTTTTAATTAATAACAAGGCACCAATTTAATAGGAATTTTTCCTGTGAAATTTAAACATTTTTTGTCATAGCAGTGTCCAACAATTAAAAATGCACAATAAAATTCTTACCACAACAATTACTTTTCTATTGCAAGATTTCCACGTGAAAAATTAAAATTAAATAAACAGTTTGACGAATAAAAAAAAAGGAATATTACGTCATATTGAAAATATAATGGACATATTATTTTGGATTTAATGGACAATATTTTAACATTTTGAGGTCATCTGAATTTTATTTAACCATTTTTAAATGTATTGTATATGTATTCGTGTGTGTGCGCGTGTGTATTAGAATTACTACAAAGGTTTAGGTGCCTAGAGCTAATTCTTAGTGAAGAACCGAAATAAAGATGGCTTTACTGCTTTTTTTAATTGTTTCATACTCTATGTTTAATTTTAAAATTTATTTTCCAAAACAAACATTCTTAAAATTCCGGGAAACGCCGGGTACTTACACTGCAAATAGAAGCGTCTTAAATTTAGACACATATGTGACTGAAAAAGAATTTTAGACACTTAAGTGTCTTAATCTGAAAATTCAGACATTATAGATGTCTTAATTTAAGATACATAAGTGTCTTACTATGACCATGGTGTAAATGAACTGAGAATAATGTCTAAAATATCCGTAAACGTCTTATTTTAAGACACTTCATTGCTTTAAACGTGTCTTAATTTAAGACGTCTTGATTCTTCCGACGCAATAACCACCAGGGGGCACTCGCACTCCCAGTTGCGCATGCGTTTTAGATGTCTTCCTTCGAAGTGGTATACGTTGTAATTCAAACGAAGTTTGTTTTTATGTACGCGTGTATTTTAATTCGTTTTTTTGCAAAATGTGAAGTACTGTGATTTTAATTCGTATTAACTTGGATTATTTATTTATTGAATACATACATCTGACGTGTGTGCTCGACATCAAATGTCTCTTAGAAGCTGTCGTCGATATAAGGGCGGGATAGACACAGAACAGAAGTAGAGGACGGTTGAAGATTACAATCGGAAATTCTACAAAGCGTGTGCAATGGGCTTAGTGTTAACTCGTATTAATTTATATCAATAATATTGTGTTATTCATCTTCGTCCTGACGAAGCTGGCAAAAAAAAGAAGCTTTTGTCTGGCAGGTCCTGTTTTGAGGATGCAACATCTCATTCTTTAAATATGGCTAGTCGGATGTATTATGGGATTACCTTTTAACCTGGTGCAAGTCTTTCTCCCTCACTGTGGTTGTGGTAGTTTTTAAAATTTCAAATCGAGGAATTTTTCTTACCTCTTGCAAACAGCGATTTAAGTAAGTGTTATAATTTCTTTATAGTACTAAAATTAGTGTCTTTTATGATTTTATTTATTGTACTAAACAAAATCTTACATGAAATTTAATTAGTTTTGAATCTTTTTGAAAAAAAAAAACACTAATTCTAGAAGTATATATTTTTTTAATTTATGACGTTGTCTTTTATTACAAATTATGTATTATTTATTCTCATCTAGTATATATTTTTTAATTTATGACGTTGTCTTTTATTACAAATTATGTATTATTTATTCTCATCTTTTTTCTCAAATTTAAAGTAATAACATCACTAAAAAACAGACATATTTAAAAGTTAACTTCATTCCCTTGTTTTGTTTTGTTTTGTTTTCAATATGGCAGTTCTTAGTTTCAATGACTAATGCTTATCTCATACTAAACGACCACAGAGAAATAGAAAAAAAAAGAACTTTGAAAGATCTTCTAAAGCTATCTTACTTCCTAGCTAGGGATTACAATCCCGGCTTGACATCCCGGGATCACGCTTTAATTTTAATCCCGAAAATCCCGGGATTTTTACTGGAAAATTCCGGGATTTTCGGGATTGCCTTTTTTTTTTTTCAATTGAACAATATTCAGCTGAAATTAAAAAATATATTTATAAACTTTCGCTTTTGGAAAAAAAAATCAATTGATTTTTATGAAATTTATATATAATTGAAAATTAATATTTATCTCATTTCTTAGATATATTTCTAAAGATATTAAATCTTTTAATGTGCGAAATCTTTTCACTTGGAAACATAGAAGTAAGCCAGTCAGGAAAAAGGAAATCATTTGTTTATTTCAATTTCGCTGCGTGTTTGGATTCGAAGGTCATTTTCCAATTAGACTTTACTGATAAGCATCGCAAGTGTGTATCATAGCGATATCATGAGCTAACTTTTTTTTTTACTTTATTTTGCTTTAAAGATTTGTTAAGTAGCTCATAGGAATGATAACAATAAGCCCATGTGGCAATATAATTTTTTAAAAAATCTAATTTTTAAATGATAAGGATTTTCATTTTTTTCGGGGAGGGGGGGGGGGATTTTGTATGCAATTTTCGTAAAGCTGATACCTTAAATCTTGCACTGATTATAATGAAAGTTTTGAACTTTTAGAGTAGGACAAGATTAAAAAACGCAAAATATAAATAAACAAAATACCGAAGTAATTTTTTTCTCAATATTAACCCTTTAAATGGCTCCGGAGCGGAGCCATTTAAAATTTGTCTTCAAACTCGAGGTCTCCGCTACGGAGGCAATGCAAATAATTTTGTGATACCATGTAATCTTGACATTCCTAGACAGGTATCACAAAATTATTTGCATTGTCTCCGTAGCGGAGCCCTCGAGTTTGAAGACAAATTTTAAATGGCTCCGCTCCGGAGCCCCCGAGTGCAAAGGGATAAAGTACAATATTTATTTATTTATTCATAGTTAAATAGCTGTTGTGATTATCATCTGATATATATGTAAAATTGCCTATGTTGCAATATAAATTTTTAAATTTTTTTTTTAAAAATTATATGAAGTAGAGTAGGGCAAGATTATAAGAAATATATATATTTATCCACATACTTTAAAAGCCCTCAATAGCCCTTGCCGTTGAATTTGTCCGATAATCGGAGATGTCTGCTTTTGTGAGGTAAAAATATACAAATATGTATGCCATGCGGATTAAAAAAGTATTCGCTAAATAGATGTTTTAGAATAGCTATTCGGGAATGTCCATTAACTTCCACAACGCATACTCCCGAATACCGGACATCTCAGTTTAGATAACAATAATGCAGGGTTGCATTTTTTCCAAAATTACTTCTTGATTAAAGAATGGGCATACTGGGCCGCCCCCCCCCCCCCCCTACGATTTTAGTGCCCACATATTTGATGTGCAATATTTGTTAGGCTTATATTTTAAATCTGTTTCGAAATTGTATTGACTATAATCAATATTTTGAACTTTTAAAGTAAAATAAGATTAAAAATAAAACAAATTTAAAAAATCTAATATTTAGATAAATATTTTTTGTTTTAATCTTGTTCTACTCCTGAAGTTCAAAATATTGATTATAATCAGTAAAATGTTGTAAAAGATGTAAATTATCAGCTTAACAAAAAATGCGTACCAAAATTGGGAGCACCAACAAAATCAGGTTGTAGGGGGGGAGGGGGGGGGGCAGGACCCCAGCCAAATATTTTCCCAGGATTCAACATGGTCAAACATGGCTACGTATGATGCTTACAAAAAAAATGGATGCTATTAAGACATTTGAAGTGTCTGAAATTCAGACACAAAAAGTGTCTGAAAAAATTCAGACATTTTAAAATGTCTCAAAACTGAACACTCCGTTTCAGACACTTAAGTGTCTGAATTTCAGACATTTTAATTTACAGTGTATAGCTAGTAACACTATAAAACATCGTTCTTCGTTGTTTAGTTATACAGCTGTAAGAGAAAGGTCTATAACAGGCGAATTCAAACGGATTTTATGGAATTTATATTGCCAGTTATGTAATTTAGTTGGGAAGGTTTAAGTGTGTAACACATCGTTAAACGTTAATTGCATTTATGGATAATTCTTATATTTTACATAATCTTTACATAATCTTAGAAAAATATGATAAATTTAATGTAATAGAAAACCGAAATAAATTCTTTGATGGATTTGTTATGCGAAATAGCTATATAGCAAAATTTAATATTCAGAATTACTTTTCAAATTGTTGATCCATACCCACAATAGATTTTTCTATTTATTCCCATTTAAGTACAAATATATATTTACTTACAGAAAAAAGAAATGAAATAAAATGAAAAGTTTTTATACATTCTAATAAAATAAAAACAGAATTTAAAACATCCTGGTTATTTTACATGAAAATATAAAGTTCATCTTTTCCTTACAAAACTATAAAAAATCAAATACTTTTGAAAAATTGAATACATAATTTTAAGCACAAAACATATATACAAATGCAAATATCTGCAGTCGTATGTTAATATTTTAATTTTTGTATCAGAGATTTTTTTTTAACTTTTTTTGTTTTGTAAGAAAAACTTCTTTAAAAAAATTTCATTTTTTGAGCAAAAACAAAATTATATATTTTATGCAATCTCTTTGATATTAAGTTTTACTTTGATTTTTCAAACTAAATGCAAATTTGAATAACTTCCTTACGGAACTTTATTTAAAGTACGATAAATAGTTTAAAAAATCTTTTCAAAATACACGTTGTATGGTTTAGGAATTTGTTAAAGTATTTTTATATGATAAAATATTTAAAAATTTCTAATGAATATTCTAATACAAAATTGTATTAAAAAAATATATAAATTACTTCCAAGTTTTCAACACGTCTCGAAACTTACAAGATTAAAAAAAAAAAAAAAAAAAAAAAAAAAAATATTTTTCCGAAAAATTGTTTAATTTCTGCACTCGAAGCCTGTTTTAAAGGGTAAAAATTTAAAAGAAATAATCATAGTTTTATAAAAGATTGCTTAAATTAAATTTAATAAAACACTATGTAATAGATTTTTTATGTATATTTCAGTAGATGTAATAGTAGTTATAATAATTGTTTAGCCACTATTAAACCAATACTGAATATTGACGCGATCAAATAATAATAAAAATAAATAAATAAATAAGCTTCATATTTCTTTGTAAGGAAGAGAAATCTATAAGTTACTTCAGAAATCACCAATAAAAAGTAAATAAAGACACAATATTGTTTAATGGTACACAAAAGAGGAACTTTAATAAGTTAAAAGTTAATTTCTACGTTTCGAGCTGTTTCTACAGCCGTCTTCAGGAAAATATGATGATTAAAAGGCTCAAAGTTCAGAGACGAAAGCTTCCTGTGCAAGAGAAAATTAGTCGAAATTTGACCAATGACTCGACTAATTTTCTCTTGCACAGGAAGCTTTCGTCTCTGAACTCTGAGCATCATATTTTCCTGAAGACGGCTGTAGAAACAGCTCGAAACGTAGAAATTAACTTTTAACTTATTAAAGTTCCTCTTTTGTGT
Organism: Maratus speciosus; assembly: GCA_963932465.1. Classification (NCBI taxonomy): domain Eukaryota; kingdom Metazoa; phylum Arthropoda; class Arachnida; order Araneae; family Salticidae; genus Maratus; species Maratus speciosus. The sequence continues at coordinate 13,320,119 of OZ010799.1, forward strand.
ACCATTAAGCAATATTGTGTCTTTACTTATTATATTTATGGTGCAATTGTCCAGTATGTGTTATTAAAAAGTAAATCGTTTTCCATATTTGAATAATTAATTTTTATCAAACACTGTAAATAAAAATAGGACCAGATTTTCTGTAGGAATCGGAAAAATAGTTGCCCTTATCGTACCGGAAAAATTTCCGACCCAGCTCGGAATAAAATCAGTAAAATCGGAATAAAGTCCGTAAAATTGGAATAAAATCCGTAAAGTACCGTTTTAATGAATGTTTCTTTTTTTTACGGATTTTATTCCGAGCTGGGTCGGAAAATTTTCCGGTACGATAAGGGCAACTATTTTTCCGATTACTACAGGAATACTGTTCGGATTTATTTATAGTGAATGCAAAATATGCAAATACTAAAATATGCATCTTTCTTTTACATATATTTTTAATTTTTGCACAATAATCTGTTTTACCATAGTTTTTAGGATTTCGTACATAAAATATAAAAAACGAACCATTATAAGATTCCTCGTATGTCTGTCTGCCCGTATGCCACAGCAGTTTTTCTTCTACACTATGGAACGCATATCAAATTTGGCAGAAGTAATAAAGGCTATTCACCCATATATTTATAGATTATTAACCATTCACAAATATGTTTAGGAAAAATGTTGGGAGGCTAATTATGTTACTCGGAAATAAGAATCTTTTTTTTCTTATACAGTAAAACCTACCTAAAGCGACCAAGTTCCGTTCCATTAAAAATTGGTCTCTCCGAGAGGTGGTCTGTTAATGGAGGTCATGTTTAAATCTAGATTTTAATTGTTGAAAAAATGTAGCAATTAACATTACTAACATTTATTTTTCACATTAAGAAAAAATATAAAAATTTAAGTATCAAAACAAAAGTTAATTACATAAGTTAATTAATGCAGAGTTTAAAAAGTGAATATACATTGACGTTTGCTTTAATTTTACGGTTTTGTCTTTTATAACTTTTATTTCCATGTCCTTTCGAAATTTAGTAAATAAATACAATTTTTTTTTGGACGGAAACAAATAATGACGATCTCATTAAGAGTTTCCTGACAGAATAGGCAGGAGAGTTTGTTGACTGTAATTCTTAATTTGTGTATCATTGCCTAAAAAGGCACAAAGGGGTTAACACTTAAAAGTTACCGGAATTAAAAAAATCGAAACTTAGTTTAAAAGTTTGAGGAATAATGCGCCCTCCGGAATAATTTTTCTAATAAAACCTTCTTCAAGAGACCAAGAGAAAACGGAGCTTCTTTCATTTTCTTCTAAGAAATTGGTCGCTCATGGAGGGAGTTCTACTGGGATGGTCTCTGAATGAAGGTAAAATCGGTATTGAGCCTATGGGAATAAATTTCGTTCCATGAAAAAATGGTCATTAAGGGAGGTGGTCGCACAAAGAGTTTTTACTGTATATTGTGCAAAAGCTCTCGTAACGCTGAACTCAAAAATACGTTTATTTTAATTTTAGGTACTATTTTTTCACAGATATCGTTGAAAATGTAATGCAAAAAATCCCCACTCTTCCCTGTATTTCCGAATCTACTGAAACTCAAATTATGAAAGAAAATAGGGGGAGCAGAAGTTTATTTAAGGCTGTTCTGAACTACTCTGCTCAATAAATATAATTTACATATATAATTTCACCACAACGAAGCTCTAATTCAGGAGACAAGTCAGAACACACCTGCTGGCCACCTTTTTCCAGGCGTTGAATTGGTCGAGGTGGACCAATTGCATGGCAACCGTGATCACCAGATTTGTCTCTAGTAGATTTTTCTTATTGAGAATCTTATTTACAAAATACCTGTTTCATCGCAGGAAGACTTAAGACTGTTCTCAACTGCTCTGCTCAACAACCGCAAAATGTTTTAACACCTTCACAAATTTATTTTTCAACGGAAAGATATAAAATTGAAAGGACTGACTACCCAACAAACACATAACTTGTGGGCCACTGAAGTGAACGTTAGCCTTGGCCCGAAGTGTTCGATATCGGCCCGCTATAGTTGGCCGTGATGGCATCGTAAAAAATGTGTCACGCCGGACATAATAAGGCCAGAAGACAATTGGCCGTAAATACAAGAAGTTGCCCACAAATGCGCCATTAACGGTCATCTAAAACTGATATTTAGCCGCAATCTGGCCACAATTATACATTTAATGGTATTTATGAATAAAAGCTTGCCGCAGCTGTGCCATCAATGGGCATCATTAATGAATGCAAGCCGGAAGGTAACCACATTTATGCCATCAATGGGCATCATTAATGTATGCAAGCCGGAAGCGAGCCACATTTATGCCATCAATGGGCACCATTAATGAATGCAAGCCGGAAGCTAGACACATTCATGCCACTATTGGTTATCATGAATAAAAAATAGCCTGAATGTGGCCAGAATTATACTGTTTAAGTTTAACATGTTAAGTAAAACATGTATAAAAGTCATGCTGGTGTTATAAGCACTTATTAAAAAAAAAAAAAATCCTAGACTTCTTTTTAATTTTACATAGTATATTTAAACTGTTTTTAGATAAACATTCAAAACCAGTAAATTTAGATTTTAATTTTTATCAAATTTTCTTTTAAAAAAATATTTTGATAAAAATTAAAATCTAAATTTACTGGTTTTGAATGTTTATCTAAAAACAGTTTAAATATACTATGTAAAATTAAGAAGAGGTCTAGGATTTTTTTAATAAGTGCTTATAACACCAGCATGACTTTTATACATGTTTTACTTAACATGTTTCTTTCATTTTATCTGATTTTTACACATTGGGAAGCCTGTACTAGTGTATGCTTATTTATTAAAACCTTATTAAATCATAATCTGAGAAACAATAACTATTTTTGCATCATTTAAATATTTTTTAATTTTACATTAAATTTTTTTCTCACAGCTTAAAAAGCTACTTCACTCATGTGAAAACACCCGCTTGCTAATGTTAAACATAAGGGGGGACTTGTTTTTTATATCTCGTAAGAATTTCAATATTTTTGAATAATTGTTTGCTTTGGATAGCTGAGGTCAATCTCTAGAAATGTTTTTTTCGATTTCGTTTACACTTTTTTCTTTTTTTAACATACTTTGTTTCCGAAAATCAAAGTATCCTAGTAAAAAAAAAAAAAAAATCTGCAAACAAAATCGAAAAAAATAAACAGGTTCTTTGTAGAGATCGACCTCAGCTATCCAATGCAATATATATATTTAAAATTATTGAAATGCGAAAGAGATATTTAAAAAAAAATTCCATAGGATTATCATTAGCGAGCTGGTGTTTTCGCTTGAGTAAAGTAGCAACAGTAGTCTAACTGTACAACAATATGCATTACATTACAAACATACTTTAACCTTTTCAAAATACCAGAAAAGTACTTGCAGTAATCTTAAATGTATTATTATTTTAACGATTTTATCTAAATTTTATTATTTTTTTTTAAACTTTATTCTATTGTTTAGTTATTAAATTTTGTAGACTAGTCGAAATTTCACAGGTATTTAACAAATATACGAAAAAACTGTATATTTTATTTTTAACAATAAGAATAAATTTAAATTAAACTATCAAGCTTTCGTAATATTGTTTATCACATGATCGGGAAATGGGAAATCGGGAATTACTCCAAAAAACGATATAATTCTAAACTTTGAGGGAAAAAAATTAAAAAATACCCTCACTATTTCGTAATTTACGCAAAATTTTTATATGATAAAGGCAATATATGTTAGATATTATACTACGTTTTCTAAAATTACAATATGTTTTAAAAATACTTGTGATTTCAAAAAACTAACACATTTTTACAGTTTTCTGTCAAACAAACGTAAAAATATAAAATGATGCAAAAAAGATTATAATTTAATAAATTAATTTCTTTAATAAATAAACAAGAACTAAGCTTACCAATATTTTAACAAATAATTACTGTCAACTAAACTTCCACAGCACAACACTTTTTCTATGACCATCCCCTATCTCCCGGTCTTGTAAAATGACAAGAAGAACGCGGGAGAATTGAAAGGTAGCTGATTTCATTCTCAGAATTTATCCCCTTCTCCTTCCTGTAACCCCAAATGTCCTTGAACATGGAAATGCAAGCACGGTTTTTCTTTCGGGGGAGGGAGGGAAAAGAATATTATAGATTCTAAAAGGTTATCTGCTTTTAACAGTCACAAATGTAAGCAAATGTTATAACATTTACTTATAACCGATATACAAAGAAATTATGCATTTCTTCATAAAACCAAAGAATTATGTATGCATTTCTTCATAAAACCAAAGAATTATAATTATAATTCTTTAGTTTTATGAAGAAATGCACAACTCTAATAGCTAAAAAACGGTCTTTTTTCCTCAATCATAAGTTTTTCTTTTAATGTTTATATATATATATATATATATATATATATATATATATCTGCAAGAGGGAAAAAAACATCGATAAAATTTCAACAAGGGGAAAGGTGCAGTAGAGTTTTCAAGTTCATTTTCTATTTATTTATAAAACATGCTTCCTCATATTTATAACTTACAACCAATGTATCAAATAAATTAGATTTGCCTTTTTCTTTCTATTTAATAAATTAAATTCTGGCAATTAAAAATTATATAAAATAACCATTAAATATATTCATTTTTATTCCAATGTGCTCACAAAAATATATTTATTTTAAATATTAATGCATATTTTAAAAGCAAGAACATTAAGCGTATTTATGGTTTTTTCCATATAAAATCTTTTATTTAGGGAATTTATATATATAAAAATATAAAATATAAATCGTGCAACGTACTAGTGTTTTCAAACAAATCCAGGTTTTTGCTTTGCTAATGCCAGGTATATGACTTTATATGTATTTTTTATTAGTAAAATAATAATAATAATAAAACAAATAAATATATGTAAATTGTTAGGAATTTAATAAAAGCATGTTTATTTATTTTTTGCTTTACACTGAATTCAGAACTTTAAATCTTATAATATTTTATTTTACATGAAAATATATTTCAAATAGTATTAAAAATCTATGCCTTAGAAGCAGCTTAATCACCCCCCCCCCTTTTTTTTTTCTCTTTCCTTTTCTCTGTCATGCTCAACACATGTTCAACAATAAGTTGTTGTTTGAACAATCAAAGTGACTTTTTTTTTAAGAAAAATATTTTTTCATGGAACTTGAAAAAAAAAAAATCACATTTATCATTAAATCTCTAGTAGATGTTTAGTATAATATACATTCCCAATAAATGCGTCTTACTATAATTAATTATTTTGTATTGTTCCAATTCAAATGTATTCCCTATGGATTTTTTATCTGTTTAGTTCGGCTATTAAAATCAATAAAAAAATAATCAAATAGAAAAAAATGATGCATTCATTGTTTTCAGTGTGACTATAAAAAATATATCCATGCAAAGATATCGAAGCATAGTTTGGAAATATTATTTTACATTTTGTAAAAGTAAATGTTTGTTACATATTTATCAATATATATTCCTTAAATATTTTAAAACTAAGCAAAAATAACTAATCTATTTTACTGCTGTAAATATAAATCTCATAACGTATCTATATTTTTTAATGAAAGCCACATTTAAAATAATTAAGTTTACTTAAAAAAAATGAAGAAAAAAATACATTTCCTCTGTTTAAATAAATATGCGAGTTAGGTAATATTAGCCCTCTACTTTCTAAACGATGATGGACCATTACATTTTTACCAGAAACTGGCCCTCATTGATTTGCGGGCAAAATAAACGCAACAGTTTCCTCGCCACCGATCCGTAATCTTTTCCGCGGTAGCTGCCGTAATTAGCGGCGCGTCACTTACGGTACAGTATAGTTTGGCTACAAATGGCCTTAACTGACGTTGGCCGCGACGAAACCGCCTTGCGGCCAGAAATCGTGTGTTAGCTGGGTATGGAAGTGATTTGGAATAGAAGTGTGTATTCCATTTTTGGATAAGTAAATTACCTATTCAGTTATATGCGATTTTTATCAGGTGACAAAGACTTTTTCACCGTTCCTTGCGTGATTATTCTTCTTTCGCGCGCAGAAATTCGGTTCAAAACGCCCACTTTGACAATATTTTTTGAAAGACCTATTGAGTTTGCAAAAAAAACGGAAAACACAGTTCTATAACATAGTTTTTGAACAACAACACCTGTTAGTTTCATGCATTTCCATACAAAAATAAATTAAAACTTATGTCATAAAGTTGCCCTTTTGGATTTGAAACAGCTTTAAATCTTTGAGGAAATGTGTAGCGATTACCCTAGATCACATAGTTTTTGAGAAAATCGCATTTTTTCACTATATACAAATTTCAGTTTTTAAGCGCTCAGCAAAGACGTTGAAGGGCGCTCTATTTGTCTATAGTCGCGGAAGTATAAAAAGATTGTTGATAACGATTGTCGGTAATTAGCCGAGATATTAACCTTTAAATACACGGACGGTTTGGACATGCATAAGGACACGGGTTGCGACTCTATGCACTATCTGCTTTTAAAGCGTAGATAATAATCTATTAGCCCTCAGTATGCTATTTCTATACTTTGACATGAATTGGTGCTAAAGTGATGTAATTTCTCATACTATTTAAATAATTTAATTGACGTGGTTTATATACTCGGTCGATCGGAAAGTCGTGTCGTGTTGGGAAAATCAATTCGCACCGGAAAATTCTATCATTTAATTATTAGACATTGATTCGGATATCTGATATGTAACAATTACCGGGTAGAATTTTCGGGTAAGAATTGATTTTTCCAACATGACACGACTTTCCGATCGTCCCAATAGAAGAAAGTTTTGTGATGGCCACAACATACTAGTTTTGTATTTGTGTATTATTATGCAGCGATAGTCACGTCTTATGGATATTTCACTTTAGATGTTGTTTAAGACTGGATCGTAAATCAGGAATAATTCAGCGGATGCGGATGACGTTATTTTATATAAAATAAAAGCGTTCGTTTTAAGTCTTAAAACTGAACTACATTTATACACATTTTTTTTTTTTTTCATCGGGGGTGATACTTATTTCTGAAAAAGCAGAATTCCTGTTTTCTAGTCATTCTTTTAGCAACGATTTACAGTAAAATTACAGTTACTAATTACTATATTTATTGTACGGAACGCTCTGCACGCGAGTAATATTCGCATTTGACCGATTATTACTTTTTTTAAGTTAGGAAAATATATATATTTTTTTTAATTTGCATTTCTCTAACAGCAATCTCTTGTAATTTACTATACTAGCCGCCCTTGGCGACCAATTTGGTCTCCCTTAAAATTTATGTTTCGAAAAGAATGCTAAATATTGTAACATGTTACTTTTACTCATAATTTAATTTACTTGGACTCCCTTAACTATAATTAATATAGTCACTTAAGCTAATATTAGTTTTTGTTGCATTAAAATATCTCAGTTTGTGGATTTTCTGTAAGCAAGTAAAACCTATTGGTTTACAATGGACGTCTATAGGAATTTGGCGAAAATATTAGAGATATCGCCAAAGTGGCGACAAACTTGGCGGCATTTGGTGACAGAGGATGATCCCCCCCCCCCCCCCTGTGGTAACCACCCTTATAGATATGGTGCTGTATTAAATGCTGTTCAATAACCAATGAGATTCATTTCATTTGGGCGTTGTCATTAAACAATTAACAAATAATCGCGCTTTCTGTGCCACGTACGATAGCGTGATATACGAGGGTTGTTTTTTAAGTAAGGGCCGTTTGAAAATAAAAACTAAATGAAAGAAAATGTTAAAAAAAACCAAATTTATTTTTAGATTCGACATACATTTTTCTATTTTTCAACATAGATGCCAAGTTTGTTTAAACACTTATTATAACTTATAACTAGATTTAGAAACCCTCTTCATAGAAGCTTGCCGCCTGCTCCGCACTGTTAAAAATTTGCAGCATTCTGTCCAGTCATTTGACCGTTTTTGTCGAAAATGGTTACACAACCATAATTTAACACTATTCTGACCACATTACTGGCCATTTTATGGTCAGAATACAGTTAAATTACGGTTATGAAAACGTTTTTTCACAAAAAGGTCGAATGAGTGGACAGAATGCCGCAAATTTTTATCAGTGCGATAACCAAGAGGTCACAGCCGTTTTCACGTCTTCGTCATCCTTGTAGTGATTGTCGCCCAGATGATGTTTGAGATAGCGGAAAAGATGGAAATCGCTCGGCACAAGGTCAGGGTTGTAGAGGGGCAGGTGTGGGGGGGGGGGGGGATCAAAACTTCCCAGCCTAAAGTGTCAAACAAAGCTAGGGTCAGAGCTGCGGTATGAGGTCTTGCATTGTCATGCGGTAGCAAAATTCCCTCTGTCAGCATGTTGCGTCTTATGTTTTGAATCGCTTTGCGACAAAAAACGTATCACTGACCGTACCTGCACGGGGCGGGCGATTCGAAAATCTTGAACATTTTTAGACACAGAGCAGACCGTACAGGACCTTCACAGCGACAACTGAGCCCAGTTGTTCCCAAGAAATGCCGGGACACGACGCAAGCACTCGTTGCGGCACGCGCGCTACCTATTAGTGTATACAACAAAATGGCCCTTACTTAAAAAACAGCCCTCGTATATATAGATTTTACTGCAGTTTCTATCATTTTACCTTTTATTTCTTGGCGCGAACCTGCGTTACGACTACAGAAGTCAAATATCGACAAAATTTAATCAGAGTTTAATGTTTAAGTTCATCTTTCAAAGTTACATTATGTAATCATAAAACTGTACTAAATAATAATGCATTCGTTAAAAACACACAAACTTTCTCACTGGTACACATAAACAAGAACTTTTATAAGAACTTGTACAGTTAAAATTCATGATAAAAACATAAAATATACGTTTCGAATAGCTTCTGCAGTCGTCCTCAAGATAAAATATGGTGAAATGGCTAAAAGTCAGAGATGAAAGCTTCCTGTGCGAGAGACAATTTGTCGAGTCTTGACCAATGACATGATTCCAAAAATGCTTTGGTGCCTTATAGTGAGTATTTCAGAATTATTTTAATGAAATAATTTTTAAAAAATCAAAAGTTCGATTGAACAACAACGAGTGTCGCCATCTATGCACGAGGGAACGAACCACGTTTAAACGAATACCTGACTAAAGAGAAAAATGAAGTATTCCAAACAGATCCAGAATTAAGATGTTATAATATTATGCTAGATTTTTGTATATTAAAATATAGATTATTATAATTACAGGCATTATGTTCACGTGCAATGATTTCAACTGATCCCACAATCATGCTTTCAAAAGGGTTATGGCACGGAACATGTTTTATAATATTTTACGGTGCAACTATCCAGCATGTGATAATAAAACTGTACCATTTCTATTTTTTTTTTTTTTTTTTTTTTTTTTTTACAAAGATATATTTGCTGAGAATGAGTTACGCCAAAATTAAATATCGTAATAAAGAAAATGCTAACTTTCAATTTAAAAAAAAAGAAAAAAATAATAATTTAAAAAAGAAATTTTAATTTCTAAGAAAAATAAAATTCACCTGAATTCTAAAGTCGTTAATAAAAAAAGAAATTGGAATATTTGAATATTTAATTTTAATCAAACACAAACTATGAAAACATGAAAATCTGCAGTCATGTTTTGATATTTTAATTTTTGCTTCGCAGAGATTTTTATTATTCATTTTATTTCAAAAATAAATATATTTCTTAAGAACTTTTTTTTTTTTTTTTTTTTTTTTTGTTCATGAAGTCAGGAATTTACAATTCTCCACAATTTCTTGAAATATTACATTTTCTTTCATCTCTTGAACAAAGTAAAAATTTTGAATAAATTATTTTAGGGAACTCATTTAAGATATAAACAGTTAAAATATTTTTCAAAGCGCTGCATGTTTGAAACAAAAATTCGTTTAAGAATTTTTTATTCGAATTTATATTAAAGAAATTTGTAACGAAAATTTTTAAAGACATTGTAAAATTTAATTTGGTTCCTTATCTTTTCAATACATCTGAAAAGTAGAATATTTTTTATTTGAAAAACTTGTGAATATTTGCAAAAGAATTTACATAAGAAAATTAAATATGTATTTTGATATAAATGCAAATATATAAATACAAATATATTTATGGTCGGTTTTTCAATTGTTTTACTGGTTAATATTTACAAAAAAAATTTATTATATATATATATATATATGTTATATAAAAAATTTACCTTTTACTATTCATTTAAATTATTCTAAATTGCCGGCCTATTCATTATTTCCTTTTTTTTTAATACGCTCTATTATTTATCTCTAGCTTAATTCCTCTATTTTTAAAAAGCGTATCTTAATAATATATTTATTCCAAAACATAATCTAAACTTTTAATCCCTTCATTAATTTTTATTGTCTACCAAACTGTAAAGTTCTGAACGCAGTTACTTATTTTTCGAATATTTATAAAAGCCATTTTTACTTTTTTATTCTATTTCATCTCATTTTCCCGCTCGCGAGGCACCAGCCTTTTCACATCGAAATCATTCCATTAGCGGCGCTGGGATTCTTTCCTGTGACGTTTCTTGATCGCTCTCCATTGGCTGAGTGTCGGATCCCAGTTTCACTTCGAGGCTCGTTCATGATTTTCGTTGGTTTAGCTTGAAGTTGTCATTTCAATCGGAATTCCTCCGCGCATTCTCATAAATAGCGAGAGCATGAACTCAGAATGAGAGATTTTTTTTGTGCTGTGATTGTTTACAAAACCTGTTACCCGGTGTCCTTAGCCATGTGGGATATTCATTTCGTAAATTAACATCTATTAGTATGAGTAATTAGTTTATGCTCGAGTGAAATGCTCTGATTTCTCATCTGCGGGAATTGTTCAGTGTTGGTATGTTCTGATGGAATAAACAGTTGTTCTATGACTACGTTTCCATGTGTTTAATTGGGAAAACCCCATATTTCTTCATACGCCTTTTTTCGCCACTCCAGCTGCCTTGTTTTCATAATGAAATAATAAGTGTTTGATTGGACTATACCAATATTATCATCGCTCTACAGTTGCTATATTTTCAGAGTTGATACCTCCGCTAGCAATGCTTGTGCTAAGTGGTAGGATTGCTTACAACATCACCAACGGCTGATTAAAATGTGGTATGACTCCAGTAATACGTAATAAGCACGATTTCAACTACACCCATTAAATTGTTTCGTAACATATATATATATATAATATATTTTTAAAAAATGACCCTCATTTATACATTATTTTATTTAAATACTTTTATTTCTTTTTCCTTTTCAAAATCTTTATTGTTTTTAACGCGTCACATGTGTATATTTTTTCTCTTTTTCATTTTTCTATGCAAATTTTTTTACCCGACGCTTGTATTTTTTTTTTCTATTTCACTGCATTCGAATTTAGCGTTCTATTTTGGCCCATATATTTCAGAAAACTTCTAGAAATTTTATTCGCTCATTGTTAGGAGAGCCGAATTACCCAGTTTTGTTCAATCTGCAGTCGTTGCAGTGCGCAACGCTTTAACTGAATAAATCTTCATCTCCAGCGTGCATTTTGTAGCTTTGCGCTTTGAGTTTTAATACTTTTAGGAGAGCTCGAAGCCCAGACTATGTGTGTTTTCATCTGTTTAAATAATCTACCCACATCACAGAAGTCTTTTGTCGTTTGATCTAAATAGAATTTATCGAAATACTCTACCAGAAATCATTATAAAATCTAAAAGTTTTTTTTTTATGTGTGCAGGGGGATAGTTTGGAAAAATACTAGTTTGTCTGAATTTAAAGAAGTGTCATGGATATTATGATAGTAATATCCATGACACTATATATGACAGTAGTAGAGAGAATCATTCAATTTTATAGAAAGTGACTGCAAATGAAAGACTTATTTCGTTAAATGGCTATGCTCTTGATTATTTCTTCTAGAAATATGCCTTGTAATTCGAACCTGCTGATTGCTAAATGATTTTTTCGAAACTTTTTAACATTTCGAGTGTTAAAAGGAATTTTTTGGTCTTGCGGGTAGCAATTTTTTGACTGCATCACTGCTCTGATTGTCTGCAACATACCCAAAAATCATTCTTAGGATGAGCGAAGCAAATCCTCTACTAGGCTGCAAAAATTACATTTTGTCATACACTTTACAAAAAAACTATTCAGTATTTTGACTTGAAATTAAGCATAAAAATAAATTATGATCTGCATATTTGCACAATATTATTTTTTTACAGAATGACTTCTAAAAATTTATCTTTTTTTTTTTTTTTTTTTTTTTTTTTTTTACATGTTTTTCCATTATGGACGCATTTTTGCAAATAAAAAATAAAACACGTATATTTTCAGAAGAAAAAAATAAATCATGGAGTTAGTCATTATAGATAGAATCATGATTAATTAGTATCACGATTTCTTTTATGAAATTTTTTAAATACCTTTTTTATGAACATAATAGCATATTTTAAATGAATTAAAATTTGTGAAAATTCAATTATTTACATTCAATTATAAAAGTATTTTTCAGTGTTAAGAATTCAAATACACAATTTATTCTTATTAAGTGAAATCATTTACGCAGACAATACTTACGAATTTTAAAAGAATTATATAATGGTTGTTTTTGTAAAGTGGTAACAAAAGAATTGCAAACAAGCAAAATTAATTGTTCAATTCGTTTTATCATAAGTAAAAAATTCCGACGAAATTCTTAGTTATTTGACTGAATTTACATTTCTAAAATTAAAATGCGCCAAAACATAAAATAGCGTTTCTTCTTAATAAAGATGGAAAAAACAATATAAAAAAATATTGTTACTTTCAAATATTTATCTTATTAAATAATGCTTCGCGAATCCAAACAAACCATGGCTTTTGCTAGTTTAAAGGTGTTCTCAAATCCAAAAGGAAAACTTTCTGACATAAGTTTTAATTTATTTTTGTTCGAAAATGCATGAAACTATCTGGTGTTGTTTTTCAGAAACCATGTCATTGAGATGTTTTTTCCATTTTTTTTTTTTGCAAACGCAATAGATCTTTCAGAAAATAGTGTCAAAATGGGCGTTTTGAACCGAATTTCCGTGTGAAGGAAGAAAGAGACTCAAGACCGGACGAAAAACGAGTTTGTCACGTGATGAAAATTCCTTATAACTCAATAGGCAATTGATGAATCAAAAAATGGAAAAAACAGTTCATTTCTAAATCGCTTCCATGGCCAGGCTTTCCTAATTTATACCTTTCCGTTAAAAATGAATTTGTAAATGTATCAAAACGTTTTTCGCTTGTTGAGCAGAGCAGTTAAGAACAGCCTTAATTAATATACAGTGGACTTTAAAAGCTTCTATGCCCCAACACATCAGCTGATACAAATTGTTCATAGAGTTCTCGACAGAAGGCGATACTGAGTTAATTTATACAGGGTGATTCAAAAAAGATGTGAAAAATTTTAAGAGGTGATAGTACGCACCCAAACAAACATTTTGTATCAAAGAATGCATGGTCGAAAACTAAACGTAAAAAAGTTAGAGGGCGCCAAAAGTAATGTTCTTATACGAGGCAAAAACACACAATGAACGATTAAGTTAAGTTACGAAAACAAATTTAATGGCATTTGATTACAATAAGTGCTCAAAACATTGACCGGGAAGTGTTATGAACGCAGTACAACGGCGAAGAACAGATTGGCGAATTTTCTGAAACACACCAGGCATATCGCGAACTTCCCCTACAGCAGCCGAAAGCTTGGCGACAAGTTCTTCTGCGGATTCAATGGGAATATCATACACAAGAACCTTTAGCTGTCCCCACAAAAAAAATCGAGACATGTAACTTAATCGTTCATTGTGTGTTTTTGCCTCGTACAAGAACATAACTTCTGGCGCCCTCTAACTTTTTTACGTTTAGTTTTCGACCGTGCATTCTTCGATACAAAATGTTTGTTTGGGTGTGTACTATCACCTCTTAAAATTTTTCCCATCTTTTTTGAATCACCCTGTATACAGCGGGCTTTAAAAGCTTCTATCTCCCAACACATCAGCTGATACAAATTGTTCATAGAGTTCTCAACAGAAGGCGATACTGAGTTCATTAATATACAGCGGGCTTTAAAAGCTTCTACCTCCCTACACATCAGCTGATACAAATTGTTCATAGAGTTCTCGACAGAAGGCAATACTGAGTTAATTTATATACAGCGGGCTTTAAAAGCTTCTATCTCCCAACACATCAGCTGATAAAAATTGTTCATAGAGTTCTCCACAAAAGGCGATACTGAGTTAATTAATATACAGCGGGCTTTAAAAGCTTCTACCTCCCAACACATCAGCTGATGCAAATTGTTCATAGAATTCTCGACAGAAGGCGATACAGAGTTAATTTATATACAGCGGGTTTTAAAAGCTTCTATCTCCCAACACATCAGCTGATACAAATTGTTCATAGAGTTCTCAACAGAAGGCGATACTGAGTTAATTAATATACAGCGGGCTTTAAAAGCTTCTACCTCCCAACACATCAGCTGATATAAATTGTTCATAGAGTTCTCAACAGATGGCGATACTGAGTTAATTTCTAATGCCAATGATTTATTTACTATTTGAGCAGTTCTACATGATTTTTAACAAATTGGACTTCATAAATTTTGTAAAATTATAAAGGTTGAAGGCTTTATAAGAAATTATAAAGGCCAGAAATATATTATTTACAAAGTTAATTTTGTATATTATTTCTAATTGCTAAAAAGGTGTTAGGTTAAAACATTAAAGACAGTAAAATAGATTTATTAGGTAGATTTCATAAGAAATACTACCTATTGCAGTCTTTACCATGGTGCGACTTTTGAAAAATTCCTTCATAACTTTTTATTATATGATCGCAGGAACCCAAAACCACCCCCACCTAAAAAGTTATATATATATATATATATATATATATATATTATATATATATATATATATATATATATATATATATATATATATATATATATATATATATATATATATATATATATATATATATATATGTATATATATATATGTATGTATGTATGTACTAAATTTTGTCCGCACGATAAAAGTCGCAATTATGCGCGGATCGTCTTCAAACTCGCCAACAACTTTGAGATGGCTAAAATCTCGGCGGGGATTGAAAATGGGCAAAATCGACCTAAGGGAATGGAAATAGGGAGGTTTAAAATTTTTGAATACCGTCTTAACATGATTCTGATAAAACCAGATCTTACACAACAATGACAGGAAAAAATAAATATTTTTCATTATAGCAGTTGCCAACAATTAAAAAAAAGCAATAAAATCTCACCACAACAATTTCTTTTCTATTGCAAGGTTTTCAAGTGAAAAATTAAATTAAATAGTTTGACGAATTGAAAACAAATTCATCATACGTCATAAGTTTTCTAGAGCAAGATTTCCACATGAAAACTCAAAATGAAATAAATAGTTTGACGAATTAAAAAAAAAAGAAAAAAAAATTGCGTCATATTGGAAATATATTGGATCTCAGCAGGTGAATATGTATCGCCATATGAGTTTGAAGAAACGTATTAAAACATGATAAAAACCCGACTATGGAAATATTAACATATTTTAACACTTTGAGGTTCGCTGAATTTGCTTTAGTCATTTTTAAACCTATTTCATATATATGCATGTTTGTATTCGTGTATATTAAAATTTTCACAAAAGGTTTAGCTACCTAGAGCTCATTCTTAGTGAAGGAACTGGGTTTATCTCTAATCTTGATTTAAGTTTTGTTGGTGAATTTAGTACTTAACTTCGAAATCTACCTCCGCCTGTAGGCCAAGCCTGCAGGGATTTTTTTGACTGTTGATATGTTTCAACTCATCCTGAGTCCTTTTCAAAACAAATAAATAATGATATTCTGAAATTGCACGGTCTATGTTGCAATGAACTGAAACGCCATCATTCAGTTTTTCATGTAATGCTCGTTACTTTTTTATTTTATTTTACTTGGATGTTTAGTTCTATTTTCTAAATGCTTCAGTACCTCGAGCCAGAGTTTTGAAAATACGCAGAGTTTAGAAAATAGAAATAAACATCCAAGTAAAAAAAAAAAAAAAGTAACGTGAGTTACATGAAAAACTGAATGACGGCGTTTCAGTTCATTGGATCACAGACCGTGCAATTTCAGAATATCTATCTATATATTTCTCTTGCGTGGCGCAAAAACAGGGATAAATTTATAGCTTGCCATTTGGCAACAACCGCAGTAACACAATTAATTTGCCTTATTACATTCCACCAATCAGAAGAGTTATTTCACCACTTAAACTCGCATCATATTTAAAAGAAAAACTTCAATGGTTTTCATAAAATGCAAACATATTAAAACGATTCCTTTATTTATGCACTAATCGCGTAAGAGCACAACACAGATTATTTACTGAGAAATAATATAAAGTAATCTGTGTAAATAAGATGACAGTGAATAATCTTTCATAGTAAGCAATATGGAAAACCAAATGTTTCCGATAAAGATAATGACATCATTTGGAAAACAAAAGATTCATTTTTATCCATGAATTAAAATATTTTACTATAACTGTGTAAGTGATGACGTCATATTCCAGATCCTACACATACATAGACTGGACTCTTGCTATTTATTTACATATCCTTGGTATACATCAAATAAAATATTTCTGAAAATTACATAATTTCCAATTAATTAAAATGAATACATACATATTTCATGAATCTCAGAAAATTTAAAACAATCGCTTAAATGACGCTTTAATCTCGGAAGGGATTTATGGTTTGGTAGTGAAAATGATGTTATATATTTGAAAGAAAGGATTCATTCTCATATAGACTCCAAAAGTATTATGGCACACAGTAGACTGTTTCATACACACAACCGATTTCTGGAAAAGTTTTCCATAGTGTGAAGGAGTTACCTCCCGGAAAAAAAACAGAAAAGGCAAAGGAATGATTTGTTAGGAACTGCCAATGACGTCATGAGCTTTAGAGTCTCTATAAAACTGAAATATTTTAGTACGATGTTTTCAATATGACATCATATTCACTGGCCTTTACTTCTAATTCAGCAAATTAGAATTCAGAGCAGGAGACTTTTGCAAAGGAATGATTTGTTAGGAACTGCCAATGACGTCATGAGCTTTAGAGTCTTTATAAAACTGAAATATTTTAGTACGATTTTGTCAATATGACATCATATTCACTGGCCTTTACTTCTAATTCAGCAAATTAGAATTCAGAGCAGGAGACTTTTATGCGCACAGTACGATCTTTTGGCAGATGTAAGAATAGCAATGGCCTTTGGTTCTTTTTACGGTCACGTAATGCATTCAGAAAATCAGCTTTCTGAACAAAAGATTCTTTTAGACGCATCAGAAAACGTGATTTTTTTTAAACTTACCATGTGTCTGAAGGATATTGTATTTTTCACGTCGAACGAACTTTAAATAGTGTTTGTCGATTTATATTGAACTATCTTGGTATCAGGTAATGTTTTTCCAAGAGTTTTTTTAAATAAATTTAAGCCGTTCTGTACACTATTATTCGCAATAAGTTTTAAATTAATTGTGTTCCACGGTAATTTTTTTTTCAGTTAATTATTTTACATTTCAAAAATCGGTAAATTCCATAATGCTAAAATGTTTTATGCCTATTGGTAGCACCAACTAAATGCATTTTTAATTGTGATTTCAACGAAGTTTTCAATTACTGTTTTATTTTACCTTAATTTTTTTTGAAAATTTCATAAGTTTAAAGGATTTATGATAATACTCATTATAGGCTAGAGTTGCTTCAAAAAGCGTCAAGCAAGCGAAGCTAGCTAAGGACGCTTAGCGGTTCCAGTGTGAATTGTGTCGCAATTCAAGGGGGTTTGCGAGCGTTAGCGATCACCAGCCAGAGACCCCTAGTCATTATTTACTTGTTTTGAAAATGGCTCTGGATGAGTTGAAACATGTCAACAGTCAAATAAATCTATTTCAATGTTTTTGACAATATTTATGATAATTGCGTAATTTTGTGTTTATTGCAGCTGCGAGAAAAGTACCTTTTAGTAAATATATTTTTAGTTTTATGTTTTTTTTTTTTTTTTTTACATGCTTGAAATGGTTTATTCTAACATCTGAGTAAACATTTTTTTCAAATAGGAGTAGTTTAGTCACAAATGTTTAAGAGTTTATTATGTTAATTAAAATTGAAGTTAGTGTTTTAACATTTTCTTAAAATTATACATATATTTTTTTACGTCCAGAAATACGTTTCTTACAAAGGTAATTTCGTATACTTTAAAATTTTGTATTAGAAAATGTTTAATATTTATGAGAACTACCTAATTTTGTATTTATTACAGCTGTGAAAAAGTACCTTTTAGTCAATATACACACACACACACACATATATATATATTACATGTTTAAATGATTTATTCTAGCATCTGAGTAAACATAATTTCAAATAGGAGTAGTTCAGTCACAAATGTTTAAGTGCTTATTATGTTAATGAAAATTGAAGTTAGTGTTTTAACATTTTCCAAAAATTATACATATATTTGTTTACGTCCAGAAATACATTTCTTACAAAGATAATTTCGTATACTTTAAAATTTTGTATTAGAAAATTGACTATATATGAGAATTACGTAATTTTGTGTTTATTGCAGCTGCGAGAAAAGTACCTTTTAGTAAATATAATTTCAGTTTTATAGTTTTTTTTTTTTTTTTTTTTACATGCTTAAAATGGTTTATTATAACATCTGATAAACATTTTTTTTTCAAATAGGAGTACTTCAGTCACAAATGTTTAACAGCTTATTATGTTAATGAAAATTTAAGTTAGTGCCTTAACATTCCCCAAAAATTATACGTATAATTTTTTAAGTTCACAAATACATTTCTTACAAAGGTAATTTCGTATACTTTAAAATTTTGTATTAGAAAATTGACAATATTTATGACAATTGCGTAACTTTGTGTTTATTGCAGCTGCGAGAAAAGTACCTTTTAGTCAATATTTTTTTAGTTTTATGTTCTTTTTTTTTACATACTTAAGATGGTTTATTCTAACATTTGAGTAAATATTTTTGAAATAGAGGTTGTTGACTAACAAAGGATTAAGAATTAGCTATATTGATAAAAGCTGAAGTGTTTTTACATTTTGTTTTAAAATGTTATGCTTTTAAAGTCAGGTCTAAAAACTGGAAGCGAGACTCTTTCTAATTTGAAAATGGACGAAACTGATTGCGTACCTTTTAACCGGAACTGGCCATGCGGATTCAAAATGTGTTCACATATTTTGCATTATTTACATTATTTTTTTTTTTTGTACTAAAAATTGAAAAACGTTTATGAGTGGAAGTGTAATAACTTGTATAAATTTCTTATGGTTAGTGTTTTAATTGTTTTTCTTAACGATTGCTTAAGGGTGTTCTCAAATCTAAAAGGGCAACTTTCTGACATAAGTTTTAATTTAATTTTGTTCGAAAAGGCAAGAAACTAGCTGGTGTTGTTGTTCAGAAACTATGTCATTGAGCTGTTTTTACATTTTTTTTTTTTTTTTTTTTTTTTTGCAAACGCAATAGATGTTTCAGAAAATAGAGTAAAAATGGGCATTTTGAACCGAATTTCCGCGCGAAAGGAGAAAGAGCACTCAAGAGCGGGCGAAAAACGTGTTTGTCACGTGATCGAATTCTCTTATAACTCAATAGGTGATTGATTGATCAAAAAAAGGAAAAAACAGTTCAATTCTAAATCGCTTCCATGACCAGGCTTTCCAATTTTATATCTTTCCGTTAAAAAATGAATTTGTAAATAAGTCAAAACATTTTGCGTTTGTTGAGCAGAGCAGTCAAGAACAGCTTTAAGTAGGGGGGGGGGGGGGGGTTGGGGGTTAATTCGATGAAAAAAAAAGCATATTTAAAATAAATTTGACGATGCAGGTAATGGTGGTTTATTTAATTAATTTCAATGTAATAATACAACATCTGAACGATATTTTCCTAAATTTTCATTGCAAAATATTAGTAAATAAACCGTCAGCAAATCTCCGCAGCACCTCGAAAAAAATTTGTTTTGCGGTGTACGCTATAGCTCGCCACTGGACCATCAGAAACAAAAACAATTAAATGCGTTTATTAGGTGAGGTATTTCTCGAGGTAACGCTATCGAGAATTTTATTTTTAATTATTTATTATTTTACAATGATAAATTTTCGATTTATTTTATAGAAAATCGTATTTTTACTTTCAAGTGTTACCGAAAATGAAAAATTCGATAAAAAAAAAAAAAAAAAAAAAAAAAAAAAAAAAAAAATTCGTCAGCATTACCTCGAGAAACATCTCACCTATTAAATGCATTTGATTAATAATAATTTTTGATTAAAAATAAATTTGTTTTGATTTGATTAAAAATAAGTAAAATATTTAAAAAATAAATTAAAATTAAAATATTATCGCTAAAGTACATTAAAACATAATTATATGAAAAAAAAAAATCACTTTCTTTTTAAAAACTGAAACGCAGTTTGAGGGGTTTTCAAAATCAAGCAACAGATTAATTCTTTATTTTATCATAATCGGAAAAGATTTTTAATTTAGCATAAAAATGCATTTTATCAAATAAACTCGAGGACAATCTACAATCAATAAGCTTATTTGAATATTTGAATATTTAATTACTTTAACTAAATATTCTTATGAAAGGAAACGAATATCCTGCAGATATTCCAACAATTTCATTTTTGGCATAATGTCAACTCAGAATCTCATTATTTTCGTTTGCCACTGTATACTAATAATATAAAAAAAAATCAATGAAAATTATTTTATTTTATTTACAAATTTATGAGGGTCACAATTACATATTCATAATTTCCGAAGGCATTTCATTCAAGATTTAAAAACTTTTTCCCAACAGCTGCTCCCACAAGATCTTTAAAAATATAACTACTATTGACAGAGAAAATTTTCTTTGGAGGAATTTCCTTTGAAACAAGTGTAAAGATATTTGATAAGTATTTATTTTGAAAGGTGTTTTTTTAATAAGAATGGTAACAAGTAAAAATTAAATTTAAAAAATCAAAAACCCCGACTGCGTAAAAAGCGAATTAATTAATTACTTCTCATGAATGTGAAACTATTTATATTACTTACCTATTTTCCTTTATGACTTACTTGTATTGATGACTTTTAAATTGTGTTTAGTTGTTAGTTCCTATCTATAAACACTGTTTTGATGAGGCCTATAGATGTTTATGAAGGGTAGAGTGGCAGTAAAGCTAGAGATCCTATCTATACAATTTCCAGGTTGTGTAGTATTTAAACGGAGCTTCTAACTGTAAAATAGTCAATGAAACATCGTCTTCATTTTGAAAGACCTTTCCAATGATAGGCCACTCAATAGGGTGCGTAAATTCCCCCCCCCCCCCTCTCTACCACCATTTTGAATTTTACGGCAACCATTTAGAATTTATAAAAACAAAACCTAGACTACAACCATCGGACGGTTAAGATGAATCGATAGAGACCTCATTCATTAAAATCTATCCATCCGTTGGGATGTTTCGAGGGTATAAAGAAATCCACATACCCAGATACGCGTGAAACACATAACCCATCTTTGCAGTCGGGTAAACAGTACCTACAAGATCATGAAATATTGATGATTATATTGAATTGCGTTTTCAATTTTTATGCAAAATTGGCAGTAAGTATTTGTTTTAAGTTAGGGAAAGAAACTGAGTGTTTATGTTCAAAATCTCAGTAAACTTATTTGAAATCTGCTGGTGAAAAAAATAAATATAATGAATTATGACCAAATTCAAGTGAAAGAAAAATAAACAAAAGACTTAACACTCTGCGACGCAACAACTTCAAATGAAAAAGATTTACTCAGATGTTAGAATACATCATTTAACCGATTTACTTCAAATTTTGTGCCAACATTTAACGTATAGTTTTCAAGCGCCCCTACAGTTTTTGTAATTTTATTTATATTTATTTTTTATTTTATTTTTACTATTTAAAAAATAAAAATTATGAAAAAAAAGAGTCGAGAAATGTCTTTTTTTTTTCTTTATATTATTTACTGAGAAATAATATAAAGTAATCTGTGTAAATAAGATGACAGTGAATAATCTTTCATAGTAAGCAATATGGAAAACCAAATGTTTCCGATAAAGATAATGACATTATTTGGAAAACAAAAGATTCATTTTTATCCATGAATTAAAATATTTTACTATAACTGTGTAAGTGATGACGTCATATTCCAGATCCTACACATACATAGACTGGACTCTTGCTATTTATTTGCATATCCTTGGTATACATCAAATAAAATATTTCTGAAAATGACATAATTTCCAATTAATTAAAATGAATACATACATATTTCATGAATCTCAGACAATTTAAAACAAACGCTTAAATGACGCTTTAATCTCGGAAGGGATTTATGGTTTGGTAGTGAAAATGATGTTATATATTTGAAAGAAAGGATTCATTCTCATATAGACTCCAAAAGTATTATGGCACACAGTAGATTGTTTCATACAGACAACCGATTTCTGGAAAAGTTTTCCATAGTGTGAAGGAGTTACCTCCCGGAAAAAAACAGAAAAGGCAAAGGAATGATTTGTTAGGAACCGCCAATGACGTCATGAGCTTTAATCTTCATAAAACTGAAATATTTCAGTACGATTTTGTCAATATGACATCATATTCACTGGCGTTTACTTCTAATTCAGCAAATTAGAATTCAGAGCAGGAGACTTTTATGCGCACAGTACGATCTTTTGGCAGATGTAAGAATAGCAATGACCATTGTTTTTTTTTTTTTTTTACGGTCACGTAATGCATTCAGAAAATGAGCTTTCTGAACAAAAGTTTCTTTTAGACGCATCAGAAAACGTGATTTTTTTTAAAACTTACCATGTGTCTGAAGGATATTGTATTTTTCACGTCGAACGAACTTTAAATAGTGTTTGTCGATTTATATTGAACTATCTTGGTATCAGGTAATATTTTTCCAAGAGTTTTTTTAAATAAATTTAAGCCGTTCTGTACACTATTATTCGCAATAAGTTTTAAATTAATTGTGTTCCACGGTAATTTTTTTTTCAGTTAATTATTTTACATCTCAAAAATCGGTTAATTCCATAATGCTAAAATGTTTTATGCCTATTGGTAGCACCAACTAAATGCATTTTTAATTGTGATTTTAACGAAGTTTTCAATTACTGTTTTATTTTACCTTATTTTTTTTGAAAATTTCATAAGTTTAAAGGATTTATGATAATACTCATTATAGGCTAGAGTTGCTTCAAAAAGCGTCAAGCAAGCGAAGCTAGCTAAGGACGCTTAGCGGTTCCAGTGTGAATTGTGTCGCAATTCAAGGGGGTTTGCGAGCGTTAGCGATCACCAGCCAGAGACCCCTAGTCATTATTTACTTGTTTTGAAAATGGCTCTGGATGAGTTGAAACATGTCAACAGTCAAATAAATCTATTTCAATGTTTTTGACAATATTTATGAGAATTGCGTAATTTTGTGTTTATTGCAGCTGCGAGAAAAGTACCTTTTAGTAAATATATATTTAGTTTTTTTTACATGCTTGAAATGGTTTTTTCTAACATCTGAGTAAACATTTTTTTCAAATAGGAGTAGTTTAGTCACAAATGTTTAAGGGTTTAATATGTTAATGAAAATTGAAGTTAGTGTTTTAGCATTTTCTTAAAATTATACATATATTTTTTTACGTCCAGAAATACATTTCTTACAAAGGTAATTTCGTATACTTTAAAATTTTGTATTAGAAAATTTTTAATATTTATGAGAACTACCTAATTTTGTATTTATTACAGCTGTGAAAAAGTACCTTTTAGTAAATATATTTTCAGTTTTTTTTTTTTTTTTTTTTTTTTTTTTTTACATGCTTAAAATGGTTTATTATAACATCTGATAAACATTTTTTTTTCAAATAGTAGTTCAGTCACAAATGTTTAACAACTTATTATGTTAATGAAAATTGAAGTTAGTGTTTTAACATTTTCCAAAAATTATACATACATTTGTTTACGTCCAGAAATACATTTCTTACAAAGATAATTTCGTATACTTTAAAATTTTGTATTAGAAAATTGACAATATATATGAGAATTACGTAATTTTGTGTTTATTGCAGCTGCGAGAAAAGTACCTTTTAGTAAATATATTTTCAGTTTTATGTTTTTTTTTTTTTTTTTTTTTACATGCTTAAAATGGTTTATTATAACATCTGATAAACATTTTTTTTTCAAATAGGAGTAGTTCAGTCACAAATGTTTAACAACTTATTATGTTAATGAAAATTTAAGTTAGTGCCTTAACATTCCCCAAAAATTATACGTATAATTTTTTAAGTCCACAAATACATTTCTTACAAAGGTAATTTCGTATACTTTAAAATTTTGTATTAGAAAATTGACAATATTTATGAGAATTGCGTAACTTTGTGTTTATTGCAGCTGCGAGAAAAGTACCTTTTAGTCAATAATTTTTTAGTTTTATGTTCTTTTTTTTTACATACTTAAGATGGTTTATTCTAACATTTGAGTAAATATTTTTGAAATAGAGGTTGTTGACTAACAAAGGATTAAGAATTAGCTATCTATATTATAAAGGAGAAACATATCTGTGCGTAACGCATACGTCATTCTACGAATGGCAACACTTTGAAATTTGAAATGAAATTTCGGTTTTGCAATTTTCGCTACTGCAAATTTTTAAACTTCTAAACATCCCACATTTTAAATGTTTACACCGTCGTATGTAGAAAAAAATGCACTTTTAAATGAAATTTGTTTGAAAGCTGCATCTCAGTTTATTTTTGAGATATTAATTTTTTTATAGTTTTTAATACCAATTTTTAAATCGTGGCAACTGAAGTACTTCCTTTCTATTAAAAGTGGTTTAGTTATCTTTATTGATTATATTCTTATTGATGCCATTTTCTCATTACAATTAAAAATAGCTTTTTTTAAAAATTTGAGCAGAAAATCACGTTACGCTTTTAAAAAAAGACACAATTTTTCTGATGATGCTATTATATTTCACACTATTTTTTTATTTCGCTGATATTGAGTTTGAAACAATAGGCGAAACATTTCAGCGACTGAAAATGACGCCATATTTAAAAGAATACCATAATTTTATTTGATAAAAGGAGATATTTCCCCTTCAATACGTCTAAAAGTTATAAATTTCTGGAATTTTTACGCGCAGGTACAGAGATTATACTAAAACCTCAAATCACGAGTGGGAATTTTCACATGGAAAGTTGTAATAGTTGACAAACTTACTTCAAGCTTGAAAATATATTTATTAATAGCCTATTGCGTGTTAAAATGTTTTTAAATAATTAATATGGATATGAAACGTGGAAAATGACTTGATTCGGTTTAGATTTAAAGGGGAGGGAAATTCTATGATTATGTCAAGGTGAAATCATTTTTGCTGATTTTTCATTCCGTAATACCAAGCATAAATTGATGACTTAATCAAAAATAGTTATATTGATTATATGTTACTGATTACGTATATTAATAAAGTTTAATTTTTCAATAACTTTAACAGTTGAAGTTTAGGGAAAAAGTAGTTTGTTAATCTTAGGTTAAAATATGTCTTTGGAGAGTTAAACTAACAAGTGTAAAATAGATTTTTTATTGTAATTATTGTTGTCGATGTATTATAAATTTGATTCAACAGTTCCTTTGTAAACATTTTCTTTCGTCGAAATTCGACGAGTTCAACCTCGTGTTGATAAAAGCTGAAGTGTTTTTACATTTTGTTTTAAAATTTTATGCTTTTAAAGTCAGGTCTAAAAACTGGAAGCGAGACTCTTTCTAATTTGAAAATGGACAAAACTGATTGCGTACCTTTTAACCGGAACTGGCCATGCGGATTCAAAATGGGTTCACTTATTTTGCATTATTTACATTATTTTTTTTTTTTACTAAAAATTGAAAAAAGTTTATGAGTGGAAGTGTAATAACTTGTATAAATTTCTTATGGTTAGTGTTTTAATTGTTTTTCTTAACGATTGCTTAAGGGTGTTCTCAAATCTAAAAGGGCAACGTTCTGACATAAGTTTTAATTTAATTTTGTTCGAAAAGGCAAGAAACTAGCTGGTGTTGTTGTTCAGAAACTATGTCATTGAGCTGTTTTTATTTTTATTTATTTTTTTTTTTTTTTTTTTATTTTTTTTTTTTTCAAACGCAATAGATGTTTCAGAAAATAGAGTAAAAATGGGCATTTTGAACCGAATTTCCGCGCGAAAGGAGAAAGAGCACTCAAGAGCGGGTGAAAAACGTGTTTGTCACGTGATCGAATTCTCTTATAACTCAATAGGTGATTGATTGATCAAAAAAAGGAAAAAACAGTTCAATTCTAAATCGCTTCCATGACCAGGCTTTCCAATTTTATATCTTTCCGTTAAAAATGAATTTGTAAATATGTCAAACATTTTGCGCTTGTTGAGCAGAGCAGTCAAGAACAGCCTTAAGTAGGGGGGGGGGGAGGTTAATTCGATGAAAAAAAAAAAGCAAATTTAAAATAAAATTGACGATACAGGTAATGGTGGTTTATTTAATTAATTTCAGTGTAATAATACAACATCTGTACGATATTTTCCTGAATTTTCATTGCAAAATATTTGTAAATAAACCGTTGTCAGCAAATCTCAGCAGCACCTCGAAAAAAATTTGTTTTGCGGTGTACGTTATAGCTCGTCACTGGATCATCAGAAACAAAAACAATTAAATGCGTTTATTAGGTGAGGTATTTCTCGAGGTAACGCTTTCGAATTTTTTTTTTTATTATTTATTATTTTACAATGACTAATTTTCCGATTTTTTTTTTTTTTAGAGAAAATCGTATTTTTACTTTCAAGTGTTACCGAAAATGAAAAATTCGATAAAAAAATAAAATAAAATAAAATAAAATAAAATAAAAAAATTCGTCAGCGTTACCTCGAGAAACATCTCACCTATTAAATGCATTTTGATTAATAATAATTTTTGATTAAAAATAAATTTGATATGATTTGATTAAAAATATGTAAAATATTCAAAAAATAAATTAAAATTAAATTACTATCGCTAAAGTACATTAAAACATAATTATATGAAAAAAAAATCACTTTCTTTTTAAAAACTGAAACGTAGTTTGAGGGGTTTTTGAAAATCAAGCAACAGATTAATTCTTTATTTTATCATAATCGGAAAAGATTTTTAATTTAGCATAAAAATGCATTTTATCAAATAAACTCGAGGACAATCTACAATCAATAAGCTTATTTGAATATTTGAATATTTAATTACTTTAACTAAATATTCTTATGAAAGGAAACGAATATCCTGCAGATATTCCAACAATTTCATTTTTGGCATAATGTTAACTCAGAATCTCATTATTTTCGTTTGCCACTGTATACTAATAAAAAAAAAAAAATCAATGAAAATTATTTTATTTTATTTACAAATTTATGAGGGTCACAATTACATATTCATAATTTCCGAAGGCATTTCATTCAAGATTTAAAAACTTTTTCCCAACAGCTGCTCCCACAAGATCTTTAAAAATATAACTACTATTGACAGAGAAAATTTTCTTTGGAGGAATTTCATTTGAAACAAGTGTAAAGATATTTGATAAGTATTTATTTTGAAAGGTGTTTTTAATAAGAATGGGAACAAGTAAAAATTAAATTTAAAAAATCAAAAACCCCGACTGCGTAAAAAGCGAACTAATTAATTACGTCTCATGAATGTGAAACTATTTATATTACTTACCTATTTTCCTTTATGACTTACTTGTATTGATGACTTTTAAATTGTGTTTAGTTGTTAGTTCCTATCTATAAACACTGTTTTGATGAGGCCTATAGATGTTTATGAAGGGTAGAGTGGCAGTAAAGCTAGAGATCCTATCTATACAATTTCCAGGTTGTGTAGTATTTAAACGGAGCTTCTAACTGTAAAATAGTCAATGAAACATCGTCTTCATTTTGAAAGACCTTTCCAATGATAGGCCAATCAATAGGGTGCGTAAATTCCCCCCCCTCTCTACCACCATTTTGAATTTTACGGCAACCATTTAGAATTTATAAAAACAAAACCTAGACTATAACCATTGGACGGTTAAGATGAATCGATAGAGACCTCATTCATTAAAATCTATCCAGCCGTTGGGATGTTTCGAGGGTATAAAGAAATCCACATACCCAGATATGCGTGAAACACATAACCCATCTTTGCAGTCGGCTAACAAGTACCTACAAGATCATGAAATATTGATGATTATATTGAATTGCGTTTTCAATTTTTATGCAAAATTGGCAGTTTGTATTTGTTTTAAATTAGGGAAAGAAACTGAGTGTTTATGTTCAAAATCTCAGTAAACTTATTTGAAATCTGCTGGTGAAAAAAATAAATATAATGAATTATGACCAAATTCAAGTGAAAGAAAAATAAACAAAAGACTTTACACTCTGCGACGCAACAACTGCAAATGAAAAAGATTTACTCAGATGTTAGAATACACCATTTAACCGATTTACTTCAAATTTTGTGCCAACATTTAATGTATAGTTTTCAAGCGACCCTACAGTTTTTGTAATTTTATTTTTATTTTATTTTTTTTTATTTTTTTTTTACTATTTAAAATATAAAAATTATGAAAAAAAAAAAAGAGTCGAGAAAAGTCTTTTTTTTTTTTAGACAGCCGCACTTGTGCAATTTTGTTTTTTCGTTTTCTCTTAGATAGGGGCTATATCGACATTTTTACTAATTAAGAATTTTTTAAAATTTTGTTTCAGATGACCAGAAAGGGCAATCGTATCAATCAACATATCCCCGTTTTTTATTCCCAACTTTAATAGCTTATAACTTTTTTTTTTCTTTTTTGTGGGTGTGTTTGTTTCCAAAATGTCGATAAATAAGATGTAAAATAATAAAACGGTATATATATATATATATATATATATATTAGGGTGGAACTAAAAAACGAAGTTTCGAATTTTATATTCTAATAGTGATTATTTTTTTCCTTTTTAACTCCATAAAAAGAAAATATTTTTCTTTTAATTTTAAAATGATATTTTCCGGTTCCTCAAAGCGCCTGATTTTCCATAAAAAACGAAAAAAAGCCAATAATTGCATGAAAAGATTTTTAAGCTTATTGTTAAATTTATATTTTGCAAAATTAAATAATTTAGTTTGAGTGCCTTTGGAAAGTTAGCCCCACGTTATTTGACTTTAGTAGAAGCCAGCGTCGTCGGCGTTGGCTTTCATTATCTCTGATTTATGTGGCTGCGACACATAACAAGTTAGTCCAATTTAACGGGTGTTAACAGTTTCTTTAATTATTTTTCGATAAACATTCGGTGTCAAAAGTGACAAAGTCTGTTAACGTACCTAAATCTAGATAATTGTTGAAGTGTCCTGTATTTAGTGAACCAAAACAATTAACATTAGATTGTCATTTTTGACGAACATATGAAGAAGTTATGAAACATTATTTTTGGGTTCAATTTAACTTAAAATCTGACAACTGGAATCTGGTACACACTATTTCTAAAATATCTAAAGCTGTTGATGATACAATTAAAAGTATATTGCTGAGACCTTCAATTCCAACGGTTTCTGATACACAAATCATAAAAAATGATTAGAGACTAGTGCGAGAAATGTCAAAATTTGAAGAAAAATATTAAGATTAGAAAGAATAATCCCACATCCAATATAAAATTGCAAAATGTTAGGTAATCCTGTAAAAAACATTTCTTTGTGTAAAAGCACTAAATATTATCGTGTATCAGAACAAGAACGTCACTTTCTGAAAGACCAAAGAGAGATGGGGTGATGACAATAGGATCAATAGATATAAAAACTACAAAAAATGTGTAGCAAGACTGGAAATGGAAATATCAAGGAAAAAAGTTATTTTAAAACAAAAAAATGATGTTTTGATTGAATGATCGTCAAATGTAAAAAACAGTTCGGAAGGAAATAGTTCAATCGGTTGTTTTTCTAAACCTGAATTTGATAATCAACACGGTGAAAGAACCGGAGTATTAGACAGAACTGCAAATATTATTGCAAATGGCACCTTAGAAGATATGGGTATTTCTGATGATAATAAAGAAAAGGTAACTGAAAGAAGGACTTGAAGATGACTAAGAGAAAAGAAAAGGAAGAATTTGAAAGAACAAGAAAGACTAAATGAGTTAATTTTAGAAGGTTAGTATTTTTATGGCAGAAAGGATAACGCTATGATAACTGAATCAGAGGGAAAAAAGTATAAAGAATCATTAAAGACGAACATCAGGTCTCAGTTCAAAAACCAGGATAAAAATATATTGGTCCTATTTCATTGACATCTTCTTCTTATATTAATATAGCCACTGCAATTTTGGTGTATTTTCATAATAATAATACAGACATTTCAAGTTTGAGAGTTATTAGGTGAAACAGAAACGCCTTTAATGCAGGATGCAAATCTGGAGTTGTTAAAACAGCGGAAGCAATACCCTAAAAATTTTATAATGGATAATTTTATTATTACATGCAAATGAACTTTTTTCTTAGATACTTATTTCAACATCTTGTTGAAAAACTACGGGTACATAAGGATTTTCTGGACCAGTAGGAAAGCGACTTGAAAAAAATGTGAACATATTGAAATTATAGACTATAAAAACATTGATCCTATCTTGACGGTCTGATCGGATGAAGAACTTAAAAAATGTACAAACAGGGGATACACCTGAATTTTAGATTTTCCTTGTCATACTCAAACAGTGGAAACGTGTGTCAAAATTGTCCCGCGAGCTGCGTCAAACGTCATTAAATATTAAGCAAAAGACGGCTTAATCTTGGGAAAGTTGAATTCCCACAATGTAATGACAAAGTTTGCCTAAAAAGACAGTAGGTTGAATATCCAATTTAATTAATTCATAACAAAGGGGGGTAAGGAGGGTGGAAGTCGATATTTAACCACCTCCTCGTGATGACTTCTGGATAGTATTTGCTAAATAAAAGTAGATATGAGCTAACAGCTACATTGTTTACTTTCAGTTACTTTATACTGAAATTTCAAAACTTTGACCTCCTTGAGGAACCGGAAAACAACTTAATTTAAAAAAACCTTTTCAGCCAAAAGTTTAGACATCCAAAAAGGAAAAAAGTTTTCACTATTACACATTAAAATAAAAAAGTTTTTTTTTTTACCCTATACTTAAGTTCCACCCTAATATATATACATGTAATAATAAAAATTTTCGCCCTTTTATCTTAATTAAACTTTACCAAATTATTATAATATCTACCTTTTTTACTTAGCATTAATGCTATCTTAGATATCTTTTATCTTTTTTAACATGTTTTATATGCTTATTCTTTTATTATTCTAAAACCTTTAATCCATTCGTCTAATCTTATAAAACTCATTAAATTACTTTTTTTTCATTTTATTCTGAAACTAAATTCCTTTTGTTTCGAATGTATCTAATATCGTTTATTCTATTTGTTCTATTTCCCATAATTCCTCGCCAAGCCCGCCAACATTTGTTTACGTTATAAATCAGACACCGACACTAAAGAGTTCATCATCGACGTCACTCGTACTTCCCCTTCCCTGGAGCTAAGACCTATCGTAGCCTGCCTCTCGTCGCGTCCTCCCGGCTATTTTTACGTGGTTGGTTCTTTCACTTGTAATGTATTTGCACGCGTGTTTTTTTCGCAAATATTTAACCTGATGTATTGGCTGGGAGACAGAGAATATCACGATTATTGATTTGCTTAAATAACCCATGTCAGCTGCAGAGCTTTGTTTACTGTATCTTTGTCATGCTGTTCTAATACACTGCTCAAAACAATTAAAGGATATTGCAGTTTTAGGTAGATTTTGTATCTGGTAAACTGTTTAGCTGATTGATACATGGTCGACAGACATAGTAGGTTATATGAGAATAAATTACACATGTTTGGCAGAAAAAAATGCATTTTATTGCGCATTTGTGTACTAAAGGAAAAAAACACAATTTGTGCATATGAGAAAAAAAGAATAAGAAAAGGTGTTTTCTTCAAAGAAAATCATTTTCAGTAGGGGGTATGGTTTCCACGGGCGGCCAGCAACGTTGAACACCTTTGAGGCATGGACTCAATGAGGCTATTAATGACGAGTTGGGGTATTCTGCCCCACTCTTCCAGAAGAGCTCTTTCCAGTTCTTGGAGAGTTTGTGGGGGTTGTTGGCGGCCAGAAACTCGTCTTCCTAGAGCGTCCCAAACGTGCTCGATTGGATTCATGTCTGGAGAACACGCTGGCCATTCCATTAGAACGATTCCTTCCTCGAAAAAGAAATCCTCCACCAGGTTTGCACTATGTGGCCTGCAGTTATCGTCCATTAAAATGAAGCTATCTCCGATTGCTGCAGCGTAAGGGACTACAATAGGTATGAGGATCTCATCCCTATATCGGCGACCAGTCAGAGCTCCATCTCGAATGATGTAGAGGTCAGTGCGCCCGTCAATGGAGATGTCACCATACACCAACACTCCTCCACCTCCAAATCTGACACTTTCGTGCACGAACGCAGGATTATTCCTACTGCCACGGTCTCTCCAGATGAAAATACGTCTATTATCCGGATGCACAGAAAAACAGGACTCGTCAGAAAACAGAATATTGCTCCATTCATTTCTCTCCCAGTTGACATGCTCGGTTGCCCACTCCCTGCGGTCGCGACGATGCCTTGATGTTAATCTAACACATACCATCGGTCGGCGAGCATACAGACCTACAGCATGGAGCCGGTTTCGGACAGTCTGAGTTGAAATCGTGGTGCCTGTAGCTGAGCGAAGGTGTTGTTGGAGAAGAGTAGCGTTCATGGTTCGGTGTCTCCGAGC